>CM060944.1:207794526-209052383 GCA_030765085.1 Allium cepa
GGAATCAAAGCAAAATGATTTGGATGCTTAAAATATTTGTGTGAATCTACATATACCCCTTTCACTGGCCATTTGCAAAATGAAATACTGCATCTTGTTTTCTGTGAATAACATCTTTTTTTTTAACAAAAAAAAAAAATTTAAGTAATTTTAGTTGCTTAGTTTATGCCTGTGATAATCATATTGAAGTGGATGATTGAGATGGAATTTCATGTGAGATGTATGTTTCTGAATGTTTGTTTTCTGTTGAAATTTGTCTTGCTTGATCTTGTTTGTTCTAGCATTCCAAGTGTATATCCAGATCAAAATCATAACCTTAGATCCAAATCTTTGTTAAAGTTAAGATTTAAACAAAGTAAATATACAGTTTTAATTTTTATTAAAAATGGAAAAGAATAAAAGGAATAAGTGAAACTGTAATGTTTTCTCTGAAAACCTTAATAATAGAAGAACAACTGCATGTGTGTATAAATTAGACCATCCAGTTTCATTAATTCAAGAGTAAATATTGATTTCTCAAACCAATACTTGAATTAAAGGGTATACTCTGTTATATGCATGTTGCACAGTAATCTTGGTTTGCCTGTTTTAGTTTCCAGATTGTTATTATGTTCAAAAACATGACTTCAGGATAAAATTAATATTAGAGTTTAAGTTTTTTTTAAGCATAGTATGTTATATAAGTTAGAATTTAATCTTATCTAATCTTAAAGAAAAAAATGTGAAACAAGAATAAAACTGTGATGCCTCTGTACAAACAAAATAGGCAACAGAGCAAATATCTGTAAATAGTGTTTGAATGTTTCAGATTTATTTATTTAAGTTTATAAATAAATTACTTGACTAACAACTTGATTTTTAAAATCATAAAAAGAATTCTTAGT
The DNA here is from genome assembly GCA_030765085.1 of Allium cepa. Taxonomy (NCBI): domain Eukaryota; kingdom Viridiplantae; phylum Streptophyta; class Magnoliopsida; order Asparagales; family Amaryllidaceae; genus Allium; species Allium cepa. The sequence goes on from CM060944.1 coordinate 207,795,411, forward strand.
TTGCATTCAACTGAATATCTTTGGTTTAGCCTGAAACAAAATTGGGGTTTGGGTCTGCCAATCTAAGGAAATGTAGATGCCTGAGTTTCTTTTGTTGTTGTGATGATGTTTGGTGTCTGTTAACTTGATATAAAAAAAAAAAAATCTATGTACTGCATATCTATATAAATGTGTGAATATGCTTGTGTATGCTTGTGTGTTATGCATGATGTTTGCTGTTTAATTTATTTGCCTGTTCTTAGTTCAAACTTTAGTCTAACCTGTCTGTAGCTCAATCAAGTGTTGCATTTTTGATCTCTTGAGTTGTTTCACTGCCATACTTGTAGCTTCTAAAATGTTTAAACTTCATTAGTTAAAATGTTACTCACCTGAATCTTGATGCAGAGCAGAGAAATGCAACTGAAAAACTAGTGCTTGTCACAGAATTCTTGCATGCATGCTACTTGAATCCAGATTTTAATAAAGAAATGCATGTCTGAAACAGTTTGTATTATGCAGATGTGTTCTGAGTAACTGGACCATGATGTCTCTGTATCTTCTTTCCCACATATAAAAATCTGTTCTAATACCATTAACACATAATATAATATATGTTAGTGTTATCAAGGTTCAAAAAAAAAAAAATGATTTGTAGAATCAGGAATCATAGTTTAAGATGTTGTTCAAATTAAATAATCAAAATGATTTGAAACTCTCTGGAAACTCAGGGTAACAGGACTAGAATTGCACATGAATGAAATACCAACCACATTAAAACATTGTGGGCATGTTCATGTTTACAGATGCTAGTAATTATGTTTGAACTGTTAGGAACAAATGTTATTGATTTCTTTCAAAATTTAAAATTTTGATAAGAACAGATGCTATGTTATCTTGTTGTTAAATTGGTAAGTGCAGATGCTACTAAAATGTTTTGTTTAACTAAGTAGTTGAGGTGCATAATTGTTTTTGTAATAAAGATATGTCTTGAGTATTGCATGCTTCATGTTGCCCAGTCTTCAATTCCATTTTTGTTTGCCTATAAATTTTCATGTGCATGTTTGTTTGACCATCTCTGTAACCATAAAACATGTAAACATCTCTGTAAGCATTCTTTGTTGTCTGCATCCCATATCCCTAATCATTGTGGCACCTCTGTTCATCTCAGTTGCATGCAACATCCTTACTGCTATGTGGGTTTGCATTTCCTCTGTCCTTTGCATATAAATTTCATTTCATGATTGAATACAAGTAGTACATTTGGATACACTTGGGTACGATTCTCTTGCATGTGTAGATAGTGGTAATTAATCTGTAGATATGAATGCATTAGGATCTGCATGCTCTTGAAAAAAAATGTGAAACAACTGTTCTTTAAAAATCTGGTATTTGATTAAGGAAACTCTGTGCTTTGCTATCTAGTTCTAAAACAAGTAGTTCTGTAAAACTTATGTGCACTGGGAATTTTTATGGACTTGTTCCTCTGTATTTTGGTTGCAGAGCAGAGAAAAAAAAAAGGGAAAATTTAACACTTCTGCATATAAACCATTTTAAACTTAGGATTTGAAACAAATGAGGTTTGTTAAGCTTAAAAATCATAAGCATGGAATCTGTTGAAGCTGGACAGTGTAGCATGGGCTTTGCATATCAGTTTCACAGTGAAATGGAATTTCATGTTAAATTCAAATGTTTAATTTTGTTTGATTTTCTAAATAGAATTTGACCATGTATTTGCATGTGGGGTTGTTTTCTTGTTGGCACTGATTGTTGCTCCCTGTTGTTGCTCTCTGTACTTGTTTCCCCTGCAAGAAGTGCATGTTGCTGCCTGCCCCTTATTCCCTGCCATACTTGTTTCACCTGTTGCTTCCATTTTGGGACTGTTTGATATGTTGTATTTTAGTGCATGCTACTGTCTGCACTTGCTTACTTTTGTGTACATATGTTACATAGTGCATATTACTGTCTGCACTTGGGTATATTTCTGAGTTGCCCACTTTGAATCACTTTATTTGTGGTCTTCTGCTTCCATGGTTGCAGCCTGCTCTTGTGGTCCTTGTTTTGGTTATGTGTAGTGATTTTGTATTTGGGGCTGTTTGGATTTGTTGTGCACTGCATAGTGCCTTGCCTTGTCTGTTTTGGAGTTATGCTTGTATACTTGCAGTGATTTGTCTGACTCGTGCACGTGGGTTGGCGAGGCAGTGCACATGGGTATGAGTACACGTGTGTACTGCAGCCACACATGTGTATAAAAATTTGGAATCGCTAATGCGAAAATCTATAATAGGATTTAACTGATTTATTTGTTCACCATAACTGTAACCATTTATTTCAGTTCATTTCAAATTTAATTACTTGAATAAAGATTAATCCTGACTCGAGTGTTTTTGTGTTTTGCATAAACGCTCGGGTCAGACCGAGTATTTTTACAGCTTGAAGATTTTCAGGCCGCGAAGTTAGAGAGAGGGGGGGAATTAAAGCTTTACTTCAGTTTTCAGCAAATGTTTCTTATACTTTAAAATATAAATTGTTTCCGCTGTATAAATTAAAATGTAATGTATTGTAAACTCTGATATTTGTATGTAAAAGAAAAGTTTGTTTATAAAATATGATTACTATTCTGTGATTCTGTAGCTGATTCTGTTTAAATGTTATAAACTAAATAACAATCCGTTATTTTGAACGTTTCTAGTTGGTTTAATTACCGACTAGAGGCGGTCAAGGCGGCGGGTCGTTACAAAGTGGTATCAGAGCTTTGGTTTGCACAAAGCTTAGTTTATGGCGTTTAATATGAATAGTTACTAGAATCACTTTAAATGAAGTGTTTTCAAATCTAAAGAAGTTTAAAATTGTTTTCTTTAAAATAAAAGGTATTTTGAAAATTAGAATTATTTTTGGAAATTCCCCTCTCTAAATTTAGGTTTGCGACCGTTTCTCTTCGGTGAGGTCTCGTTAGACTTGAGTTTCGATCGTTCAGAAACTCATTATCGAATTTTTGAGAGTTATGGAAAATGAAATGTAAGTCAAGTGGATTAATGAATTGGTTTAAATTGGCTTAAATCAAATATTTTGAATATCTCCAAAGTAGTAATTGGAAAATAAAATGATATGTCAATTTGATTATAACCAAGCGGATTATTGAACTATAACTTGGAAATTTAATTTTGAATTCTTTTGAAAAATTGATTTCAAATGTTGTGAAGAACGATTTAGTGAATAAATGGATTATAAGTATTTAACTTATAATATGAAATTTTGGGTATATAACTAAGTTATATGAGCTGAATTGAATCAAATTAATAAAGGAGATTATAAAACGAAGTTTTATAAATAGAAATGGAATTTCTAGAGATGTTTGTAAAATCCGCAAACGACTTATTTTGATAAGTAAATTGTTGTAACTTATTAAAGGAATTATATCTATGGTTTTTGAACGGTGAATAAAATATCAAAAGAGATATGAATCTAATGAAAATTCGAAATAGATTTAAATAGATTCAATGATGCATTTGAATTTGAACGGGCATGGAATTAAGTTGAGTGGAAAACTTAGTATTGGGAATTTGAAATCGGTTTAAAACCAATATTTTTGAAGTGTATGTGGAATTCAAACCATGAATTAAGTTGAAGTTGAAAACTTAAATGGGAATGTTTTTGGGAAGAAACATTATGTAAATGAAGATAATTCATTTTGAAATGTGTTAAGAATCGAAAGAATAGATTTCAACACTTGTTGTTGAAATAGACGTTTTCGAGTGGAAAAATGGAAATGGTAGATTATAACATTTGTTGTTATAGTAAATAATTTCAAAAGGGAAATGATTTTGTTTAGTATTGGGATTTACATATCTATTTTTAAATTTGAATCCTTATACTAGTGGTTTTGAGTCGTCGTAACGATGTTTTACGCAACATTCGTTTTGACTCAAATAAAATGTGTTTAAAAGAATGATTTCTTTTAAGAATGAAATATATACTTGATTTTGGTTTAAGTATATTGAATATTTTCTAAGTATTGAAAATAAATTGATTTGTAAATTACTTATTATTGAATAAGTATGGAAATATTTTCCAATATGAAATGAAAGGTTTGAAATTATATCTTTTAGAGATAAAGTGAGAAGTGAATGTTTGAAATTTTATCTTTTGAAGATAAATTGAAAATGAATTTGTGAAATCGATTTGAAATCGTATATTCATAGATACTTTGGAAATGTAAATTCACTATGGAATTTATAAAAGAAAAGGGGAATTTGTTAAAAATAAATATTGATTTATTTTTGAAATGTGGAAATAAATTTACGGATTTGGAACGTAAGTTTAAAATAAATCGGTAAGGATTTATTTGATTAATTTAAGTGAACCATTTGAAGTTTAAAATGGATAAATATTTGGAAATGTTTCCATTTAAGGAAATTGCTTTGAAATTTGTTTTCAAAGATTAAAAGGTGCAAAATGATTTGAATTTGTTTCAAATGGCTAAGTGTGAAATTTTTTATATCTTGTAAAGATATTATTTTTGGGAAATTTGAACAATTAGTTCAATTTGGAAATTTTCAAAGTGATTGAATTTTGAGTTAAATTGAGTTTAACTTTGTCACCCAAAACAAAGTAAGTTGAACTTTGAATTTTAAATGGATGATTTGGATTGTATGTCTAACGTCGTGAATTGACGACATATCAGTTGATTTCTATTAAATATATATCTGTTGGTGGCGGGGAATTTATTCTCTTAGCTTAACACCCTTCTCTGAGACGTACGAGCTCAGAGGTTATATATCGATAGACATCAATTATGTGTTGAGAATTGACGATGTAGCGTGAAATCCAAATCGAGTGTGTGAAGTCGATAATAAATTGGATTGTGAATGTGTATTAGGTTTGATATAACCTTAAAATTCCAAATCGACTTAGAGGAAAATTTTAAATGGATAATGAAATGGAAATTTGTGAAACCTCTATTTGTTATGGGTATGAAATGTTGTGGTTTTCATAACGTATATGTGTGAATACGATTAATTCGAAAACCAATTAGTTTGGAAAAGTAATTGTTGTGGAAAACTTATGTAAGTACATGAGTATGATATGTACTAAATGTGAAGTGAAATATTATATATGTATGTATAATATTATGTTTTCCAAAATTGAGGATATGGAAAGGTACCTTCCATTTATACTGTGTGACTGTGTGATGGTGATGGAACTCGAGATGAGTATCCATTTAAAAAATCGTAGCTACGTAGTATTTCCATTAGTTGGATGACCATTTATATTTCCATTAGTTGGATTGACCATTTGTTTTCCATTAGTTGGATTGGCCCTTTGTCTTCCATTAGTTGGATAGGCCATTTGTTTTCCATTAGTTGGAGTGACTAGCGTAATTTGAGGGGCGAGATGCCTACAGTTACAAGCGATTCCACTGGGATAGTGGCGTAACCGCCGAGTAACTGCAATCTAGAAACCATAGCGAAATTCGAGGGGCGAGATGCCTACGGCCACAAGCGATTCTACTGGGATAGTAGCGTAACCGCCGTGTGGACCGCGATCTATGGCAACAACCATGGCGAAATTCGAGGGGCGAGATGCCTACGGTCACAAGCGATTCTACTGGGATAGTAGCGTAACCGCCGTGTGTACCGCGATCCATGGGGGAATGTGCTTTCCATATCCATTTTTAAAAGAATTTTTAAAAGTATTTTCACTGGGAATTGAAGCAAGTATATTTAGTACTTGGAGATTGTTAGACTTGCGCCTGGCCAGCGTATGCCTAATGTCTTTAAGAACGACAGTAGACTTGTTAAATTTCGAGTTAGCAAGTATTTTCGAACTTTAATAGAAAATCAATTATCTAGAATTAGAATTCGCATAATTCCAACCTAATGAATTAAGGAAGAGGATTTTTGAAGGGTTTTGAAAGTCCACAGCTTTGGAAAAGTTATAATATGTAAATCTCTAATATAAAGTGTTTCAAATTTAAAATTTTGGGTTGTAAGTTGAAAATTTTAGTAAAGATTTTTGTGTCTTGATTGTAGAAAATAATAAACAAAAGAGTTAATTAGCAAAGCTAGCGAGATAAAACAAATAGAATGAATCCTATATTCATTCATCTTTAATAAGTGTTGAACTTGATAAAATTGAGTAAAATATAAATATTAGTGAAATTTTAACAATCATTTTTCCTTACTTGTAATTTCGGGACGAAATTCTTTTAAGGAGGGGAGATTGTAACGATCCTAAATTTTGAACAATTTAAATTGTGAATATTTAATTAATTTTGAATATTTGAATGATAATTTAAACTGAATTTCCGATATAACAATGAAATTGGTGATTAAATATTTAAAATTTAATCTATACAAAGCTGAAGAAAAATTTAAACTTGACTTTGGAGTTGAAATTGAATATTTAATTTGTAATTGAAATTCAAACTAATGACTTAAGAAAATAATTTGGATACAAGAATTTTTATTTATGTAAATTAATAAACTGATGGTTAAAATTTTAATAACATTCTTTTCTTTAGCTTAAATAAAAAAAAAAATCAATACAAAATAAAATAAACAAATACACTTAGTAAAAAAAAAAAAAAAAAAAAAAAATTTAACAACATAACTTAAACAAAAATTTACAAAACAAAGTAATGAAAATAATTAGACAAAACAAATTGGATTTAGATAAATAGAAAAAAAAATAAGAGGAAAACTTGTTTATGGTTTGGGCTTTGAAATTTATACCGGCCCACGTTTGAATACTACTGCCTTTATCTTTAACCCGATTCCCCTTTATCTCACTTTACCATTTTCATTTCTAAACCCTAAACGAAATAACGAAACAAAATGGCGGCCTCTCCAATTTTTTGCTCGTCTTCAAATTAGGGCTAGCAATCAAATCTAGGGTTTTGCTTCTTGCGATTCAAAACAAGGGTATGCGATCTAATCTGGGCTTCGACCTTCGTTCAACTTGGCTTATTTCCCTTCGGCTGCTTCGACTTTGTTATGGTGAGTTTCTCCTCACGATTAATCTTCATGCAAGTTTTTAGATTTGTTTTGAAGTGAATGCTTGATTGCATGCTTTGTTTTGGTGGTTTGTGGTTTTCAGTTGCTCGGTTAAAATTGAATTCTAGACCAATAAGAACAGATGGCTCACTGCATGTTGGTTGTTGGTTGTTCTTTTGCTATGAATTGCTCTGTTAATTTGTTATTTAAACTGATGAGGACAAATACTATTGAATTTAATTTTATTTAAACTGTTAAGAACAGAAGCTACTTAAATTTTAATTAAACTGATGAGAATGGATGTTATAAATTGTATTTTTAAATTGATAAACACAGATACTATAATTTTTAATTAAATTGATGAGAGCAGATGCTATATCCAAACTTTGCTCGTTATGTTTGTGGCTGCATGTGTTGGATTTGGCTTTGTTAAATGAATATTTGTACTGCTTTATGTGTATGTTGTTGTTAGAAAATGCTTGAGAATAGGAAATAGTTGTTGATCATCTCCGATCTTGTTCAGAAAACTGTTTTCTTAAGGAAAACCTGTCAAAAATCCTTTTTCTTTTCCCTTTGTCTCTTTTTGTTTCAATGGATTTTGTTTCAGTAAAACAAGATGGATTTTGTTTTAAACTTGTAAAGGAATCAAAGCAAAATGATTTGGATGCTTAAAATATTTGTGTGAATCTACATATACCCCTTTCACTGGCCATTTGCAAAATGAAATACTGCATCTTGTTTTCTGTGAATAACATCTTTTTTTTAACAAAAAAAAAAAAATTTAAGTAATTTTAGTTGCTTAGTTTATGCCTGTGATAATCATATTGAAGTGGATGATTGAGATGGAATTTCATGTGAGATGTATGTTTCTGAATGTTTGTTTTCTGTTGAAATTTGTCTTGCTTGATCTTGTTTGTTCTAGCATTCCAAGTGTATATCCAGATCAAAATCATAACCTTAGATCCAAATCTTTGTTAAAGTTAAGATTTAAACAAAGTAAATATACAGTTTTAATTTTTATTAAAAATGGAAAAGAATAAAAGGAATAAGTGAAACTGTAATGTTTTCTCTGAAAACTTAATAATAGAAGAACAACTGCATGTGTGTATAAATTAGACCATCCAGTTTCATTAATTCAAGAGTAAATATTGATTTCTCAAACCAATACTTGAATTAAAGGGTATACTCTGTTATATGCATGTTGCACAGTAATCTTGGTTTGCCTGTTTTAGTTTCCAGATTGTTATTATGTTCAAAAACATGACTTCAGGATAAAATTAATATTAGAGTTTAAGTTTTTTTTAAGCATAGTATGTTATATAAGTTAGAATTTAATCTTATCTAATCTTAAAGAAAAAAATGTGAAACAAGAATAAAACTGTGATGCCTCTGTACAAACAAAATAGGCAACAGAGCAAATATCTGTAAATAGTGTTTGAATGTTTCAGATTTATTTATTTAAGTTTATAAATAAATTACTTGACTAACAACTTGATTTTTAAAATCATAAAAAGAATTCTTAGTTTGCATTCAACTGAATATCTTTGGTTTAGCCTGAAACAAAATTGGGGTTTGGGTCTGCCAATCTAAGGAAATGTAGATGCCTGAGTTTCTTTTGTTGTTGTGATGATGTTTGGTGTCTGTTAACTTGATATAAAAAAAAAAAAATCTATGTACTGCATATCTATATAAATGTGTGAATATGCTTGTGTATGCTTGTGTGTTATGCATGATGTTTGCTGTTTAATTTATTTGCCTGTTCTTAGTTCAAACTTTAGTCTAACCTGTCTGTAGCTCAATCAAGTGTTGCATTTTTGATCTCTTGAGTTGTTTCACTGCCATACTTGTAGCTTCTAAAATGTTTAAACTTCATTAGTTAAAATGTTACTCACCTGAATCTTGATGCAGAGCAGAGAAATGCAACTGAAAAACTAGTGCTTGTCACAGAATTCTTGCATGCATGCTACTTGAATCCAGATTTTAATAAAGAAATGCATGTCTGAAACAGTTTGTATTATGCAGATGTGTTCTGAGTAACTGGACCATGATGTCTCTGTATCTTCTTTCCCACATATAAAAATCTGTTCTAATACCATTAACACATAATATAATATATGTTAGTGTTATCAAGGTTCAAAAAAAAAAAAATGATTTGTAGAATCAGGAATCATAGTTTAAGATGTTGTTCAAATTAAATAATCAAAATGATTTGAAACTCTCTGGAAACTCAGGGTAACAGGACTAGAATTGCACATGAATGAAATACCAACCACATTAAAACATTGTGGGCATGTTCATGTTTACAGATGCTAGTAATTATGTTTGAACTGTTAGGAACAAATGTTATTGATTTCTTTCAAAATTTAAAATTTTGATAAGAACAGATGCTATGTTATCTTGTTGTTAAATTGGTAAGTGCAGATGCTACTAAAATGTTTTGTTTAACTAAGTAGTTGAGGTGCATAATTGTTTTTGTAATAAAGATATGTCTTGAGTATTGCATGCTTCATGTTGCCCAGTCTTCAATTCCATTTTTGTTTGCCTATAAATTTTCATGTGCATGTTTGTTTGACCATCTCTGTAACCATAAAACATGTAAACATCTCTGTAAGCATTCTTTGTTGTCTGCATCCCATATCCCTAATCATTGTGGCACCTCTGTTCATCTCAGTTGCATGCAACATCCTTACTGCTATGTGGGTTTGCATTTCCTCTGTCCTTTGCATATAAATTTCATTTCATGATTGAATACAAGTAGTACATTTGGATACACTTGGGTACGATTCTCTTGCATGTGTAGATAGTGGTAATTAATCTGTAGATATGAATGCATTAGGATCTGCATGCTCTTGAAAAAAAATGTGAAACAACTGTTCTTTAAAAATCTGGTATTTGATTAAGGAAACTCTGTGCTTTGCTATCTAGTTCTAAAACAAGTAGTTCTGTAAAACTTATGTGCACTGGGAATTTTTATGGACTTGTTCCTCTGTATTTTGGTTGCAGAGCAGAGAAAAAAAAAAAGGGAAAATTTAACACTTCTGCATATAAACCATTTTAAACTTAGGATTTGAAACAAATGAGGTTTGTTAAGCTTAAAAATCATAAGCATGGAATCTGTTGAAGCTGGACAGTGTAGCATGGGCTTTGCATATCAGTTTCACAGTGAAATGGAATTTCATGTTAAATTCAAATGTTTAATTTTGTTTGATTTTCTAAATAGAATTTGACCATGTATTTGCATGTGGGGTTGTTTTCTTGTTGGCACTGATTGTTGCTCCCTGTTGTTGCTCTCTGTACTTGTTTCCCCTGCAAGAAGTGCATGTTGCTGCCTGCCCCTTATTCCCTGCCATACTTGTTTCACCTGTTGCTTCCATTTTGGGACTGTTTGATATGTTGTATTTTAGTGCATGCTACTGTCTGCACTTGCTTACTTTTGTGTACATATGTTACATAGTGCATATTACTGTCTGCACTTGGGTATATTTCTGAGTTGCCCACTTTGAATCACTTTATTTGTGGTCTTCTGCTTCCATGGTTGCAGCCTGCTCTTGTGGTCCTTGTTTTGGTTATGTGTAGTGATTTTGTATTTGGGGCTGTTTGGATTTGTTGTGCACTGCATAGTGCCTTGCCTTGTCTGTTTTGGAGTTATGCTTGTATACTTGCAGTGATTTGTCTGACTCGTGCACGTGGGTTGGCGAGGCAGTGCACATGGGTATGAGTACACGTGTGTACTGCAGCCACACATGTGTATAAAAATTTGGAATCGCTAATGCGAAAATCTATAATAGGATTTAACTGATTTATTTGTTCACCATAACTGTAACCATTTATTTCAGTTCATTTCAAATTTAATTACTTGAATAAAGATTAATCCTGACTCGAGTGTTTTTGTGTTTTGCATAAACGCTCGGGTCAGACCGAGTATTTTTACAGCTTGAAGATTTTCAGGCCGCGAAGTTAGAGAGAGGGGGGGAATTAAAGCTTTACTTCAGTTTTCAGCAAATGTTTCTTATACTTTAAAATATAAATTGTTTCCGCTGTATAAATTAAAATGTAATGTATTGTAAACTCTGATATTTGTATGTAAAAGAAAAGTTTGTTTATAAAATATGATTACTATTCTGTGATTCTGTAGCTGATTCTGTTTAAATGTTATAAACTAAATAACAATCCGTTATTTTGAACGTTTCTAGTTGGTTTAATTACCGACTAGAGGCGGTCAAGGCGGCGGGTCGTTACAAATATTGTAATATAAAATTATTTTATTTCTCAAATAAGATTTTATAACTTCTAAAAACATGTATATAATAAAAACATACTTTTGAAGTACTTTATAAGTATTTTAAAACCTTTTATTTAAACCCATCTAACCTGTTTTACAATCCAAAACCATCATATTATAAATCCATAAATGATTTTCAAGAATATATTTAAACCTTGTTATTTCCAAAAAGTAAGTACATTAATAGTACTTATTATATATATTAATAAGCTGTAAAATGTCTTCCAAAGTTAACTTTAAAACCGCAGATTAAAGCGATTTCAAAATGCATCCAATGCATCCCGCTCGACCGTTTCGCTTCTACCATTTATAACTTCCATTTCCAAATTGCTTAAATGTCCAAACCAATCCCATTTATTCCTAACATAACAAAATACTTATAGAACAACCCAATATATATGTGTGTGTATATATATATATTCCTACAATTTCCCACAATTTATCAAATTTAACATATGTCTGCTATCGAGGATTTCAAAGCACGTTTATAACGACTAAATCATTTCTAACATTCATAACATATTTTCACTATTCACGAAGCAATATCAAACATGTAAATAAGTAGTCTGCGTCATGATACATGTTATAGATGATCAAATAGAGATTATCATACTCAACAATAATGTTCTCACTTGTTTTACAAAACAAGGCCGGGTCAAAAGTAAGAAATTGCATTGTTCGTTGTACAATTTATATTTTCAATACAACAATTATATATACAACATTATATAATTAACTGGTGAGTAAAACTCATCCAAGCTCCAGATAACGCTTTCGCATTTTCGAATAGTCCAAACTCGAACGCCGTTCGGATTTGACTAAAATTTTCTCTAGCTCCAAACTCGATAAATCCAACTCCATTGCATAGATAATCTCGATACCAATGCAATGGTGGAAACCGTGCCTTAATTGGACCTCGTGTGAACGAGATACGATCATTAGAATTCAAAGATACTTAAATTATTAATTAACTAAATTAAATAAGAAATAAACTAATTATCATCTTATAACTCTAACCTAGGTCGCGTTGTTCAAGAACCACGTCGCGACTTTCTTTTGCTTGTCACCGCCGCCACAACGCCTGAGCCGTCGCCGCACTTCACCTTCAACCTTCCCAGACCAGGTTCAAAGTTAGATCTACGCCACCATGCCTTGGTCTGCGGTGATCCAATGGTCCATCCTTCTCGCCTCACCCCCCTGCATCCTTCTCTAGTCGACAGCCAAGCCTAGACCGACCTCTAGTGGTATCGATGAACCAAGGCTATTGGATGAAGGGTCTGATTTAGGGTTAGGGTTTTAATTTCTGGAAATAAAAGAAAAGTGATGTCCTTTCATGGGAAAATTTCCAACACTATTCAACCTCCAAAATCTCAAACTCCAAACGAGATGTGGTGCCTGGCGTTCTACACCAAATATCCGCATTCCAAACATAATGGAACTAGTATCGAGACCCAACTCCATCATATATAGAAATTAGTTTTTCAAATCAAATGATATTATATTTAATTCCTAAAATTGATTGCTATGCGTTAGAACCCGCACGACCAACTGTACGTCCGATCGTCACAAAACTCGATGTCGTATAACAATTCATTATTCCGGATCCGATAGCTTTAGTTTCGTAAAAATCCAAGACAGTGGCTTGGAATGATAATTTCACACATTAATTAAAGTGAATTATTATTAAACTAGTTTAATCACTTTTAATTCAAATTTAAAAGCCTACCATCATCATTCTTATTTAAACAAGCTTTGGAAATCATATTTATTCAAATTAAATCAAATATTTAATTACTAAATAATTCTAATATTTAATTATAAACTATTCAGAATTTTGGGTCTTTACATTCTTCCCCCTTTAAAAGAATTCTGCCCCCGAAATTCCTACATAAGCCACAAAGCAACAATAACACATCAACACCTAATGGTATTGAAAGACAAGAAACAATCACATCACAATACTATATAATACTGCGATCACTAGCAATCAATACTCATGGTTCATCCAGGTTCAGAAACGATCTCATCGCACAAGGATAATAAACAATTCACTAAGCGTTACCTTATGCTCAACAGCCTCCAGTATTACTCAATCGATCACTCATGCTACCAAAACAATTCGAAGAGTCATTCCCCAAATTCTCCGCAAGCCAAAATACATAGTGTATACATATACTAAAGCCCTTACGATACACATATATCATCCGTACGCAATATCAAATCTTATCACTAGCTCGATCGTATAAATTTCACATTCAAATTAATATATCTCACTTGACCTCCCTAGTGTGGACTCCGACCCGGTTCCTTGATTAGAAACCTTTCTTTTTCTTACATAGCCATATACAATGATAGAAAACCTCAGGATTATATCAAAAATATGTATCAAGGGGTCGCAATTGAGAATCAAGTGAAAAATCTTAACACGGACCGGTGTAAATCACATTGAATTCCATGTACTTGAATCCCAGATTAAGCACTACAACGCGAATAAATAGATCTATGTATAACTTATGTAATCTATTCAATTAGTTTCTTAATTACCCTAGTTGCTTTCCATTTTTAATTCACATTCAATTTCATTTAGTATTTCTTACTTAACACTAAAACCACTTATGAACTATTTCATAAAATTTAGTTCAAGTTATTAAACACTACATAAATTAAGTCCATATCCGTATAATATTCCATTACACCCTCAAAGTATATACTAAAACATCTAATTCATTTTACTTAACATGGATATTCGATCAATCTAAAACCTATTTAAATTCAACTATCTTTCCAAATCAAGCGTCATGTAAACTTAACTTATATAAACACTCAACCTCCAAATTCTATTATCTTCTGAGTTCAACTGTTATATAAACTCATATTTATAGTTTCATAAAACACTTAGTTTTTATTTCCTATATAAATCAGAAGTTTCGACTATCTAAAATCATTGAAAATTCCATTTTTTTAACAAATGAAAAACTACCGATCAATAGATCAAACAAGATGCACAACCATACTTACCTTAATGCATAAGATACATGAGTCCATAGAATATCTTAACAGGAAACTCAAGAACTAAACATCCGGTCTTATTTCAAATCATTTTGAAATATATATACCTTTAACTTTGATATATCAAATCGAACTTTCGATATTTATCTTAAAATATGTTTTTATCAAAATAAATCTGTAGCAAACCATCACTATAGCTTCCTCCATTTTGAAAATCGAAAATAAACGCTGACGATGCTACACTCATCGTTAGAGTCATTTTCCAGCGACAAAAGTGAGTTCAGTGCATCCAAACCATGCCTTTCGGACTTAACCGAAATCTTTTTCGAAACAGTATCAAATACTTCACAAATATTGCTAAGTACCATGATATCAATTCGTAAATCAACTTCCAAATTATTTACTTTCAAATAATACTTGTATTATTTTCCAAAACCTTAGAAAACCAATTTATAAACAACATGATTTAAGTTATCAAATTCTCAGTTTAAATTCTTTTTCTATTTATAAACCATATTTATAAATCATACTTATATAAATCAATTCCTATATAATACTATCACCGAAGTGTTTTCCTTGTTTAGATTACAATAAACAACTTTGTTAAAAATAAATTTTTAACCCAATATATAAGTTGTGAAACTTAATTCACAAGGTGTTCATTTCAATGTTCCCACAAGTTATTATCTACCCAACCTATGCGGTGAAAAGGTAGGACTGCTCATAAACTGGTCGAGCATAACAAATCAAACAACAAATGATAATAATAGAATAAAATCGTTTCCTAACAAACAAACACATCATAAATAACCATATCAATTTAAGAAAATTATCCTTTTATATATAATATATAATCTAAGGTAAAATTATTTCATTTACCAATTTTAAAACAGTACTGTGTCAGTTTTCCCTGCTTAAGTGTTTAGAGATCCCGGTCAATAACTATAGCAACTCATATTGATCACAACCTATAAGTAACTCGACAAACCAATCAACACAATACAAAACATTTTAATAATAATAACATATACACACTCTTGTATATACACACTCAACTCATAATAAGGCATTCTATTACCTTTTCTCTCAATGTGTTATACCCAACCAAGCCAAGGTTCTCACTTAACCTTCAGCTTTAATATCAAGTGTAACAGTTTACCCTATTTTGGATTGTGACTACAGATGGTACCTCGTTCCTAATTTTACGGCCTGCCTTTCGACTTCTTACCACCAACCGTAAAGGGATATGTAGTGGTAAGAGATAAAGCTTCATCACACGTCCACCATTGTGAAAACCCTCTATCATGCGCACAAAGTCCAATGTAGGAATGATAATATATAATATCTCAGAAGGTCTTTACCAAAAAGAAAACCTTTATATACATCAATCAGAGAAAGCCAACATATCATCAGCCTGGACAATTATAACATCTTGTCCTCGCAAATGCCAATAGTTACAAATCAAGTAATGTAGTAGAAAACAAGTATGGTAGGAAACCATCCAGCTCCTCTCTAACAACTCCAATGAATAACAGCTAAATCTAGAAACATACTCGAGCTGATCTGAGCATTAAGAAAACAACACTTGGATCAGTCTAGTAAACCAATGTGAGAAAAATCAAATCTTATAGATTTACTATATCTTAAAACCTTTTAATATGGGTATGTTGAAAGACCACGCTGCTAATAAACACAGATGGGTCTTTAGTCTTACGATAACCAAACCATTTCTATATAAAATCCAGTGATACTATAATAATGTCTAGGGTATAGAATATAAATATTAAACATAGATGAAATAGTTACATTGATTACATTCAAGCATAATAGAAGTGCAATCAAATCCGACAAGGGACGTTCACATAATGGATTTCCTTAGGTGACGCCTCTAGTAAACTGAAGCCGACTCTATGCACAAAGATCAGAAAATACCTTCCGAGTGTTGTATATCTCTAGATAAAATATACCATAAGATAAACACAAGTGGCCCACGCCGAACATAAACATGAACCATGTGGTGTCGATTATCATCAACTCCTCCGGCTAATAATTGATAAGTATCTCTAGATTTGTAGTTGTTAACACCCTGACGTGGGCCAACTAAACCTCAAGATGTGCAGCCTACTCTATCTTTAGCCATTTCCGATGTTGAGGTTATGTTCGACATCTTTCACGTGAGTCTTCATCACTCAAACAGAACTCGAATCTTAAATGGGATTCCCACATCTCGAACAGATCACGAAACTACACATGGATTCCCATATCTCAATAGATCTCAGAATCACACATGCATTCCCATATCTTGAATAGATAACGAAAAATGATATGTGTTTGAGCATCTTAAACAGATCTCTAATCCCCACATAGATTCCAGCATCTCGAACATATCCACTTTTAAGGGATAGGACACGTATCTCAGCCTTGAAGTTGTTTTCGATAAGTAGAACACTTACCGATCCCTGTCTCTCCAAGACTGAATCGACAAATTGGTCATTCAATAATAACAAGAACAATCGCATACAGGAACTCAGCCTTGTATACTGTCCATAAGTAAGTAACACGCAAAGCACAATCAAGTTATATAAACGATTCTAATCCCTTTTTTAGTTAATCTTCATTTATTAATTAAAATCACCATTTATTGTTAAAACTCATTTTTACTCATAAATAAAGCTCCATTTGTAATTAAACTCCACTATTTAATCAAAATATCACTATTCATTTTCAACCCTTTCAATACTTCCTAAAAGTATCGATATATTTATACTTTTCTCAAATGATATAAGTATATTCACAAATTATGAACAAGGTTTATTACTTTAAACCTTTATTTTTTCTAACCTTTTCCAAAAGATTCCTTACTTATGATTTCCTCTAAAATATCCAATTTAAGGACCTAAGTACTTTCACAAATCTAATCATAAGGTTTAAGACTAATGTAACTTAAAACATTGTCATTGCAACCCAAATAATTTATACTTGTTATTCTCTTTGAAATTCCTATTTTAAAGATCTAAGTGTTTAGCCAAATCATTTAACAATATTTTATAGCTTTAAAATAATATCCAAGAGTTTAAAAACAAATGTTACTAAAACATTGTTTGCAACAAACCCTAAAACACTTCACTATTTCGTTATCTTTAAAACTTCATTTTAAAGATCTAATTGCTTTTCAAAAGTATAGTTAAATTGGTTAAAATAGATATTGCACAAACAACGATACTATAAATCCAAAATCAGTTTAATACTTACCATTTACTTTAAAACATCCATTTAAAGTTATAAGTATAGCTTTACGTATTAAACAAGGTAATATGCCGTTTTAAATAAATTTATAAAACAATCCATTATAACATAAGTGTTATAATCCAAAACTCTTTTTAAATCCCTTTACAAATTATTCCATTACAATCCTTTATCAATATCCTTTGTAAATATCATTTTGTAAATATCCTTTATAAATATCCTTTACAAATATCCTCTTATAAATATCCTTTATAAATATCCTTTGTAAATATCCTTTTTAAAAACTTCTAAGTATACTAAGTCCTTTAAAAGATAATTATTTATACTTATACTAATTTACCTTTAAAACTAGGATATTTAATAAAATACTATAAACCATTTGTAAAATATTATAATATAAAATCCTTTTATTTCTCAAATAAGATCTTCAATAACTTCTAAAAACATATATATAATAAAAACATGCTTTTAATGTACTTTATACATATTTTAAAACCTTTTATTTAAACCCTTTTAAAAACCTATTTTATAATTCAAAACCATCACTTTATAAATCCACAAATGATTTTTAAGAATATATTGAACTTTTTATTTCTCAAAAATAAGTATGTTATAAATATGAATAAGCCCTCAGATGTCTTCCAGAGTTAACTTTAAAATCATAGACCATAGCAATTTCAAAGTGCATCCATCGTGACCGTTTCGCTTCTACCATTTATAACTTCCATTTCCAAATTCGACAAATGTCCAAACCAAACCCATTTATGTCTAACACACCAAGCTGCGTGTAGAACTACCCAATATATATGTAAATATATATTCCCACGGTTTCCCCGCAATATATCCAATTTAACATATGTCTGTTATTAGAGATTTCAAAGCACGTTTATAACCACTAAATCGTCTCTAACATTCATAACATATTATCACTATTCACAAAGCAATATCAAACATGTAAACAAGTAGTCTGGTCCACGATATATGTTATAATTGATCAAATAGAGATTATTATACTTAATAATAATGTTCTCACTTGTTTTACAAAACAAGGTTAGGTCCAAAAGTAAGAACTTGCATTATTCCTTATACAATTTATATTTTCTACACAACAAAAATTATACATATAACAATATATAATTAACGTGTGAGTAAAACTCATCCAAGCTCAAGTTGACGCTTCCGCATTTTCAAATAGTCCAAAATCAAATGTCATCGCGTAGATAATATCGATTTTGAGTAAAATTCTCTCTAGCTCTAAACTCAACTAGTCCAACTCTATCGTGTAAGTAATCTCGATACCAATGCAACAGTGAATATGGTGCCTCGATCAGACCTCGTATGAATAAGATACGATCATTAGAACTTAAAAGATAACTAAATTATTAATTAACTAAATTAAATAAGAAATAAATTAATTACCTTCTTCTAACTCCAACCTAGGTCGCGTTATTCAAGAACCACATCGTGACTTTCTTCTGCTGTAACAACCCGCATATTTGTCGATTTTATATTTAAATATTTTATCGTTAATCGGATTTTGGTCCGAAAAGCTACTTTTTGCAAACGGTTAAATTAGGACTCGAGACCACTTCCATTGAGTTCGAAATGTCGTTTACAACTTTTTAAGTATAAACATTGATAGGTTTGGAGTTAGTGGAATTTCACTAACTTTTCCCGCTTTGGACTTTGGGTTAGCTTAGCCATTATAACTCAAGCCCAACCCCCTCCTTCTCTTCACTCTTTATAAATTCCTACCAACTCAAGCTTTTTCATTAATGGTGAGTGGAAAGAGAGATTAAAACTCCAAAAGCTAAGTCTTCATTGCTAATCCAACATCAACTCCAAAACTCAAGTGAAGACATTGATTCAAGCTAGTGGTTGATCCTTGCATAGCATTTCAAGCTTCATCTTCATCCATTTTAGTGAAAAGGTGAGATTTTTATCTCACAAATCTAGCCTATAACTATATTGGACTGTTGGGAATGAATCCCTATCATGTTTGCATGTACATTTGCATTTGGTTTGGATTGGCAAAAAACCCTAAATTTTAGTGTTTTTGGTGAAAAACTGCACTTAGGTCGTTCTGCCTATGCTAGGTCGTTCGCGTGGAAAAATCTCGGCCTTAAAATAGCTCGTTTCCGACCTTAAAATGGCCTACAACGTTAGGTCGCTCGACACTCGGAATTAGGTCGTAGGTCGTTTGGTTTTAGGTCGCTAGGTCGTTGGGCTTTAGGTCGTATGGACCTTAGTTCGTAGGTCGTTCTGGCCATTTCTAACGTCTTCGGGGTTAGGTCGTATGGACCTTAGGTCGCTAGGTCATATGGCTTTAGGTCGCTAGGTCATATGACCTTAGGTCGTTAGGTCGTATGGCTTTAGGTCGTTAGGTCGTATGGCTTTAGTTTGCTAGGTCGTATGACCTTAGGTCGTTAGGTCCTATGGCATTTTAGGTCGTGTGATCTTCTTAC
Source organism: Allium cepa (assembly GCA_030765085.1). Lineage (NCBI taxonomy): Eukaryota > Viridiplantae > Streptophyta > Magnoliopsida > Asparagales > Amaryllidaceae > Allium > Allium cepa. The sequence goes on from CM060944.1 coordinate 207,815,384, forward strand.
CTGTTAGGTCGTTGGACCTACATCCTGTTAGGTCGTTGAACCTTTAGCTCGTAGGTCGCTAGGCCTTATCTCCTTAGGTCGTGTGACCCATCTTCTTTAAACCACTTGGTCGCTAGACCACGTTTCCAGTTAGGTCGCAAGACCTTGTAAACCGTTAGGTCGCGTGACCTATATTCCGTAGGTCGTTGACCCACTTAAGTCGCTTGTCCCTCATAGGTCGCGTTTCTTGCTTAGGTAGCTAGGTCGCGTGCCTTTAGGTCGCATTCCTTTATTAGGTCACGTGTCTCTGTTAGGTTGTTGACCTCCTTAACTCCATAGGGAGGTTACCACCCCCCCTGGACCACCCCTCCGTAGGGGATCCTATCTGAAAAACATTCAATAGAACTTGCTTTGTTGAGATGCTGAATTGACCATTCTTCGAGGCAAACTATCTTGGGCTTCTCGGTCGATTTTATGGATTTTTGAATATCTATTTCGATGGATTCTTTATCGGTTTCTTTGGATTTTATTCACGTCTTCGTATGTGAATTTTTATGATTGATTGTTTCTACAATCACTTCTATGATTTGTCACTTTAAAATATGAAGGTTTCAATACTAGTAGTAAATATCAAAACTCTTTCAACAAAATGATTTCAACTCTATTTTCAATAACAAAGCTCTTTGCTTAAACCATTTTCCAATCTACTAGTATATTCAAACCTTTACCTCACTTGTATGAGAAATTGAATTAAACGACTTAGTAAAACAAGTGGTATGAAACGCTTGCGTTTGCTTCGTCGGTTAACTCTTGGACTTGTTCGATTGAACCTTTTTGTGACAATTTTCTAGTGAAGATCTACAGTTTGTTCGTAAATATTTGAGTTAAGCAAGTGGTTATGGGACATGAGGCTAAACTTTTATATTTACTAGCTTAGTGTAATTGACACTTCTCGTTGATCATGACGATCATTTTGTGATTTAGGCTAGCAATTGTGCGATGTCTCTTTGTTTGCTTCCTGGTTAAGCTAGACACCATTTGTGTGATTCCATTCACACATACCTTTTTTCTTTTTGGTTAGCCTAGACACCATTTGTGTGATTCCACTCACACATACCTTTTTGTTGCGAGGTCGGGCTAGACACCGTTTGTGTGATTCCATTCACACATACCTTTTTGCTTTTTGGTTAGCCTAGACCTCATCTGGGTGATTCCGACTCATCCATATGGGGTAGCTCCCCATGGCCTTCGGACCGTCATGTGATAGGCCTCTTTCCCTTTTTCTATGATTTTTGGATTTCCTGTGTTGATTTCTGGAATTTATGTCATTGACTTGTTATGAGTACAAGTTTAGGGTATGATGCCCTCTTTGGATCTTTAAGAAGATTCTTGTGATGTTGATTTATCTCTTATTGATTGATCTTCTGTTGATCATCATTTTCATACTTATAATAGTATGTCAGTATGGATATTTTATGTTATGCCATATCTTTTATTTTATACCATGTCATCTGATATTTATATCTAGACTGATCCGTTTATTATTTTCTTAAATAATACTCGGGTCAGACCGAGATGTTACAGGTGCTTCTGCTTGACTTCTCCCCGGGGTTTGCTACTCTAACTTTTGGCTAACTATTTAGATTAGCAGTTTTTGTTGTATACACTTGAGATATAGACTCATAGTTGTATTCTTTTGTATAGCACGTGTTGCTATTCTTTTGTATTATTGTGGATCTTTTTGACCACTACTCTGATGTACACTTTCATATGTTAGTTATATATATCCATATCTTCTTCCGCCTTTGTGATATGGATATCTGTGACTGATTGTGTTATGCTTATTTCTATGTTTATTTCCGAAGATTATTTATAGCAATCATGTGATAGCTTTGAGTTTGTATCGGTATGTCGAACTTCCTCCTTAAATGAAATGCATGCTATACTATCTGACATAACGGTGTTCGCACAAAGAAGTTACATGGATGGTCGCTCCTCAACAGCCTTATTCTCCATGCTAGTTGACAGCACTACATCGTAGTGTTCTTGGCTAGCGTGGGTATAGAGGTGGGGCGTCACAGCTGCTCGTCGCAACCGCCACAACGCATGAGCTTCCACCGCTACAATGCATGAGCTGCCACCGAGTTCCGCCTCTAACCTCCGCAGACCACGATGAGTCGATTGCCTCAAGCCTCGTTGCCTGAAACGCCGCTATGGCTAAGATAGACCAAAAAACGTCGGCCACGTTCAAAGTTAGATCTACACCACCATGCCTCGACCCACGGTGATCCAATCGTCCATCCTCCTCGCCTCATCCCCCTATACCCTTCTCTAATGGAGAGCCAAGCCCAGACCAGCCTTCAATGGTGCCAATGAATCAAGGCCATTAGATGAAGGTCTGATTTATAGTTAGTGTTTTAATTTCTATAAATAAAAGAAAAGTGTGGTCCTTTTATAGAAAAATTTCCAACACTATACACTCCCCAAAATTTCGAACTCCAAACATGGCGTGCCGCCTAGCGTTCTATACTAAATACCCCCAGTTCAAACACAATGGAACTAGTATCGGGACCCAATTCCATCATTTACAGAAGTTAGCTTTTCAAATCAAATTATATTATATTTAATTCCTGAAATCGATTGCTATGCTTTTCGAGCCTACATGACCATCCTGTACGTTGGATCGTCATGAAACTCGACTGTGTAAAACAATTCATTATTCTAGGTCCGATGACACTAGTTTCATTAAAATCCAAGACAATACTCTGAAATGATAATTTCACATGTAAATTAAAATGAATTATTATTAAACTAGTTTAATCACTTTTAATTCAAAATTAAAAGCCTACTGTTATCTTTCTTTTTTAAACATAATTTAAATAAGCTTTGAAAATCATATTTATGTAAATTAGATATGAGATTCAATTATTAAATATTTAATTATAAGCTGTTCAAAAATCACACTCGTTACAAGTTTCTTGTAACTGAACGACCTACTTCTTTTGCCTCTCTACTTCCCTAACTTTATCTTGTGATTATTTCCTTTCCATGTGATGCTTCTACAACCCTTTCTACTTTTCGTATATTAAAATCCCGGTTCTCCTTTCCCTTGTCTCCTTCGCTTTCAATATCTACATTTTCTCTACCTCATCTTTTAGATTTCCCCAACGCAGCTTCTATAGACCTGTTATGTGATGCTGCTTCCTTTTCCCATGAGGTTCCCTCATCCTTTTCTTTGTCTATATTAAACTTCCTCTTCTCCTCTTCACTAACTCCTTTTGTGCTTTTGGTTTTCGAATCTTACTCATAGGATGATGGAGTTGAATATGTCCGAAAACACAAGCAGTTTTTGCATCGGGGTAGAGGATTTTTGTAGAGCACTTCTTGCTTGAATAAAGAACCATTTCATCTACTACTTTTATGCTACTTAGAAATCCTATATCTGATCTTAATTCCACAAGAATTTTAGCCAAAGATATTATTTATTTGTTTTTCATTGCTTCATCTATTTTGATTGAAATCCTAATGGTACTAACCGACATGCTTATAGCCTTTGGTTCCCATAACCTATAACTCATTCCTGGAATTCTAATCCAGACTACCATTGATGTTAAAAGTTCTTGATCAGTATGCATCATTGAAGATAATGTCCGAATAATAATCAGATTTTTGTCGAAAAACTGTGGTCTTGAATCAATCACTTTCCGACAATCTAACTCACTTTCAAATATGATTGCAAAAAAACCCATTCTCTCTTGTTTACATTTCAAAATTCATTTCTCTTTTACACACTGTATTAGTTTAGTAAGAAGTTTGTTACCTACCACATATAACAAAATAAAGTTTACCAACCTTCTTCGGCCTCCTTTATAGCTGCTTTTGAAAGCACTCCTCTTCTTTTCCCATTCTTAACTATTGGTTCGATAGATTCTAGCTCTAAAGCCTTTCCACTCTAAACCACACCCAACCTCACTACTTTGCAATAAGATGTTTTCTTTGCATCTTTAGAAACTGTGAATTTAATGTAGTTTACCTTAATTCCTCCATTAACCGCCCAGTCTCACTTAGCCCCCTCTCAGTAATCGCCTGCGCACCATTTTAAGCTCGCATTAGCTTTTTCCTTGACTCCTCCACCTTACGCAATATCTTTTCTCCCCTTCCTTCAAGTCACTTCAACTCATCCCTCCTCTTCTACCTCGTCTTGCTCTTTGAATTCTGGTTAGACTCAGAGATTTGGTAAAGATAAAAATAGAAATAAAGATCCAGATAAGAAAGGATTAAAATTATGTAGATCAAAATAAAATAAAATATTTATTAAATAAGTAATTAACTAAAAGTTTATATATATATATATATAACATAAAGGTTATAGTTGAAAATTTATCATAAATTATTTAAGGTAAATTAAATAAAACAAGTTAAAATTGTTATGATATTTAATTAAAATGTTTAATTAAGATGTATAATCAAAATATTTAATTGAATAAATGTCTTATTTGATAAATCAATAATTAAATATTAGTTAGTTAATATATATATATATATATTGATATATAAGTAATTAAAAATTATAAAGCTATACTTTTTATAATTTAAAATGTTTTTATTTTCTCGAAACTGTTTTGATTAAACTCAATAAAATTGTGAACTTTTTAGATATTTGATTATAATGTTTAATTAAATAGTTAATTAAATTGTTAATTAACTGATATATTTGAAATACATATAACTATGAAGGTTAAAGTTAATTATTATTCATCATAAATAGTCTCGGGATGGAAAAAACAAGAATTAAATTTTTATTAGTTAATTAAATTAAGAGTAAAAATTAAATGGATATGACATAATTAATAGGGCACATATGGATATCAGATAAGTTAATTAAGATATAATCACTGTAAATAAATATAACTTATATAATATATGTATAATTAAAATATAAGTGGAACTGAAACAAACCAAAATAGATTTTTAGAATAAATACTTGTGTACAATGTATGTACCATGATTTTAAATGTAGCCAACCCTTGAATCGTTAAGGTAGTTCATAAGAAATACATTATTCCTTAAATTAACCTCAATAAAAGTATATTAAATATTATAAATTTTTAATATAGTTTCTCTCTATCATTTATATATTGATGGATTACTTGAATACGCATTAGTCGTTGAGCAAACTCAACTAGAGCAGTTATGTGTAGTACTATTAATATATTGTCTAGATAAGGTAAGACACATGCATGTATTTGTTAAGAAAAATCAAGGTATGTGCACTATACTTGGGCCATCAATAAATGATATGTAATAATGAATAATCTCTCTTTATTTATTGAGCAAAATCAAGGCCAAAGCTGAGATTAAGGCGATCATAGCTAGGAGTTATATATGATACAACCGATAAAGAGTTATCTATCGCTTATGAGCTTATATTTTTTGATCAAACTCAAGGTTAAAATCCTAGGGTACTTGAGTCCTAACACTCAATAGAGAAATCCAAAGATTTCTTTATTTCTTTTAGGATTTTGAGGAATATAAAAACCTTTTGGGAGCCTTATTAGAAAAATTAAATGATTACATTTAACCTTTCTAATATTTTAAGAACACATGCTACAAAAAATTAAAATTACATACTTCAATAAATTTGTGCAAATGATCTAATTATTAAAATTGTTTATCACTTGAACTATACTAATGAATAAAATTAAGATTAACAAAGATATATATAATATATACGTACCAATAAATCTTTTGGCATGTTGTCATCTCAAGACCCATTCAAGAGCCAAATATATAACCACCATATACATTCATACCTTGGCCGCTAAAGTGTTTATTTTCCGTGTATTTTCTTCCATGAGTTTTGATCTCTAAAGAAATACAAAAATATGGACGTCTGATACATGCTAAATCACATATAAAAGTTGTATATTGAATAGCCGCGTTTTTAAAATGTGAAATTTCGAAGAAATTAGTTCATTCAAAATGAGCAAGTAAACTAAAATACAAGATCGAGTATTCAATATGATTGAATGTACACTATTCCATAACGTGAATCAAAAAACATTGATCACACAACATATGGTTGATTTCCATTGTCCTGCTTTTTCACATAACACATGAAAAATCATCTGTTGTGTGAATAGCCGGTGAAATCTTTCATCTCTTGTTTGAATAGCCCGTGAAATCTCTATGTACATGATTGCTATTCAGACAACATTTTATATATTATTTGATTTAAGTTATCAAATTTTTTAGTTTTGGCTTCATCATTTCCCTTTTAATTCGTGGTCGCTTTTTTGTTTACCTCTTTATATTTTTGTCACCCCTTTTATTTTTTTCCTTTCGTCATCTGAAAAATCAAACGTCTTCTGGAATTAGGGTTTCACCCCTTCTGAAATTCATTTGAATCGTCTTGCCCATTTTATCCCTTGTTGATTGCATGCTTTGATTTCATGACTGTTAATGGTTGCGGCTCCTTATTGAGTGTTCTTCGATTGATATTGGTATGATTTTTGCCCCTTTCGATTTATATTGTTCTCAACTTTGATTATCCTGCCAATGATGAATTGGGTTCTTTATATAGGAATTAATTTCCTATCTTTTCATATATATGCCAAGATTTGAATTTCAAAGTATTTGCTTGGCCATCTGATTCCCTTTTGTTTTCCGCCCCCTTTTGATTTTGTATTGATCTTGACTTGATTTGCTTATGATGATTTGAGTATTTATGTGACAAGAAAGAAAACTTGGCTAAAGTGCATTGACCAACATGTTTTGGTCATATACATAATTTTTTTGAGATATATGTGTGGTGATGTGAAAACTTTGGTTGCGACTTTATTAGTTCATGTCCGAGTTAGTGGATGTTTTGTACTTCCACGTATATACATACATATATATATGTATATATGTGTGAATGTCATTTTGATTCCTTTTCATTTGATTCTTTCACCTTACAATATCAGTGTATTATTTTGGGAAGTTAAGTTCGACTTTGATCACTTCATTATTTTGCTCATTGCCCCTTGCTTGTTTTGTCGCCCCTTGCACTTGTGATTCTTCCACTCATCTGTTAGTGATTTCCTTGAACTAAAATGAAATGTTTTGCATGATGCTTGACACTGAGTGATATAATTTTTTTCTTTCTACTCACTACGTACATATATACATGTATATACATATGTGTATATCTGTATGTATGTTTTATACGCTCTTTAATGTTTTCATATATTCCTATGTTTTCATACATTTTCATACCTATCAAAACTGTCCCTAGAATTTCTATATAAGAGCAGAATGTTTTCATATGTCACTTATTTATCTGCTACTATCTTTTCATATACATTGTCACTTGCTTCTCCTTGTTGCTTTGAGTTGAACCATTTTGAGTTGATCTTTTCATAGTTCACTTTGATTCCAATATTGTCTATGTATATACATACGTACATATGTATGTATATATGTATGAATGTTTGTGGCACTGCCTTGTTTTAATCTATCGCACTTGTTTTTTGTGGCACTGCCTTGTTTTAATTTATTGTGAATAATTTTAAGCTTGAACTGGTTTGCTTTGAGCTGAACCATTTTGAATTGCTTGAACCATTTTGAGCTGAACCATTTGTTGAATTGCTTTCAACTGGGTCTAGCTTGAAGCATTTTTACCCACTATGTACATATATGTGTGTGTATATATATGTATGTGTGTGTGTGTATATATATGAGTTGGTTTGAGCTTGAACCATTTTGAGCTGAACCAATTGTTTAATTGCTTTGAGCTAAACCATCTTAATTTGATCTTGTTTTGAGTTTCCTTAAGCTGCTCTTATGTGCATAGGTACTTGAGCCTTGCTGCTCCTATGTTGAAACTATCCCTTGTTTATTTGTATGTATGTTTTCATATGTTCCTATGTTTTCATATGTTTCCGAAGCTGTCGAAAATATCTCTAGAATTTCTATGTAGGAGCATAATGTTTTCTTTGTCCCTTGTTTATCTACTCCTATGTTTTCGTGTAAACTGTCACTTGCTTCTCCTTGTTGCTTTGAGATGAACCATTTTGAGTCGATCTTGTTGTAGTGCACTTTGATTCAAATATCATTCATGTATACACATACATACATATGTATGTATGTATGCGTGAACCTAGGTGGTTGACCTATATAATACTTTACTGCTTGAATGTTTATGGCACAGCCTTGTTTGTATATGTGGTGCTACCTTGTTTTAATTTATGGCACTTGCTATTTGTGGCACTGCCTTATTGCATTGTTGGCCTTGTCCATGTACTTACACACTGCCTTGTTCAAGGCAGTGCCAGTGCACTGCCTTGACATTGGTTGAATCCCTTTCATATGCTTTGGTTTCTTGTTTGTGCATTTGATACTTGCTTCAGCATTTGTTGTTTTGCCTGAGCTTATTTATGTCCACTGTGATTTCTTGTTACAGTTTCAATTGCAAATCTTGTTCCAAATCAATTCTTGTATATACTTATATGTACTTGTTTGTACTTGTATATACTTATGTACACTCGAGCTTGTATATACCTGCTTCAGCACTATGATTTATTTTTCTACCCGAGCACTTATTGTTTAATGCTTATGTATATGTATACATATATATGTATATGCTCACTTTGATGATATGCACTTGCTGCTATAACATGGAATGCTTGTCATGCATGTACCATTATACATGCCTCATGTGTGCATTTCTTGGTGTTCCTTGTTCATGCCTTTATCTAAACCATTTTGAGTTTCTGAACCATTTTTATTTGACAATGTTTTAGGTCGCCTTGAGTTGCTTCTATGTGCACGATAGTTTTACTTGAGCTTATTTATGAGCACTTGATTTTTGATTTATATGCCTTGTAGTTCTGAACATTATATGCACTGCAGTTTGGTCTTGAATCCATACCTAGTTGTCTTAGTTGCATTTCTTAGATGTGTATATGTTTGAATATGCAAGTGTACATTTCCTGGTTTGAGTATTTTGATTGTAGTATCTTACATTTGAATTGCATATATTCCTAGTTTGGGTATTCTTCTGTTTCACCTGTTGGTGCACCTGTTTTGAGCTTGAATTGCTGATACTTGTTTTGAGCTTGAATTGCTAAAACTTAATTTATGATATGTTGTAATGACCCGTAATTTTAGGGAATTAAAATTTTTAATTTAGTAAGATTTTGTGATTTAATGTTGGGAAAAAAAATTGTAATTTATTAATGGAGTAATAAATAGAATGTAATGTAGCAATGTTAATTTATGTTAATTATTAACAAGTTTAGTGGAATCCCAATCAACTGGAGTGATTTAAAAGGATATACTTAGTTATAAAGCGAATGTAGGAAAACAAATGTAAATATTGAATTAATTAATGAAAAATATATAATTAGTGGTAATTAAATAAAATCAGTGTTAGGTAAGTATTTATAACATTTGGTTGTAAATAATAAACTTCTTAATGTGACTAAAAAATAATGGTGACAAACTATTATATGCTACCTATTTATTTAGTCTGTTAAATTTAATTCGTTTATCAATTATAATTAAATGAAATTAAATGTTGCATCTATGCGAGTTAAGACAATACTGCAAAGTTTGACTGTAATAAAATGTATAGAGATGTTGATAGTATTCATAGGGAAATAATTTATGTAATAAAAGAATGGAACCAAGATAAATAAATTAATTGGGATTTTAAATTATGATTAATGTGTAAAATTGACAAAATTCAATATAGTGGAAATATGGTAGTTAGTACAAGAAAACGGTGGGAAATGTAGCATATTAGTGAAATAAGATATAAACAGATATTAACTGTGTAATTTGAGTAATAATTGATTGAAATAAAGATTGAAATTGAATTTAATCAATTTATTGGAACTAAATTATAATTAATTGGATTAATTGCAGTTGAAACCGAACAATGTATTTTGGAAATTTAATTTACACTGAAATTTTATGTAAGCTTGTTTTAAATTTTTTAAATTTCCGTTGAATCAAAAACGATGAAATTTATTAGTTTATAAACATTGAATTAAAATTCGATTAATTAATTTAATATTTATTTAATTAATTAATGTGAAAACAGCCATTTTGGTCATTGACTCGGATTTCGACGAAACTAATTTCATTGGATCCGTAACGGAGAATTATTATAGGATTTCAAGTTTCGTAATGATCCGACTTTTCGTTTGATCGTACGGGGTCGAAATGTCTAGAAATTAATTAAATTGAAATCAATTTGAAATAAGCCGATTTTTACATAACTTCCTCATACGATGGAATTAGGACTAGAGACTTGTTCCATTGATTTTAAAATTATAAAAAAATTTATTTTGATATATGGCATTACTCATTTTCGTTCCGTAGGCAAAACGGGATTTCGGGTCTATTTTCGTTCAACTTTCGTACCAATCTAGTTCATTCATCTCTATTTCTGATATATCTATTTATAGCCCGTTATAAACCTTAGCAGCCTTTTATTTTCTATTGTATGTACGTACATTTCCTGTCTATCTCCTCCTTTCCATTGACAGAACATATCCAAACTTCAAAACACTCAATCCAAATTCAAAATCAGTTTCAAAAATAAAACTCCACAAACTATATCGAATTATCTATCGATTTGAAGCTCCCGATGAGCACAAGTAAAATCTGCTATTAGTTTTTCGATTGCGATTTCAATGTGGCTAGAAATTTATGATCAATTCTCGGTCATTCATTGCATGTTGATCAACTTTGTTTGATTGCCGAATCGAGGGACCGAGTGGAGTTCATTGGCGTGGTTTGTTTGGTGAGATGACGATTGGATCATAGCCGATAATTAGGTAGGTTTTGTAATACATGGTGGCGGCTGCAAATTTTGGTCGACCGTGGGCTAATGCCTAGCCACGCATGGGTAGCAGGCATGTAGGGGGATGTTTTGGGTAGTCACATGCATGGCGGCGGGACTTTGGCGTGGTTGCAGCAAGGCGAGGATAGTCGTGATGGGGGATTTAGGCAGCGCGTTGTCCAGGCAGTAGGGTTTTTCGTGGACTTGGTGAAGCTGACGTGTCCGTGTTTTTATTTATTTAATTTTGTTTTGTTCCATTTTGTTCTGTTAAATTTGAATTTCTGTAGTTCTAACCTTAATAAACTTTACATACAAGGTCTGATTCACACGTTCTTTGTTCCGCTACGATCGTATCAAATTTTTGGACATTTTGACACTGGTTTGGATGAATTCTGAGACCATTTGAGTTCGAGGCTTATTTTGAATTTTCAATCGATTTAAAATCGAAGGTGAGTGTTTTAACCCACTCACAACTTCAAAAAATTTCTTATGTTAGTTATATTAAATTCATGATGTGATCAAAAATTTATTTCTTAATGTTTGGTATGTTAAAATTTTCAGTTTAATTAAATTTGACTATTATGGCATTTAATCATCGTTTAATTTAAATATTAAATTTATTTTGTCAATTTAATACTTGCTAATAATCATCAGTTATCTATTGAATTTTATGAATTGATTTAGATGATGATTGTGATGGATGTTTAATTGTTGATATTGGATGACTGAATGTTGTATTTTTATACTATTATAACACTGCAAGTTCCCTATGGGTTAAAATGATATATACCCGAACAATCTATAGATTAGGAAAAAATCATTGTGCGTTGAAATAATAGGCTCGAGCAATTTTATGGATTTTTATATTAACTCAGCATTGTGGATTGAAATGATCTATATCCGTAAATATAAAATAATTACACATTGAAATGATAAATATCTATATCACTTGACCCTAGGGTAGAGAATTACATACGGACACCCGGATTAGTTAAATTACATGATTTTTAAAAGCCTAATTTTTTTGAATTTAGTTAAATGATATTTTGAAATGAAACTTGATTTATACAAATTGAATTATTTTCAAAATTCTAGTTTTATGTTGAAATTGGAATTGGCTTAAAGTAATTGTTTAAAGATATTTAATTGAAATATAAAAAATCGAATTTTGAAGTGCAAATGAAATTTATATAAGTCGAGTTATTAAATGTTTTTGAAAAATAACTTTGAAATATATTGAAATTGGAGTAATTTAAATTGATAATTCGAATATGGATTGGAAGAGATATCGAATCAAATATTTTACTGAGAATTTAAATTGGAAAAATTTGAAATTGAATTTTTGATAATGAAATGGTCCAAATGCTTTGGAAAGAAATAAATAGTTTAAATTGATATAAATTTGAAATTCATGTTTTTAAGATAAACCGTTTAAAAAAAATATTATTTTAAAGATTCTAAATTTTAAGATTTTCAAATTATTAAACTATTTTAACCTATATTAACTATATAAAATCATTTTAACCTATTTAAAACCGTTTAATTTATTTTAAAACTAATTAACCCATTTTAACTTAGTTAAATGTAATTAATCTATTTTAAAGCTAATTAATCTATTTTAGTTATATTTAATCTATTTTAAATCTGTTTAACTATCATAAATTGATTTAGCAGTATCTTTAATCTTAAATTAAACTATTTTAGAGTATATAACTACTTAGAACTATTATAACTATTTATAACTATTTAAACTATTTTCTAAATTTTCAGACTAAGTAGCGGGAAAGTGTTTATATTAAATTCATCGGTTTAAAAGCGGATATGGTTAAATGATGTTATAACCTAAGTTGGGATTTAAATGTTGCAATTAATTGAATGTGATGATTTCGAAGTAAGAATTCAACCTAATCGAAAATAAGATTTTTGAAAGAAATTATGATTTCAAAAACGATATGGTTTCAAGGGTGAATATGATTTCAAAGCAAATAAAATTGTAACGTTCGCGATTTTTCAACGCTCGAAAACCGACATCAATACGTCCACTATATCAACTGCCGAGCAATCGAATGCCGGAAAACCATACCGTTATGGTTAAAGAAGAAGAAAAAGATAGAAGAAGAAGAAAGAAAAAGAAACAGAAAACAATATCAGAATCTCACAATCGCAGCGGAACAACATATAAAAGATAAATGAATAATCTTTAGACAAAGAACTATATCAGTTATTACATTACATCACATTACATTACATCATCAGAATGTACAACAACAAACAACAACAAACAGCGGAAAAGAAATACTATATACTAGAGAATACGCCATGCCATCCAGCTCGCCTCCAGCAACTCCTGAATTCCAGAATATCCTGATAAACCGGACTCTTGACTGCCCGTGTGGAAATTGGTGGGCACCCAGAGTTTAGGAAGGAAACGAAAAACTCCGAGTCAGTCATGGGACTGGTGTAAGAACTTAAAATAGTTTATCTTTAAAAACAAACAACATGATAATTTTTGAAGTCAATTCGCAATGCTTTTTGAAAATGTAACTACCATAAGACCTCCCACCACTCACACAATGCAAACGCAGACTTGGAGGAGATTTCTTCTTATGTTAGTCAAAGATGCTTACTACGCAAAATCAAATCATTTTTGATATTATTATTAGTGCATAGTGTAGAAAACATTTCGAAAGCAGAATATGAATCTTAGCCAGCATAGGTACCATTATATTATGCCTACTATAGCTACCATATTAGATGGCGGGTTCTACAGCTAAAATCTTATAAGGTTCGTATTGTTTCTTTGGATTTCCAACAAATGGTCAGGCCAAGGAACTTCCCATTGCCACATTGGTACGCCTCGGGAAAGACGACCCGAGAACCTAACATTACGGTTAGATCTCTGCAAACACAAGGCCGGGTTACCCTTCAAACTGGGTAACTACTGACTGACACGTACATGTCATTCCCCGATCGTAACCGATCTATATCCCAGGATCCTCGATTCCAACAACCACAAAGTAATAAATTTGCAGCAACAACATAGGTTAAATATCTGGGCTCCATACCATGATACCACCTCTATCCGAAGGAATGACATACACTAAAGGGCGCTACCCCCTAATAACCTTGCTGCATCTTTCCTGTTTTGACCATTTCCAGGGTGTGAGGTCCGACGAAGTCTCGTCCACAAAGCTACTTTATACAAAGCCATGCTTCGATCAACAATTGATCAACAGCACTTCGTATGCCACATTACCAATTTGGGAATGTATCACTAGTAACAATCAACTACATAACCTCTAAGGGTGTTAAGCTAAAAGAATAAATTCACTGCCACCAATGGGAACATATTTGATAGAAACCAGCTTTACATCTCAAATTGTAACGTCAGACACACATCCATACATGTCCGTTCCGGGATCGAACGGAACCGAAAGCACTTACAAAGAAGTCCTTGCAATCCGGATATTCACTAATCACGATCGGACTTCCCATCACAAAGGGTAATAATTTCTATATCGGGGATCAGCCGATGCAGAAACATTCGACGGTAATCCTTCCATTTTCATAAATATCCGGTCTTCAACACCGGTCATCAATGCTATCCATTACGACGTATCACATATTCGGAATGGGTTATACGACCCAAAGGTCCTTTCCCGGCTAACCCGAATAGTGAGCGCTTATTTTGAAAATAAGTGTGGCATTCAAATTTAAGCAAATCACAACAAATACCCATTCAAAGGTAAATATTCATAGTCGGTTATTTAGCTATCAATAGACATGCACAACATCATCAAATTCCAAATAATTTTCCAAATTATTTATTTTCCAAAAATATCTTTACAAGATATATTTTCCGCACTTCAACATTTGAAAACAAATTTCAAATCACTTTTCACCTTTACAACCTTTGAAAACAAATTCCAAATCGTTTCCCTACACGGGATATATTCACAAATCTCTATTCATTTTCATTTCAAAATGGTTCATTTAAACCAATTAAATAAATCCTTACCGATTTACTTTATGTTTACGTTCCAAATCCATAAATTTATTTCCACACTTCAAAAATAAATCAATGTTTATTTTAAAAAAAATTCCCTTTCTTTTATAAATTCCATAGTGAATTTACAATTCCAAAATATCTATAAATATACGATTTCCAAATCGATTTCTAATATTCATTTTCAATTTATCTTTAAAAGATAAAATCTCAAAATATTCACTTCATATTGGAAAACATTTCCATACTTATTTAATAATAAGTAATTCACAAATCCATTTATTTTCAACACTTGGAAAACATTCAATATACTTAATCGAAATTAAGTATATATTTCATTCTTTAAAGAAAACGCGCGCTTAAACACATTTATTTGAGTCAAAACGAATGTTGCGTAAACATCGTTACGATGACCCAAAATCACTAGTATAGGGATTCGAACTTAAAATAGATATATAAATCCAAATACTATATAAAACATTTCCTTTTGAAAATCATTTACCATAACAACAATGTTATAGTCCACTATTTCCTTCTATTTCTCGAAAACGTCTGTTTCAGCAATAAATGTCGAAAACTCTGTATTCGATACTTAACGCATTTTAAAGCAACTTCAAATCATTTTAATTCCATTTAAAAGATCACTCCCTAAAACATTTCTTTAATATATTATTCACCGTTCAAAATCGTAATAAAAATCATTAACCAAATTCAACACTTTTACATATTCAATTCAAAAATTATCCACTGTCCCAAAATCGTGAATATACTCCTTTAATAAGCTATAAAAATTTACTTATCAAATTCAATCAATCTTGAATTTATAAATCAATGTTTATAAATTCACATTTATATATTATAAAAATTTCAAGTTATAAAAATCCCTTATTAACCAATTTCATTTAAATCTCATTTAAATGCCAAAAATCAAATTTTAAAGTTAATTATTTATAATTTTATATTTTACAAAATCTATTTTTCTTAAAATTTCACAATTTATAAATCTATAAATTTCATTCACTTATGAAATCCATTTTTATTTCATTTTAACACTTATAAAAAAAACTCGTTTTATAATTCCAATATTTTAATTTATAATATCAATTTTATAAATCTTTTATATAAATCATTTATAGTAATTCAAAAATCCCAATTTAAACCATTCTTTTTAATAATTTACAAATCGTTATTAAATCTTATATATAACTCTAAAATCATACTTAAGTATTATTTTCCAAAAATATAACTTTTATAATGGTAATAATTATAACGTTTATTTATTTTAAAAATTCAAAATTTAATAAAACTTATACTTTAAAAAAATCACTTTACAATCCTTTTAAATTCAAAATCATTGCTTTACTATTTTTAAAACTCCAAAAAAATAGGCCAATGCTACAACAACAATAATATATCAATCACGACAATCAAAACATCATATATCAATATGATAATCAACAAACATCACAATATCTGTAATCAAATAAGTACTAGTGAGGAATCCAGTTGGATCCCTCCAACCTGTTTCCCTGCATCCACAGATGTTTGCACAATACCAATTCCGTTCCAATACGGAATATCGGGTATATAGGATTTATAAAATATTATTCGATAACGGTCGTAGCGTTTTATTTCGAATAAAATTAAACGTGCGTTTAATTTTACCCGAAATTTTCACTAGCTCCAAACGACTCCAAACCAGCTCCATTGCATAGTGCTCGACAAAACGAAGCCAACGCAACTTGTTTCGTAATTTTTCGACCTCGTATGACAAAGTTATGATAGTTTAAAGATTATACGATTTTAAATATAATTTATTTACAAATTTATTTTAACTTTTATACCCTAATTCATCCTGGCCGTCCAAATTTTCTTCAGGAAATAAAGGCCGTGCTTTCCATCATCTTCCCGAACGTGTTCATCTCCAGGTTACTTGCGTGCGTTTGAACCAAAACCATCGACCTAGGGCTTGAAATCGCCACCACCACGACGACTTCTGCATCGATCAGCAAGCATCACCTTGTAGCCCATCTCCCCCTCTACCTTCGGCCAAAGGAGCATGAAGCTTGGCTCCAATTATTAACGCAATTTCAAATATTAAGTTGCCGATTTAATTATCCAATTAAATCCAGATATTCAAAAAATAAATTATTCGACTTATAAATTTTACTTGTTGATACTTAAAATCAATTAAATATCTGAATTTCAAATGACAGAAATTCTGGGTCGTTACAAAAATTTAGAAAGTGATATGGTTTGAATTGAATATGATATTTTGATATCAATTATGAAATGGTTTTGAAAAATTAAAAGAACCATCTGGTGTGAAATAAGAGTTTGGTTGTTAAAGAGACCGGGATCAGATATTGTCATACTCTCTGCCAGTACTGAAAACAACTTTAACAACCGTGTACATGGTGGAGACTCCAAAAATGAAGTAGGATGGTTTGGTGAACGATTCTGTATGAGGTATTTACGTGATCCTGACTCCCATGAGTCAGCTTGATGTGGCTAAAATCAGGAGCTACATCGGGCCAAGTGAGGTCATTCCTCCAATTGAGCACACTTCTTCGATACTATATTCTGAATTTGTAATTGATTTGGTAGCCACCCTTGATTTTGATCTGACATTTTTTTCTTAGGTGGGCGGTAGTAGCTGCTTTGCGTTACCACCAGTCCAGATACACAAATAGTATGTCTACCCTGGCATTGCCTCGAGTGCCGTTTTGCATGCCCTACCATGCATTCTACGAGTTTGTTTTGTACCATACCTATGGAGTGCCCTTTGATAGCCCTCCAGTTTACGGAGGAATTACAGTACTGTATAGACTATGAGAATATATAAAAAAGTGTTAAGGAGGATACGGGTAAAGCCTTAACGCTATTTTAGTACTTTTACTTTACTGTAGACATATTATAACAACATATTGTACTATATAGCAGATAGTTTAATGGGTCCTTAGAAGGTGTGAATCACAAACATCTCTTAAGTTATTGCACTCATGTTAGACACTGGACATGAGATGTCAAACCCCGTAAACATCTCTGATGTCGTTCCCCTCATACTTACCTATCATTGATTTAACTTACATAAGATCTTTTAGTTCCGACTCGAATGTTTTGTCCTTTCAATTCGCTTGAGTTAGCTTGAGTATTTCAGGGTTGAAGACTTTATTTTTGGAGGATGAAGACGAAGATTTGTGTTATTATTATATTTATTCCACTGCAACATGATGTTCTACTGCATTTATTTATTTATTCTTGTTGTCTATAACTCTGGTTCTGTATTGTATTAATATAATCGAATTTATTTTTAAACAGCTTCATTAACTTTTATTTGATTATTATATTTTGTCATTCCGGTATAAGATTCTGTATTTGTTTTATTTCTTTCTCTCTTTCTTATTTACCCTATAACAATCTGCCATTTTGAATGGTTTGACTCTGACGTGTGTGTCTGCTTAAAATGTCCGAAAAGGCAGTTCGTTATAGTTGGTATCCAAACTTTAGTTTAGCGATAACCTTAGCTTTATGGGGTCTGACAAATATTAAATATGGTAATAATACCCTACAATGAGTCGTGTGTATATTTATGAGAGAGCGTATTTGTTGGTGTTATAAAAGGTTTTTATATTATGTTAACTTGTTCTGTTTTGCATTTATAAATTCTGGTTGGTGCATATGACGCTATGACATCGATAGGGATTTCTAAACACTTAATAGGGCAGAACGACACAATATATGTTTTGAAATATAGGTAAATGAAATAATTTTTCCTATTACATATTTTTGTATACAAAATAATAATTTTATAAATGATATATTTGGTTGTAATATATCTATTTGTTAGGTAGTGAAAGTTATAAATATAGGTTGAAAATAAAATAAATATGAATTGGAAAATTTAGAACTTAAATTCTGGGATTTTGAAAACTCCTTCCGAACGATTTTGGAATATAATGTTAATATTATTTAGCAGTTTTTTCTTATATAAATATTTCAATGTGATTTGGAAGGAATGTTTTAAAAGAATTTTTGGAAGGAAATAAGTTCTGTACCGCCCTCTCTGTCTTTGGAAAATAATTTCGGTGATGAGTGCAAGCATCATTGACATTCATTTTCGAGTTTCAAAGTGGAAAGGCCATTGTCGTAGTTTTACTACAGATTCATTTTGGTAAACAAATATAAATTTCAAAGTTTAGATATGATTGAATACAAAAGTTACGAGTGTGTGTATGTGTGTGTGTGTGTGCGTATATTAAAAGATTTGAAATGGAACCCGACATTTAGTTCCTAAATTTCTATAAATTAGAGATTTCAACTATTGTATCTAGTACGTGTCCGTGCTTCACACACGGGCTGTTTGTGTCATTCTATACATTGATATTTTGTTTGAGCACAGGAAAGCAAAGGCATTTTTTTGAATTTCAAAAAGACACCGAGTAAATTAGTTCAACAAATTAGTAGTAGAGATGAAATGAAAATTTTAACTAATTAATAATTGGAACTTCTAAAAGGAAATAAGAAATTAAATGCAAAGTATAAATGAAGTATACAAGAAATCTGAAAATTGTAAACTGTAAATAAAAAGGATATGAAAATGAGAAATGGTAACCATTGAACATTTATATACTAAAATGAAATAAGATAAACTTGTGTAATATTCAACTGCATTCTAAAAGATATTTATATATATAACTTACCAAAATATGATAAGTTGAAATGTTTGATAAGAACATGTAATAGAATATTATACAAGTAAAACTTAAGTAATGAAAATGTTCAATGGAATTACTTATAAATAAGAATTTTGATACTATAATGGTTATAAACTTAAGTTATATTTGAAATACTACTAAATAAAATGTAATAGAAAAATGAGCACTGTAAGTAAAAGATTATAAACTTAAGTAAATTTTTGAAGCCATTGACAATTAATGTAAATAATAAAATGAATAATATATTAAACTCAATGGTTATAACTTCAGAAATTGTTGAAATGATTTAGAAAATGGATTTAATATTCGATGACATTATATAAGAAAGGATGAATGTAAATTAAAAAGTAAGAAACTTGAGTATGAATTTATGCACTAACGAATATTAATTCTAATGGGAATCAAGTATACAAATTAATAAATGTGATACTAAGCTACAATAAAATGTATGTAATACTTAAAATATGGAATCATTGATTATTATAACAACTGAATGAATATAAATTATGTAAAAAATGAATGTAAAGCAATGAAAAGAAATTTACATTTTATGTATAAAGAAAAAATGGATTTTGTAAGCGATGAATGGAAATAAATAAAATAAGTACTGAATGAATGAATGTGAATTTATTTACAAAGAAACCTATATAATACTTTAAGAATTGATTTACATATGTTTAAAATTTGTATATTAATAACACATGTAAGAAAAAGTAAATGACATATGTAAATAAATGAAATTAAGTATTATATAAATGAAAGGAAATTTTTTTCGTAAGAAATAAATGTAGATCGAATAAATAATCCTTATATGAATGAAAAGAAAAATTAAAAATTGTCAATGTTGCGAAAGAAAATTTAATAAGAATAACTTAAATAATATTGTAAATTATTGTTAGTTTTGGCTTATGGATTGTGTAACGACCCGTAAATTTCGACGATTAAATTTTAGTTAAAAAGGGATTATGTAATAAAAAAAATTTGTAAAGAAAAATAAAGATATATATAAAAGAGATAGAATTTATGCTGGAATGAACGCTAAATGAAAATCCAATGGTTGAGATAGTGTAAGATGTATACCGGTGTGTAAGTTGAATAAATAAAGGAGATTTAAATTTATAACTAATAATGAATTGTAGAAACGGGTATCTAACCTGATTGTTGAAAATTTAAGTAAAATATTAATAAAGAAATAGTGTAATTGTTGTACTTGAATAAAATATAAATTTAAGAATTTATGACAAGAAATTTTAATTTCCTCTGTGTTTATATATATTGGTAAATTTGTAACTATATGTGAATTTAGGTAGTAAAATAAAAGGCAGTGATGGATAACCAATTTAATGCAATACAAAGGTAATTGGAACGACTGTTGGGTTTAATGGAGTGTATATAAATAGTGAAAATCATTATAATCTCTTAATTTAATACGATTGTTTAATTAATACTAAAAGAATAAAATTTGAAATAGTATTAATGTAATAATAACTATAATAGATTGCAATTGTATAATGGAAGTAAATTGTTAATAAATGGATGTAAATATTAACAAATTTATGAAAAAAAAATATAAATGAATGTTGGATAGAACATAAGTGAATGCAATTGGGAAGTACGTTATTTGGAGATAAATTTAAGAAAGGATAAAAACCATTATAAATTTCCTAACTTATTTGTCAATGAATGTATTTGGGAATAGAGTTCTTTTATATGTTGAATAGTTATAATATTGTTATTAAGAATAAACGTTACTTTATTAAGTATAAATATAGTAACGGAAGTATGAATAAATTTATAGAAACGTAAGACTTACTTTAAGGTAATAATTGAGTGTAGACTTTTTGAAATAGATTTAATAACAATAATTATTGTTCGTTACCTATCTTATTTGTTGTTAAGTTTATTTTGAAATCAATCTCAAATTTATTCACTAAATTATTGCAGTTAGTGTGGAATATTGGTAAGAGAATAAATAAGATGTAACCAAGGGAAAGGTCCATTTTTTAATATAATAATTAGTGTGATCTTAGGAATGAATTAATTGAGGTTTAAGCTTTTATTTATGTGTAAAGTTAACAAAATTTCAATTAAATTGAAATCCAGTAATTTATGAAAATAAAGATGAGAATTGGGAAATATTACTGTAATGAATCAGAAAAGAAATGTTAACTGTGTGGTTGAGTAATAATTGATTTATTTTGAGTTGTAATCCAATAAAATCAAATTTATTAGAATTTATTGCAATTAATTGGATTAATTGCAGTAACCTTTGGAAATTGGAACTTAATAAAAATAATCTGGATTGGATTTCAAATAAATAGGTTAGGGTGAGTAACT
This sequence comes from Allium cepa, assembly GCA_030765085.1. NCBI lineage: Eukaryota > Viridiplantae > Streptophyta > Magnoliopsida > Asparagales > Amaryllidaceae > Allium > Allium cepa. The sequence continues at coordinate 207,837,255 of CM060944.1, forward strand.
GAATTACATACTATGAATAAGTAAACCAGGAAGATTAAATTTAATTAATATAAAATAGTTGATTTATTGCAAATAAAAGATTATGTAAATATGTAGTTAGGTGGAATTAAAGTTAATTACATAATAAGGTATGAATCCACTGCTAATTTTATTTATGGAAATGAAAAGAGTACCAAAAACAAGCTTTGTCAGTATATTTAAGTTTAATGTATAATAATAAGTTAATGGTAATAAAACAAGTTTAAACATCTAAATATTCTGTTAATAGAGAGTTGAGTTTAATTCTAAGAATATTAAGAAGTAGATTTTTGAATACAACATTTGATCCATCCACTTAAAATGTATAGATAGGATAATCGCTGATTTTTGATTTAAGTAGTGCAAACGGAGATTTATCTATTTATTTGGAATTGGAATTTATAAGTGTATAAATAGGAAATAAGTAAAATTTATTTTTAAATATTCATAAATGAAGATTTAGATGAAGGTGAGAATGGTAATGCTTTAAATAGTAGAGACGTACACAAATCAATGTAGGTAATTAGAAATAAAATGTTGTCGAAACGATAAAACGTTTCTTGTGAAAAATGGATGACATAACGAAAAAGGGTAATGTATTCACTTGAATATAAATTGAAACTTATTTAAGGTATTAATTACAATGGATAGAGATTTTGGGTAACATTGTAAATGATATGTAAGTAATGCAAATGTATGTCAATAGTAAGGGATTAGGATGAATTAAAAATTTGTAACATAGGAATTACCTGCCTATTTGTTAATAAAAATTTGAATGGTTAGTGAGTGATAATAGAATAAGTGTACATTAGTGGAATTGAGGTAACGTTGGTTTTAATGATGAGAAAATAAATGAGTATAGTAAAGTTTATGTGGAATTGTAAGTATGTATAGGGGAATGAATTATTGCAGGGAAATATTTGGTAACCATTGTAATAAATGTAAATTAGTGTGCATTAATATGAAATTTAGTAATAGGTGTGAATAACTTAAATTTCTTCATAGGATAAAGAATGATGGAAATAACGTTTATTTAATATATCGGGATTTAATTGATCATAAAAGGTTGATTGCAAATCAAATGAAAAATGCTTAAATGGGAATTAAGTTATTTATTCATTTGGATTTAAAGCATGATTGAAATTATTGGAAACTGAATAAAACGTTTTATGTTGATTGAAATTTAAGTTGGAAGTAATTAAGATAAATAAAATATGTATAATATGGAATTCAAATGTACATAGAAATGTGGATTTTAGTATGTAAACGTAAATCTATTGAGAATGGATAGAAATTTAATCTGTAATTATTACAGTAATTTAGAAATTTAGTGAAATCGGAAATTTATCTATGTATTTGGAAATTTATGGAATTGTGAATATATATATATGGAAATTTAAATGAAGCATCTAATTATACATGTGTGAATACGCTTAAAATGCAATGTAAATGTTGGGAAAGAAATAATTTAATCCGTAACGTGTATAATTAATATCCTTTTGGGACCACTTCTGTTTGCACGTTAAAATTCGTGCACACCTATCTTTTTGCGATCTATCTATAAATATGCTGTGATAAACCCTAGCCTCCTTTCTATTGTCAATTGGTTGTACGTTCATTTTTCTTCATCTCTTTCTCTTCCTCAATGGTTACAAAAGCTAATCTATCTACAATTCAAATTTTCTAATAAAATTCAAACTCTCCACAAAAATTCCAGAAAATTTTATGATAAAGTTCTCGAGACACGTAATCTGCTGGTACAATTCGTTTTCTGTTTTGGATATTCGTTTAACCAGAAGAAAAAAATTCGACGATGTGCTGTAGCTTTTAGCTGACGTGGCCATTGAAGTTAAGTGGGTTTTGTTTTACTTTATTTTATTTTATTTTTGTTTTCAAATCATTTAAAATGAATATCTTTTTCATACGTTCTCTGATTCACGCGAAATTTCTTTTGTTAGGATCGTAATTTAGTTCCGATCTGATGACGCTGGTTTGGACAGATTTGGGGACCGTCGGATTTTTTGAGTTTAAATCGAGTTTAAATTCGATTTAAATTCAAAAGGTGAGTGTTTTAACCCACTCACAACTACTAAGAGCTTTTATGGTTGTTAAATTAATTTTAGAAATGAATAGAAATTTATTTATGAATATTTGGCATGTTTATTTCATCATAGCTGTTAAATTTCGTTCATTTAATTTAACTGTTAATTTAATTTGTTTATTGCATATTAATTTACAGTTAGAATTTATTTGTTTGCATATAAATTGCTAGTTAACAGTTATATAAATTATTTCTGAATATAAACTGTTAGATTAATAGTTGTTAAATTTAATTTGAATAAAATTGCCAGTTATTACCTGTTATATATTATCAAATATATATTGTTATTGATTGATATTGATTGATGATTGTGATTGGATGATGGATGTTGTTGATGAATGGATGTTTTATTTGTATATCATTAAACTTCAAGTTAGCATGCATCTTTCATTTCATTCGGGATTGTGGTTTGAAATGATATATAACCGCAAAATTTTATATCTTTTAAATTGCGGATTGAAATGATAAATATCCGTATCACTTGACCATAGGATAGAAAGTTATATAGAGGCACCGCGGTATATATATAACTATTTAAATGTGATTTCTATGGTTTGGATGGAATACGGTTTATAATAATCTTAAATTTTATATTGTATAAATATTTTTCTTCCATATATATATACATATGAAGTTGAAAATTTTGAAATTAAAAGGTGTATAAAAATCTTTATTAAAAATGGAAGAAAATTAAGAAAATGGAGTTTAATAATTTATATTATATGTTTAAATGTTAAGTTCGGAAATTTTAAGATATGATATTTATAATTGGATTTTTCCCAAAATAAATTGAAATGAATATTCTAGTATAATTTGAATTGGGAAGATATATATTTTATTACTAGAAATTGAAGTCTTATTATTTATGGATTTTATGTGAATATTCAAGACTAATTAATAGAACAATTGATCTGTTGAAAGAATAAAATCCAATTTTAGTTTGAAATACTGTTACTCGAAATGGATATACATATATATAAATAAATTGAAGTGGTTTTGGAACTTGAGAGAGATAATATAAATTTTGGTTTAGACTTTAATAAAGAAATGTATTTGTAAAGCCATGAGAACTATTTTCTTTACAAAGTAACATTTAAGTTAAACCATTTAATTCATATACCGTTGAATGTCCAAACCATTCAAGTTTTTTTTGAAGTTATGGTTTTAAATTATGATTTTCAAAATATTATGCTTTGAAAATATTTGATTTTCAGACGTTATGAAGTTAAAGCATTATGATTTTGGAAAAGAATTATATTTGGGATAAGTGATAAAATATGGTTTTGGGTTTTGAAATGATATCGTATTCATGGTTATGAAATGGAATGTTTATTCTGATTTTTAAAGTATAACCTATTTTTAAATGACCGCGGTGTTATAATAACGATGGGTTGGCAAAGAGACCGGGATCGGATATGGACATACTCTCTGTCGATACCGAAAACCACTTTAACTAACCGTGTACGCGGTGGAGATTCCAGAATGAAGTAGGTGGTGGCGACGTTTCCTGTAAGGTAAATACGTGGACCCGACTCCCGTGAGTTGGCATAAGGTGGCTAAAACAGGAGCGATTCTCAGGCCAATGAGGTCATTCCTCTGATCGGACCCTCCTCTTCGATATTATACTTTGATTTTGAATTGATTCAGTGGCCACTTCTATATTTTGATTTTGGGGAGTTAGTCCGAGGTGGGCGGTAACTGCGGCTACGCGTTTCCACCAGCCTGGATAGCAATTGGTATATCTACCCTGGCATTGCCTAGTTGTGCCGTGTCACCTACCATACTGAGCCTTTACTATGAGTTTCTATTTGTGTCGTACCTATGGAGTATCCTCTGGTAGCTTCCCGATCAGGAGGTATTACGGTACTGTATAGACTATTGGCATTATTTGTGTTAAGGGCTATATGGGTAACCCCTTAACGCTATTAAAAAGTAAGTTTATTTTATAAATAGACACTATTATAATAGCGCAATATACTACATAGTAAATAGTCTAACGGATCCTTAAGAGATGTAAATCCCGAGCATCTCTTGAGTTACTGTACTCATATTTATTTCTGTAAATTTAACTCACATAAGATCTTTTAGTTCTGACTCGAGTGTTTTGTCTTTTCAAATTCGCTCGGGTCAGTCCGAGCGTTTCAGGATCGAAGACTTTATCTTGGGGGACGAAGACGAAGAATCCGTATTATTATTATTATTATTTATAGTATTGCACCACACTCATACTGTTCCGCTACATTGATTGTATTGGTATGTGTAACTCTGATATTTATTGTATAAAGAAGAATCCAGTGTTTTGTAATCCATTTATGAACTGTATATTTATTATTATATTTTATCCTTCCACTGTGAGATTCTATTTTGTTTTTATTCCTTCTCTGTTTTTCTTATATACCCCATAACAATCCGCCCTTCCGTATGGTTTGAATTGGCACGTGTGTCGGTTTAAAGTGTGCGAAAAGGCGGGATGTTACAGATTGCTTGGGAAAGGATACTAATTGTCTGGATGTATGAATGATCTATTGAGTTTTATCTAGGACTGTTGAGTATACGATATACTTAGTAGTTATTTGTCAATCTACGCGATTAAAGTGTTTAAACCCAAACAAGCCATTTGTTTTGCTTGGTATGGATGTATGATTTGTTACGTTGGTCTCATGTGATGATTGTATGATCTTGGTTGCAAGTGATTGTTGTTATGTTGCATTGATTTGTTCTATTATTGGTTGAAACAACTCAAAATACTCTCTTTTATATAATTTTGAACTCTTTTGGATTCTATAAGTGAATTAAAGGTTATGGAAGCAATTGCTACTACTTTTGGTTTCATAAAATAAGCGTTCATTGCCCGATAAATAGGTACATTCTCAGATTACAGTTTTCTCGCGATATTATATTGTTTTTCAAATGGTTTGGGATACTTTATTTTGAAAAATATGATATATATTATTGTTATTGATATTATTATTTCTCGCAGAACTCTCCGTACAAAGGTCTGCCGAAAGTTTCCGTAAATTTTGGACATTGAAAATTTTGTGAAATGTTTTCCAAATTTTTATTAACTTGTATATAAAAGGATTTAATTTCCATAAATTGGTACATATTATTTAAATTATTTAATTTTATAAATTTATTTGTTTATAAATTTCATATTTTGAACAAGATATATGGATTTCTTAATTCCTTCTTTTCTCTTCTTTTTCCTTTTCGAGGATGAAAAGTTTTGAGTGAGGGATAGTGTAACGACCCATAATTTTCGGTAATTAAAATTTTTATTTTAACAATATTTTGTGTTTTAATGTTGGGAAAAGCAATAATTTGTAATTTATTAAGGGAATAATAAGTAGATGAAATGTAACAATGTTAATTTAAGTTAATTATTAACAAGTCTAGCGGAATTCCAACCAACTGGAGTGATTGAAAAAGTTATACTTGGTTATAAAGTGAATATAGGAAAACAAATGTATATATTGAATTAGTTAATGAAATAATATATAATTAATGGTAAATAAATAAAATCAGTGTTAGGTAAGTATGTATGACATTTGGTTGTAAATAATAAACTTCTTAATGTGACTAAAAAGTAACGGTGACAAACTATTATATGCTACTTATTTATTTAGACTGTTAAATTTAATTTGTATATCAATTATAATTAAATGAAATTAAATGTTGCATTTATGTGAATTAAGACAATAACTGCAAAGTTTGAATGTAATAAAATGTATAGAGATGTTGATTGTATTCATAGGGAAATAATTTATGTAATAAAAGAATGATACCAACATAAATAAATTAAATGGGATTTTAAATTATGATTAATGTGTAAAATTGACAAAATTCAATATAATGGAAATTTAGTAGTTAATACAAGAAAAAGTTAGGAATTGTAGCATATTAGTGAAATAAGATATAAACAGATATCAACTGTGTTATTTGAGTAATAATTGATCGAATATATAGATTGAAATCAAATTTAATCAATTTATTGGAATTAAATTATAGATAATTGGATTAATTGCAGTTAAAATCGAACATTGTATTTTGGAAATTTAATTTACACTGAAATTTTATATAAGCTTGTTTTAATTTTTTTTAAATGTCTCTGGAATCAAAAATGATGAAAAATTTTAGTTTATAAAAATTGAATTAATAAGTGATTAATTAATTTAATATTAATCTATTTAATTAGTGTGAAAATAACCATTTTGGCCGTTGACTTGCGTTGAAACTTGTTTCATTGGATCCATAATGGCTAATTGCTGTGGGATTTCAAGTTTCATATCGATCGGACTTGCCGTTTGATCGTACGCGATCGAAACGCCTAGAAATTAATTCAATTGAAATCAATTTGAAATAAGCTGATTTTAACATAACTTCCTCATATGATGGAATTAAGACTTGAAAGTTGTTCCATTGAGTTTAAAATTATCAAAACATTTATTTTGATATATGGGATTACTCATTCTCGTTCCGTAGGAAAAACGGGCTTTTCGGGTCAATTTTTTTTCAACTTTTGTACCAATCTAGTCCATTCATCTCTATTTCTGATCTGTCTATTTATTGCCTGTTATAAATCATAGCAGCCTTTTATATTCTATTGTCTGTATATACATTTCCTATTTATCTCCTCATTTCCAATGACAGAACCTATCCAAACTTCAAAACCCTCAATCCAAATTCAAAATCAGTTTCAAAAGTAAAATTCCACAAGCTATATCGAATTATATATCAGTTTGAAGCTCCCGACGAGCGCTAGTCAATTCTGCTATTAGCTTTTTGATTGGGATTTCGGTGTGGCTAGAAATTGATGATCAATTCTCAATCTTTCAGCGCATGTTGATCAACTTTGTTTGATCATCGAATCGAGGGTGCAGTATTGTAGAGAGGACCAAGTGGAGTTCATCGGCGTGGTTTGTTTTGCAAGATTACGGTTGGATTATCATCGGTAATTGGGTAGGGTTTGTAATACATGGTGGCGGTTGCAAAATTTGGTCGACCATGGGCTAACGCCTAGCCGCGCATGGGTGGCAGGCATGAAGGTGGAGGTTCTGGGTGGCCGGGGGCGTGGCGGCGAGCCTCTGGCATGGTTGCGGCAAGGCGAGGGGGTTACGTTGGGGAATTTAGGCAGCGTGTTGTCCAGGTAGTAAGGTTTTTTCGTAGGCTTGGTGAAGCTGACATGTATGTGTTTTTACTTATTTATTTTTGTTTTGTTTATTAAATTTAAATTTCTGAAGTTCTAACCTTAATAACTTTTATATACGAGGTCCGATTCACTCGCGGTTTGTCCCCCTAGAATCGTATCGAATTTTCGGACATTTGACACTGGTTTGGACGAATTCTTAGACTGTTTGAGTTTAGGGCTTATTTTCTATTTTTATTCGATTTAAATCAAAGTTGAGTGTTTTAACCCACTCACAACTTCAAAAAATTTCTTATGATAATTATATTAAATTCATGATGTGATTAGAAATTTATTTATTGATGTTTGTTATGTTAAAATTTTCATTTTAGTTAAATTTGACTGCTATTGCGATTAATCATCGTTCAATTTAAATATTGAATTAAATTTGCCGATTTAATACCCGCTAATAATTATCAGTTATATATTGATATTTATGAATTGATTTTGTTAACCGGCATCTTGGCCCGGTTACAAAATTACAGTTGAAGACACTATTATCAGCACTAGACAAGATTATGACCACGAAGAGCCTGGAGATATACGGGTTTGATGAGGACAACATGTTTGGCATTTAGGCATGGTTCAGCGAGAACGGTTACGCGCACGTCGCTCGGCAAGCTTCGCTCGGCATCAGAAGAATGCTTGGCCTCAGAAGAACGCTCGGCATTCCAGCTTCGTTCGACCTAGGAACATCCTTCGGCTAAAGGGTATCGTTCGGCTAAAGGGTACGTTCGGCGAACCTCGATTGTTCGGCATCCAGCTTGGTTCGGCAGCCTTGGATCGCTCGGCACTCCAGCTTCGTTCGGCATGAGAGCATCGTTCGGCGCCATTGCCTTGGCTCGGCATCTTATCGTTCGGCCTCCCTCGTTCGGTACACAGAGCTTACTCCCTTTGGGCCGTTTACTCTATTTGGACCGAGCTATTCAGCTACCAGTCCCACCAGGAAAGTCCAACCCACCTTCGTCTATAAATAGAGGGACAGGGGCACAGTGAAATGGACCCTTTTTTCCGAGAATACTGAGGAGACTCTGCCATTTCTTATACTCTCCTCTTTTTAATTCAAACTTGTATCCAAGTGATTGATTTACGGATTGTATCTGTATTCAAGTAATTGAGAAAGCAATAAAGATTAAACTCAAAGTGGATGTAGGCAGTTACGCCGAACCACTATAAATCTGGTGTTCTCGTTTTTGTTATTCTTTTTCATTGAATTACACTATTTTTCAGTCCTAATTTACTCTCTTCATTAATCTCTCTACATAACTCTACTCAAGGGTGTTAGTGACCAATTTTGGTGCTAACATTTTGGTGCTTTCACTGAGCATTGAATTCTCAGCTTGATTGGAACTCATCATCTACTATTGGATTTCCATATTCGCGAGATAGATCCAGTTGTCTAATAGAAAACTTCCTATTCTACTCGGATTTGAAAGAAATCTAAAGGAAGCTGATAGCCGTATATTAAATTCACTGATGTACGCTAGATTTGGCGATTGGGTGTTAAAGTTTGCACTCAAGTTGAATGAAGGCCGACCCACCTCTAAAGGCAATTCAACCGATCGCCCCAGAAAAAGTCTATGCCGATCGTTGTAGAAAAGGTGTACGCCGAGTTACACTTGGCCGAATACTCCTGGCCGATCCATCTTGGCCGAACACTCGTGGCCGATCCATCTTGGCCGAACACTCGTGGTCGATCCATCTTGGCCGAACACTCGTGGCCAATCCATCTTGACCGAACACTCCTGGCCGATCCATCTTGGCCGAACACTCCTGGCCGAACCATCTTGGCCGAACGCTCCTGGCCGATCCATCTTGGCCGAACACTCCTGGCCGAACCATCTTGGCCGAACACTCCTGACCGAACCATCTTGGCCGAACACTCCTGGCCGATCCTCTAGGCCGAAAGCTCCTCCAGGCCTAGCATACCTCTAGGCCGAACGCTCGTCCAGGCCGACCATACCTCTAGGCCGAACGCTCCTCCAGGCCGATCCAAACCTCTGGGCCGAACGCTCTTCCAGGCCGAACATACCTCTATGCCGACCACCTCTATAATGCCGAACGGTATTGTATATGCCGAGCGGCATCCAGACCGTTCCAAACTTAAGTTACACCGGTCTCTTATACGACCCCTATAGTGAATTCAAAATTCAACTTAATAAAGGAACATTCTATCTACTTCCCTTACATCCCCTGATCGATCGGGGCATAGAGGATCTAGCGACAGCTTCTGAACGACAACAAGGGAGCGGACAAACAACTGCTACTCGAACGATACTCTCAAAGGGATATTATATTGATCACTTGAGGATAATCGACCTCCATATATATTTTAGCAGCCGGTTAGCTGGAGAGCCTCCAACGACCATGGATCGTCTCTATGACAATATTGAATCTAAACCAAAGTGTGGAGGAGCAGAACAGACTAAGGAAAATAACAATGAAGGCCCGTTGACTAAGGATGTAGATCCTAGTAGCCGAAACAAGACCTCAAAATTTGGCTCATATGCTCTTTGAAAGATTCAATTGACAACCTCTACTTGAAGACTCATGACTCGGAGTGATATTGGAAACCAACCTCGAGAGAGTACACCAAAGTCTAAAGAAAATCAGGGGAATGTTGTATATTCCCAAATGCTCACTGATCCTAACACGGGGGATTACAAACACCTCCGAGGTGTGATCAAAAAGCTGATCTAGAAAGTAAAGCTTCAATAGTATGTACATGTCCTGCAGAATGGCGGGCAGCGAATATCCGATGCCTATTAATAAAGGGCTATGATTATCAATTGGACTGCTGACGGCCGACATCCCTTTGAAAGGAGCCAAGGGCAAAAGTCGAATAGCAAGCACACGATGCTACTTCAACTATCAATGAGATTTATCATAATCTTCTTTGAATCATTTCCATTTCTATGTCAATTGTTCTATGAACTACGACTAACTTTAACTAAACTACTTTCAAAACGATGCAGGAGATTGGATACTCAGATTTGGTCACCAACCAATCCACGCAGACCATGATCGGACATGTGGAGTACATCTAGATGAGAATAATTCAATCGCTCATCATCAATCATGTGCCTTTAATTTAGGGCCAAGAACTAGAGATTGAAAAGCTCATTACGATTAGAGCCCAAATATAAAGTCGACATGACTGACCATCTATTCATTGACCTCCACGTTTGACTCGGAGACCTGAACAAGGCTTGGAATTAGTATGGCCTGATCGCCCACTCAAATCAAGTCATAGAACAAAGTTTGACAAAATACAGAGGCCTCTTCTGAAGCTCAGTGACGCCAAGATCTGTCTAGAGTGGACGTGATTTGATCATCTACACACCAAATCATGCCTTCAACACAAAAGAAGGAGATACGGAGCAAATTGTAAGAGATTCTGCTATCTAACCCAACATGGATGTGATCCAACCATCTGTCATATACCTCCTTCCTTGACTCGATTGGAAGAGCTATAATTACCAAGCGGACGAGAATCGATCGTCCATTTTTCAAATTTCATCCCTTGAGCTGGGGGCAAGATCCCATTCCATGAGCAAACGTGGTTCGACTGTTCATTCAACAACATTAGCCTCGATACGGTAGATGAATACAAATTAAAGAGTGGAAATACGACTACTATCAACTTAAACATCCAAGTCCCCAGAGTGCGGACTGGAGTACTCTAAGTCCCCAGAGCGCGGACAAGAGTATATATGACTTAAACCTCCAAGTCCCCAGAGTGTGGACTGGAGTACTCTAAGTCCCCAGAGCACGGACTAGAGTATAAACGACTTAAACCTCCAAGTCCCCAGAGCGTGGACTGGAGTACTCTAAGTCCCCAGAGCGCGGACTAGAGTATAAACGACTTAAACCTCCAAGTCCCCAGAGCGCGGACTGGAGTACTCTAAGTCCCCAGAGCGCGGACTAGAGTATAAATGACTTAAACCTCCAAGTCCTCAGAGTGCGGACTGGAGTACTCTAAGTCCCTAGAGCGCGGACTAGAGTATAAACGACTCAAATCTCCAAGTCCCCAGAGTGCGGACTAGAGTATAAATGACTTAAACCTCCAAGTCCCCAGAGTGTGGACTGGAGTACTCTAAGTCCCCAGAGCACGGACTGGAGTATAAATGACTTAAACCTCCAACTCCTCAGAGCGCAGACTGGAGTACTCTAAGTCCCCAGAGCGTGGACTAGAGTATAAATGACTTAAACCTCCAAGTTCCCAGAGCGCGGACTGGAGTACTCTAAGTCCCCAGAGCGCGGACTAGAGTATGAATGACTTGAACCTCCAAGTCCCCAGAGTGCGGACTGGAGTACTCTAAGTCCCCAGAGTGCGGACTCGAATATAAGCAATTCGGATCTCCTAGTTCCCTGATTATGAACTATGACGCAGATGACTTTAATTTGTCAAATCCCTGACATACGGGCTAGAATGTATTCTAAGTGCTCGAAGCACGGAATGGAAGTTCAACAACTCCCGAAGTGGTTTCGAGTTATATGAAGATGGACCGAGAAGTCTATGTTACTCATAACTGCTTGGATCAACGTCACAATCACAAAGAAAACTGAACAATAAGAGTCTTTTGTAAGACGGAAAAAGGAACTAAACTTTAATGAGAAATGAGTTCCTATTACAACCCCTCCAAAGTTCGGAGTCGACATTCTATTTACAAGGACTAAGGAAATAGATGAAAATAATTACATGACTTAAACTAACTCTCGTTGAACGAGGATAGTAATCACTTCTTGTACTTCTTCAACTCCTTTCCGGACGGCTCCTCTCCATAGCGTTTACCCTTGGTACTCTTCTTTGATAGAGGGGTAGCAACTGAAGAAGTATGGAGAACTTCCATAGGCTTGGACCCGCCAGGAAGGATGACCTTCAACGGCTTGTTCAAAGGATCGTCCAAGTCCACAACTCGGGGCTCGACCTTGACCCTAACCTTCTCTTTCTCGAGCCGCTCCTTCATGCTCAATTCGGATGTGTGATTAGAGGCGCCTGTAATTTCTACTTCATAACCCCCGTCGGTATAGGAGGAGGTTCCGGACTTGTCTTCATCAAGCGCTCCAATCACCTGAGCGCGGACGGGAGTACTCTAAGTCCCCTGAGTGCGGACTAGAGTATGAACGACCTAAGAACATCTACATCCCCGGAGCACGGACGGGAGTACTCTATGTCCCCAGAGTGTGGACTAGAGTATAAACGACTTAAAACTCCATGTCTCCAGAGTGCGGACTGTAGTACGCTAAGTCCCCAGAGTGCGGACTAGAATATGAACGACTTAAACCTCCAAGTCCCCAGAGTGTGGACTGGAGTACTCTAAGTCCCCAGAGTGCGGACTCGAGTATAAACGACTCAGAGACCTCTATGTCCCCAGAGTGCGGACTGAAGTGCTCCTAGTCCCCTGAGTGCGGACTAGAGTATAAACGACCTAAGAACCTCTACATCCCCGGAGTGCGGACTAGAGTGCTCTAAGTCCCCTGAGTGCGGACTAGAGTATAAACGACTTAAAAAACCTCTACATCCCCAGACTGCGGACTACGGTACTCTCAGTCCCCAGAGCACGGACTAGAGTATAAACGACCTAAGAACCTCTACATCCCCGGAGTGCGGACTAGAGTGCTCTAAGTCCTCTGAGTGCGGACTAGAGTATAAACGGCTTAAAAAACCTCTACATCCCCAAAGTGCGGACTACGGTACTCTCAGTCCCCAGAGCACGGACTAGATTATAGAAGACTTGAGAAGAATCTCCAAATCCAAGAAGCGGACTAGATTACTCTAAAATCCCAGAATGCGGACTGGAGTATAAACGAGTTGACAAAAATCCCTGCGTCTCGAACTGTGGACTAAAGCATAAACCGTTCGACAAATCTCTAAGTCCCCGAAGCATGGACCGAAGCATGAGTACAAATTGGGCGCGAATCAACCTGGGGGAGAATAACACTAAGTCACCAGAATGCAGAGTGGTGTATAAACATCGATAAATAGACGAGTGGATTCCGACCATTCTCTATTACGCAAACTTCGGCATGGAATCGACCGAAGGATTATTAACCCGCTAAGGATGGAGTTCGACCATCCAACTAGTGGCCTGGCCAAATCAATGCTGGGAGCATGGGTACAAATCACTAAAAAGCTGAATACGACAGCTTACTATAGCTCTAGCGTGGCGTTCTTTATAACTTGAAGCAACGACTGTAGGGAAGCCTCAATACAAACCAATCGAAACGGCATCTAAAGCTACGAGCAATCGACTATATCATACCTCAGATCGAGGGTCAATACCGATCCGCACCAAGCACATACGAATGTGACTCGGATGTTTCTTGAAAAACTATGACCTCCAGAGTGTGGAAAGGAGGGTAAACCATGAATACTTGGTCAAAAATTCTCCAGCACCCTCATTCGATTCGTCAGGAGGAGTATTAAACTGGATGAGCATAACCCGACTGCATTTGTAGCCAACTTTACCCCGAGAACTGATTACAGAGCATGAACCAAAGTGGACGTAGATGACCATCCACTGTCCAAATTACGCCTTGAAACTGACGTGGCATCGAAGTATTCCTCTTGGAATGAAAAACCACGATAAAATCCGAGATAGGTGAGACCTAGTCTCCCATCGATTGATATGATCCCACGATTCAACGGGAAAGAGAGTAAAGCTAAAGTGGGCATGGCTGGCCTTCCTACTTATCGGTATATGCCCCAGACCTGGGGGCACGAGCGAGGAGCAAGATGAATGTGAACCGACTATTCACCGATCACCTCTATGTCTTTGGAACTTAGGTGAAAACATAAACATAGCTAGGACGAGACTTAACCGTCCATGCAGTACATTTATCAACCCGAGACTGGGAGAAGACGCATGGTCATCCTAAAACTGGCTACGATAGCTCAGTATTAAAACTTATATATAGTGCTTACAGTTGCTCAAGGAGACGACCGAAAGGATGCCTAGAGATTGAATCATTGAATTGACACTTTAGCTCATGAGCAATTGACTTTAACTCCAACCCGAAGGACGAGTAAAGGATCACGAATGCATTGAATAGAAAGTGCGTTACTCGAATACACAAGCAAATTCAAACTCATAGCAAGATTCAGCTATACAGTTGCACGCCACTCGAGGCTGACCCCCACTCGACATTTCCTTCAATGCGCTTTTAAGCCTGATCTTTGGCCATTTGTTGATAATCTATTAGAGCATTCAGAGTCCTTCGCTATTAGACTTAAAAACTCATGACAAGACTCTAGGGTTCGACTAGAGCAACCATCATTATTGGTCGTCCCAACCATATTTCACATTAAATGTTATGCAAAATAATTACATCTATACTCAAAGAATCTGGGATGGCACCTGCTAAGGTGACGGTCGACATTACACTCAGCCATGGCGACCCTTTCCGGGTGCTGAATATCGGATCACAACTCAGTGTAGTGATGATAAAAGAATTAGTTGGATTTTCTGAATAAATGATGATATGTTCCCTTGGACCCATTCTGACAAGCATATGTGATTTCATTAACTATCGCGAGCCATGCATTGGATATCAACCCGAAGCTACAAAAGCTAGCATAATATCTATTGATTTCACCATGAAAGCTCCACTCTTACTTTTAGGCTCAATCCATCAACGTCTATGCCTACCAGCCGTTGCGACAGGGCATACAATGACCTGAGACGTCTGAAAGACTACTTAAATAAAATATCAAACTAAGCTAATTCGATATCACTTATTTCCCTCGAAGGGCTATCTAAGGACGGAAATCAGCCGACCTCACACCCAAATTCACTACCTCAGAACACTACTCGAAGAGTAGCAGAGAACCAACCATAAGATGGAAAATGTACGCGGATAGAGCATCCAATGATCAGTGTTATGGCATAGGAGTCATGATAATAACTCCTGAGGAACGATCAATCTGCTACGTCCTGAAACTCGATTTACTTATAACAAACAACGATGCTTAGTATGAAGCCTTGGTTGCCAGCCTCAAACTTGCTAGAGGATTTGAAGTGAAAACTTTACATATCTTTTGTGATTCTTGATTGGTAGTATACAAATTTAAGGAAGTTGATCTTGCTAGGGGGCATTGTCTTGCTCCTTATCTCGACCAAGTCCAAGGGCCACTAACTGACTTCACGTATTACATCATTACACACCTCGGCGAACAAAATGAAAAGGTGTCATGGTTGACTCCCATCAAAGACTATATACAATGAGGAATTCTTACTGAACGGAGGAGTGGAAAACGACAGATCCTCCTCAAATCTTCATACCAAATCATCTAAGAATAAGTCGTTTGTCAAAAGGAGTTTATCCATCCCCATGCTTCGGCGCATCGCCCATGATGATATCTTAGCAAATTCTATGAAGAAGAATGCGGTAATAGCATCAGGGGGAAAACCATGATAAAGAAGATACATTGCTACAGGTATTACTGGCCAACTATCAATCTAGATACGGTCGATCAAGCTAGACAATGAGAAAAGTGCAAGATGTTTGCAAAAATCCAGGAACCCCACCGATGGAAATTACTCAAATCGCTAGTCCACGGCCGTTTCCCACTTGGGGGCATTGACGTCCTCTTCTTACCAATCCTAAAGGTTGAAGCTGTGAACAAAATCATAGAGTTTTTACTGAAGAGGGGTTTGGAAAACTCCTCAAGTGGCTGATTGCAACCCTTATTTCACAGAAAATACAAACAAGGAATCGCAATTGAATTGCAATTAAACTGGACGGAGTTGGCGACGACTTCTGAGCATATAAAACGCATTCGAGAGCCAATGGAAAGAACATGTACCCAAACGTGCATGTGTATATCCGAACAAGTCCGACTTCTTGAAATCAACAGAAATTAAATTCTCACTAAGGGTTATTGAGAAAATACTATATCAGATAGCCGAAGCTTTCCAGCTCTGTAGAATCAGACACGAGTGGTCACTGATGAACTACAACCCTGGATTCATAATATTGGGAATCAACCAAGCGTCAAGACGGCCAAAGAAGGATATGACAGCTTGGGAGGATAAAGTCGAAGGATAATGACTATTAAAGAAACATGATGGATTTCTTTCTGAAGACAAGGAATACTTGCTGATTCAAAGCGTGTTGTGTTGCTTCACACGACACGCTTTGGGGGGCAAATGTTAACTGGCATCTTGGTCCGGTTACAAAACGACAGTTGAAGACACTATTATCAGCACTAGACAAGATTATGACCACGAAGAGCCTGGAGGCATACGGGTTTGATGAGGACAACATGTTTGGCATTTAGGCATGGTTCAGCGAGAACGGTTACGCGCACGTCGCTCGGCAGGCTTCGCTCGGCATCAGAAGAATGCTCGGCCTCAGAAGAACGCTCGGCATTCCAGCTTCGTTCGACCTAGGAACATCCTTCGGCTAAAGGGTATCGTTCGGCTAAAGGGTATGTTCAGCGAACCTTGATTGTACAGCATCCAGCTTGGTTCGGCAACATTGGATCGCTCGGCACTCCAGCTTCGTTCGGCATGAGAGCATCGTTCGGCGCCATTGCCTTGGCTCGGCATCTTACCGTTCGGCCTCCCTGGTTCGGTACACAGAGCTCACTCCCTTTGGGCCGTTTACTCTATTTGGACCGAGCTATTCAGCTACCAGGCCCACCAGGAAAGTCCAATCCACCTTCGTCTATAAATAGAGGGACAGGGGCACAGTGAAATGGACCCTTTTTTCCGGGAACACTAGGGAGACTCTGCCATTTCTTATACTCTCCTCTTTTTAATTCAAACTTGTATCCAAGTGATTGATTTACGGATTGTATCTGTATTCAAGTAATTGAGAAAGCAATAAAGATTAAACTCAAAGTGGATGTAGGAAGTTACGCCGAACCACTATAAAACTGGTGTTCTCGTTTTTGTTATTCTTTTTCATTGAATTACACTATTTTTCAGTCCTAATTTACTCTCTTCATTAATCTCTCTACATAACTCTACTCAAGGGTGTTAGTGACCAATTTTGGTGCTAACAGATTTGGATGATGATTGTGATGGATGTTTGATTGTTGATATTAGATAACTGGATGTTGTATTTTTACACTGTTATAAAACTGCAAGTTCCCTATAGGTTGAAATGATATATACCCGAACGATTTATAGATTAGGGAAAAATCGTTATGGTTTGAAATGATAGGGTCGAGCGATTTTATGGATTTTTATATTAACTCGGGATTGCGAATTGGAATGATATATATCGATAAATATAAAATAATTGTAGATTGAAATGATAAATATTTGTATCGCTTGACCCTAGGGTAGAGAATTATATACGGGCACCGGATTGTTTAAATTAAATGATTTTTAAAAGCGTAAATTTTTTGAATTTAGTTAAATGATATTTTAAAATAAACTTGATTTATATAAATTGAATTATTATCAAAATTCTAGGTTTACGTTGAAATTGGAATTGGCTTAAAGAAATTTAATTGAATTTCAAAAATCGAATTTCGAAATGTAAATGAAATTTATAGAAATCAAGTTATTAAAATTGTTTGAAATATAACTTTGAAATATATTGAAATTGGAGTAATTTAAATTGATATTTCGAACATGGATTGGAAGAGATATGGAACTAAATATTTTATTGATAATTTGAATTGGAAAAATTTGAAATTGTGTTTTGGAATTGAAATGGTCTAAATGTGTTGGAATGAAAAAAATATTTTAAATTTATATAAATTTCAAATTCATATTTTTAAGACAAGCCGTTTTAAAAACATATTATTTTAAAAATTCTAAATTTTAACATTTTCAAATTATTAAATTATTTTAACCTATATTAACTATATTGAATCGTTTTAATCTTTTTTAAACCATTTAATTTATTTTAAAACTAATTAACCCATTTTAACTTAGTTAAATCTAATTAATATATTTAAAGTTATTTAATCTATTTTAAATCTATTTAACTATCTTAAATTAATTTAATAGTATCTTTAATCTGAAATTAAACTATTTTAGAAGTTCAACTACTTATAACTATTTTAACTATTTATTACTGTTTAAACTATTTTCTAAATTTTTAGACTAAGTAGAGGGAAAGTGTTTATATTCAATTCATCATTTAAAAGAAGATATGGTTAAATGATGTTATAACCTTTGAGATTAAAATGTTGTAATTAATTTAATGTGATGATTTTGAAGTAAGAATTTAACCTAGTCTGAAATATTATGTTTGAAAGAAATTATGATTTCGAAAACGATATGATTTCAAAGAGAATAAAATTTAGAAAGTGATATGGTTTGAATTGAATATGTATATTTTGATATCAATTATGAAATGGTTTTGAAATTTAAACGAACCATCCATTGTGAAACAAGCATTCGGTTGTTAAAGAGACCAGGATCAGATATTGTCATACTCTCTGCCAGTACTGAAAACCACTTTAACAACTATGTATGTGGTGGAGACTCCAGAAATGAAGTAGGATGGTTTGGTGAACGATTCCGTGCGAGGTATTTACATGACCCTGACTCCTTGAATCAGCTTGATGTGCCTAAAATCGGGAGCTACGTCGAGCCAAGTGAGGTCATTCCTCCGATCGGGTACACTTCTTCGATACTATATTCTGACTTTGTGATTGATTTGGTGGCCACCCTTGATTTTGATTTGGAAGTGTGTTTCGAGGTGGGCGGTAGTAGCTGCTATGCGTTACTACCAGTCTGGATACGCAAATGTTATGACTACCCTGGCATCGCCTCGAGTGCCCTGTCACATGCCCTATCGTGCATTAAACGACTTTATTTTGTACCATACCTATGGAGCGCCCTCTGATATCTTGCCATTTTACGGAGGAATAACGGTACTGTATAGACTACGAGAATATATAAAAATGTGTTAAGGGGGATATGGGTAACGCCTTAACACTATTTTAATACTTTTACTTTACTGTAGACATATTACAATAGCATATCGTACTACATAGTAGATAGTTTAACAGATCCTTAGGAGGTGTGAATCTCAAACATCTCTTAAGTTATTGCACTCACATTATACACTGGATAGGAGATGTCAAACCTCGTAAACATCTCTGACGCCATTCGACTCATACTTTTTTATCGTTGATTTAACTTACATAAGATCTTTTAGTTCTCACTCGAGTGTTTTGTCCTTTTAATTTACTCGGGTCAACCCGAGCATTTCAGGGTTGAAGACTTTATTTTTGGAGGATGAATACGGAGATTTATATTATTATTATTATATTTATTCCACTGCACCATGCTGTTCTGCTTCATTTATTTATTTATTTATTTATTCTTGTTGTCTATAATTATGATTTTGTATTGTATCAATATAATCAAATTTAATTATAAACATTTCCATAAACAGTTATTTGATTATTATATTTTATCATTCCGCTGCGAGATTTTGTATTTGTTTTATTTCTTTATATTTTTCTTATTTACCCCATAACAATCTTCCCTTTTGAATGGTTTGAGTCTGACATGTGTGTCTGCTTAAAACATTCGAGAAGGCAGGTCCTTACAGTGTACCTAAGTTGATCCTGAGGAGGCTTGGGCATGAACCTGGGCACATTTGCACAATGTTGATCGTTTAGGATTGACTTTTGCAATAATTCATGAGATTTAATCGATTCTCGGCCTTATGATATTCAATGTGATACACTGTGCGTATCATAAATTGTCTGTGCACTTATATATTTGTCCCTGTCTAAAACATGAAGAGAAACAAACCCATAAACTGAGGCAATATTATTATTCAATTCAATTATATTTTTGCAATTTAGGTTTGTTTCCATTTTCATTTTATTGAGTTATTTAGTTGATAGGTATAGGAGATTGTTGGACACAAGATTGAGCAAGCAAATCAAAATGAACATCAAATGCAAACTCATGTGAGTATAAAAAGTTATATATTAGAGTATAGAGAAATGTTGTACATATAAGAGTGATAGTGAAAATTATATTTGAAAATGTAAATAGTGTGACAGTGAAAGTTGTATTGTATTGAATTTGATTTGAAATAAAATATTTTTAAAATAAAACATTTGAATCTCATTATGTGAACAATTATTTACATTAGTAAATATTTATATGTTGTCTAATAAGAATTTCAAAAAAATACTATAACATCAGACAACATTTGGATTTTTTGTTGTGCTAGCGCATATTAGATGATGGGGCATCTCTGTGGTCTGATGTGCAATGAGATGGCACAAGATTTAATGACAAATAGGTATTTAATTAAAAAATAGAGCATATTTGTCGTGTGATTCTTTTTTTCATAGTTGTGACAACCCGCAAATCCATCCCTTCCAAAGCTGATAATAACCACACATGTCTAGCCCTATACCGAACGGAAACACATATAATCATGAGAAAGAGAGAAGAGAGAACAGAAGAAAGAGAAGAAAAAGAAGAGAGAAAGAAGAAGAAAGAAAGCAGAAGAAAAGGGAAAGTGAAGAAGAAAGAGAAGAAAGAAAAGACAAAATAGAAGAAACTAAAATAATTACACAATCTCACAATCGCAGTGGAAAAGCATATAATATCATATCAATGATCTTTACAAAACAGAAACTATAATATAATATACATACATCAATCAGAGTACAATCATCAATCTGGAAAGTTATAATAACCTATCCTTACAATTTCCGATAATTTAAATAATAAAGCAATGGAAAAATAAACATATACATGAATACGACCAGAAGACTTCCAGCTTTCCTACTGAAGCTCCAAAGCATCCAAATCTAAGTCTGTAAATATACTCAGTCTGACCCAAGCATTAAAAGGGAAAAATGCGAGAATCAGTTTGGTCAATCAGTATGAGAAAACACATCTCAACTGAATCTATTCTAAAGTCATAAAACTTTTCTTTATCAAAATAAAGGTATCTCATAAGGCATGCCCACACATAAACACAAACAGGGTTTTTTCCTTACGATAGCTAAAACGCTTCATATCAAATCATGTTATATTATACTAGCGTCCAGTATACAAATAATAATTAAAATAGCCGAAATTGTTACCATTATTAAATTCCAGCATACTAGGCTCTACAAACAAAATGGCAGGCACGTAGTGGAGAATGGATTCCATACAAATGACTTGGTGAAGGGACTACCTTGCAGCAATACATCTCTAGAGGAATGTACCGAGGCCCAATAGATGGTCCTCTACCAATACAAGACTGACCTACCTCTTCAAAGATAGTACCAAATATGTCATCACCCTAGTCACCACTAACCCATCTGAGGGCCCTCATAGCATATATCCACAATAATGTATATCCCGTACGTCATAACGGGAAGAAATATATCTAGAAAGGGATGATCATACCCTAATGGTTGCGGACCACATCGCCTTGCCACGTCTACGCAGTTTCGATCATTTCCGGGTGTGAAGCCAAGGGTCATGATTACCTTTCACATAACACATCATCTTTGAATGCCACACTACCATTCCATCAATCACTATTAACTTTCCTAAACATACAACTACTGGGTTCATACGTCTCAGAGAAGGGTGTTAAGCTAAGAGAAGTTGCCTTCCCTGTCACCAAACAGATGTACATTTATAAAAGTCAACGATGCAATATCAAGAATGTTGTCAAACATCTATCCATACAAGCTGTACAGGAACAGGACAAACCGATGGCACATTCCTACCACATCCTATCAGGAATTACCCCTAGGATTAGTAGCGATTAGTCCTTGCATTGGATATCTCAAAATGAAGAGACCACTGCTAATATATGTATATTGGGAGTTTATCCCTAAACGATCAACAAGCAGTCCTTCATTACGAAAATCCCAAATATCAGTGTCTTTCGAACTTGCACATTCGAATGCATATACGCTGATCTGAAGTGGTTCTCAGATAAATCCGACTTTGGTCTCTCCAAACCAACAACGATAAAAAGGCCAAATATTTTTGATAGTCGGTTATTTAACTATCAAAGAAACAACGATATCTAGCACCATAAGTAATCACTAGGCCCGTTTAATTTATTTCTGTTAATTAAATCAAATGTTCAAATATTTACTTTAAATTACCTTTAAAAAGGATATATTTTCAAAACCATTTCAAATCTTTCTATATTGCAAAACATTTCCATATACTTATATCAACAGTATAAGCATATTCACAAATCATTTCATTTTCAGTGCTTAGAAAATATTTCCATATACTCTTATCAACGGTATAAGCATATTCTATAACACTACCATTTGGAGACATGCCAAATAGATTTCTATAAGCATACAACTCCAGAGTTCATACGCCTCCAGACGGGTGTTAAGTATAGGAAGCAATGCTCCTACACCACCAAGCATTTAATACGATCATAAGAACCGATCCATGTATTTCACTATGAATGTCAAAACATAATTTATCGGGTCAAACGAACGTTGCGTAAAGCATCGTTATAACAACCCAAAAATATTAGTATAGGGATTCGATAAACAAAAATAGATAAATCCCGTATACTGTATAAGACATTTTCTTTCGGAAATCATTTACTATAACAACAATGTAATAGTCCATGCCTTATTTCCCAAAAACGTCTATTACAACAATAAATATTGAAACTTATGTTTCCGTTACTTGTCACATTTCAATCCAATTTTTAAAACCACTTATTTCTATTTAAAACCATTACTTCCCAAAATTTACATTACCTTTAAAAAATTGGACTCCATCAAAATATTTCTTCCAAAACCCCTTTAAATGAAAATCCATATTTACATCTCAACATAAATCACTTCCATATTTATAAATCTATTTTTAAGAATATCATTTCTCTTTTATAAAACTTCTATTTACAAAACTCCTTTATTTACAAAATTCTATTTGTAAATCCATTCTTTTATAAAAACTAATTTACTATCAAAATCCATTTATAAATCCATTTCTTTATAATCAAATTAATTTATAAAATCCATTCATAAATCTATTTACATAATAACTTCCTTATTTATAAAAGTAGCATCTTTATAAATCTTTTTATAAAAACATATTCAAAAATCCAAAATCAAAGTATTTCTCAAAACTATATTTTTATAACACAAAAAATCATAACTTTTATATCTCTAAAAATAAAATCATTCCTTTTAATAAATTTAAAATCATTCAAACATATTTATCGTCAAAATCACTTCGAAATCCTTTTTAAATCAAAATCATCATTTCAATATTTCAAAATATCAAAAATAAGGCCCAACACTACCATAACACTAAATAAGTCAAATCATATCAAAGACATCAACATGACATCCAGAACATCATATATCATCATATATATGGAAATAAATCGACAGTAATGAGGAATCTGTGGGATCCCTCTAGCCTATCCCCCTGCATCACAACAACATACAATCATAAAAATATAAATAAACCGCTTCAAGGCAGGATTCGTGTACAAAGGGTCATCCGCTCATACACGAGAATGTAATAGGGTCTCATCCACTCCAATAGGCGGGAATATATCCGAACCAACCAATATATATTGTGTATCATCCAAATAAGCAGCAATCATCATAATTAAATTTATTCCCACTTATATATAAATATAAGCATGCCAGAGAGGTGAATTAACTCACAAAAATGCCAGAAATCGCCTAAGTGCTCCAGATTGAATTAAAATTGAATGATCGTTCAATTTAACTCAAAATTCTTATAATCTCTAAACTCATTTAATCCAACTCCATAGCATAGTGCTCGCTGATACGAACGTAACGCAACTTGCCGCACTTGAAGTGGACCTCATACGAGAAAGTTATAAATTTATTAATATTCGATAATTGAAATTTACTTAAGTTAAAATAATTAACATTTAAATCACTTAACCTTCTCTGTTTAATTTCGTTTCCCTCCAGGTTGCTATAGTACCATGTGCGAACATTTTTTTCTTTTTCTTTTTCGTTCCATGCTGGAACTTTGCGTCTTCATCCATGAACGATGATCGCCGAACTTCACCGCTCGCATCCTACTACCGCGCTAGCACCCTCCGCCAACGCCAGGCCACGCGTGCGCGTGCGTCGCCCAAAAACGGGCCGCCTAAACCCATTGCTGCAGTGATGAACGGACCATGATTTTTCCCACCTTGGTTGACGATCCATCAATCCAACCGTACACTAGCTTCATATGATCATTGTAACGGCCTGATATTTTCAACCATTCTCATCCAAATAGACCGGAATTGAATTGCTCAAAATACCAGATTGTAAGTTATATTTGGCAAAACTCAGCATATACAATAAATAAACAATCATAGAATCGCATACACAGAGTAATATAACAATATGCAGCGGAAACAAAATGAGTAATAGTTCATGAAGCTACTATATGTATAACAGAGTTAAATAAGTTACAACATAAGTCTCGAATACAATAGTCAAATACAAGAATCAGAATACATCATTGGATTAATCTGAATATCTGAAATCTGGATAGATAGCTGGATCTCCAAGCGAAGCTCTAACTCCAAAGGTGAGTCTCAAAAGCCGAACCATTCAATCTGACTAGAGCGTAAAGTAAAACACAAAACACTCGAGTCAGGATTAACACTCTTATATCAATAAACTCAACTCAAGTGAAATAACAACTAAAATACAAGTAACTCAAAAGATGTTTAGGATAACCATTCTCTAAAGATCCTTAAACTATCTACTATGTAGTAGTGTACGCTAAGTAGATAATGCCTATCAATAATATAAAGTGTCAAAATAGCGTTAAGGCGTTACCATTATCCCCTTAACACATTTTTTATAAGCGTCATAGTCTATATAGCACTGTAAACTCCACCATAAACTAGTGGGCTATCAGGGGGTACTCCATAGGTATAACACAAAACAAATCGTAGAGGTCGTGCATAGGGATACAAGTATGACAAGGCACATGAGGCAATATCCAAGGTAGTGAAACTACCATTTGCCTGATCCGGACTGGTGAGAACGCATCGCCGCAATAATCGCAACACGCGAAACAACACTCCCAATTCAAGGGTGCGCACCAGTCAAAAATAAGTAATGAGTAGTATACAAATAAGTGTGTTCGCTTAGAGGTGGCTAACCTCATTGGCCCGGCATGGCTCCTATTTTAGTCATTTCCAATTTGACACAAGTGTCAAGGCTACCCATTATCGTTCTCTTTCTTCAAATCCAGGAACGTCATCATTCCAACCACTTCATTCTGGATCATACTCCGTGTATAATAGTTATTAAAGTGGTTTTCGATTTAGATAGAGAGTATGTCCCTAACCGATCCCGGACTCTTCAATAACTACGTAATTATTACACCGATTGGTCATTTAATAAACTTTCAAAATAGTTTATATTTCAAAACCAAAATATCATTGTCATTTCAAAACCATATCAATACGATATCACTTCCATTCCAAAACCGAATACGATATCATTTTTATTTTATATATATATCCATCTCAAATATATCTATTTACAAAATCTTTGTACTTCAAAGTTATAACACTTTCTAAATCAAACACTTTGGAAATCAAAATTTAGAAATCATAATGCTTTGGAATCATAACACTTCCCACTTAACTGTTTAAATATAAATAATAGTTTATATAATAAAATAGTTTTTAATTTAAAATAGTTTATATAAAAATAGTTATAATTTAAATAGTTTATATTAAAAATAATTTATATTAAAATACTATATATGAAATAAATTTATACAGTAACATATAGAAATAGTTTTAAATATAATTTTAAAAATACTTTATATAATAAAATAGCTTCCTCAAATTTCAGAAATCGATTCAAATTCCAAAATTTAAATTTAATCAAATCTCAGATCATCAATTTTAATTTATTTCAGTTTCTCAATAAACCATTTCACATTATATCGATTTCAAATACAGATTTTTAACCACAAAATAAACCATTTCAATTTCAATATTTTCAAAACTTTAAATATTCAAACATTTCAAAACAAGATTTGATAATTCCATATATATATCAAATTCACTTAACTATTATTTATTTTGAAATATTTACTTACTAAATCCATTATCATTTAAATAAACCCCAAATTTCAAATGACTAAATATTTCCTTCAATTCATTTAAATTTGAAATATTCGTTAAATTACCTTAAACCAGATCAAGTTATAAAAATCATATCCTTTCAAATCTCAAATTCCATTAGTTTCAAATCAGTTTCTAATTAAATATATTTCTTAATTAAACGCAATTTCAAATCAATTTCAAACCTATCTTCTCAACCTTAATTTATTAAATCATTATAAACTCTATATTAAAATTTAATTTAAATACGTACTTAACCATATTATATTTTAATAAAATCAAACTTATTATTAAGCTTATTTTATATTAAACCAAATTTACGCATAGCTTAAATTCAAGAATTTAATTATATATAAAATAACATTTATATAATACCTAAAATCAATGTTTATATAAAACTATGTATTTCCTTCCAAACCATAGTAATCATTTCAAATTATTTATATATAGACCAACGGTGTCTGTATATAATTCTCTACCCTATGGTCAAGTGATACAGATATTTATCATTTCAATCCACAATTTAGATATATATGGGTATATATATCATTTCAACCCGCAATCCCAAATTCAATTCAAATGAAAATCGCTTGGGTTAATCATTTCAACCCATAATGTTTTTCACCTATTCTACAGATCGTTCGGGTATGTATCATTTCAACCCATAGGGAATTCTATACTAACAGGGAACTTGTAGAGTGATAACATATATAATAATATAACAAGCATGTATCATCGATATAAACAACAGATAATGGTGTCAGATGTCACAGGTTTACAGATACAGGTAATAACATATATATAACAGTGTAAATAACTAACAGCAGCATATTTCAATTGTCGTTTCAATTAAAATCAAATTTAATAAACATAAGAACGTAAATTGTTCGTTGACGGAAATTCTATCGGTTTAGAAAACCGTCGAATGAATTTAAATCAAAAATAACCGCAAGCGCAAGGTGTACGAATGTAGCATGTGGCGAATATGGGTCGATCCACAGGGAATTGATGATTTTAAAATTCTATTCAATCAAATTAAACCAAAGTCGATGAAAAGTTTAGCTAGAGAATTAACTAACTAACTAAAAGAAAAAAGAAGCAAATAAAAGAGTTAAGTGAAAATTTAGAGAATAAATCCACTCTCTAAATCATGTAGTTCAACACATATTAAATCATGATCTCTCTTTTATGGTCATTAGTGCTTTAATTGATGCGCGTATCATAAGTATGATATATTTGTGCTATTGATTAGCCAACATAAGCCATCAAACTATAACACATCCCTTAAAGCACTAACTCTCATGAAACTTGACAAAGAAAATGAAAATGAAATCTATTTTAAGTATGGTCTATTAACTATTGATTAGAAATATAGACCATCAAATTTGAATTTCTAATCACTTTCTTATGCCGTAATCATATTTTGATGAGAGGCATTTGTGTTAGTGATTGTTTAAGCATAGCCTATTTGATGTCAACATTATAGGCTATCAAATTCAAAGCAGAAACAACAATTAAACCATTTCTATCATCATCATTAAGCACAAAAAGAGAGCATGAATCAACAAATAGTTGAAGCTACATAATTAGAGAGCTTCATTACCCCCTAAATTGAATGGGTTTAGCCTCTTATTTTTGTCATTAAAACAACAAATGTAGCTTGTAACATGAGAGAAAAAGAAAAGGAAAAAGAAAGCAAGATAAAGAAAAACTATTCTACTTGCATGAAAAATAAATCTACACTACAACATGAAAGTAAATAAGCATGAAAAATAAAAGAACATGTATTGAAGTTGCATAAAAAAAAGAAATTACATAAAGATAAATGGCTAATTAGCCATGAAAAGAAAGAGAAGCTTTTCTTTTATTTGGAGCCTAAACTAATGAAGAGGAAGAGGGAGAGATTACATGAAACATATGGGTATTTATACATGTATGAAACCCTAATTCATATTTTTGGGGAATGCCCAAAATGCCATTGTGTTAGTGTGGCCACCAAGTAATCATTAGTATGTCATAATCCCCATTTAAGTGTACATGAAGCCATTAATTCCATAAGCATGTGCATTAGCCTCTAGTTTGTACATTAAGGGGTGGGTAGGTGGGGTCCTCCGTGATCTTCACTTTGAATTATTTCCATCTTCATTCCTTCATATTCATGTTGCGGATGCATGTGTCTTCATGAAACCACTCATATTTGAGATTAAATTCCTACACACACATATATAAATTTCCAACTAATTTTTCTCAACGAAATATATGCACACTAATGACCGATTTGCCGCTATATAAAGATGGATATGTGACGATTTGGAATTAATATGGATTTTGGTTAAAACATGTTAAAATAACCAATATGACCATTTATTTAATTTAAATAGATTAAATATGGCGGTAAATATATGCACATTTACGTGCACATCAAATACCCTACACTTATCTTTTTATTCGTCCTCAAATAAAGAAAACTAAGATAAATCCATTTTCGTAGGGAGCACGATTTCATTGAGTGTATGCAACAAGCCGTTAAACTTCTGGGTGTCGCCAATAGGACGAGTGTTGTCTCGTGAGGGTTTTCAGCGGATACTACCCACAAAATCCAAATGTAGGATGAAAATATTTACAAAATGCAAGGCTTATTTACAAAAAGATGAATGCGAGTTTTTGGAAATATTTACAAATGAAGGACTTACTTTTATATCAACACAAATAAGTTTAATATAGGTTTCGGTCATTATCTTCAAATTTAAGTCATGCACTCGTCAAAGTTTCCAATAAAGACAAAGCTATCATAAATATACTATAGTTTAACTCGTTATTTCGGTTGATAACAAGGTGTAATTATGAAAAGGATCCTTAGTTGATTATCAAAGTTTATCATAGTGGTATTTTCATTTCTTTTCAATAACAAATCAAATCAACTAAGTAAAAATAGTGCTAGGATTTCAATTGCTTGCTCTCTCATTATTTGCAAGAAAAATTACACACCTAGCTCAGGTAAACTGAGGCCAGATATACCACCCATGCACTGCCTTTCGGGCTTATGTGAGGGAAGTGCAGAGCATGGCGAGTGCACACAATTTCGTGCATACACCTACGGACGGTAGGTGGTTTTTATTATGTTTGTTTTTTTACATGTGTTCCATACATGCATAACCGTGAGGACTTTTAAATGAGTATGAAAGCAATAATCGAAGATTTCAAGTAATTCACCCATGCATAACCATGAGGACTTTTAAATGAGTGTGAATACTTGGATATTATTATTTTTTATTTTTATATTTTTTAAAGAGAGAGAGAAAGTTTTGCAAAATTATCTTAACACCATTTAACTTAGAAGACAAAAAAAATGTTATATCCTTTACTTTAAATCAACCACTTTTTAAAACAAAGATTTTCAATTAGGATGTACTTCATAATTAACACGTATGAATCTTCCTATATACTAGTTAAACCATTATTATATGTAATCAAACTTCATTTTTTTAAGGCAAATAAAGTTTCAAAAATTTCAATTTAATAAACCAAAACCATATATTTATCCTATAGTGTTTCTTTAAAAATAAATCAAAAGAAAATATGTTTTTGGGATTTTTTTATTTTTTTTAGTTTTTAAAAGAAAACGCAAAAAAAAACCATGAAAAAAAAATGAAGATGAGTCTCATACCCAAGTGGAAGGAGAAAAAATAAAATAAAAATCCTATATTTACATGAAAGATTATTATTTACAAGAGATGAGAAAGTATATAGCCAAAAAGTAAATGAAACGGTCTTCTAAAGACCGATTCATTTGTCTCGTCAAATGTACGAGACACAGCTTAAGCACGAAAAACCATATCGTAAAAGATTTTGAAGTTGATTTTCGATTTGGAAAAACGAATTATGTTTTATTAAAAATTAAACGAGTTGTTTGTTTTCATTGATTTTTGGGGCTGATAAAACAATGATTGAAATTCACATTTATTTTCACCAAATTGAAATTCAAGTTTGTCATTGAGACCTTCTTCCAAATTATCGATTTCAAAGTCAGGGTGATTGAAATCTTCCCCATCATAATTTAATGACTCATTTTCAAAAAGTCCATAAAACTCGTGTTTGTTAAATCATCTTCCTTCATTGGATCATCAACAACTTCATCGCATATATCCATTTCAAAATCCAAAGTTGTTGTATTCAAATTTCAGAAAAATGAATATCGAAATTTAAATCTAGCTTCTCATCCTCAAAAGAATTAAAATCCAACTCAATTACCATCTTTTCAACAACTTCGTTAAGATCATCATTTTCTGTTTCAAAAGTTGTTGTTTGAAAATCATCGATTTGTGTAAAAGATGGATTATCACTTGACTCGTTACACGTTGAAATTTGATTTTGTTTCTCACGAAAATTTTCCAATGTTTTAATCAACAAATTCGTGTGATCATCGTAAATTTCATTCATTTTCTCAACAAAGTCAAATTTGTAATTATTAACTTGAAAATTTTCTATTTGGACTTGTTAAGAACAAGAATTGTCAATTTCGGTAAATGGTAGATTATTATTTGATTCTTCACAAATTAAGATTTGATTATGAATTTCACAAAAAGTTTTGTATTTTTCAAGTAATAAATCCCCGTTATCTTTTTTCATTTGGTCAACAAAGTCAAACGCATAATTATTAATTTGAAAATTTTCACTTTGAATTTGTTGATAACCAAAGTTTTCAATCATATCATTATTGAAACTATTCACATTTCCAAAATTATTTGAAAATTGGTTCATATTTTCGTCTTGATTTTGAAATTCATTTTGAAGCTCGAAATTGAATTGACATGGGTTATACTTGAAATCATTGGAATTTCGAAGTGAATTCAAATTTTGAAATCCTTGACTCGAGTTATTACACAAATATGAATTACGCAAATCATTTATCATTTGATTTTGTTGCATAGAGAGTTAAAGTAACGACAAAATGGTATTTTCAAGATTTGAGGGTTGCTCATCATTTTGAAAATTTTGTTGTTTGAAATTCGAATTATTTACATAATAGTTGTTGTTAAAATATCCATAGGAATTTGGAGTGAAATCATATGGATTATACTGATTTTCACTACTATCGTAAAATTCATATAAATATGGAAATCGAGACATTTTCAAGAATGTTTTTGTTTTTTTATATAAAAGAAAAATATCCACAAAAGGAATTTTATTTTTCAGAAGGAAAAAGTTGATTTTTTTTTTTGAATTTCCAAAATTTTTCTTTGTTTTTGAAAAGGTTTTATAGTTTTTTTTGAATTTTTGTTTTTGATTAAAAACAAGTCAAAATGAAGGATTTAAAAATTTCAAGAGAAAGGAATATTTACAATAATATTTTTTTGTTTTGAAGTTTTTTTTTAGATATGTATGAACTAATGCAACTAAACGAGTGCAAGGGTTAATTACAAATGATTTATCCTAAGTTAACCCAAAATTGTATAATCACCCATTGTATTAAATCAACAAGATAGTTCTCAGCCAAGCAACGGGCAGGATTTATCGGTGCACCACGAATCACCGTAACAATGCAGCCGAAGGTTTAAGTACCTTCAGAGGAACAATTCAGTACAATATTTACGAATCACCATAATATTTATAACTGATTATTGCTCTACCGTAGCCTAGACACCAAGAAATTAAATTGTCGAAAGAGGACAAATTGTCAATATACAATTAAGTGTTATCGATATCTAACCGTTATTACTAAACAAAATTCTAGAATGAAATGCAAAGCAGAAATTAAACGTGTATTAACAATGCAACTACAAATGGATTTTTTATAAAATGCAATCAAACAACAACGCAAGGCAAATAAAAACAAAAGATATAGCAAGCAAAGCGAACCTTTATTTTTTATTCTTTTTTTTGGGCAAGCAAAGCGAAGCAATCCTTCTCCTTCTGTTTTTGCAACCTGAAAGATAAAACAAAGATATATACACAAATTATATACAAGGATGAAACTTAAAACTATTTAAAACACAATTTTTATAAGGATAAAACAAATTGAACAACACTAAACTAAAACAAATTAAACAAGACAAAGTGAACAAACAAAAACATGTTGTTGTTTTTTAAAATAATCAAACTAAAACAAAATAATTAAAAGAGAATGTTTTTTTGGAAATAAACTAAAACTAAACAATTAAAAACAAAAGAAAACACAGTCAAAAATCACAAAATAACTCAAGCCCAAAACCCGGCTCACTGAAACATTGAACTACGCTACTAAAAAAAAATCAAAGACTCGGCTTAAAAAAAATTACAAATTCGCTAAATCTTGCGTTTCTTGTATCAAGTTCCCAAAATTAATTTTGCCACTGTCCCAATCCAAATCTTGAATTCAAAATTTTTAAGGGCAATTTCGGGTTGGCGAAGTGATTTGCAGCAACCTGGCAGTTGTTGGATTGTTATGTTCGTGAATTGCAGTGGTGTTGGATGAAGAGTTGCGATTGAAGTGGGAGTTGGATGCGCGTCCGGGGGAGATGTCGTGCGAGTTCGTGGAGTTACGGTGAGGTTTGAGGAGTTCGACTTGGGCGAGGCGATTGGTCACAGTTTTGGGCGAAGCAAAATTGGTTGTGGCATTCAATTCCTTTGGTCACGATTGGGTTGTGCAGGCGTTTGGATGAAGGTGTGTTGTTCGATGATGGTCGTGTCGCTCGATTCTGGGTCTCAAGTGATCGCGAATTAGGTTGGTCCTGTCGGTAATCGAACTCGCGATTGTTGATATCGATGTCGAGGCGACTGGCGATTCAGTTTCTAGGAGAGCTTGAGGTAGCAAGCGAAGTGAATTGCTGGTGTTGGGTACAAAGTTGCAGTTTGATGGTCCAAGCAAGGCCGAGGGGTTGTGGAAGTGTAAGCGTGGATGAATTGGTCAGCGATGTT
This sequence comes from Allium cepa, assembly GCA_030765085.1. Lineage (NCBI taxonomy): Eukaryota > Viridiplantae > Streptophyta > Magnoliopsida > Asparagales > Amaryllidaceae > Allium > Allium cepa. The sequence continues at coordinate 207,870,509 of CM060944.1, forward strand.
GGATTGGCGACTTGATTTTGGGATTATGCGAGGTGGACAATAGTTTTTGGAGTTGTTGTTGGAGTTGTTATGAGGATGTTGCAGCAGTTCGATGAGGGATCGCGGGAGGTCGCAGTTAAAATGGATTTGGTTGATGAGCAAAGGCTTGTTGGCATCTTGGTGTTGTTCGAAGTGCGATTGCTGTAGTGGGCTTTTGGTTGATGTCAGAAGAATGTAGTGAGGCAGAGATGTCCGGTGTACAATGTTGTAGCTGCAGGCAGGTTGCAGGTGGAAGAATTTGGTAAAATGTAGTAGATGTATGGATGTTGATGCAGAGAGTATGGTGAATGAAACAGTAAGGAGGAGGAACTGGTGGATGAAGTTTGTTGAACTGCAATGTGTCAGTGCAGTGGTTTTGGATTTAGATGCAGTGATGAATGAGACTGAAGTAGTAGAGTTTTGGTCAGGGAATTGCTTGAAGCTGTGTACACTGGGTTCGCATGTTGATTCGAATTGGAGGAAGTTGATGGTCAGGCAGTGGTTGTACAACAACAAGTGATTTAGAAGGAGGCGATGGAGCAGTGATGTATTAGTGGAGTTACAACTGAGGTTGAGCAATGGGATGGCAACAGTTTTGCAATGAAATTTGTGAATTTGATGTCTGTGATGACAATGGGCAGGAGTATGTTGAGAGATAGGTAGGGAAGAGAATAGAAGTATAGAAGAATAGAAAAGGTTGTGATATACGGCAGCTTGGACATATGCAGAGGAGATGTTGGTGAAGAAGAGTTGTACTGTGATAGAGAGGCAGTAAGTTGTTGTGGCAGTTTGAAGTGTAGAACAGAAAATGCAAACAGAAAATGTAATCAGAGAAAAATTGTAATCAGGGAAGAGAGGATGAAAATGTATGTACAAATGAAAATGTAAATGGCAATGTAAAATGTGAAAAAGCAATGGAATAATTTTTTTTTCAAATGAAACTAGAAATGCAAATGCTAATTGAAATGGCAAGAAGCAAGCATACAAAATCGAATCATACAACAAACATGCACACATTTTTTTTAATGCAAACAAATAAACAAAATAAAATCACACAAAAATCAAACAAAAATAATTGGAAGAATAGAATATCAAAATCAAAACATTCTCTGGCAACGGCGCCAAAAACTTGTTTGTTGACGGAAATTCTATCGGTTTAGAAAACCGTCGAACGAATTTAAATTAAAAATAACCGCAAGCGCATGGTGTACGAATATAGCACGTGGCGAATACGGGTCGATCCATAGGGAATTGATGATTTTAAAATTCTATTTAATCAAATTAAACCAAAGTCGATGGAAATTTTAGCTGGAGAATTAACCAACTAACTAAAAGAAAAAAGAAGCAAATAAAAGAGTTAAGTGATAATTTAGAGAATAAATCCACTCTCTAGATCATGTAGTTCAACACATATGAAATCATGATCTCTCTTTTATGGTTATTAGTGCTTTAATTGATGCGCTTATCATAAGTATGACATATTTGTGCTATTGATTAGCCAACATAAACCATCAAACTATAACACATCCCTTAAAGCACTTACTAACTCTCATGAAACGTGACATAGAAAATGAAAATGAAATCTATTTTAATTATGGTCTACTAACTATTGATTAGAAATATAAACCATCAAATTTGAATTTCAGATCACTTTCTTATGCCATAATCATACTTTGATGAAGTGGCATTTGTGTTAGTGATTGTTTAAGCATAGTCTATTTGATGTCAACAATATAGGCTATCAAATTCAAAGCAAAAACAACAACTAAACCATTTCTATCATCATCATTAAGCACAAAAAGAAAGCATGAATCAACAAATAGTTGAAGCTACATAATTAGAGAGCTTCATTACCCCCCTAAATTGAAGGGGTTTAGCCTCTCATATTTGTCATTAAAACAACAAATGTTGCTTGCAACATGAGAGAAAAAGAAAACGAAAGCAAGATAAAGAAAAACTATTCTACTTGCATGAAAAATAAATTTACACTACAACATGAAAGTAAATAAGCATGAAAAATAAAAGAACATGTATTGAAGTTGCATAAAAAAAGAAATTACATAAAGATAAATGGCTAATTTGCCATGAAAAGAAAGAGAAGCTTTTCTTTTATTTTGAGCCTAAACTAATGAAGAGGAAGAGGGAGAGATTACGTGAAACATATGGGTATTTATACATGTATGAAATCCTAATTCATATTTTTGGGGAATGCCCAAAATGCCATTGAGGTAGTGTGGCCACCAAGTAATCATTAGCATGTCATAATCCCCATTTAAGTGTACCTGAAGCCATTAATTCCATAAGCATGTTCATTAGCCTCTAGCTTTTACATTCAGGGGTGGGTAAGTGGGGTCCTCCATGATCTCCGCTTTGAATTATTTCCATCTTCATTCCTTCATATTCATGTTGCGCATGCATGTGTCTTCATGAAACCACTCATATTTGAGATTAAATTCCCCCCCCCCATATATATATATATATATATATATATATAAATTTCCAATTAATTTTTCTCAAAGAAATATATGCACACTAATGACCGATTTGCCCATATATTAAGATGGATATGTGACAATTTGAAATTAATATGGATTTTGGTTAAAACATGTTAAAATACCCAATATGAACATTTATTTAATTTAAATAGATTAAATATGGTGGTAAAATTATGCACATTTACGTGCACATCATAAATCGTGAGTGATTGCTCACCTTTCGAGGCTAGAGAGATTTGACAAAGAAATGAGCTACGAATCCAAGCACAAACCCCAAAACAAAGCTAGATTGGCACGAATTGGACGAACAAGACTAATAATCAAGAATTGACAAACTGAATCAGAATCAGTTTGATATATACAGAAATATTTGTTATTTAAAAAAAATCAATATTTAAATTTCAAAACAAATATTAAAATAATATATATATTTATACTCAAACTAGACTCAAATATATTTAAAACTTTGGTATATATCATACCTTAAGATTCATCCTTATTATAAAAACCAATATTAAACACCTCTATATAAAAATCAAAAGTCTATACATATATATAAAGTAGCCTTTGTTGACTAACATATATCTTTAAACAGTAATCAAGAAATTTGGAAATCTAAGTATAACATACTATAATACTTTGTTCATAATATAATATATCGTATAACACCAGTTCATTATATTAAAGAAAAATGTTAAATGTATTTCAAATCGACATCTAATCTATACAGAATAATATAATTTTTATCAAATTATTACATGAACAAAAACACTCGAATTGAACAAATCTATGTACACATATACATACATAAAAGTGTTGTAAAACTTTCATATACATTAACTAATATATAAACAAACCGCTATTAACATAAAGTGAACACAGAACCATTTTTCTTTTCTTTCTTACAGAAAAATAGATTTACACACCCATCTTTCAGCAAGCATTCAATATACAACAGGCTTATATACTTCGTAAACAAACTGCTGTTATATAATTGTATAAACACCTATAACCGATCTAGTACATATAGTTATTTCTAAAACCAACTCAAATACAACTTATATATACATGTACATAACTTATAATCTATAAAATCGACATTTTAAAAATACTCTGTATACTAGAAACAGATTTTAACACAGACACAAATTAGCTATAAAATAAACTATAAAATATATATATGTGAGCAATATAACCATTTATAACTTATAATTTGAACTCTATATATACACAAATAATTATAAATATACGAATGCAACATAATATATACATCCATAAATTTTACTATTCACGTAAACAATCAGTAACAGTAAACACCCAATGCAAACATGCATACATTATTATTTCATTTGTACATATAAAGTACCCTATTCACTAATATAGACAGTTCTTTTATAAAAGGAAAAAGCTTAGCTTTGCATACCTTGGCTGTAGATGCTCGAAAGGAAAGACGAAGGGGGTCGCTTCACTATGACGTGGTGGAGGGCGAGCACGAGAGAGAGGAGGTTGCCAAAAGCTTGCATGCGCGGAGGTCGGTCAGGCCGTGTTGCCCACGTGGAGGAGGGGTGGTCGGCAATCAAGGCAGAGCGATTGTTGTGCACGGTTCACGTGCAGGAGGAGGCACGACAAGGTATTAGATGGTGGGAGGCGATTGAAGGTGACGGCTGGAGGGTGGAGGCGATGCTAGTGTGGCCGGCGGCATAAGGTGGTGAAGGCCGGTGCTTTGTCGGAGAGTGCGTAGGAGTGATGGTTCTATACGTGTGTGGTGGGCGAGCAACCAGATCTAGGTGAGAATGAAGGAATGGTTATGGCGGAGGAAGTTCAGGCGGACGGCGGGTGGAGAGGAAGAAGAATAAGGTGGAGGCACGATGGGTCTCGGCGCAAGCAGAGGTTGATGAAGTGACAGCCGATGGTGTTAGAGGAGTGGTGAATGTGGAAGGCATGCGTGGAGAGGAGTGAGCACAGCAAAATTTCATTGAAAAGAAGAAAAAACGAATATAAAAGCTACAGGTTGTATACATTTTCTATTTAAATGAATATTTGAATAGCACCATAAAAATGAAAGGTTAGAAACAAAATGAAAGAACCATCATAAAAAGGAGAACTTTGCATTGGAAAGGGAAACGAAAGTGGAAAAATGAACTTATAAATGCAAATGGGAGAGAACGGTTATTAAAGCAATAAATGTTTTGTTTGGGCAGCACGACTGAAGTTTGAAAGGCAATATCAAACAAAAGGTCACGGACACGGTATCGAACGGTACAACGTTTACAGATTTCGCCGTCCGCCGTACGTAGATCAGCATGACGAGATGATCAAAACAGCATACGGATATCAGTGGTACGATTGAATTATAAAAATTCGAATTTTCTACTAGCGGAAAATGCGGCAAAAACGCAGAAAAGTAAGATCGACAGAGCTAAAGAAGTCCAAATTTGGAAAAACGAAAAATAACGTCTCGGTCAAAGATGATTTAGAATTTTTCTAAATAAAAATATTTAGGTTTCGAAAATATTTTATTTTCATCAATTCCTAACTGATTAAATTGAAATGAAATTACACACGATAATAAACTTTCATATTTTCGGATGAAAATTTACCGGTTGCTATGTTTAACTAGACGCATTTCAAATATTAAGTTTTTATTTCAAAATTTTATTATTTAAAATTTCATAAAAATTTCAATTAAATATATTAATACAACAAATAAAATTATTAAAAATTTACGGGTCGTCACAATCATGCTCTATATTTCTATAGTTGAAGTCGATGGCTAATTTTGTTCGTAGTGGCTCCGATCAACATCGGCCATCAGATAAATATAAGCTATTGGCAACTGAAATTCATTTCTAGGGTTAGGTTTACAAACGAGAGAAAGTGAGGGCTATTCATAGAAAATTTCGCTTGGCATTTTCATCCGTGAAAATTCCGAACTCCAAACGAAGCATGTCGCTTGGCGTTCTATATGTTATACCTCTATTCCTAACAAGATGGAATAGGTATCGAGAGCCAATTCCATCATATAAAAAGATAGCTTTGCAAATCGATTTATTTTAAATTAAATTTATTCAATTAATTTTTCAAACTCGTACGATCAAACGATAAGTCCAAATGCCATGAAACTCGACAGCATACTATAAGTCATTGTTACGGATCTAATGAAACCGTTTTCATCAAAATTCGAGACAGTGTTAAAAATGACTATTTTTACTCATTAATTAAATAAGATAAATTCCAATTTCAATTTATTCACATTTAATTCAAAACTAAATGTTCACCAACTCCATTCTAATTCAAATAGAATTTAAATCACGTTATAAATCTTTTTCATTCATTTTAATTCAAGATTTAATTATTTCCACAATCTCAAATATTAAGTTTAACAATTTAATCACCAAATAAATCACTATAATTGAAATATAAGTTATTAGACTTATAAAACTAACTTTTCAATATTTAAAATCAATTTAATATTCCAAGTTCGAATGATTGGAATCCTGGGTCATTACAGACTCCCTTTCTTAAAAGAATTTCATCCCCGAAATTACCATGTAAGAAAAATGCCACAAAGCTCATTAACATTTCAAAACAATTTAGTTAAAACTAGATTACAAAAATCATTTAAACGCTTTAACATTTTAAAATCAATCAATTACACTTCTTCCAAAAACATTGATTAAATTTTCAAATTCAATTGTACTTATTAAGTAATACTATTCCAAAAAAATCAACTAATACCGTTTCAACTTATAACTCAAAATCAAAATTTTAATTATGGAAACTTTTCCCAAAATTCTCAAAAATTTTCTAACGCCTTAAATTTACGAAAAATTTCACCAGCTTCTCCTTTCCGCGGTTCGATCGTAGTAAAATCACAATATATATAATCATAAATATACATCTCATCTTCGAGGATGAGGCATCCTGTAAGGAAAAAATATAAAAGTATGATATGCAATCTAAGATATGTAACGACCTAATATTTTCAACCATTCACATTCAAGCATGCCAGAATTGAATTGCTCAAAATATCAAGTTGTTAATTTATATTTGACAAAACTCAGCATATACATAACAGAGTTAAATGAAATACAATAGCAGTCTCAAATACAATAGTCCAATACAAGATCAGAATACATCGCTGGAATCAAATGAATATCTGAAAGCTGGATGGATAGCTAGATCTCCAAGTGAAGCTCCAACTCTAAAGGCGAGTCTCAAAAGCTGAATCACTCAGTCTGACCTGAGCGTAAAGCAAAATACAAAACACTCGGGTCAGGATTAACATTCTTATATCAATAAATCCAACTCAAGTGAAATAACAACTAAAATACAAGTAACTCAAAGGATGTTTGGGATAACCATCCTTTAAGGATCCATTAAACTATCTACTATGCAGTAGTATACCCTATTATAATAATGTCTAAAGTAAATTATAATATATTTGAAAATAGCGTTAAGGCGTTACCCATAACCCCCTTAACACATTTTATATATTCCCATAGTCTATACAGTACCTTATTTGCAATGACCCGTAATTTTCGATAATTAAATTTTGTCAATTTAATAAGATTTAGTAATTTAATTCAGAAAGAAAATAAGAAAATCTGTAGTTTAGTAATGAAATCCCTAAAATAAAGATAATAATGTTAATGCAAGTTAATAAATAACTAATTTAGTGCAAACCCAATTAATTGAAACAATTGCAAGGTCATAATTGATTGTAAATAGTAAATTGGGAAATAAAATTCAAAATTATATTAATTGACGGAATAATACGTAATAAGATGTAATTTGGAAAGATCAATTTAGATAATCAATTTAAATAATTGTTAGTCGATAATAAAGTATCAATGGGATGTCAAGATTTATTAATTTATTGGAATTTAAACTTAATAATTGGATTAATTGCAATTAAATGAAATTTAATGAAATTAAGGCTAACACTGAAATTGATAAATTAATCAACTCTAAATTGACATCTAAATTTTTTTAAATTAGTGTAAATGATGAAGAAATTTAAAAATGATGAAATTTTTAATTATAGAGTTGAAATTGAAAACTTGATTAAATTTATCAATTATTAATTTATTTAATTAACTAAAAAATAACCATTTTGGCCACTGACTTCGATTTCGAAAAAATCAGTTTCATCGGATCCATAATGTAAATTATTATAGGATTTCAAGTTTTGTAGCGATCGGGCTTGTCGTTTGATCGTACGGACTCGAAACGCCTAGAAATCAATTTAATTGAAATCAATTTAATTGAAACAATTTAATTGAAATCATTTTGAAATAACTTGATTTTAGCATAACTTCTTCATACAATGGAATTTGGACATGGAACCTATTCGATTGTGTTTAAAATATTTAAAAACATCTATTTTGATATATGGGTTGACCAAATTTCGATCCCGAGTCAGAAGGGCTTTTAAGGCCATTTATCGTTCAACGGTCCAAACCAAGCGTATCCGTTCCTCTATTTCTCAGCTCTCTATCTATATATATATATCCTTTATAAACCTTACAACCTTTTTATTTCTTATTTCTATACGTACAGAAACTTCTGTTACTCCTCTTCCTCAATGGATGAAAACCCTTAATGTTCCAATTCAAATCCAACAATAAGAATTTCAAACTCCTCAAATAGTATCAAATTTTATGTTGATCTGAAACTCTCGACTAGTGCATCTCAGATTTGGATTCGTTTTTCAATTTGAATCATCGATTGCCCAGAAATAGATGATCAATCCTCGACCGTTCATCGCTCGACCATGAACCTCGGCTGATCGTTAAATTGAGGATATGGGGCTGTAGAGACTGCAGTGGGGAGTGCATCGGCATGGTTTGTTTGGTGAAATGACGGTCGGGTTGTCGGCAAAAATTCAACTAGGGTTTAACCATCTACCGGCGGCGGCGACATTTTGCGACCTTAATAGGATCGACAAGCCACCGGGCGTGGCGGCGTGGCCTAGACCAACCAGAGGGAGGCGCGCGCGATCAGCTACGGCGTCGCGATGAAGGTCGGGTGGCTGCTGGAAGCGTGTGTGCATGTTCTTATAGGGTTCGCTTGTTCTTCTGTAGCTGGGAAGAAGGTGATGTGTTCGATTTGATTTGGTTGTTTTGTTTTGTTTTATTTTAAATCACGTAATGTTCTAACATGCATAACTTTTGCATACGATGTCGAAATTACACGAGGTTTTCTCCATTGGGATCATACTAAAATTTCAGACATTCTGACAATGGTTTGGATCAATTTGAAGGCTGTTTGAATTTTGGGTTCAAATTGAATTTAAATTCAACTTAAATCCAAAAGTTGAGTGTTTTAACCCATTCAGAACTTCTAAAATTTCTTAAGTTTGTGAAATTGATTTATAATGTGATTAGAAATTTATTTGTGACTGTTTGGCATATTTTTAATCATCATCTAAGTTAAATTGAATTTATTGAATTAAATCGTTATTTAATTTATTATTGCATATAAACTACCAGTAAATTGTTATTTAATTTATAATTGAATATATACTGCCAGTAAATACCTATTATTTATTATCTGTACTATACTCATGTTATTGATTGAATTTGATGATGATTGTGATAAATATTTGATGATTGATATTGTATTTCATATCGTTGTAAACTGCAAGTTGCTATGGATTTTTATTTTTTGGGATTGCGGTTTGAAATGATATATAACTGTATTTATATTTTAAATTACGGATTGAAATGATAAATATCTGTATCACTTGACCATTTGACAGAAAATTTTATACAGACACCGTGATCTGTATATAAAAATATTTTGAAATTGATTTCTATGGTTATGGAAAGAAACACATTCTTTTATGTAAATATTGATATTAGATATTACATAAATGTTATTTTACATATATGTAGTCAAATTCTTGACTTGAGCTATGTATAAATTTGTTGATATAAATAAGTTAATAATAAAGTTGATTTTATTTAAAATATAATATGATTAAGTATTTATTTAAATTATATTTTAATATAGAATTTATAATGATTTCAATAAATTAAGGTTGAAAGATAAGTTGGAAATTGGTTTAAAATTGTATTTAATTGAGAATTTTATTTAATAAAAATCAATTTGGGGCTCATTGAATTTGAGATTTTAAAGAATATGATTTTTGACTTGATTTTTTTGTTTAAGGTTATATAAATGAATATATCAAGTTTGAATAAAGCAAGGGTAATATTCAGCTATTTGAAATTGGAGTTTATTTGAACGATATTGGAATTATTAAGTAAATATTTCAAAACTAAATAATAGTAAACTGAATTGATATATATAGAGTTAACAAATTTAGTTTTGAAATGTTAAATATTGAAAGCTTTGGAATTTATTGAAATGGTTTATTTGGAGGTTCAAATCTATATGAAATCGATATAAATTGAAATGGTTTACTGAAAACTGAAAGTGAATTGAAAGTTATGAATTGAGATTTAATTTAAAGTGAATAAAATTATAAAGTCGAGGAAATTATTTTACTTTATAAAGAAATTTTACATTTAAACCATTTTATTTCATATACTGTTTGACTATCCAAACCATTTAAGTGGTGGAAGTTATGGTTTAGAAGCTATGAAATTCAAAGTATTATGTTTTGAAAGGTTATATTTCAAGTGTTTGGTTTCGAAGTGTATAAATTTGGAAGTGCTATAATTTTGGGAAAAGGATATATTTGAAATAAAAATAATATTGTATTAATTTGGGTTTTTATAACAATGATTTCGTATCGATTTAGCTTTGAAATGGAAATGATATCATATTTATATGGTTTTGAAATGGAAATGATATTTTTGGGTCTGAAGTATATTTTTTTTTTGAAACGATCACGGTGTTATAATAAAGTTTGGTTGTTAAAGAGACCGGGATCGAAAGTTGTCATACTCTCTGCCAACTTCGAAAAACACCTTAACAACCGTATATGCGATGGAGATTCCAGAATGAAGAAGGATGGTGGGGCATTTCCTTTGAGGTATATACATGGACCCGACTCCCGTGAGTTGGCATAAGGTGGCTAAAACAGGAGCGATTGACGGGCTAAGAAGGTAGCACCATTTATCAGACACACTCCTTCGATACCATTCTATTACTTTGTGATTGATTTGGGCCCTTTTGATTTTGGGGGTGTGGCTTGAGGTGGACGGTAGTAGCTGCTATGCGTTACCACCGGTCCGGAAGCGTAATTAGTATATCTACCCTTGAACTGCATAGTTATGCCATGCCACCTACCCTAGTGCTCCTTGTACGAGTTTGATTTGTTTCGTACCTATGTAGTATCCTTTGGTAGCCTCCCGATCAAGAGGTATTATAGCACTGTATAGACTATTGGCACTATTACGTGTTAAGGGAAGATTAGGTCACTCCTTAACGCTATTTAAAAGTAAGTTTATTTTACTAATAGACATTATTATAATACAAAAATATTACTATATAGTAAATAGTTTAACGGATCCTTAAGAGATGTAAATCCCGAACATCTCTTAAGTTACTGCACTCACGTTAGACACTGGATAGGAAGTGTCAAATCCTGTAAACATCTTTGACGCCGTTCCACTCATATTATTTACCGTTGATTTAACTTACATTAGATCTTTTAGTTCTGACTCGAGTGTTTTGTCTTTTCAATTCGCTCGGGTCAGTCTGAGCATTTCAGGATTCGAAGACCTTATTTCTGGAGGATGAAGACGAAGATTGCATTATTACTATTATTTACTAATGTTTCGCTGCATCACATTGTTCCGCTGCATTGTGATTTATTATTCTTTGGTATGTGTAACTCTGATTCTGTGTTGTATAAGTACAATCAAATGTTTTGTAAAACGGCTTCATGAATTGTTATTTGATTATTATATTTTATCGTTCCGCTGCAAGATTATTTTTTGTTTTGTTTTTTTTCTCTTCTTTTCTTATTCACTCCAATAACAATTCTCCCATTTGTATGGTTTGAGTCTGGCGTGTGTGTTTTTCGCCGATTTAAACCGTACAAAAAGGTGAGACGTTACAGTAATCTCTCCCATATTGGGCGTCGTCAGAGAGCACTCCATAGGTAAGGTACAAAATAAAATCGTACAAGGCGTGCTAGGGTAGGTGACACGGCACAATTAGGCAATGTCAGGGTAGATATATCAATTACGCTTCCGGACCGGTAGTAACGCATAGCAGCAACTACCGCCCACCTCGAGCCACACTCCCAAAAATCAAAGGTGCACCCAATCAATCACAAAGTAATAGAATAGTATCGAAGAAGTGTGTTCGATAAGAGGAGCTACTTTATTAGCCCGTCAATCGCTCTTGTTTTAGCCACCTTATGCCAACTCACGAGAGTCGGGTCTACGTACATACCTCAATAGAATGTCGCCACCATCCGACTTCATTCTGGAATCTCCACCGCGTACACGATTGTTAGAGTAGTTTTCGGAGTTGGCAGAGAGTATGACAGTTTTCGATCCCAGTATCTTTAACAACCAAACGTTATTATAACACAATGGTCATTTCAAAATAGTTTATAATTCAAAACTAAAATATCATTTCCATTTCAAACCGAATATGATGTCATTTCCATTTCAAATATATCCTTTTCTAAAATCATAGCATTCAAAGTTATAACACTTTTGAAACTAAAACACTTTGAAATTATAACACTTTCGAAACATAATACTTTAAAATCATAGCTTCGAAACCATAACTTCCACCTCTTAAATAGCTTAGATATTCAAATAGTATATATAATAAAATAGTTTTAAATTAAAAATTATAAAATAAAATAATTTCCTTAACTTCACAAATTGATTCAAATCAACTTGAATCCAAAATTCAATTTAAATAAAATCTCAATTCATAAATTTCAACTCAATTCAGTTTCAATAATGTATTTCAATTTATATCAATTTCAAATACAGATTTTAACCTCAAATAAACCATTTCAAATTCCATATATTTCAAAGCTTTAAATCAACTTGAAATATTTACTTAATAAATCCAATATCACTTAAATAAACTTTTAAACTTCAAATAGCTTAATATTCCTTCAATTTATTTAAACTTGATATATTCATTGAAATCACCTTAAACAAAAAATCGAGTTATAAAATCATGTTCTTTAAAATCTCAAATCCAATAAGTTCCAAATCGATTTTAATTAAATATAATTCTTAATTAAATACAATTTCAAATTAATTTCAAATCCATCTTCTCAACCTTAGTTTATAAAAATCATTATAAACTCTATATTAAAATATAATTTAAATGAATACTTATCCATATTTCATTTTAATAAAATCAACTTTATTATTAAACTTATTTTATATGAAACAAATTTATATATAGCTTAAATCAATAATTTAACTATATATATATATATAACATTTATATAATATCTAAAATCGATATTTATATAAAACCATATTTTTCCAAAACCATAAAAATCAATTTCAAAATATTTATATATAGACCAGCGTCGTCTGCATATAATTTTCTATCCTATGGTCAAATGATACATATATTTATCATTTCAATCCGTAATTTAAATATAAATGCGGGTATATAACATTTCAACCTGTAATCCCAAATTCAGTTCAATGAAAATCGCATGGGATCTTCATTTCAACCTATAACGATTTTCTCATATTCTAAAGTCCATTCGGGTATGTATCATTTCAATCCATAGTGAGTTCTATACTAACGGGGAACTTGTAGAGTGATAACAGATATGATAATAATATATGCATATATCATCAATATAAATAACATATAACGGATTCAGATGTCACAGGTGAACAGATACAGATAACAACATATGTATAACAATGTAACTATCTAACATCAGTATATTTCAATTGTCGTTTCAATTGAAATCAAATTTAATAAATATAAGAACATTAATTGTGAGTGATTGCTCACCTTTCGACGCTAGAGAAGCTTGACAACAGAACAAGCTACGAATTCCAAAGCAAAGCAGAGTTGGCACGAATTTGACGAACAGAGATGATAAATAGGAATTTACGAAATCAAATCAGACTGGATCGATAATGATAATTGGTATAAGTGAACTGATATAGATACAACATATAAAATTATGTATATACACAAAATCGTATTGTAATTTCAATCATTTATTAATAATATATATACACACACACACACACACACACACACACACACACATACACATGTATTTCAAAACTCATTCTTTTAAATTAAAACACATAAACAAAGTCTCTATATGCAAGTTTAAAACCAAACTAATGTATACTTTAAATCAATATCCAAACTATATATTTAACAGTGTATATAAGCTACTGAATCAAATATACATGCCAGACACCTAATACTATAATAAACACGCATTTATACATATACATATACACACACACACACATACATACATACATACATACATACATACATACATACATATATATATATATATATATATATATATATATATATATATATATATATATAAGCCTTCATACATGCCTACTATAATTTTTAAACATATAATTAAAAAGGTCTAAATTTATCAAAATAAATATCTTAACATTATAAAAATCAGTACATATACAAACCAATTATTCACGTACTTTGGACTTCACAGTAAAATCGGCTTAAACTCATGCATGGAAGAAAACTGTACGCTATACATACTACTCAATGTATTAACAAATATACCAGCCTTCATACAAATATAATAATATATATTTATTTATTTATTTCGGAAACAACAATATAAACATATACCATATATAAATCTAGGATTTGGTAACCAAAATATATGTAATATACATTCATCAAAACGATACCTTTACGCCTATATATTATTACTAATCTTAAACTTGCATGTATAAAACATTATAATATAACACACGAACTCACATACCAACACTGCAGAGCCTCCCCCTATATATATACACCCACTAATATACGAAAAATATATAACTAAAAGAAATAAACAAACTCAACAGATTACTTAAAACCCAGCGTATACACAAACATATATTTATTTCTTTCTTACCGTAAAATAAATTTACATACTATACAAATATTTATAAACTATAGTATATATCAACTTATATGCATAAAACCATATATAAGTCGCAGATTCCATATAAAACGATTATTACTATTATAGACAATACGTTAAAACCCAACAGATAAAATATGTATATATATACTAATATATACCTAAAAGAATGGTTGAAAAAAATAAAAGCTCTGCATTAGGTGAAGGCTGCATTCGGCCTGGATGTCACCGAGGCTAGAGAGAGGGGAGAGGCCGAGAGATGGTGTCTCGCAAGTGGAAGCACGGCCGAGGATGGGGTGGACCAGGTGTCGGCAGTGGGATCTGTTGTGGTGGTTGTCAAGGTAGAGCGTGAAGGTCGGAGCAGGCCGGTGGTTGAAGTGTGAGGCGGATGGGTTCAAGGAAGGCTGCATGGTGGAGGAGAAAAGGGGTAAAGGGTTTGGGTGGCTTCGGCAATGTGCTCGGCTTGCAAGTGGAAGGGAGGGGCACGAGAGGAATGTATGGGAGGAAGTAAGATGAATGAGCAGGTTAGAAAAAAATAGAAAGAGGAAGGAAATGAAGAGGTGCTATAAATGAAAGGGATGCGAACTTGTTTCAGGGAGCAGTTTCAAATGCAAGAATGACAACTGACCCAGAATGCCAACGAACCAAAAATAAATATCAGATCACAATATTAAAATATGGAAAGAAAAAACAACTAATGGCTATTGGTAATTAGACAGTGGAATAAGAAGAGACGTAGGAAACCAAAAGTTGAAATTTTGTAACCGTGTATCGGCTATCTGTTTTACGATTTTCTTCAAGTAACGATAACTGAAATACATAAATGAACATACCGCGGGAATCAGCACGACAATACGATCAAATGATATATGAATGTCAGTGGTACGATCATCTTATCAAAAGTCGATAATCGGTACAGATATACGTTGCTATTCCATGCGGAAAAATCTAAATGGAGCTAGAAACGTCCAAATTTCTAGAAACGAATTTTGCAATCTGGTTCGGAATTTTCTCATGTTTACATATTTAGGTTTCAGAAAACTTTTAAATTCAACAGTTAATAACTGATTTAAATAAAATAAAATTACACAAGAAAATAAATTTCCTATTATCAGATGAAAATTTACCGTTTGCTATGTTTAAGAAGACATTCCAAATATCAAATTTTTATTTCAAAATTTTTTTGGTTTAAAATTCCACAAAATTTAAATTAAATATATTAATAAAACCACTAAAATTTATGGGTCATTACAAGATATGTACCTTTTGTTATATTAGCGAGCATACACAACTAATATAGCGCAAAAGAAAGCTCCAAACGCAAAGCATATGACATTTGCACCTACGAATCACTCAATAACAAATGGGAACATATAAATAGAAAGTAATTTCGATATATAACATATACTAATGCAACAACTGTATGCAAATATAGCAAATACAATAAGAGAAACCATCAAATAATTAATATTCATCCAACCAATTCATAACCATGTCAATTTGCATTTTCTAAATGTCAACATTTAACTTATTAAAGCCCATACGATGTACATATATCATCTATTTACAAAACCATAACTGATCACTCACTTGATCACACAATTTCACTTTCGAACCGGTATCGTTTACACAACCACTCTAGTGCGGACTCAGATCCGGTTCCTTGACCATCATTCTCCTTGCATAGCCATATACTATGATATTGAACATCAAACTCAATCAAAAATCCATACCCAAGAATTTATGGCAAGAAATCGAGTGAAAAATCCTAACTCGGATTGGTGTAAATTACCTCGAACTCGTATATACGAATCTAGATCAAACAATTATGCGAATAAAACAATATACGTACAACTTAAGTATTTATTCCAATTAGTTTCTTATTATATCTCATTCTTATTCCCGATTCTTTTATTTACATTCAATTCCTTTTTCATTCATTTGATCTTCATCCAATTTAAATCAATATTCATATTTATTCCACTTACATTCAATTTATTAATATTCACTTATTAATCTTCATTTCAAATTCATTTTATGTTTAACAACATTTCATTCCGTATTTGATTAACTTAGTATATTATCTTTAATACTAACAAGACTTAATCGACCATTTCATAAAATTATGTACTTAAGTTTATAAATGTTTTATACGACATTCTTATATTTATTTCACTTTAAAACTCAAGTTCATATTCAATTTTACTAAACAGAGTTCTAAAACATATTCAATTCATTTTGCAACTCAAATTGAATTTCATTTCATAACTTAAGTTCATCTTCATTTCAAAAGTCAAATTCTAATTTATTTAACTCGTTTCATCACACTTTACTTAACTTGAATTAAGTTTCCTTTCAAATTCAAATTTAGATTTATATTCTTCTAAACATTCTCATTCAACAAATTTAAAATTTGTTTTTACTTATCCTTTCCAAATTCATTTTATCTAATTCATTTCAAATTCAAGTCACTTTCATTTAACTTCCCTTAAGTTAAACTTCATTTTATTAATTTCATTTCACTAACTCGATTTATTTATCTTTACCTAAGTTAATTCTTTCATTTCATATCTCCAATTCAAATTTACTTTGCTTTCTTAGCCAAAATGTTTGACCATTTTTTAAAATTTATAAGTCAAAAAACCTTTTTCTTATATTTATCAAATCATACTTGAATTTATATAATTAAAACTTGTTTTATCCAAACAAAACTTCAATAGTAAATTATTAGTTATAACAATTAAAATGATCGTTCGATTTAACTCAAAATTCCTACAAGCTTCGAATTCGTCCAATTCTACTCCATAGCATAGTGCTAATTGATACAAACACAACACAACTTGCCGCGCTTGAAATGGGCCTCGTATAAGAAAGTTATAGATTTATTAATATTCGATACTTAAAAATTACTTAACTTAAAATAATTAACATTTAAATCACTTAACCTTTCTCTATCTAATTTCGTTTCCCTCCAGGTTGCTATAGTATCTGATGCGAATATTTTATTTCACTTCGTGTAGGAATATCGCGCCTTCATCCTTGAACGACAATTGTCGAACTTCGCCGCTCGCTCCACTCCCAATGCCACACCAGCCCCTTCTACGTATGCCAGGCCACGTGCATGCGTGCTTCTCCCAAAAACGAGCCACTTGAACCCATTGCTACAGTGATGAACAGATCATATTTTCGGCCACCTCAGTCGACGATCCGTTGTTCCAACCATACACAAACTTTGTATGATCATGTTCTACATTTCTCTAGTTGAAGTCGTTGGCTAGTTTTGCTCCTAGTGGCTCCCGTCAACGTCGGCCATCAGATAAATATAAGTTAATGGTGGCTGAAGTTTATTTCTAGGGTTAGGTATACAAATGGGAGAAAGTGAGGGCTATTTATAGAAAATTTTGCTTGGTACTATTCATCCATGAAAATTTTGAACTCCAAACGAAGCGTGCCGCCTAGCGTAATGTATGTTATACCCTATTCCGAACATAATAGAATATGTATCGAGAGCCAATTCCATCATATACAGAAGGTAGATTTTCAAATCGAGTTATTTTAAATTAAATTCCATTAATTAATTTCTATTCATTTTGAACTCGCACGATCAAATGGTAAGTCTAAACGCCACAAAATTCGACGGCATATCATAATTCACTATTATAGATCCAATGAAATGAGCTTCCTCAAAATCTAAGATAGTATCAAAAATGACTATTTTTACTCGTTAATTAAATCAAATAAATTCAATTTCAATTTATTCACTTTTAATTCAAAACTAAAAGTTCAGTAAATCCATTCTAATTCAATAGAATTTATACCACTTTATAAATTATTTTCATTCATTTTAAATTCAAGATTCAATTATTTCCACAATTTCAAATGTTAAATTTAACAATTTAATACCAAATAAATCAGTATATTTGAAATATAAGTTATTTAACTTATAAAATTAACTTTTCAATATTTAAAATCTAAATATTCCGAATTCGGATAATCAAAATCCTAGGTCATTACAATAGTGGTAATAAGAACCTTGGTACGTTGAAAACAACAAATGACCAAGTGAAAAAGACAAACCTAGGGATTTTGTAACATCCTATAAAATAAAAAATAATTGATAAATAATTATAATGGTTCAAAAATGGAATTTGAGCAAATTTTGGAATTTGATAGCAAAACTTGCACAATTTTGTTCATCGCGATTTACTAAGCAACTTTCATATATATAGTTTTGTGATCGGAGTTCAAACGTAGAAGTTATGAGCTTTAAAGTTTTCAGATCAATAATAGTTAAAAAAAGAATAGAAAATAAAAAATATTAACTCATGGACCCTACTGATCGACCCCGTCCTTAGGCCAGTAGACCACCAGCAGTCGATCGCCTATAAGGGAGAGGTCGACTGGTCAAAGTGGCAGTGGTTAGGGTTAAACCTCAACCAACGAGCCAGATTTGATTAATATTGATATAAAGAATAGAATTGATTCTAACACCTATGGATACAGGCCTACCCCTCACTTTTCTTCACATATTTTCTGATTAGAGTAGTGGAGCTCTACAATTTTCCCTCCACTATTTCTAGAAATTAAAAATACACACACACACGTACATACATATTGTAACGACCCGTAAATTTTAACGGTTTTAGTAACGTATTTAATTGAAATTTTATGGAATTTTAAACGATAAAATTTTGAAATACAAATTTGATATTTGGAATGCGTCTACTTAAACATAGCAACTGATAAATTTTCGTTCAAAAATACGAAAGTTTATTTCGCGCGTAAATTTACTTCAATAGAATCAGTTAAAAAGCGATGAAAATTAAACATTTTCAAAACCAAAATATTTTTACATAGAAAAATTATAAACCATCTTTAGAGCAAGTTGTCAGTTTGTCGTTTTTTCAAATTCGGACATCTTTGGCTCCGTCGATCTTATTTTTCTGCGATTTTTACGCATTTTCCGAAAATTCGAATTTTTATAATTCAATCAAACCACAGATATCTTTATATCGTTTTGATCGTTTCGGCGTGCTGATCTTCACGGTATACTCATTTGTATATTTTGCAGTTCGGCACGCCGCGGAAATTGCGAAACCGTCGTCCGTATAGGCTACCGTTTTAAAACTTTTGAAATTCCTGTCCTTCCATCTACTCAACTGTTAAAGACAAACGGTCACTAACATTGACTTACTTTCAGTAGGACTTTTGTTTTTCCAAGATTTATTTCTACCTTTTAACATTCCCACCCGTAAAAATTATAATTGCTGGTTCCAAGAAACGTCAGTGACTCGTCCATTCACTCTTTACTTCTTTCCCTATTGTTTATGTTTTGAGAGAATACATATATTAATATGCATGCGTCTGAACCCTGCTACTTCTCTCTCACTGGAAAACTTTCCTTGCTCTCTTTCATAGTTCTTTTCTTGATTCATATTATAAACATATATTTATAAACAAGGGTCATTAACTAATAGCTTTCACAATTTGGATCTACCTGCTGTGTTTGTCCTTGTCTTCCTTCCTCTCTCTTCCAATCCTCCTACGACGCAGCTCAACCGTCACCTCCACGACCACCTAGAAACCAGCCACCGTGAGACTGTGATGCAGCACGATCAATAGAAATTCAGAAGTTAGACCATTCGCAAGATAAGTCATGCACGAGTCAAGAAATTTCGGTTTTAACCCGTAAGTCGTGCACGAGTCAACTGAGGGAATCATGTGAGATGGGTATACGAGTTAAGAGCCAGCATTCAAGTCGTTTACGACTCAGGAGGGAAAAATTAAGTCGTCTCCGACTTAAGGAACCATGTGGGAAAAGAATCCGACCTAACCTATTTTTAAGTCGAGTCCGACCTAAAGAAGTACGACCTATGATTCTTGAAGGGATGAGTCGTTCACGGGTTAGTGGAAACATAAGTCGTTTACGACTTAGCATGAAGAAGGAGAAGGTTCCAACTGATGAAGACTTGAGTCGGTGGAAAGGTTACGACCTAGTTGAGTCGTTCGGAATTGACTCGCGTGAAGGGATAGGCCGCAGAGGACTTGAAAGCTTGATTCGTTGGAAGAATGTTGAGTCAGTGAAGCCATGAGTCGTAAGTCGTGACATGATGTTGTAAACTGTTTGTCGTTGAGTCGTATAAGTCATGAGTCGTATGAACTGTGTTGTGTTTGAGTCGTTTGCATTATGCTGAGTCGTAGGGAGTTGAGTCGCTTGCGTTGAGTCGGTGCCGACCTAGGAGTTGTACAGTTTTGTGTTGTGAGGTAGTGGGTCGTGAGTCGTGCCTTGCTTGAGTCGGTTGCGTATGAAGTGTTGTAACTGAAGTATGTAGCATCTGTTGAGTCGGCCACGACTTAGTTGAGTCGGGAGGTATGAGTCGGTCACGACTTATGGGCCGAGTTGTAAACTACTATAAATAGGCGTGTGTTGTACATTTTGAAGGAGTTGATTTTGGAATAAAATTCTCTTTTGTTAGCTTTGTGCTTTCATACCAATTGGTAGTTGAGTGTAATCTCCTATCTCCTCTTTCGGTTAATCGAGTGCGCTCGATTCAACGATCGTAGAAGCCGATTCACGGAATCTAGTGCGCTAGATCAACGTGCGAAGAATCGTAGATCTTAGAACACGGTATAGTGCGCTATCAACGTGTTTGAGATAGCTAGAGTTCGGTATCTTTGGATCAACGAACTTGGGCATTTTGGTATCTTCAACTCACTGATTGCTACATTTCATCGATTGAAGTTTTGTTTGATTAATCCGCTGCGTCATTATTGGTATCAAAGCCATACTTAGCCAATCATAGCTAAGTTGATTCTTGGAGCCAAGTTTTTGAAGTTTTTGAAGTTTGAAGTTGTTCATCGTGTTCACATTGAAGTTGCATCAAGTTTGGAGTGTTTGATCTATTTCATTTTGGATCGAGGAGTTGGAAATTGTTTGGATCTATCTTGGGATTTTGCGCGCCAAGATTTGAAGTGTAGAACTATACCTTGTGCGTGAAGTTGGAGCCGACCTCACTTGAGCCGTGACATATTGCCGAGACAAGTGGAGGCCGAGTCAAGTTCTAGCCGTACCTTGTTGAGCCGTGACCTATTGCATTGTTGAAGCTTTGAATTTTTGTGTTCGAATTGTTGAAGTTTGAGAAGTTTTTCAATCATGCCACCAAGGAGAGCTAATCGTCATCAAAAGTTGAAGCTTTGTATCGTCGAGAAGAAGCCGAGCTTATGGAACAACGTATTAATGAGAAGTTTGATGAAGGCATTGGTAAATTGGAGAAATTGATGAATGATTTGAATCAAAGGAGGAAATCACCAAACTCGAACCATGGAGGAAACCGAGTTTCGCCATCGGTTACGGAAGCGAGGAGGGTATCACCACATTCATGTAGAGATAGAAGAGAAACCTCAATTTCATCACGAAGAGATCATCATGACTATGCACATGAAGAGAGAAGAAGTCAACGTGAATTTGACAATGAAGCATATAGAGATGAAGAGAGACATAGTCAAAGAAGTATGCATGAGCGAAGGGATGATAATGGTCGAGATCGATGTAGACGTACCTTTGATTTTGTTGAAGAAGGTGATAGAGCTAGTATGCATTATCGAGATCGAGACCAAGTTCGAAATTCTTATCGGGATGTTGAAGATGATCGACGATGGGAATCGGGTATGAAAATGGAAATTCCGGAGTTTAAAGGCGGAATGATTGCTGAAGAGTTCTTAGATTGGGTTTCAAATGTTGAAGAGATCTTTGATTTCAAGGAGGTTCCTGAGCATAGAAGGGTGAAGTTGGTTGCTACTAGGTTGAGGGGGAGAGCATTGGCGTGGTGGCAGCAAACTAAACTTACCAGAGAACGGATGGGGAAGTCAAAGATAGAATCGTGGGAAAAGATGAAAAAGTTGATGAGATCTACTTTCTTACCTTACAACTATCAATCACTTATGTATCAGAGGTTGCAGAATCTGAGGCAAGGGACGAAGTCTGTTAGTGATTATGCTGATGAATTTTACCAACTCATTGCCAGGAATGATATTATGGAGACAGAAGAACAGCTAACTGCTAGATTCATTGGGGGATTGAGAATGCAGATCCAGGATATGGTTAATATGTTTGATCCTAGATCAGTTGCAGAGGCACATCAGAAAGCGTTGGCTTGGGAGAAGCAAGGAAGGCGTGGAGGTGGTGTGTTTACTAATTCCAATAGTCAAGCAAGGGGTGTTGGTGGAAGTTCTAATGTTTCTAAACCTGTTTCAAAGCCAGTGGTGAAGGAGGCTGAGAAGGCGAAGGTTAGCAGTGGGTTCAAGTGTTATAATTGTCAGGAGTTGGGTCACAAAAGCAATGAATGTCCGAAGCCGAAGAAGAGAACCATGGTTGCAGAAGTTGAGGAGGATGATGGTGAGGAGGCAGAATGTTCAAATACACCTTATGTTGAGGAGGAAGAAGAATTGTTTGGAGATGAAGGTTGTAATCTTATGATGAGGAGGTCATGTCTTACACCAAAGCAAGAGGAGGATTGTAGTTGGTTGAGAAGCAATATTTTTCAGTCGACATGCACTATTCTGGGGAAAGTTTGCAAGTTCGTTATTGATGCTGGAAGTTGTGATAATATTATTTCTACAGAAGCAGTGAGGAAATTGAACTTGAAGACTGAGAAACATCCTAAACCGTACAAGCTAGCATGGTTAAGGAAGGGTGGTGAAGTGAAAGTGTGTCGAAGAGCTTGTGTTAAATTTTCTATTGGGAAGAAGTACAAAGATGAAATTTGGTGTGATGTAGTGGACATGGACCTATGTCATCTGTTGTTGGGCAGACCGTGGCAGTTCGATAGAGCAGTTCAGCATGATGGTCGTGCCAATAGTTACAGTTTCATGTTCGAGGGTACTAAAATCACTTTGGTTCCTAAGAAGCAACAACAGAAGGAGAGCAAGCTAGAGGAGATTGAGGAATTGAAAACTCTGTTGACTTTGAAAGAGTTTGTCAAGGAAGTTGAAGAGGAGCCCGAAGTATTTTTATTGATTGGAAGAGAGAGTAGTGAAGAAGTTCAGATTCCAGAAGAAGCAAAGCCAATTTTGAAAGAATTTGAAGATGTCTTTCCAGAGGAGTTGCCTAAGGAGTTACCGCCACTTAGAGACATTCAACATCAAATTGATCTTGTTCCGGGAGCAGTGTTACCACATCGACCACATTACCGAATGAGTCCGAAGGAACATGAGGAGTTACGAAGGCAGGTGGAAGAGTTGTTGGAACAAGGACGTGCTCAGGAAAGCTTGAGTCCTTGTGCCGTGCCAGCATTGTTAGTACCAAAGAAGGACGGAACATGGAGAATGTGCACAGATAGTAGAGCTTTGAACAAGATTACTGTTCGTTATAGATTTCCTATGCCAAGGTTGGATGACTTACTGGATCAGTTGAGTGGGGCAACTATATTCTCGAAGATTGACTTGAAGAGTGGTTATCATCAAATTCGGATTAGACCTGGAGATGAATGGAAGATAGCTTTCAAGACGAGAGAGGGGTTGTACGAATGGTTGGTTATGCCATTTGGTTTGTCAAATGCACCTAGTACATTCATGCGGGTGATGAATCAAATCTTTAGACCATTCATTGGGAAGTTCGTCGTGGTTTATTTCGATGATATTCTGATATACAGCAGGAGTACGGAGGAGCATGTTCAACATTTGAGGGAAGTATTGATTATTCTTCGTGAGGAACAATTTTATGCTGCTACGAAGAAATGTGTGTTTATGACGCACAGAGTTCTATTTCTGGGTTATGTTGTTTCAAGAGAAGGTATTCAAGTTGACCAGAGTAAAGTTGAAGCTATTAGAAATTGGCCACAGCCGAGAACTATCACTGAAGTTAGAAGTTTTCATGGATTGGCATCATTCTACCGAAGGTTCATTCCACACTTCAGTAGCGTGATGACTCCAGTGACTGATTGCATGAAAGGGAAACAGTTTGTATGGTCAGAAGAAGCGGGGGTTGCCTTTGAGAAGATCAAGGAATTGTTGACGTCTGCACCAATTCTTGTTCTACCTAATTTTCAGTTATTGTTTGAATTGCATACTGATGCTTCGAAGGTTGGTATTGGAGGAGTTCTGAGTCAGAATGGGAAGCCAGTTGCTTATTTCAGCGAAAAGTTGTCAGGAGCAAAGATGAGATACAGTACATATGACGTTGAGTTTTATGCTGTTGTGCAAGCTGTTAAGCATTGGAGACACTACCTATTTCAGAAGGAATTTGTCCTTTATACAGATCATGAAGCATTGAAACATTTACAGGGGCAGGATAAAATTTCGGCGAGACATGCATCATGGATTGCATATTTACAGCAATTTACTTTTGTCGTTAAGCACAAATCAGGGGTGACAAATCGGGTAGCTGATGCTTTGAGTAGGAGGAGTCATTTATTAACGACAATGAAAGTTGAAGTGACGGGGTTTGAAATGTTGCCAGAAATGATTGAAGAAGATCCTTACTTTGTGAAATATGTTGAGAAAGTGAAGGGTGAGAGTACCGATGAATTTACGTTGGTTGATGGTTTTCTGTTTAAAGGGAATCGTTTGTGTATTCCAGACTGTAGCTTGAGGTTGAAAATTGTCAAAGAGTTACACGAGGAAGGGCATGTGGGCCGTGATCGTACTTTACAGTTGATTTCACAGTCTTACTTTTGGTCGTCGATGAGAAAGGAGGTTGAAAGATTTGTGGAGCGATGTCATATTTGCCAGGTGTCAAAAGGAACAGCAACGAATGCAGGGTTGTATATGCCATTACCAGTACCATCTAA
The DNA here is from genome assembly GCA_030765085.1 of Allium cepa. Classification (NCBI taxonomy): domain Eukaryota; kingdom Viridiplantae; phylum Streptophyta; class Magnoliopsida; order Asparagales; family Amaryllidaceae; genus Allium; species Allium cepa. Next base: position 207,895,864 of record CM060944.1, read on the forward strand.
GCCATGGGTTGATATTAGCATGGATTTCGTTTTGGGTTTGCCTAGAACTCAAAGGGGAAATGATTCGATATTTGTTGTGGTGGACAGGTTTTCGAAGATGGCACATTTTGTTGCTTGCAAGAAGACAGCGGATGCAGTTCGAGTAGCACAGTTATTTTTCAAAGAGATCTATCGACTTCATGGATTGCCAGAGTCTATTGTGTCGGATAGAGATACTCGTTTTCTGAGTCACTTTTGGTTGAGTTTGTGGAAGATGGTGGGAACGAAACTGAAATTTAGTAGTGCTTATCATCCACAAACTGATGGACAGACAGAAGTTGTTAACAGGTCATTGGGAAATTTGTTGCGATGTCTTGTACAGGATAATTTGAGAAGTTGGGACATGAAGTTATGCCAAGCTGAATTTGCACATAATCATGCAGTGAATCGTAGCACGGGATTCAGTCCATTTCAGATTGTTTATTCGAATTTACCCAAGGGACCGTTGGATTTGGCAGTAGTACCACAGTCGAAGGGGACAGTTAAACGAGCTGTTGATTTTGTTGATGAGCTGACTGAATGTCATAAAATCGTTCAGGAACGATTAGAGAAATCGAATGAGGAGTATAAGAAGTCTGCAAATTTGAAACGTCGAAATGTTGAATTTAAGGAAGGTGATTTGGTCTATGCTGTATTGACAAAGGATCGTTTTCCGGCAGGTGCTTACAACAAGTTGAAGGCGCGAAAAATTGGTCCAATTGAAATTGTGAAAAAAGTTAATGAAAATGCTTATAAGTTGAAGCTCCCAGAAGATGTATACACTTCTGACGTATTCAATGTTAAACATCTTGTGCCATATTATGGAGATAAACATTTTGATGAGAAAGAATTTATAAATTCGAGGACGAATTTTTCTCAACTAGGGGAGGATGATGCAGCACGATCAATAGAAATTCAGAAGTTAGACCATTCGCAAGATAAGTCATGCACGAGTCAAGAAATTTCGGTTTTAACCCGTAAGTCGTGCACGAGTCAACTGAGGGAATCATGTGAGATGGGTATACGAGTTAAGAGCCAGCATTCAAGTCGTTTACGACTCAGGAGGGAAAAATTAAGTCGTCTCCGACTTAAGGAACCATGTGGGAAAAGAATCCGACCTAACCTATTTTTAAGTCGAGTCCGACCTAAAGAAGTACGACCTATGATTCTTGAAGGGATGAGTCGTTCACGGGTTAGTGGAAACATAAGTCGTTTACGACTTAGCATGAAGAAGGAGAAGGTTCCAACTGATGAAGACTTGAGTCGGTGGAAAGGTTACGACCTAGTTGAGTCGTTCGGAATTGACTCGCGTGAAGGGAGGCCGCAGAGGACTTGAAAGCTTGAGTCGTTGGAAGAATGTTGAGTCAGTGAAGCCATGAGTCGTAAGTCGTGACATGATGTTGTAAACTGTTTGTCGTTGAGTCGTATAAGTCATGAGTCGTATGAACTGTGTTGTGTTTGAGTCGTTTGCATTATGCTGAGTCGTAGGGAGTTGAGTCGCTTGCGTTGAGTCGGTGCCGACCTAGGAGTTGTACAGTTTTGTGTTGTGAGGTAGTGGGTCGTGAGTCGTGCCTTGCTTGAGTCGGTTGCGTATGAAGTGTTGTAACTGAAGTATGTAGCATCTGTTGAGTCGGCCACGACTTAGTTGAGTCGGGAGGTATGAGTCGGTCACGACTTATGGGCTGAGTTGTAAACTACTATAAATAGGCGTGTGTTGTACATTTTGAAGGAGTTGATTTTGGAATAAAATTCTCTTTTGTTAGCTTTGTGCTTTCATACCAATTGGTAGTTGAGTGTTATCTCCTATCTCCTCTTTCGGTTAATCGAGTGCGCTCGATTCAACGATCGTAGAAGCCGATTCACGGAATCTAGTGCGCTAGATCAACGTGCGAAGAATCGTAGATCTTAGAACACGGTATAGTGCGCTATCAACGTGTTTGAGATAGCTAGAGTTCGGTATCTTTGGATCAACGAACTTGGGCATTTTGGTATCTTCAACTCACCGATTGCTACATTTCATCGATTGAAGTTTTGTTTGATTAATCCACTGCGTCAGACTGTCACCCTGACCCACATCAAAACCGAAACTCCACCATTCGCCGTTTGACACAGCTCAACCGGCCTATCGCCACATCCCTCCATTCTTTGGCTCCTCTCTCCTGCATTAACCATCATCGCCTTACTGCTCGATCTTGCTTGCTATCCCCTTCTTGTGTTTGACCGGCAACAGTTTTCCGAGCTACTTCATCTCCGAGCGGAAGCCTTCACCCACCACCACAACTTGCAACCGACCCTCCATTTTCACGAAGGCAACGCAGCTGAGCCATGTGCGAAAATCCCTGCTCCTTTGCTCTAGTTTCATCGGCATGCCTTCTTCACTTTTTTTTTTGTTTTTTTTTAAAGGTACGTGTACATTGATTAAGTTATTTAAGTGTTATTTATATATTGCATAAAGTTATACAGTTTATAGATGTAATATAATGATTTTTTTTTTACTGGTGCATATAGACTATAGATGTTTGACAAAGCTTGGTTTGAAGATATACATGCATGAGTCAGGTTATAGATATAGATACTGTATATCGGTTATATAAAATTGCATGTGTATGTGTTAGTTTAGTGCATGAGTGCATATGTACGTGTCTATAGTACTTGTATTTTATTTTATTTTAAAAAGGAAAATGTATTGCTTATATAGAGGATATTTGTATAATATAGTATATTGGTTAATAGTATTCTTGCATGTCAGAAAATGGTTTAATTTACCTGCACACGCATACGAACATTTGTTGACATACAATGGTTTATAAGTATGATAGGATATGGGTATTTTTCTATTTCTCGAGAGTATATAGGCTTGAACCTGCTTTATTAAGCTTATGTATATATTTTATAATAAAGTGTGTCTGTATATGATTTTGGAATATATATAAGTTATATAAAAATATTCAAGGTTTTGTTATCGGTGTTTGAACCCATGTGTTTATATTCAGACATTGGTTTACAATTTTTTTTAAAGGAATGTATAAGTATATCTATAAATTGGTCGGCAAATATAATGTGTGAGTTTATATATATATATATAGATATACATATATTAGTTTTATATATAAAATACGATATTGTATATACAAGTTTTATATAGAATTTCATAACATGCTTATGTACATATGTTTTACAAATGAGTTTACGATATATAACTATATGTATAGTTATGTTACTGTAACCTCTCTGATTGTTTAAAATCTGTATATATAGGTATATTAATAAGAGCTAGCTTGTATCCAGTTGTATGAGTTGCACTAATATATACGTATTACAGAGTTTGTTCTGTATATGTTATAAACGTATATGGTGTGTATGGTTATATATCGCATATAAGTTATTATATATTGTTAGTCTTAAACGGTTAGTTATACGTCAGAACGCATATTATATTATGTTCAGATTTTGAAATTCTACAGTAGGGTATATATATTTTAATATATGAGTTACCATTTATAACTGATCTTGACATATATATATATATATATATATTTAAGTCTGCATGCATACTATTTTCTCTAAAACATAACAAATAGGGATTATTTATTCATGTGTTTTGGGTCTGCAAAGATAATAGGAGTGTTTTTATGATGTAATAATTGAGGAAATATATTATTATCGTTATATATATATATATATTAAATATCAATTTGAAAATACATTTAACCTTTTATACATGAGTAGTAGTTTAAACAATAATTTGGATTCGTATATACTTTATTTAAAATGCATTTGAATTTAGAATATGCTTTATATACGTAAATAGTTACATATAATTATATATATGTCTGTATAAATTCATTTTACCAATTACTTTCATTGATCCTGTTCTGATTTGATTTCGGCAATTCCTATTTATCAGCTTTGCTCGACGATTCATGCCAATCTAGTTTATTCCGGAAGTCGTGCTTGCGATCCGTGACTCGACTTCGTTGTCTATTCATCTCTCTAGCCTCGAAAGGTGAGCAATCACTCACGATTAATATTCTTTTATTTATTAAATTTGATTTCAATTGAAACGACAATTGAAATATTACCTGTATCTGTTTACCTATGATATCTGACACCATTATCTGTTAATTATTTATGCGACGATAATACAGTTTGATTGATAATTGTTTGATTGTTTGTTGTTAATATTGGACGTTAAAATTGTAATGTATAAAGTGATAAATTTTATGCAATTTAATTTGACGTAATATAGTTTAAAAATGTGAATCGACATATGTGTTGAATTTGATTAGTTAATTTGAATAATATGACCCCTTTTAATTGTTAAGTCAATTCATACGTAGAATTTGATAAATTTTACTTTGAACCCTTGAACGTATATTGGATTAATTGGCGTAGTATTAAATTTGAAATTGAAATTGAACGACAAGTGGGAAAACCGTAATGTAATAATCTTTAATCTACATGAAATGATAGTGTAGATTCTAGCAATAATTATATTAATTCGCACAAACAACAATGCGAATTAATACGATTATTTCGGGATTATTTGAATTGATTATTGGATTGTTATTGATTTTTGTTATTGCTTGTTTATTTACTTTGACACCATCCCAGTTATCACACTGCAAGTTCCCTTTATTATGCTTTGATTTTGAACTGAAATTGGAATCGGGTTGAAACGATAAATACCCAAATGAACTTGACTTAGGATAGAGAATTAAATAAAATCCGATTGGTCAAAAAATTTGATTTAAAATAAAATAATGATTTGATTCGACCAAAGAATAAGGTTTGAAATGAAGTTGGAATTTGAATTATTTGAAAGGAAAATGTAAAGATCGAAATCTGAAATAGATATAACGTGGAAATTGATGATAGAACGTTGTTTGAAATTTGATTATCTAATAATTAAATTTGGAATTATATATAAATAATTTGAAATTGGTAATAATTGGGTTTTGAAATTTTAAGTTCGAAGTCATTTAATGAATAAATTTGAAATTATAATTAAGTTTGAAATTATAATTTAGCTCGAAATTATTGAGTTGAATTTATAATTAAGTTGAAATGATTTGACGATTAAGTTTGAACTGAATTAAGTTTGAAATGATTTAATAATTAAGTTTGAATTTATAATCAAGTTTGAAATTATTAATAATTAAGATTGAAATTATTTAATAATTGAAAAAGATTGAATTATTTGATAATCGAATAAAAATTGAATTCTTTGATAAGAGAAATTGAACTTTTGAATAAGTGAATTTGAACTTCGTTAATAAATGAAATTGGGTTTCTTTATTAAATTTTGAAAAATTATTTAAGTAAATTAATAAGTGAAATTGAACTTCTCGAATATATGAAATTTAGTTCTTTATTAATTGAGTTTGAAATTTGTAACGAAGTCAATAAATAAGTGAAAATCGAATTTCTTTAATAAGAAATAAAATGTGATTTGTTGAAATGAATGAGATTTATTGAAATCAATGTAAGACTTGTAATTTAAAGAATTGATTTGACGAATTTAATTTATTTCAATTTGAAATTTTGATATAATGAAGTTGAACGTAAGTAACTGATATAAATGAATTGGAATTTAAATAGAAGTTGTTTTGAATGACAAATTTTACTTAATGAATATTGAATGAAATCGATAAATGAATTTAAATTGTTTTGAAATGAAAATTAAACCATTTCAAATGATTTCGAAATGAAACTTATATACGAACTTGAATCAATATTTGAAATGTTTAAATCAATTTTTTTCGAAATTGAATTGTAAGACTTTGAAATGGAAATTTGGAAGTTTGAACGTAAATTTTGGAAATTGATTTAGGAAGACGAACGAAATGTTGATTTACGAATTGAAATTGAAATTGAATTTGATTTGGTTGGAAATTTACTAAACGACCAATCGGTGTAATAATTACGAAAATTATTAAAGAGACCGAAATCGGTTATGGATATACTCTCTATCTAAACCGAAAACCACTTTAATAACTATACGCGGAGCGATGATCCAGAATGAAGTGGTTGGAATGATGTACGTGATGACTGAAGAAAGAGAATGATAATGGATAGCCTTGACACTTGTGTCAAATTGGAAATGACTAAAATCAGGAGCCGTGCCGGACCAAATGGGGTTAGCCACCTCGAGCGAACACACTTCTTCGTAACTACTACTCATTACTTGTGATTGATTGGTGCACCCTCGGAATTTCAGGAGTGTTGTTTCGCGGTGTTGCGATCGCTGCGGCGATGCGTTCTCACCAGTCTGGATCAGGCAAACGGTAGTTTCACTACCTTGGGTATTGCCTCATGTGTCTTGTCATACTTGTATCCCGATATACGCGACCACTACGAGTTTGTTTTGTGTTATACCTATGGAGTGCTCCCTGATATCCCACTAGTTTACGGTGGAGTTTACAGTGCTGTATAAACTATGACATTATATGAAAATGTGTTAAGGGGGATAATGGTAACGCCTTAACACTATTTTGATATTTTATATTACTGATAGACATTATCTATTTAGCGTACACTACTACATAGTAGATAGTTTAACGGATCCTTAAAGGATGGTGATTCCAACATCCTTTGAGTTACTTGTATTTCGATTTCTATTTCACTTGAGTTGGATTTATTGATATGAGAATATTAATCCTGACTCGAGTGTTTTGTGTTTTGCTTTATGCTCGGGTCAGACTAAGTGTACCAGTATTCAAGACTCACCTTTGAAGTTGGAGCTTTGCTTTAAGATCCAGCCATCTATTCTGCTTTCAGTATTCGATGATTCCAGTGATGTATTCTGATTTGTACTTGATGTATCGACTTACTATTCTGTTGTAAACTCTGATGTATCTTATATGTTTATATAGTAGCTTCATGAAATACTATTTCTTTTACTTCCGCTGCATATTATTATTCTGTGTCTGTGATTCTGTGACTATTTATCTACTGTATATCTCAGTTTTGCCAAATTTTAAATTAACAATTCGGTATTTTGAATTATTCAAGTTCGACATGTGCGGATGCGAATAGTCTAAAATAGCGGGTCGTTACACACACACACACACACACACACACATATATATATAATAAAGAAGGGTAGAAAATAAAAGAGAAGAACAAAAGAAGGAGTTAATCAATTCTACGAAAAAGGTAAATTTTATTATTATAAATCAAAATTTCCAATCAATTCAAATCTCCTATCAGATCTGTAATTCCAATGGGTATGCATATACATATTTTCAGGATAGAAAGCAAAAAAAGAGTCAATTAAAGGAATGGATTTAAATTTGGGAGAGTTGAAAAGCTAGGAAAGTGAGTGGGAAATTATATAATTTTTATATTACACTAAATTTATATCATTTATGTCCATGAAAGATCTATTGAATTGTAGGCTTAAATAAATGTATGTAGTTGAAATTTCACCTGCATATTCTGTAAGTTAGTTAATTGGAATAGAATGGTATATGTACCATAATCTTGAAATTTGGAAATCAGTCCCTAATTTTTTTAAATTAGAATGTTGACAAGATTGTTAATTTATTCCAAATTTATGGTAATTGGATTATAATTGTTTAATATTAATAAGGATTACCCTAATTTTTGATTTGGAATATAAATTTTATGATATAATTTATTGGGAGCATTGAAGGTACAATATAATTGTATCTATTTTGATGTAAATTTCCATAAATTACCTTACTCCACAACTATGTATACAAAGTGCATAGCTTGGAATAACAAGGAATATATCAAAATGAAAGGGATGTGTAAAGTACGTATTCTTCTTCGTAGTTTCCACAGTCTATTTCAATAATAGAATAGAGATGATTCCTTGTAATATTAAATGAAGTAAAAGTCTTCCTTTTAGGTAGTTTATGGATAATTATGAAGGTAATCCTCTTTGGGAAGGATAGCTCCAACATACTAAAAAGTAGAAATGAATGTTCATTACACAAGATACATATAAGTGTATATTTTGGAATTCATAAGCATGGAAATTAAATAGTTAACGTAGGAATACACAAACACTTACACACATGTATAACTGCACCTACCAACTAAAATATAAATATGCATAGGGTAATGAATAAGCATAATAAATAAATATATGTCAATACTCGTTTTAGTTATAATTAGGACGACTCAATATTAAGCGTAGTAAATCATAGGACTAGGAGGTTGCAATAGAAAAGAGGAAGTAACTTCAAAAATCGTGAACAATGATTGTTGGTTTAGTGGGCAATAAATGTGTAATTAATAGGGAGTCGTAGAAATTAAATTAGGATATAAATGCATTTAATAGGATATATTAAAAAAAATTAATAACATTTATGGAAAAATAAAATAAGCATGATAAGTTGAATTGGAAATGAATAAATAAACGTCATTGGTGATTTTCCAATTTAATATTAAATGACCATGTATTGCAGACAATTGACAATTGTGGGACATAAAAACGAAACGAAGAATGTAGGAAATAAGCCTATAAGATAGGAATAGGTTCGCAGCGAATAAGTAATTTAATACTAATATTTAATTTTAAGGGCTAATATAATTTCCATATTAGAAATCATATGGCTTCTAGAATACGTTTAAAACAAGCATAAATTAGTGGGCCTAGCCTAATATTTAGATTTATAATAAATGGCTTGGTTTAGTATGAGTTAGGATGCAAGTTAAGTAGAGTTACATAACAAAAGGTTGCCTTTCACCTAGAGCTTGGCAGTAGTTGTATATATGTGCCACTAATGTAGGACATCTCTAAATATAGGAACTACGGGGAAGGATTATACGTTCATGTATAAGTATGAGAAAATATACCAAGGGTTCGCCTCAGATTTGAACTATTAAATGGCTTAGTACCTTTAGGGATGTCAAAGGGTTTACTTCGGGGTGGAATGTATTGAATGGCCGTTGGATCTGCCTCCTCTCTATATAAGATGTCTTAAATAACCTATGTAAGTGCCTAATAAGGGGTCTTCTTCATTTCTAACAAGCGGTATTAAGTAACTGGAGTGGACATTTTCCTTGACTTATATTAGGTAAGTCTAAACAAGATCTCGGTTATGGAGGTTAGTAGACTATGTTAGCATCGTTGATAAATCGATATTTAGATGTAGGGCTAGCATATAGGTTGAACTACCAATGGTCTCGAGCGGTTGTTAGCAAAGACTTGGGTTATACTTTGATGGTTTTCAATTTCTACTAGTGTAGAATCCGTATGGGGTACGAAAGTCCTCAAAGTTTTATTAATTGTTTTTTGTCAATGGTTGGCTAGTTAACCCTTAGATAAGTCTTTGAGATGCACTAGTAATACTTTTAATTAAACTATAAAGCCGTATCTAGGGGTTCACCGACCTTTGTAGCTAAGTAATGGTTAACTACCGATTACATTACAAAGGGCATGCTTTCGGGTTGAGGTATTAAATGGTCATTGGGTCTGCTCCTCCCTATTCAAGAAGTATTAAGTGGTCGGGATTTTCTTTTGGGTAGTACTATGTTTATATATAGTTATACCTCGAGGAAGGTTGGATATATCGTACATGCATTTGCTTAAACGGTTTATCCATGAATAAGAGACATAACACTTAAATAGAAATAAATTGGCACAACTAGTGTTATGGGTAAATATGTAATTTACTAGTCACCATAACATTGTTCTCATGCCCTCCTCATTATAAGCCACAAGACAAATTTAGAGGGACAATCTACTGGTGCAAGATGGGAATGGTAGATGGAGAAGTCTTCTCATTCATGCTTAGCATTTACAAGACAACTAAATATCCAAAGAATGATATTGATTCCACGGTAGTAGCCTTAGTCCTTATATATGTTCTATCATATTTTTCTATTCATAATTTTTATTCAATTTCACTATGAATTTATGCAGATAGCTCTCTAATATACTTATGTTTATTTCATGTTTCCAACACTAACAATCTATACCCCAGTGGACTTGGGTTTTGATTTAGATAGTGTATGTTTGGCTTGATGATTTATCTGTTTTTTTAAATTTGGAAGTTCCTTTTTAAATTATTTCTAAGAGGTGGATAAATAGAAATGGTACTTGATTGAAATTGGATAAAGAGAATAGAAGGGTAAGAATGCCTGATAAGGAAGATAGGAAGAATATTTTCGTATAAGAAAAATGCAGGGAGAAATAACTGATTTTTTTTATATATATCCCTTTTCATATTAATGAAGAAAATCCCAATCACCGAAGCAGTATGCAAATGCACTGTAATGAGTCAGTGGGAAAAATAATAGAAAAGGAAAAGAGCTATGTAAGAAGAAGCAGCTTGAAGGTAGTTTAGGTACGATAAAATTTAATAGTAGCAAGATTAGGAAATTTAAATAGGAACGACATTAGGAGTTTACATTAAATGTTAGTAATCTAGTTAGGAACTATATAGGAAATCAGAGGCAGAGTAAAATAAAATGGATAATTTCCATAATTACGTGTAGTAATTGCATATATCTTTTAGAGGTTTGCTTCATAGGCTATTAGAATATCCACTAAAGTTGAAAGCGAAAATAGCATGAGTAGTAGGAAAATAGTAAAGTGGAATTTATCATTGTCTACTCCCGTTTTTATTGTTTAAAGTTATAGATGATGTTTTTGAAAAAAATTGGTTTGGTATGACAATTGAATTTCTGAACGCAATAAATATTATGGGTTAAAAATCCTACTTTTAAAGTAGGTCTTTGCTATAGAAAGTCCATAAAAAGGGAAAGTTAGCTTGAATGGGAAAATTTTGCATGGCTCTTTTTGAAAACTACGCAATTTTTTTAGTTTAATAAAAAGGTTTCTAAGTTTATATTTTCAAGGATAATGGTTTTGGATTAAGGACTTCATGATGTGAAGTTTTAATTTTATAAAGAGTGGTGAAAACCAAACCAGTTTTTAATATAGAGTAGCTAGGGATGACTGTTGTGATATCCTGGAATTTCATGCAATTAAAATGCGATGATCTCTATTATAAATTATTTCAATTTGGAAAATTATTCTTTTAAAACAATTAATAATGGATTGTTTATATGTGTATATATATATATATAAGATTTTAAATAGAATTATTATTTTCAAACAAATTAGTTATGTGTTGTTTATAGATGTATGTATGTATATATATAGTTGATTTTAAATTGAATTTGAAATTCAATTAGATAAATATCTTAAAATAAATTAGATTTAAATATATATATATATATGATTTTTATTAATATAAAATTAGTTTTATATTACTTTCTTTTAAAAAAATTTGTTAATATAAATTAAGAAATGTATTTACTAAATAGAAAATTAAGTATAAAAGTTTTATAAAAACATTTAAAAACAATAAACACATTCATAATACAAGTGTTGAGATATTAGCATATAATTTAACAAATGTAAGATAATTAAACAAGTGTCTTAATTTCCTTTTATTTTCTTTTATTTTTAAAAATCATTAAATTAAGTCTACAAATATACCTATCTCCTCTCTTTTATTCCTTTTCTATCTTCATTTCAAAACTAAGAAAAAACAAAGCCTGCAAAGAATTTCAAACCAGAAATTAAATCAAACTATAATCTTTTTATAGCAGCAACTTTTTCAACTATCTCATCCTAAATCATCAAGCAAATCAAAGCAATTTCATCTCAGATTTAAGCAGGATCAACTTAATTAAGCAACTCAACTAAGTTCCTAGTTCAAAAATCAAGGCAATCTAGTTTATACTTTCTCTGTTCATTTTTTTTGGTGAGTAAACAAACCAATACTTGTTTTAAATCTGTTGCATGAGATAGGAATATGAAATAATGATGTGATAATTGTCTCTTTGAATGGAAATTTGGATTGGATGTTGACCAATATGAGGATGTTAAGTGTGCATGTCTGTATACATATGCATATCTCTGTTTTTTACTGACAGGCTAAAAATCTAGATCAAAAATCAAATTCTCTTCGTATATTCTCCTATAGGCTGTGAAATTCAAACAAGATATGTTAGTTTAAACATAAATTAATATTTTAAAATATATTTAAGTATGATAAGTTTGAATATCATTTGGAAAATGGAAAAGATAGTAAAAACTTTGAAAACGTGTTAAATTCAAACATCATAATTTTTTGATTCTCTTATATAATCTGAATCCCTATAAAAAATCATGATTTTTAAAGTTAAATCACAATTTTTAGTTTGGTTTTGAATGTGAAATTGGTGGTTGATCAGAAAAGGAACTTTGAGCAATTTTTGGTGATTGGAGGACTCGGGAAGGTCAGGATCGCTACTAGAGACGGTGAGGAAGTAGGCGGTCTTAGGTAAAATGGCAGGTGGATTTTTAAGCCACCATGGCGGCGGCGAGGCTTCGGTGTAGGGTTCAAAACCTAGTTTTGGTCAAGGCTGGATTTTTGATTACTACGACGTCTCTGGAGCACCGGACTCGTTCGGAGGTTGGGGGATGGAAGTGTGGTTGGTCGGCGAAGGTGTGGATGAGGTTTCGTCGTCACTGATGTTCGAAAGCATCGAGTCGAGAGGGTTTTAGTCGAAGTTCTGCTGTTCCAATTTGATCGTAATGGCTCGATTTTGATTTTGGGTTTGTGATGGAGTTTGAGTGGTCAGAATCGAAGGTGAAGATGGTCAATGACATGTTGGAGGTAGCAAGGATGATCGGAATGGCTTCGATGATCGATGCACGTGTACGACGAGGTTTTTGTGTCAGTGGTTTGGGGAAGAAAGGTAGGCTCGGGGCAGAACTCGGGGGAGAACTCGGGGGAGATGTGTTGTGTCTCGAGTATGGCTTCAGGTCGAGCGTTTCTTGTTAACAGGTTTAAACTTTAAATTAAAACTAAGTTTTGAAAAAGAAAGCAAATTTTCTCGGGTCTGGGCTCGAGTGCATACCGGGTTGAACCCGAAGTAAATGTTTTAACAATTTTAAAATTCAATTAAAAGAAAGTTTTTAAAATTTTAAATAAATCAAATTCAAACTATTTCTTAAGTAAATTCTTTATATAATAGATGTTTTAAGTAATTGATTTAAGCAGTTGTATGATTTATTTTACTTCAAATAAATTTAGTTAGATTTTTAAGTTATTTTTAAACTAAAATTAAATGGTTTAATTAAGTAGTAATTGAAAGATAAAATGTACTAAATTTATATGTTGATGGTAATTAAGTAAAGATAATGTTTTATCCTAAATTTAATTAAAATTTTGGGTAATTATAGATTAATTAAATTAATGAAGTAATTAGAGAAATTAATTAATTAGTAATTAAGGATTAATAAATAATTATGGGTTATAAATTAATTAGAGATTAATCAATTAATTAATTAAAGATTAATTAATTTGAAATTAAGGATTAATTAATTAATTAGAGATTAATTAATTTGTAATTAAGGGTAAATAAATTAATAATTAAGGATCTATTAATTAATAATTAAGGATTTACTAATTAATAATTTGGGTAAATTAGTTATTGATTAAATAATTAGTCAGTAATTAAAGATTAATTATCTGATTTAGAAAAGTAATTAAGAATGATTAATTAATTCAAATAGTTTGTAATTTATTAACGATCAATTAAGCAAGGTTATGTGATTAATTCTTAAGTAACTAATTTAATTTGAATTAATTAAATAAATTATAATTATGGGATTAATAAGTCTTGCTTATGGATGATTGATTGTGTACAATGTCTGGATTGATTGATATTTATAGTATGATATTCTGTGATGTGATATACTTTGGATATAGTTGTGATAAATGTGTGTTATTTATCCATGATGAATGCTTTGTGAATTCAATATTTTGAATTGAATTAAATTGTTCAAACCTTAAACAACTTGGCCTTTAAGATGGCGTTTGGATTTCGATGTGACCGGGATCGGATACCAAATTTGTTATCCGAAAACCATATCGATCCAAGTTAAATGATAGGTTGTGAAATCTCAAGTGAAGATCGAGATGAAGATTCAGAGTGCAAGGGCTATTGTTGTTAACTCTAAGGGTGATTCCAAAATGAGAGCTAGTACCTTCGGTTTCGTTTTAAACCCAGAACGAACTTGTACGATGAATGCTATCAGACCATCGTCAATGGAGGACGATGAGCATTCCAAGTTAAGTGTTCTATAAATGTTATCATAGCCTCAAGCCTCATCAACTGGGAATGGATAAAACAGGGGAGGTGCATGCAAGGCTAAGTCGGTAGCCCCCATGTAGGATAAGATTTCCCCCTGTTTAGAGGTCCCTTTTATTCGGCTGTGTGGGCGGTTGTTTGGCCACAATCGTGGTGTTGTCTTATTTGGACTATCCAGTAAGGGGTAGCTTCGGCTTTGTGTTGCAAGGGATCAGGGTGGATCCTCGGTACGGTGATCTAAACCACGTACTATGTCGGGCGGTACCCAAGTAGCCCTGCCATTGTATGGAATCCAATCTCCAATAAGTGCCTGTACTGTTTTGATTGTGCCCAAATATGTTGGAACGTGAGATGTAAGCATTCCAGCTATTTCTGTATTTTATATTGAAAACCCTAGACACTATTATAATATAACTGTAGCGACCCTGACTCGACCTTCGGAAATCGACACCGAATACGACACTCGTATTCAAATGTCGTAGATCCAAACGTCGAATCTGGTTCGCCGGAGCTTATAACACATTAAGTACAACACAGCGGAAAAAAACCAGAATATATCAATATACAATATTCGCTACAATATGATACAACAGATGATACAATGAATATACATCAGAGATATGATACAAGATAATAGCAGCAGAAAGAAAAGATAACACCAGCAGCTGAACAATATTTCTAATAGAGAAATTAGTCTTCAAAAGAGAACTCCAATATCGGTAATCTCCATCTCCAAAGCACCAATCCAGAAATAGCTCGAACTCCCAATAACGATGCACAAAGATAAGCGAGTGCAGTTCAGATCCAAAGACTGAACTAGCTCCAAATAATCTACTAAACATGACTATTTGAAAAAAAAACCCAACTCTAGACTGCCCGTGTGGGAAAATAGTGGGCACCCAGAGTTTAGGATAGGAACAATAAACTCCAGGTCAGTCATGGGACTGGTATGAGCAAACAAAAGCATTTGGTCTTTTAAAACAAACAAAGGAATTTAAATTTGAAAATCCTCAATGCTTTTTAGAAAATGAAACTACCATAAGGCCTCCCGGCACACACACAATGCAATCGCACACTTGGGGGAGATTTCCCCTTATGATAGTCAAAGATGCTTAATACGATAAAATTTCTTTGATATTATTACTAGTGCATAGTGGAAAATCTTTCGAAAGTATAATATTAATCCTAGCCAGCATAGGTACCATGATATTATGCCTACTATAGCTGCCATGTTAAATGGCAGGTTCTACAACTAAAACCGTACAAGGCACGTATTGTTTTGATTGGATTTCCAACAAATGGTCAGGCTAAGGAACTTCCTACTACCACATGGAATCGCCTCTGGCGGGACGTCCCGAGAACCTAACCGGATCTCTGCCAACACAAGGCCGGGTTACCTCTGTAACTAGGTAACTACTACTCGAGCATGCCATCCCCCGGCCCTTTGGGACCTTTATCCGAGGTGCCTCAAAACCACAAAGCAATCACAAAGTAATAGATCTGCAGTATCCACATGAGTAAGTATCTGGGCTCCATACCATGATACCACCCTTTTCCAGAAGGGAATGACACACCCTAAAGGGCGCGACCCTCATAACCTTGCCGCATCTTTCCTGTTTTGACCATTTCCGGGGTGTGAGGTCCTGATGCAGTCTCGTCCACAAAGCTACGCTTTATACAAAAGCCATGCTTTGATCACAAATGATCAACAAATGATCATCAACACACAATAGCACTTAGCATGCCACACTACCAAATTGGGAATATATCACTGATAAATATCAACTACATAACCTCTGAGCTCGTACGTCTCAGAGAAGGGTGTTAAGCTAAGAGAATAAATTCTCCGCCACCAAACAGAAATGTATTTGATAGAGATCAGTTTAATATCTCAAAGTGTAATGTCGAACATACAACCATACAAGTCTGTTCCGCGTTCGAACAGAACCGAAGGCACTTCCGAAGAAGCCCTTGCAAATTCGGGTATCCACGATACCGATCGGACTTCCCGTCACTAAGGGAGAACTCTATACCGGAGCAACTCAGTGCAGAGTCAATCGACAAGTTATCCTATCGTTCTCGAAGACACCCGGTCTTCAACACCGGTCTTCAGTTGCAATCCATAACGTCGTATCACTATTCGGAATGGGTTATATGACACAAGGTCATCTCTCGGCTAAACCGAATAATGAGCGCAATAGTTTAAAACATATGGATATGGGATTTCAGTTAAGTCACAACTTGAAAATCCAAAGTTTTTCTTTCAAATGGTTAAACAAATTACCATTTTAAATCTTTTCTTTTAAAAAGATTCGTTTCACAAAGTTCACCTAGATTCACAAAGATCTATTTATAGATTTCCAAAACAATTTCCATTTCAATTGGATTAACTCTTTTAAATCTTTAAATTAAAGATTCAATTTATAGCTTTCAAAACACGTTTCCCAAGATTTATCTATAACTTGGGAAACTATTTCCATTTTAGACTTGAAATCCTTCTTACACAAATTAAAAGTTTATTTCTTATGTGAAAGCTTTTATTATTTGAAAACAAACAGTTTTTGTTTCGGGAGAATCCAATTATATCAATACAAGTTAAAATCTTGGGTTAAATTTAAATTTCACAACATCACCTTTAAAATGGTTTTAAAAACCCATAAGCCCATTTATAGGTTGAATAACCTTTTTAAACCCTAGTTCCAAAATCATAGAATTCAAATTTAAATCAAATTATTTAAATTTCAAAACTCAATCTAGTTATTCAAAATAACTTTTATTTTTGAAATTCATTTTCAAAGTTTCAATTCTAATTCCAAAACTATTTTGGATTCAAAAATTCAATTTTAAAACAATTTCAAAATTTATGACTTAACCCATTTCCACGTGCAATCCATATTTGTGCGTGTATAGTGTGGTCCAGGGTTCAACACAATAGTGCACAACATCATCATCACAGATTCAATCATATCGATAAGCGGTATATCCCATAACGCTTATATTTATTCGCAGATTCATAGATAAGATGAATTTATCAATCACAAAGATTCACCATTACGATTCGATGTGGGTTTCGGATAACCAACTCGAATCCGACTCCCTGTCGCATCGAAATTTAAATGCCGTTTTACGGGCAAAAGGGTTTTCACATACATATAGGAACAAATCACAAATCGCAATTCAACACAAAGCATTCAATAGCAATCAAACATCTATAATTAAGGTGAAAAATTGGGTGGTTTTAAATTTATTACCTACAAAACTACTTTCATTAGTACTCTTTAATCAATGATTGATTATCATTAATTACAATTAGTTAAGTTTTAATCACCTTCATGATTTATCATTCTTTAATTAATTATCTTAACTAATTAACCCTTAATTGTAATAAATTAAATCTTAATTACTTTTATTAATTAATTATCCCTTAATTAATTACTTTAATTAATAAACCCTTAATTATTAGTTAAATTTTAATTATAATTGATTATCCTTAATTGATTAATTAATTAACTCTTAATTGCTTTTATTAATGAATTACTTCTTAATTAATTAATAATTAATTTCACATTAATTCACCTTGATTAATTAAATCTTTAATATTAAATAATTAATTTAAGTAATTACCCTTCTAGTAATTACATGAACAAGCCATTAATTATTTGGTAACTTAAAAGAGAAATCTTTTTGTCTTTATTAACCACTTTAGATATTTTTACAAATCTTATTAAATCATCATTCTCATATATTAGTTGCTTTAAAAAGGTTAAGATAGTTAAAATAACCTTTCATCTTACTTATCCCTTTAAAATTACATTATTTATTTAATGTAAATAACTTTATAAAATAATATAGACAATATTAAATAAATTAAATTTAATTCCTTTAAAAAAAAATCTTACTTAAATCCTTAATTAATTCAAAACTTTACTCAAGATCATCTTTTGAAAAACATGGGTTAAAATGTTTCAAAACAAAAAAAATTCTGAATTTGCTTTGAGTCGTCCCCGAGGAAATTGACAGTTTACTTCGAGTTTCACCGAGAATCAACCCGAGTGCCAAACTTCCAATCTTAATTTTTTTTTCCAGGTATTTCTTACCCGATAAATTGGGATTTTTACTCGAGTTACACCCCGAGCTATCACACGATTCCACCGATGCTCACTTCGAGTCGTCACGAAAACCCAAACCACCATGCACCACTGACATGCGTTCACCTACACATCTGAGCGCCATAGTTCCGGCCCACTTCATCGACTCCGATGAGTCATCAACGACCTACCCTAACTCCACAACTTCCTGGATCATCAAGCTCGCTAGAAAATTTGATACGAGCTACCCAGTATCAGCCAAAAACAAAACCGATCACTGTGATTCACCTCAATACACCGCCGCAGGCCACCAGACACCTCGCGATTCTGACCTCAGCTACCTTGATGACTCGCGAACCTATTCCCCCGGTCCCGTACAACTCGACGCAATGGTGATGACGAAAACGTCACGAAAATCAACATGACTAAATCGAAACATTAAACCCTACCTCATCATTTCGCCATCGCCACGATCGTCAAGAAAATTTTCGAGTATTTTTCCAGTGATCCTTGACCCACAGGTGTGCTCCAGATTCAATAGCAAGATTTATCATCGCGCCGATCATCAGATTTTGGTCAAAACCCAATTTTTGTTCAACTAGCGATTTCTCTTTACTTGTGTACTTAAAAATCATGAGATCAATCTTAAAAATCATAACTTCCAGTTTCAAAACAGATTACATGAGTGGAGCAATAAATCATTAAAGCCCTTTTTTTTGGTCATATTTTTGAGTTGCTACTGTAAGCCATACTTCCAGGTTAAATGTACTTATTAATTATGTTTAACAGTATTCTCAAAACTAGGATCTGGTTGGCCTAATCACTTTTTGTTTAAGAATTAAAGCGTAAAAATCATTTAGGTGGAAAGTTTGAATTTTTATTTATTTATTTATTAGGTTTTTGAATTTGTTTTGTGATTTCCAGGTTAAAGACTTTGCTCTAGAAATGTTGGTCTGAAACTGATCTATTGAACTTGATGTTGAAATGATCTGAATTTATAAACCATGACAACTTATTCTAGACTTAATTTAAGTTTACACTGTGTTTTCTATTTCCAGAAAACAATACTAAGTTATTTTAACTTAAACCAGTTTTTCTTTTGAATGGATATTAGAGTTTAACAACCAGTTTTCTTTTCTAGATGTCAGACTCAAAATAAAATTTGGAGATGAGTTTGAACCAAACAGGGTCTGTATATAGATATATACAGACATGCAACTTCACACTTGTTTTTTTTATAAACATATACGCACCAGTTTGCATCCATTCAAACATTTTCCCATCACCCATCAAACATTATTCACAAATGATCAACAAAATTAGGATTTAAAGAAAACAGTTTGCTCACCTGGATTCCAAAAGAAACAGAGAGTTTTCCTGACAATTTTCAAAAGCAAGATGAAGCCTGTAACCTTTCTTTAATTTTTTTTTTGAAGCTTAGATCTGCAACTTGCAAGTACAGATCTTTGATTACTCTTTGTTGTATTAGTTCACTTAGTTAATCAATAACAACAATTTTAAATTACTTACAATTGAATTTATATCACAGAGAAGCTTTTTATTTCCTGGATCTTGAAAAACTGCAAATAGTTTAAGCTTTTGATCTTGATTACTTTGTTGCAAATGATTGATGGATCCAATGGTTAAATTATTGTTTTCATTAATGTTTGAAAAATTCAAATTAAAAACTTTCAAAAGAAAATTTTACTTGCCTTAAGATTGTTTCAAAAATTACTGCACTGCTTCATTCTAGCCAAAGCCTGCAGCATTTCTAGCCTGCAGTTAAATTCATTTATATTAAAACTTGAGTTTTAAATCATAATCTCAGTAAAGTATAAAGTTTAAAACTACCTGAATGATGGAGTTTTGTAGGCTATAACTTGATTTTTGTTTGTATGGTTTTAGATTCTCAAACTTGAATTGAAGAAGAAGAGCAGTTTTTTTTTTCTTTTCTATTTTGATGATTTTCTTTTGAATGATGATGTTCAAAGATTACAAATCTTTGTGGCTGCTGTACTTATCAGAGTTGAAGCTTAAAATTTCGAAATTTTGGAAACTGGAAAGTTTCTTTAATTTTGTTATCTGAATATTTTATTTTTAATTAAGACATTTCATGCCATTTGTAAAAAGCAATGATGAAAGCAAGATTTTGTTCATTTTCCTACTCATGTGTTAGTGCCAAAATTGGTCACTAACACCCTTATAGAGTTTGTGTGGAGAGATTAATGAAGAAGATAAATTAAAATAGAGAAGATAATATAAATTAAAATGCGGGAGATGAGAACACAGAATTTATAGTGGTTCGGCATTGTAGCCTACGTCCACTTTGAATTTGATCCTTTATTTCTTCACTTTAAACTTGATTACAGATACAATCCGCTTTTAAGTAATCGAATACAATTATGAAATAAAAGTAGAAGTCTTGGATGAGGTTTGGATGAGGCAGAGTCTCCCCTGTGTTCTTTGAAATCTGATCCCGTTTTCTGTGCCCCTGCCCCTCTATTTATAGACGAATGTGGGTTGGACTTCCCTGGTGGACCAGACGGCCAGACAGCTCGGTCCAGATAGGACGCGCCCTGCATGCCGAGTGGAACAGGCTGAACAGTCGGCATGCCGAACCCTCCTTTCCAAGTCGATGGATCTCTCTGTTGAATGGAGGAGACGGGCCGAACAATGCTAGAATGCCGAGTGAAGCGTGGGTGCCGAGTGAAAGGCTTGCCGTGTGAAGGGTTTTGCCGAGCACAGGACATGCTGAGCAAATGTTATGCCGAGCAAAGGATATGCCGAGCACAGGACATGCCGAGCAAAGGTGATGCCGAGAAAAGGATATGCCGAGCAGATGGAATGCCAGATGAAGAACATGCCGGATGAAAAGCTTGCCGTGTGGGATGCTGGATGCCGAACTATCGCCTGGATGCCGGAGGACCTTAAGCCGAGCAAGCTAACTTCCTTAAAGGAGCAATCATGCCGAGCGAATTAAGCCAGACGACCCTATGCCGCGTACAATCTTGGTCTGCCGAACCCCCTTCGATGCCGAGCACAGCCTTGGAAGGCCGAGCGTACTTCAATGCCGTGTAAAGAGATGAATGGCCTTATGCCGAGCATCCACTTATGCCGAGTACAACTCTTCATGCCGAAAGTCCTTGGATGCCGAGTATCCACTTATGCCGAGTACAGCTTTGTACTGCGGAGTGTTCCAATTGCCTGGTCGATTCTGCAGGCAACATTCTGCCCCCCAAAGTACACCGTGTGTTCGAACAGGGTGTACTTTGAACTACTGGACCATTGCGTTGCCACCGAGTGATGAGGATGCCGAACGATTTTTGCCGAACGTCTCTTGTGCCGGACGATTGGGAGCCGAGGGAAACCGCTTAGTCCGGTAGAGCCGGTCAGAGTCTCTTCGTCTTCTTCTTTTTCCTTATAAAAGCCGCCTTCTTTCCTTTTCTTTTCTCACTTCTTGCTTTTACAATTCTGAGCTCGCAAACCATTCGTGCAATCAGAATTCAAGGGTTTTTCATAACTTTCCTACGCTCAATTCACGTACTAGGTACAGTCTTCTCACCCGAGTTCCTTTTCTGGCAATTTCCCACCGATTCACATAGATTTAATGTTGGTGAGGACTCGAGTTCGATTTGGAGCGTTTCCAAGGTCGAGCGTCTAGAGGTAGGGAGAGAGAGAGCTAAATTCGAATGCCTTGTAGGATTTTTAGTGGGTGTTCGGTGGAGGAGAGGAAGGTATGGAGGATATGCCGAGTGTTTGGACTCGGTCATGATCTTAGTTGGCACGGCGTAACGATGGCCGAACAAAGGGGTTAGAAGGATGGAGTGTGAGCCAGCGGCAAGGCCGGGCGTTGATTTGGCCGAATTGTACTCTGGTCGAACGTCACATTCTCAGTGCGAACTGAGCTTTGGCCGAACGATGGATGTAGGCCGAACAATGGCCTTGCCGAGCCATCAGTTAACCGAGCAAACTGTCCTGCCGAACGTAGTTAGATGCCGAGCAAACCCTAATGCCGAACACATACACATGCCGGACATACCTAAATGCCGAACAATCTTAACATGCGGAACATAGCTAGACGCCGAGTGTACCCTAGTGCCGAATATATACTAATGCCGATCATACCAAAATGCCGAACACTCTCAATTTGTCGAACATACATAACATGCCGAACATAATCAATCATTGCCCAACTTCATAACTGAACTTTACTTGGCATAAACAGTTAATTACTTCCAGTGTCTTGTTGTAGCCGTTATACAGAAGGCTTTCGGAGACGGTCAGCGATGACGGTTTTCGTAAGTGATGTTTTTAAGCTTGACGTTATATTAAATGCTTATGCACGATTGATTGCACTAGTTCACACACCACACGGGGGGTTATCTGCGTTGTTAATTCTAACGTCGATCATTTTTCGAGTATAGTTCACACAGGTGCTTGGTTGGGTCTGCTATTTATTCAAGATGTCCAAAAGATCCAGTTCTGCTACACTTTCCGACAAACCTGGGCCGTCTTCTAAGCGAACGGCCCCCGACACAACTGACCCATCAGTTTCTCCCGCTCATGACTGGGCTCCTGATACTTTGGAATCGTCGATTTTACTGGATGACCTAGTTGACTCACAGGCTTCGAGAGTCACTGAGGCCGCTCTTAAGCGGATATGTTCTACTCATGGCATTCCGTTTGCTGATGTGCTCGTTCCGTCGGGGCGTGATCGCCCACATCTGCGCCCAGTGGGATATACGACGTGTAGCAAGTTCATGTGCTGGGTTGGTAGCGTGCCACCGTTCAACCTATTCCTCCGTGACGTGCTGCGGTACCTAGATGTCGCCCCGTCTCAGCTTCATCCAAACGGTCACGCTTTCATTTATGGCACGTACATGCTTTTCATGGCCATCTTCTCTAGGCCTCCAACCCCTGGCGATATAAGGTACATATACATGACCAAGAAATGGGGAGACAGCCCGTCTTACATGTTCCTTGAGCCACATCGGAAGTGCCAACTTTTCACTAGCGCGTGGAGTAGCAAATTCGCCCTGTACAAACAGGAGTGGTTTTACGTGCGCTGCCCCCAGGGCTTTGCGAGGCGATGGATTGAAGGAAGTAAGTCTTTTCTCTGAGTTGATATCCTCTCCCGGTTGAGGTTGAGCTTCTCCTAACTCATTGTTCTATCTTTTTAGGTTCCATCCCACGTCCCGAGGGCCGAAGGTACTCCGATGCTGTCGACGCCGTTAGAGCTCTTCCTGCTGAAGAGCGAGATATCCGAGCCCTCATTTCCAATGAGTCATTGTCAAAGTTCGGTTTGCTAGCCCCTGGCCGCCGGGTTAGTCTTCCAGAGGGCGCCTCGCTTCCCAAGCCCGTACACGTCAGAGGGAAAAAACTGCCTGAATCATCCGTTCGCCCTTCTCTTGAAGCACCGGAAGAAGGGGAAATTCTAGGCGAGCCACCTAAAAAGCGAGGTGAGGATTTAGGTCCTGCAGCTGAAGTTCATGATATCGAAACGTCATCTTCCCTTTCGAAGGGGAGAAAAGAGCTAGCGCGCAAGTTGAGGAAAGAGGAGGTTGGTGGGACTTCCAAAGCTACGCCTGTTCAGCCAGAGAAAGAGGCTTCTTCACAGCGCGTTGGAAGTTCTCTGAAAGGCTTATCGAACCTCTCCATTCCCGACGACTTGCTCGACTATGATTTCGATGACCCGGAGCTGTTTAAGTTTCGCTCACCCGTCAGGGGTGATGCGGGCGTCCCGGCCCCGATCCAAGGGAAAAAACTCCCGTTAGCAAAGCCACTGGTCCGTCGGGGGGTAGCACTAGGACACACACAGACACATGCATTTCACTTTGCATCTACTTTTCTTTCACCATTCTGCTCTCTCGCTAATTCACTATTTTCTGATTGCAGGTGACATGGGGCGCTCTCACGGATACGACTGCCTTCGCGGTTCGTCGACTTTACGCCAGTCTGGTCGGGACTCGGGCCTCGGGAAGCGCCGAGACAGAGACAACGACCGAGATTATCATGCCCAGGACTCGTCATCCCGGAAGAAAACTTATTATCAGCCCGAACACCGCCAGGAGACCTCTTCTTATCAGGAGCGAAGCAAAGACAAACGTGGCCATAAGAGGTCGCATTCTGATGCTCCCCAGGACCAACAATCTGACTCTTCTTCTACCCGGCACTCCCGAGACTCTCATAGGAAGGGCAAACTTTCAAAACCGTCTCCTCCCGTTCCCGTAACAGACCTGACAGTGTCGGAGAGATTGAACGAACTTAAGGATAAGTTTTTGAAGATTTGTTTTGATGGGTTAAAGTTCCTCCCGGCGATTCATCCTATTCCCGGAGATGTCAAACAAAATGCTATCGCCTGTACCAATGACGTCTACATGCAACATGACGCGTTCGTCCATCTGGCTGAGAAACTTTCTGAAGTCTCTATGGACCGCCAGCACGAAATTGACCGCCTAAAGCTTGAAGCTATTCATGACAGGGATATCATTAAGGCCCAGGATGAAGAAATTGCCGCCTATAATCCGAGCTTGAAGCTACTCGTCAGAGCGCTAAGGACACCGCCGAGGCTGTTTCCCGCCTTGAATTGACTCATAAGAAAGAGCTCGATGAAGCAGTTCAACGGTGTGGGGGCATTAGCTTTGGAGAAAGACTCCATTCAGAAGGAGCGGGACACACTTAGTTATCGGGTTAAGGAACTCGAAGAGCAACTTTTCGAGGTGAGGAAAGAGAAAGTGGCTGCCCAGGTTGAGGCACAACATTATTGTGATGAGATTGTCGCCACCCGACTCCTAAAGGGGAAACTTGAAGACGATCTCTCCAAAATGGAGGCACTGAGGAATGAGGCCCGTGAGGAAGGTAAAAGGGCAGCAACTGTCGACATCGACTCTCGCCTCGAGGCGGCCAGGGAAGAAGGCAGGGAGGAGATAAAGACTGAATTCGACCCGCTCATCGCTGAATTCAATGCCCGAGTTCTCATGCATCGAGATCTAACTTTTTCTGGGCGACGGCTACCTTGAGTCATTGGCCGAGGCATAGGAGACCCTGATTCAGATCAGGAAGGTTGAGAGCGGCGCCGATGAGGTCGACGAAGAAGCATTGATAAAAGAATTCCTGAGGGGGAAGGAGCCTTCAGATTTATCAGCGGCTAAAGCCCTCTACAACAAAGGCTCTCCCTCCAGGAAAGGGAAAGAGGTGGCTACCGACTCTTCCGGCGTCGTGCCCCCAGTTCGCATGCCTACTCAATTGGCCAGTCGGCCAATACTTGACCCCTTCGAGCAGCACGTTGGCTATGACCCGAAAGCCCCCGGGCATGGCATTCATGTTTTATCTCCCATCCCGGAGGGTGAGACCCCCCTGATGACTGAGAACCCACCGGCATCTGGTGAGTAACCTCTGTGCTTCACAAAGCTCTTTCTCGTTCCCCCAGAAGTTGTTGTGTTCTAACACTTGTTTTTTTTTTCGTGATTTCTGCGCAGGCTGTTCTGACCCCGAGCCCACTCCAAGGAGTGATGCCGCCAAGGAGGTGGAGAAAAAGGCGAGTGACACTACTCAAGCTGGCGGGGATCCTGGTCCAGATGCTCAGGTAATCGGGGCACTTGATGAAGGCAAATCTGAATCTTCCTCGGAGAGTTTTGAAATAGAAATCACAGGCGCCTCTGAGCACACATCCGAGTTGAGCATGAAGGAATGGCTAGAGAAGGAGAGGAGAGATACGGCCTCAGTCAAGGTTGAGCCGCGTGAGGTGGACCTGGATGATCCCTTGCACAAACCATTGAAGGTCATTCTTCCTGGCAAGTCCCAGCCCATGGATGTTCCCCCTACGTCTTCGGTCGTCACCCCTTCGTCAGGGAAGGATTCCAAGAGTAAGCGCTCTGGGAAGGAACCATCCGGGAAGAAGTCAAAGAAACACAAGAAATGACCGTCGTCCCCGTTCAACGAGAACTAGTTTAAGTCATGTACTAATTTATGTAGGCTGTGTAAATAGGCTGTTGGCTCCGGACTTCAGAGCGTTTTTGTAACGGGAAGCTTTTTGTGAATAAAATTTGATCTTCACTTTTGTCTTCTAAAAAGACTTTTATTATTCGGTTTCTTTTATGGTTGTGATTGAAATCTGAATTGTTATGGGTAACTTAGACTTCTTGGTTCGTCTTTACATGGCTTGGGAGCTTCCCTAGATTTGATCAGTCTCCACTTGGTGCTTCAAGCACTTAGAATATTTCATAGCCCGTATGTTGGGGACTTGACATATCCAAGTCATTTGCGTCGTAGTTCCTATTCAAGGAACTCGGAGGTTTGAACTGCTTGTAATTAAGTCTATACACCGGACTTCGAGTACTCCAGTCGGCGCTCTGGGGATTTGGAGGTTTCAAATCGTTTATACTCGAGTCCGCACTCTGGGAACTTAGAGTATTCCAGTCCGCGCTCCGGGGACTTGGAGATTTAGAATCGTTTATACTCGAGTCCGCACTCCGGGGACTTAGAGTACTCGAGTCCGCACTCCGGGGACTTGGAGATTTTGAATCATTTATACTCGAGTCCGCACTACGGGGACTTAGAGTACTCCAGTCCGCACTCCAGGGACTTGGAGATTTTTTGTCGTTTATACTCGAGTCCGCACTCCGGGGACTTAGAGTACTCCAGTCCGCGCTCCGGGGACTTGGAGATTTTGAATCGTTTATACTCGAGTCCGCACTCCGGGGACTTAGAGTACTCCAGTCCGCGCTCCGGGGACTTGAAGATTTTGAATCGTTTATACTCGAGTCCGCACTCCGGGGACTTAGAGTACTCCAGTCCGCACTCCGGGGACTTGGAGATTTTGAATCGTTTATACTCGAGTCCGCACTCCGGGGACTTAGAGTACTCCAGTCCGCACTCCGGGGACTTGGAGATTTTTTGTCGTTTATACTCGAGTCCGCACTCCAGGGACTTAGAGTACTCCGGTCCGCACTCCGGGGACTTGGAGATTTTGAATCGTTTATTATAAGCGTTCGTACGCTAGCCAGGATATCATAATTTTTAATTGCGCGTCATAGGAATATCATACGAAGAGACATTGGTCATTCATGGAAAAGATGGCTTCAAGCCTTTATTGATGAAAACAAGCTAGATTATCTTATTACATGCCAAGAAGAAAGCATACCGGAAATAAATGCAACTACCGCGTAAAGGAAATAGACTAAGTGTAATAACGCCGCAAATGCTCGCTGTTCCATGCTCGAGGGAGTGTCGCACCATCGACGGTCGTTAGCTTGAAAGTTCCTTCTCTAAGCCTCCGTTCGATGACGTATGGACCTTCCCATGCGGGATTCATGTGCGAAGGGCTTGGAAAGACTTGTTTCAAAACGAGATCTCCCACACTAAAGGTTCTTGGCTGGACTTTTCCATTATAATATTTAGCGACTCGGTGTCTGTATGAGGCTGCTCTCAAATCAGTTTCTTCGTGTTTCTCATCAATGAAGTCTAATGATTCCAACGGGAGATCCTGGTTTGACGCAAGATCGTAATAGGTTACCCGGTGTGACGGAACTTCAAGTTCTACGGGTATGACGTCTTCCGTGCCGTACGCCAGTGCGAATGGTGTGTGGCCAGTCGCGGTCTTGTGGGTAGTTCTATAGGCCCAAAGCGCTGTTGGGAGTTCATCCACCCACTTGCCTCTAGCCTTTTCCAAACGCTTCTTCAATATGGACTTGATGATTTTATTGACGGCTTCTACCTGCCCATTCGCCTTCGGGTGAGCAATTGCTGCGAACCTTTTCTCAATGCCATACCTCTGACAGAACTCTTTGAATTCCTTGCTTTCAAATTGAGTTTCGTTGTCCGTTATGATGGTCCGTGGGAGGCCAAAACGACATATGATATTTCGTACAACGAAATTAATGACTTTCTTGGTGGTGATTGTGGCCATTGGCTCTGCTTCCGCCCACTTGGTGAAATAATCGACTGCCACTATTGCATATTTCGCGCCTCCTTTGGCTATGGGCAGAGATCCAATTAGGTCGATTCCCCACATTGCAAATGGCCAGGGACTAACCATTTGTGTGAGTTCCGTTGGCGGAGCTCTCAGAATCTTTGCATATATCTGGCATTTGTCGCATCTTCTCGCATAGTCTGCAGCATCCCGATTTACAGTCGGCCAATAATATCCATAGCGGAGGATTTTCCTCGCCAAAGTTTGCCCCCCGGTATGATCACCACATTCTCCCTCATGGACTTCTTCCAACACCCGTTTTACCTCGTCATGGGCCACGCACCGGAGTAAGGGGGTCGAGAATCCCCTCCGATACATTATCCCGTCTTGCATTACATAACGCGAAGCCCTACGGAGGACTTGGCGTCTTTCGCTTCTTTTCTCAGGTAAGTCTCCGTATAGCAAGTATTGTTTGATCGCGGTCAGCCATGATCCCCTTTCGAGTTCGGTCTCCAAGACGAGATCTATCTCCATCATGTCTATACTTGGAGCAAGCAGAGTCTCGACAGGGAACAATCCCATCTGCTGTGCATCGCCAGTACTCGCGAATTTAGCCAACGAGTCGGCCTCCCTGTTCTGTTCGCGCGGGACATGCGAAATGTCATAATATTCCAGGTTTACTAGTAGCTCCCGGACCCGAGCAAGGTAAGGAGCCAGTCTCTGTCCTTTCGCTTGGTAGTCTCCCCGTACCTGATATACCACCAGCTGTGAGTCGCAGAAGATTTCGATGGACTTTACCCTCAGTTCATTGGCAAGTCTTAAGCCAGCAATCAGTGCTTCGTATTCGGCTTCGTTATTTGTCGCTGTAAATTCGAGCTTCAAAGCGTAGCAAATCGATCGGTTTTCGGGAGTTACCAGAACTATCCCATCTCCCGACCAACGGTCGTTAGATGCCCCGTCAGTGAACATCTTCCATCGGACAGGAGGGATTACTTTGTGATTTTCACTCGGTTCATCCGGAATGGTGAACTCAGCAACGAAGTCAGCTAATGCTTGCCCTTGGATGGTCCTTCGCGGCAGGTAGGTGATATCAAACTGGCTTAACTCGATGTTCCACTTTAGCATCCTACCGGAAATTTTCGGTCGTTGGAGTACCTGTCGCAAGGGTTGGTCAGTGTAAACACTGATTGAGTGCGCCTGAAAGTAGGGACGAAGCTTGCATGATGCGATCACCAGGCAATAGGCAAGTTTCTCGATCTTTGGATAATTCTTTTCTGCCCCCTTCAGTCGTTTACTAACATAGTACACCGGCCTTTGAACCTTGTCTTCTTCGCGAACTAGGGCTGTACTGATAGCGTGTTGAGACACAGCCAAATATACGTACAACGTCTCGTGGTCTACTGGTTTTGACAACACTGGAGGAATTTCCAAGTGTCTTACCAGGGCTCAGAATGCTTCCTCGCAGTCAGTCGTCCATTCGAAGTTTCTCTTTCCTTTCTTTATGACATCGAAGAAAGGAACATACTTATCTGTGGCCCTGGATATGAATCGACTGAGCGCAGCTACTTTTCCGTTCAAGCTCTGTACCTGTTTTATGGTTCTAGGTGCCTGTATATCTCGGATGGCCTGGATCTTTTCCGAGTTAGCTTCAATTCCTCGTGCATTCACAATGAAACCCAAGAACTTTCCCGATGCTACGCCGTAAGAACACTTCAGGGGGTTGATTTTCATTTCAAAGAGCCTCAGTATATCGAACATTTTCGCCAAGTCTCGAATGTGGTCGTTTTACTGCCGTGACTTCACAAGCATGTCATCCACATAGACTTCCATTGTTTTCCCAATCTGATCTTTGAACATTCGATTTACCAGACGCTGGTAAGTTGCTCCGGCGTTCTTCAGTCCGAAGGGCATCACTACATAGCAGTATAACCCAACATTTGTGACAAAGCTGGTGTGTTCTTGGTCTGGGATGTGCATCGGAATTTGGTTGTATCCAGAGTATGCATCCATAAATGACAATAACTCATGCCCTGCAGTTGAATCGACCAGTTGATCAATTCGTGGTAGCGGGAAGCTATCATTCGGGCATGCTTTGTTTAAATCAGAATAGTCAACGCAGGTTCTCCATTTCCGGTTTGCTTTCTTTACCAACACAGGGTTGGACACCCATTCCGGGTAGAGGGCGTCGCGGACAAACCCATTGGCTTTGAGTTTATCCACCTCCTCTTTGAGAGCTGCAGACCTTTCCGGGTCCATGCCTCTCCTTTTTTGCTTCACAGGTACGTGTTTCGGGTCTATATTCAACATATGGCTCGCAATTGCAGGGGAAATCCCACGCATATCAGAGTGTGTCCAGGCGAAGACATCAAGATTCGCTCGGAGGAAATCAGATAAATTCTCTGCCATTAGGGGATCGAGCTGTGACCCAATTTTAAGAACTCGTGTCGGGTCGCTGTGGCTAACTGGAATATCAATTGTTAGTTCGGCCGATGCCGCGTCTGGTTCCCTGGGTTCCCCTTTGTCATCTCTCGGATCTATGTCTCCAACAATTCGAGAATGTCGCCCGAGCCAGGGCTCGGGCGCTAATTGTCAATCATCAGAATTCGGGATACGGACGATGCTGTCCGCAGTCTTCCCTTTTCTCTGCGCTGGGCCTCTCTCAGCTCAGCCACATAACATGCACGTCCGGTTGCTTGGTCGCCATGCACTACGCCAACTCCTTTGTCCGTCGGGAATTTCAGTGTGAGACACCACGGGGCCAAGGCTGCCCTGAAATCTGCGAGGGCTGGTCGTCCCAAAAACACTTTGTATGGTGAATCAACATCCAGCACTATGAATGGTAGGATTCGCACTCTCCTGCGTTCACCTTGTCCCAGTTCAACTGGTAACTCCACATATCCTACTGCGTCTGTGGCTGCGCCGTTAAAGCCATGGATTCGGGCTTTGGATGGCTTCAAATCCTTAGTCTCGAGCTTCATTTGGTCATACGCTTTCTTGAATATGATGTTAACGGAACTTCCGCAATCAATTAGGATCCTCCTTACGAATGTCAGTCCGATGGTTGCGGATATGACCAATGGATCGATGGTGGGAGCTTCCACCTTATCCGCGTCTCTATTCCTGAATACAATATCGTCGTGCATCGTGCGCTGCTGCTTTGCGGGAGTTCCATCCTCCACATTTGAACAACACTCATGCTCTGTATGTCTCAAGGAATTAGCATATCACTCCATTTCCTGCCAATTTTTATCCGCAGGATGAGGTCCACCAGCAATTGTGTTAATAATCAATCTTCCCACAGTTCGAGTAGGTTGCTCTGGTTGGTGTAGAGCTGGGCCACGTCCGGGGTCTGAAGTCTCTTGTCTTCCTTCTGGCGTTTCTTTGAAGAATTCCTGCAGCTTTTTCTGCCTAATCAATTTCTCAATAGCGTCATGGAGATGCCTGCATTCGTCTGTGTTGTGCCCATAAGACTCGTGAAAGCGGCAACACTTTCCAGTTCGCTTTTGCTCCTCTGTTGATTCCTTAGGGCGCGGTTTTCTGTATTGAAAAGTGTTGCAGGTCGATAAGTAGATGTTTTCAAGAGACGCATTCAGTGGAGTGTATTCGTTGTAGGTTGGGATCCTTGGCTTCCATCTCCCCGTTTCCTTATTCTTTCTAGGATTTCCACTTCCAGTTTCCTTAGACTGCCCGGGCTTATTTTGGACGCTGGCCTGAGTCTTTCCAGGGTTATCGTCGGTTGCTTTCATGGTGATGCTGCCCTTTACAGACTCCTGAACGGACCCTGGTGCCTTGTCCTTCCTTATCCACCGAGCTTCTTCCCTACTTATGAACTGGTGGGCTTTCGAATAGAAACGTTCCAACGTAGCTGGTGGCTTTCCCGCCAACCAATCCCCAAATTCAGAGTCTGGATCCACTCCACGCATTACTGCCATCAAAATCGCGTGGTCGTTTGGATTGCTCACTTCAGTGGCGGCAACATGAAATCTCTGCAAGTATGCTTTCAGTGATTCTCCAGGAGCTTGGGTCACGCATGATAAGGACATCACATCCTTGGGTCGAGTGGCGTGTATCCTGAATTGTTCTATGAATTTCCTTGCTAATTCGTCGAAGTTTGAGATTGACCGTGGAGGAAGTCGAGTGAACCACATGGTGGCAATTCCGGACAGAGTTATTGGAAAGCACCTGCACTTAGTTGCGTCGTTGGCCCTTGCTGAATCCATCATCCATCCATACCTCATTACATGCTGTCTAGGGTCAGTTTTTCCTTCATAGGCGGGTGTGGTGGGCATGTTAAACTTCCTTAGGTATTCAGCCTGTAGAATGATATCTATGAAGGGAGTATGACTCTTAGACATTCCCTAATCTTCATTAGTCAAACCTTGATCTCTCTCATCAACTGCCTGACCATAGCTGTCAAATCTGGGGTTTGTATGGTAGGAGGAAGGTTGGGTTCCGCTCCACGGGCTTGATTTTTAGTAGAGTGATCAGTGGCACCTGTTTGGTCATCTTCATCCTTGCGGCGTCTACGCCTGGGAGGTTCATCAGCTGAAGTTGAGCTATCATCTTCAGAGTAGGGGACAGGGCTACCTCCAGCATTCTGATGCTGCTGTTGAGCAAGTTGGGCCATGAGGTCAGCATTAACTTGCATTTGCTCAGCGAGTTGCCTTCTGCTTTCCGTAAGCTCTTTTATCAAGTCATTCAATTCCTCTCGTGAAACAGCTTCGGCTTGGTTTTGGCTGGAGGGCCCCGTGCCTCGAATTGCTTGTTGATCGTTAGGTCCAAGTTGTTGAACACTAGCGGTTTCGCGGGCATCTACATTTTGGGAGGTCGATCTTGTTCGTGGCCTTCCCATGATAGAGTCATTGGTTGTAACTCTGAGTAGAATCAACAGATGCCTTATGGATAATTATGGATCTTCTTCGGGGGATTTATGCAATCCAGTAGCTACAAAGTAGATCCTCACAACCTGAGAATTCGCCTTCTCAGTGAAAGCACCAAAATGTTAGCGCCAAAATTGGTCACTAACACCCTTAGAGAGTTTGTGTGGAGAGATTAATGAAGAAGATAAATTAAAATAGAGAAGATAATATAAATTAAAATGCGGGAGACGAGAACACAGAATTTATAGTGGTTCGGCGTTGTAGCCTACGTCCACTTTGAAGTTGATCCTTTATTTCTTCACTTTAAACTTGATTACAGATACAATCCGCTTTTAAGTATTCGAATACAATTGTGAAATAAAAGTAGAAGTCTTGGATGAGGTTTGGATGAGGCAGAGTCTCCCCTGTG
The DNA here is from genome assembly GCA_030765085.1 of Allium cepa. Taxonomy (NCBI): domain Eukaryota; kingdom Viridiplantae; phylum Streptophyta; class Magnoliopsida; order Asparagales; family Amaryllidaceae; genus Allium; species Allium cepa. Next base: position 207,929,296 of record CM060944.1, read on the forward strand.
TTCTCTCAAATCTGATCCCGTTTTCTGTGCCCCTGCCCCTCTATTTATAGACGAATGTGGGTTGGACTTCCCTGGTGGGCCAGACGGCCAGACAGCTCGGTCCAGATAGGACGCGCCCTGCATGCCGAGTGGAACAGGCCGAATAGTCGGCATGCCGAACCCTCCTTTCCAAGTCGATGGATCTCTCTGTTGAATGGAGGAGACGGGCCGAACAATGCTAGAATGCCGAGTGAAGCGTGGGTGCCGAGTGAAAGGCTTGCCGTGTGAAGGGTTTTGCCGAGCACAGGACATGCGGAGCAAAGGTTATGCCGAGCAAAGGATATGCCGAGCACAGGACATGCCGAGCAAAGGTGATGCCGAGCAAAGGATATGCCGAGCAGATGGAATGCCAGATGAAGAACATGCCGGATGAAAAGCTTGCCGTGTGGGATGCTGGATGCCGAACTATCGCCCGGATGCCGAATGACCTTAAGTCGAGCAAGCTAACTTCCTTTAAGGAGCAATCGTGCCGAGCGAATTAAGCCGGACGACCCTATGCCACGTACAATCTTGGTCTGCCGAACCCCCTTCGATGCCGAGCACAGCCTTGGAAGGCCGAGCGTACTTCAATGCCATGTAAAGAGCTGAATGGCCTTATGTCGAGCATCCACTAATGCCGAGTACAACTCTTCATGCCGAAAGTCCATGGATGCCGAGTATCCACTTATGCTGAATACAGCTTTGTACTGCCGAGTGTTCCAATTGCCTGGTCGATTCTCCAGGTAACATCATGTATATGTACATACATTTAAATTTGTTTTTAAAGACAAAAGAATGTTTATAGATCTCTTTATGTCATATTTATTTTATAAATGAACACACATTTTATTTCATTAACATATGTATCTATCAAATGTTGAAAGAAAATTGTATTTTTAACCAATATTTATATATATACTTTTACATCTTAATTCTTTTTAAATTCTACTTAAAATTTTAACATTTATTTTAAATTTAATTTCAAATTCCAATTCACTTGAAAAAAATTCATTTATGGCTATCACTTCTACTTATACCAATTTTGAGGAAATGATTTTTAAAACTAATTTCATAAATAAGTGAATTTTTTTCTCTTTCAAAATATTTATCATTTCAAGAATTTTAAACTTAAAAGAAATTGGAGTTTTATCCATATATGGTTTATTACTTATTTTATATGTTTAAGATTTTTTTCCATTTATTTTCAAATTAAATTCCAAAAGCTTAAAACATATCATTAATTTATATTGACAAATTTTAAGATGTTATTTTATTTTATTTTATTATAAGGTATTAAATATAGAACTTCAAATCCATAGTTAAATTTTTAAAAATCAATGTTCAAATAAAAAATATCCTATTTTAATTTGAAAAATTCAAATTAACCCACAATTATATTCTAAAATTCACTTAAATTATCAATTTAAATTTAATAAAAAATCGGGATCGTTACAATAACCAAATATCCTATCAAATGTTTTGGTTATCATAAGGGAAAAACTTGTCCATGTTTATTTGCGGAGAGTCTTACGTGATATCTTTTATTTCAAAGGTTTTTTTCAAGTTAAACAACTTAACCGTTTACTCACACCAGAACCATATCTGACCCAGAGTTTATTATGTTTTCTTAAACTCTTGGGTACTCAAATTTTTATGAGTATCTAAGTGATCAAGTTAGCTTGACGAATTTTGGAGAGCTTAGAGCAGGAGTCTTGGCATATCTATATATCTATTTCCGCTGGGTTAGAGTCTTTTGTCAGCTGTATTTTGAAATGTAATGGGTACGGGTCTTCACGACTGGCTAATGTGATGATGTTGTGTAACTGTGTAACTCCGATGTATATTGACTATGTAATAGTTATGTGAAATATTATATTTTTCTGTTTCCGCTATGAGATTTTGATATTGTTTTTCTTTCTTTCTATCTATTCTCTTTTCTACCTATTTCTTTCTTATTGATGATACGGCTTTCTGTGGAATGAAAGGTGGGTCATCACAGTTGGTATCAGAGCGTTAGGTTGAAATAATACCTAGGCTTTGGAGTAGTGTCTATCTTGTGAGCGCGTACTTGTAATTTTTATATATCTATATACCTATCCAAATTTTTGGGTTACCTTTCCAGGTTGCCAACATGAGTTAGGAGTGGCAGAGTTGTAGGCAGCACGACGACCAATAGTGGAAGAGGTCTGACTGCTAATGAGCCTGTGAATCCAACGCTGCCTCGAGTAAGTTTTGCTGCTTAGTGTAAGGATTTCGCCAATCTAGGAGGATGATCTTTTAAAGGATCGGAGTCCATCATTGAAGTTCAGGCTTGGTTGCGCTCATTTGAGCGCATTTTTAAGAGTTTGGATCTATCTGACGAGCAAAAGAGAGTAATGGCATCGTGGCAACTTCAGGAAGGAGCCGCAGCTTGGTGGGATACAGTTAGAGTGAATATTTCAGAAGATGATATTTCTTGGAGTAAGTTTAAAAAGCTATTTGAGCAACAGTTCATGCCTACGGCTGGAAGGACTTGTCTGTATAGAGATTTTCTGGATCCGAAGCAAGGAAGTTTGTCGGTTTTCGAATATGAGAACAAGTTCAATGAATTCTCGCTACGTATCTGGTTTGATCAACATGCCCTGTAACGACCCACTATTTTCAACCATTCGCATCCGCACATGTTGAACTTGAATTGCTCAAAATATTAGATTGTTAATTTAAATTTGGCAAAACTGAGCATATACAGTACATAAATCAATCACAGAATCACAGATACAGAGTATTATAATAATAATGCAGCGGAATAGATAAATAGTAGTTCATGAACCTACTATATAAACATCAGAGTTACGAATAAATTACAACATAATATCTCAAGTACAGCGAAGTCTCCAGTAGAACAGATGACCACTCTGAACAAATCAATTGGAAAAGCTAAAAGCTGAATCGATAGTTGGATCTCCAAACGAAGCTCCAAACTCAAAAGATGAGTTTCAAATGCTGTATCACTCAATCTGACCCGAGCGTCAACCAAAACACAAAACACTCGAGTCAGGATTAACATCTTATATCAATAAATCTACTCAAGTGAAATATCAACTGAAATACAAGTGATTCAAAGGATGTTTGGGATAACCATCCTCTAAGGGTCCATGGAACTAAACATCATTATAATATCGTGGCCATTTCAAATTAATTTATACTTCAAAACCAAAATATCCTTTCTATTTCAAATATATATATATTTCCAAATTATAGCACTTTCAAAGTTGCGACACTTCCGAAACCAAAACGTTTGAAATCATAACTTCCACTACGAAACAGTTTAGATATTAATAATATTATGTAAATTAAAATAGTTTATGCTAAAAGTATTTTTATAGTAAATAGTTTTATATTAAAGTTGTATATTCAAATTGTTTATAAAGTAAATATTTATAATTTCCACACATTTCACAAATCGATCCAAATCGACCCAAATTCCAAACTCCAAAGTAAATTCAATCTCGATTCAACAAATTTCAATTCAGTTCTGTTTTCTAAATAAACAATTTAATATTGTATCAATCCCAAATACAGATCTGAACCACAAAATAAATCATTTAAATTCCAATATATTTCAAAGCTTAAATATTAAACATTTTCAAACTAAACTTAATTGTTTCATATAGATCTTGATTTAACTTCTTTATTATTTAGTCTTGAAATATTCACTCATTAAATTAAATATCATTTAAGTAACCTTGAATCACATTTTTCTAAATACTTCCTTTAATTTATTTAAACGTGAAATATTCATTAAATCACTTAAATCAAAAATTCAGTTATAAAATCATACCTTTAAATTTCAAATCCAATAGTTCCAGATTGTTTTAATTAAATAAGATTCTTAATTTAATAGAATTTCAAAAAATTCAACTTATCTTCCTTAACTTATACAAATGATTGAAAATCTATTTAAAAATATAACACTTAACATATTATATTAATTATGTCGAACTTTATTAAATTTAAGTTTATTATTAGTCTACTCTGTATTTAAACATATTTATATAAAATATTTCAATATTAAATAAACCATATATATCCCTTTCAAAAACCGTAGAAATCATTTTCAAAATATTTATATAAAGACCAACAGTGTCTGGATATAACTTTCTATCCCTTGGTCAAATGATACGGATATTTATCATTTCAATCTGTAATTTAATTATATATGGGCGGATATCATTTCAACCCGTAATCTCAAATTCAATTTCAAATGAAAATCGCTTGGGTCTATCATTTCGGACCATAACGATTTTCTCCTATTCTATGGTCCGTTCGTGTACGTATCATTTCAACCCATAGTGAATTCTATACTAATAGGGAACTTGCAGAGTGATAATAGATATGATATTAATATAACAGTAGGCATATATCATCAATATAAATAACAGATAATGGTGTCAGATGTCACAGGTGAATAGATGACATGTATATAGCAATGTAAATAACTACCAGCAGCATATTTCAATTATCGTTTCAGTTGAAATCAAATTTAATAAATAAAAGAATGTTAATCATGAGTGATTGCTCACCTTTCGAAGCTAGAGAAAAACGAGAGATGAATTACGAATCCAAGCATGATTTTCAATGCAGAGCTAGATTGACACGAATCGACGAACATAGCTGATAAATAGGAATGGACGAAATCAATCAGAACTGGATTGATGCAGATAAAGGGTATAATTGAATATATATAACTCGTTGTTTAAATCAAGACATATAAAAAAATAAAACGTATAAATGTTATATAATTTTGAGGTAAGTACATATGCATATACATATATATGTGTGTGTGTATAACACAACATATATATAACTTTAGATATGTACAGGCTTATAAGAAATCAATATACCAATTATAAATCAAATATCCTAACTTGTACGCATATATAGAACATCAAAAACAAATATTAGTTGCCTAGTTGCAACATTTCAAAACCACATACTATTGTTTACATATATAATTTTGAAATCAGAACCAGATCAAGTACACTCAACTTAAATACATGATACTAGATTATCTTCAACCATGCCTAACTTTATATATTTAACATTATCACTGTCACCATAATACATATCAGATACATAATTTTATATATGCTTATACAAATAAAATATGACTTATACCTTATAAAACACAGAATACCATATATTATTCAAGTCAATATAAATGTATAAACTGTCGCAATGTATAACTCGTATAAACCATATTTATAAAAATCCAAGTATTTATATATGAATTAATTTATATATATGTTAACCTTTTTCTACATAAAATTTACAAAAGCAACGAGAACCGCATGCTCCTACTTACAAAACAGTCTTTATTACTATCAGCCCACTAAAGCAAATGCATGTTTAAACTTATATAATAATATATAAACAAACCTAAAAATAAGCTTATACTGACATAACTTTTTAACATATGCATGCTTAAATTATATGTTAGCAAATATAGAAATAGCATAGAAACTTACATATAATAATAAGAGACACATACTATACTCGTATATATATATATATAAACTTTAATATACTCACTAAAACCTTATAACTAAATCGCGCGGACATATATTACAGACTATATAATATAGTATAACCCTTTACATAAATTTGAAAACGCCAACAGACTTATAAGCTAACCTGTGAATTTTTTATATATAAGACTCATTTGCAACTAACGAAACTTACAAGTGATAAATACATACGTAACATATAAAATAATACTTATATTTTAAAATATATACTTGAGACATATTATACTAAATATACATACATACATATATATAATACGTTATATATCTATAAGCAACAAAATATATACACAACTAACTTACCATTCAACAGAGGAGGAGGAGAGGAGAGCAGGTTCTCGGCTTAGTGGAGTTATTGAGAAGAATGAGGCGAGGAGGTGCGGATCTAGGTGTATCACGTGAAGGAAGAAGGTACTGCGGTTCAAGGGAAGAGGGAACTTGGGCTCGGGTTCGTCACGCGGAGATGGGGTGCTGCGTCTAGTTGGTCTCGGCCGATCGGGTAGCAAAGCGGTTCATGTAGGCAGACGTTGGAGCGGGTCTGGGTGGAGGCTTGCTTGCATGAGGGAAAGTGAAAAGTGGTAGTGGGTGAAGTCATGGCCTCCTATAACCTTTCATTTTTTTCTTCAAGAATGAGCAGAATGAATTACAAAGGAGGAAAGAAAAGAAATGGCTGTGAAGGAATTCAACATGCAATGTAATTTTATTATAGGAATAGAAAAGGTTAAAGAAAATGAACAACCCAGAAGGAAGGAAATATAGGCTAGAATTTAAATGAGTAGAGTGAAAGACAAGAATAGATATAAAGTGAATTGAATAGCAATGGTCTTCCTAAAAATTCAGCTAAACCATTAAGGCAAATTAATCGTTTGATTTGGATAGCACGTTCCAAATGTGAAGAGATAAAGAAAACAAAAGGTCACAAATTTCAGTACGGTGCGGTGCATAGTTTCTCGTTTCCGTCTCATGCCGGACCTCAAAATACAAAAATAAATATACTGGGAAGATCTGCACGACGAGACGATCAAAACGGTATACAGATATCAACGGTATGATCATCCGATCAAAGTTAATAATCAGTACTGGAAATGCTGCTATTTTACAGAAAATAAGATAAACGGAGCAGTAGAAGTCCACATTTGAAAAAATGAAAGACGACATATCACTCAGAAGAGGATTTCAAAATTTACTATATAAAAATATTTAGGCTTTTGGAAAACATTTATTATCATCAATTATTAACTGATTTGAATTTAATAGAATTACACAATAAAATAAACTTCCATATTATCTGATGAAAATTTATCAATTGCTATGTTTTTAAATAAATATTCCAAGTATAATAAATTTATTTCAAAATTCAATTATTCAAAATTCAACAAAATTCAGTTAAATATGTAAATAAAACATTAAAAATTATTAAAATTTTATGGTTCGTTACACACTCCCCCACTCAAAACATTTCATCCCCGAAAAGGAACGAGGTAGGAGAATAGAACAACGAGAAGGAAATAGATTTGAAATATAAAATAAAAAAATGAATTTAAAACCATACAGATTCCAATTTTTAAATAAATTAATATTCAACAATTTGGTTAAATCCATTTTATTTTATTTGATTTCCATTTTAAATTATTTATATAAAGACCAATCACTTACACAAAACATTAACATTTTTACCATTAAACTAGGTAGTGTATAAATAAACAATATTCTTAAAGGATATATTCAAAAGGAAAAGTAGATAGTTTCGGAAAAACAAAATATACGTGAACAAGTAAAGCTGAGCAGATAAGGTAATTTAAAAGAATAGTATCGGGCATGAATAGTTAATTCAAACCATGAGAATTTCAATGTCAAATATTAATACAAAATTTATTTGTTGGAAATACTTTTATAATAAAATACCTTTATAATAAAATACTTTTATAACAATATACTTTCATATCGAAACAAATTTTCCTTTTGAAAATACTTTTATAGCTCGATGTTTCAACAAGTTTATCATCGTTCTTGCAAACTGTGGCCATGCGTTGATCAGGCGCAAAGCTAGAATTCTTCAAGCACTTAGTAGACCTGTTTCAACACCCAGTGAAAATACTTGAAAAACCTTCAAAATTGATATGGAAAGTACAATCCAAACAAATCAACCGAATCGTGGAACGTAGATACACAATGATTATGCCTGGATCCCCCAAGAAACATCCGTACCTTTAAGTAATCACTACCTTGCGAATTTCGCGATGATAACCAAAACCCGTGGACCGTAGGATACACAATGGTTATGCTTGGATCACCCAGGAAACATCCGTACCCTTTAAGCAATCTCTGCTGTAACAACCTGATATTTTCAACCATTCGCATCCACACATGCCGGACTTGAATTGCTCAAAATACCGTATTGTAAATAAATTTAGAGAAAATGAAATACAATCATAGAATCACAGACGCAGAAATATCAGAATAATTCGCATCGGAAATTAATATACAATAGTAGTTCATGAAGCTACTACTACAAACTCTCAAAACAAATACATAATATCAGTTTCAAAAGCATATACCATAGAAATCTCAAATACATAAAAGTTTATAAATACCAGAGCTAAAATAGAACAACTGAAACTGAAATGGAATAGATAACTAGATAAGCAGAATCTCTAGCGATTCCAACCTCCAGATAAGAAATCCAAAGATAAGCTGTAAATACTCAGGCTGACCCGAGCGTAAAGTAGAACACAAAACACTCGAGTCAGGACGTACATACTTTTATAATGTAAACCAAATCAAGTGAACTGTAGTAGTAATGCACCATAACATAAAGGATGCTTGGGATCGCCCATCCTCTAAGGATCAGTTAAACCATAAATTAAATACATCCCGCGGTTAAAATTCCAAAATGGTATATTATACTTCGTAAATCAAAAATCATTTAAAAATTCAATATCATTTCAAATTCATATTAATATCAAAATATCATATTATTTCAAAACCACATTCATTTTTATTTAATTAAAATACCATTTCAAATCACATTTCAAAATGGTTTATATATCAAAGCAACTATTCCAATCAAACCAATTAAATATTCCAATCAAACCAATTAAATATTCCAATTAGACCAATTAAATATTCTAATTAAATCATTTAAATATTCCATTTGAATCATTTAAAATTGAGTTTATTATATTCAATAATCAAATATACAATTCTCAAAATTTTAGCATTTTCAGAATTCATTTATTTACTTCAATTTATTAAAACAGTGAAATTTCAACTTCTGCAGCATTTAGAAAATGCTACGATAAATTTACATTTGAAAACAAATCATTTTAACAAAGATAGAATTTACAGATATGCTATAATAGGTTTTAGTTTAGTTTCTACAACTACAGCACTTACAAACTGCTATAATAGCCCTTAGTTCAATTTAGTCTTTTAGCTCATTTATATCAATTACAGCATTTACTAAATGTTGTAATATCTTTTACTTCAGAAATGATTGCATTTCAAAAATGCTGTTAATTAAATTCCAAGTTTTCAACAAAATTTCATAAACAATTAGATTTTTATTTAAACAAGTTTTAAATTATAAAAATCATATTTCCACATTTCTAAAAATGATCATTCAAATACCCCTTTAAGTCATGATTTTATAAAGTGAAATTTCCAAATTTAACGTCAAATTTTAATAATTCACTTATTAAAATCAATGTATCATTTCATAACATTTTCATTTACTTATTCTTTAAATTCAACATTTTATAAGTTAAATTTAAATTCCATTTTTATTTTCATAACTTAACCTTTATTTTTGAAATACATTTCCCAGTTTAAAAGTTAAGTTATAATTCAAATTTCATTTTTCTCGTTCATTTATTTAACTATTTTTAATTCATTACAAAAATAAATAACACTTTATAAAATCATTTTAAATTCAAATTTAAATCTATTTATCATACTTTCTTACTTAATTTAAACTCCATTTAAAAAATAAAATCATAAATTCCAAAAGTAACTTATATTTCAAATTTCTACTTTACCATTAATTTATTTCACTTATTTAACTTGTAGAAAATCACTAATATTTATAAAAATCATTTTAATTAAATTTAAATCAAAATATCATAATATTTACATTTTTAAAATATTTTAAAATTTTTAGAAAAATATATTAACCACGGTTTATATACAAAATTTTCTAACCTAAATCAAATGATACGGATAATATCATTTCAATCCGTAATTTACAAAGGAAAAATCCGGTTTCTATCATTTCAAACCCGCAAATCCAAGTTAAATGAAATAAATAAAAATCGTTCAGGCCTATCATTTCAGCCCATAACGATTTTTTCCTATTCTAAAGTCCATTCGGTTATGTATCATTTCAACCCATAGTGATTCTAATCTACAGGGAACTTGCAGTGTGATAAACTGATATAAATAAGCAGAATAACATTACATAACAGTAACAAATGATATGATAGGTGTATAAATAGGGGTGTGCATCATATGATCATATCACAGGCAGTTACAACGTAATAATATAATCTACAGATTCAAATGATGTCAATTTACTAATTATATAAGTACAGAATGTCTGGTGAGAAATACTGATCTCTATAAGTTGGAGATAACAAACAAACACACAACAGAGATCCAAAAGGAAAGAAAACACAACTACGATTCAAGTGAGGGAGAGCAAAAGCTATTTGTCTTGTGCATATGAAATAAAACAATATATATATATATATATATATATATATATATATATAACATGAATTTCAACCCAAATTATGATTTTAAACAACTAGAAATCATGTAAAACAAAGTGTCAAATGCATGCACTTGATTCCACAAACTTCATGCTCGGCCTATAGGGTCCAAATACATGGCCATGGGGTGCATTTGGTCAAGCATGAGTCAAGTATGCTCGGCCTGGCTAGGGATGATGGCATGGAAGTGGTATGTGCATGAAATTTCAACACAAGGCAACAAAGCAATTTTCTATGCAACAACAAGCTTCAGCCAAGGCTCCAATTTGCATGGCCAGGCCTGGTGGGGTTAGTTAATGATGTGCCAGAGGTTTGGGTTCAGGTATGGGCTGGAGAAAGTGGAGCAAAGGGTGGCTAAGGGGTTGTATGAAGTGGTGATAGCCATAGGGGAGCTCAGCTAGCATATATAGGAAGTGTTTGCTAAATATTTTTGTGTATCTTCATCAAAGATGGCCACAGCCAGTTGGGTCAAAGAAGTTGTAGGTGTTTGTATCTAGAAAAAGTTGTGATGGAGGTGGTGGTGATGGTGGAGGCTAGAGGCCGGACATATAAGGTGAAACAAGTGCAAGAATAATGCATAAACACGGAGAAAGAGTGAAAAAAAGTGAAATATTTACCAAAATTTTTGCTTCAGATGATGGCCAAAAGTTTTGAGGTGAGAAACTACGTTTTCTTGCATGAGAAAATGAGGGAGTAAGTGGCTGAAGAAAGTGATATGGACGGCAAGAGTTAAGGCATGTGTTATTTGGAGTTGAATAGGCAAAGTGAAGGTGAAAAGACAAGGCATATAAAAGGTCAAAACTCTTCAAATTTCCTTTATTCTTTTTGCATTTTTAAATACATATGAAAATGAATATAAATAAAATAAAAATAAAATAAAATAATGAATGAATAAAAATAAATAAAATTTAAATAAATATAAATAAATTAAGAAAATAGCTTAAAAATAGAAACTAGGTTACAAAAATTGAAAATAAAATACAATATGTTTTGGAAAATTATAACATCACTTTTAAAAATGTTTTAAAATAAAATATATACCTAAAATGTCATATAACACATATTAGAACATGATTTAAAAAATAAAAATTTTATTTTTATAAATTAAAATAGACAATTTTACTAAATAAATCAATTTACATTCAATATTGTAAAAAGCATAACTTTCACAATATAAATCGAATTTCAATGAAAAGAAAAGCAGTATTCTTGAAATTTAATTTATTTTCATAATAAAAGACAAAATTCAAAAATTTAAAAATTTAAATTTTAAATTTAAAAGTCAAAGTTTGACCAGATTAACCAAAAATCCACTTTTTTGGAAAATATTCTATTTATTCAGGTTTGAAATAATAATTCACATAAAAATCATAATATATATTTAAAATAAAAAAATATTCATTTTAATAAATATAATAAAATTTTCAAATAAAATAATCAAAATAAACAATTAAAATAAATCGCAAAATTCAAGATTGTTACACTCTCCCCCACTCAAATCTTTTCATCCTCGAAAAGAACGAACAAGGAAAATAAGGAAACAAGATAGAAAAAAACAAATAGTACTTGGAAAAAAAATTCCGGATTCGAAGCACAAATGCTCCCCTCCGTCTTTTAGGTACAATCTCGATCATCAGTACTCCATTGTACTTTGATCCGACTAACAGATTTACTTCTTAGCTGCTTCGTACCTCTGCTGACAATAGGAAGTGGCTTACTCTCGACAGTTAGATTAGCCTCAATATCCAAACCATCAAGAGCATAAGGTTAAACAAAAGAGATGGGTCATGAAGATACCAGAGAAGATGTGAGACATGGAATACATCATGCACTCTAGAAAGCTTCTCGGGCAAATCCAAACGATAAGCCAAAGAACCAACTCTTTCCATAATACAGAAAGGACCCTCAAAGAAGAAGAAGGTAGAAATAGCTAGAAGGGAGAATAGGTTGAAAGAAAAGGATGAACCATAAAACAATAAAAATTTCAATTTAAAATTTTATATTTAACCTTTTAAACATTTTATAATATGATGAATAGTCATTTGATTCAAATTTGTTTGTTCGAAGTAAACAATATTTAAAACATTTTTAAATTATTTAGACAAGTAAAATAAATGATCAAAATATCCCTTATATAATACTTTATCAAAATACTTTTATAACTTGATGTCTTAACAAGTTTACTTTCTTTCCTGCAGACTCTGGCCATGCGTTGATCAGGCGCAAAGGTAGAATTGTCCAGGTACTTAGTAGACTTGTTTCGACATCCCGTGAAAATATTAGAAAACCCTTTTAAAAACAGATATGGAAAGTACAATCCAAAAAAATCAACCAAACCAAAGCATGTTGATCATGGATCGCGGATACACAATGGTTATGCCTGGATCCCCCATGAAACATCGGTACCTGTAGGCTGACTACCGCAGCCCTACGATTACGCCATGAAGACTGGTAGTACTGCAGATACACAATGGTTATGTCTGGATCCCCCATGAAACATTCGTACCCATAGGCTTTCGCAGCCCCTGCGAATTACGCTATGCAGTCGTGCTCAAAAGAAAAACCATAGAGATCGCCATGGAAGTCGATGGACACTCGAGTATCATATCAGAAAAACCCAAATCAGAGAGAATAATATCGATAGAATGAATCCACGGTGTGTCCACAAAGCGGATATCAAGCAGAAGGCACATTCCATATCTTTACTTCGGAAATATGTATCATATAGTACCTTTTCAAATCACTTTCGAATATCATACTTATATAAAGTCCATCATATAGATTCCATTTTCAAATCAAATTCTTTCCAAAATCAATAGTATATCAAATCATACTTACTTATATAGACTTTGATTATATAAGATTTCTCTTTCCAAATTGAGTACCTTTTCCAAATCAACAGTTTTCAAATCAATTTCATACTTATACAAATCAATTTTATATAAGTTCGATAACTCTCAAATCAAATAATTTAATAAAATAAGGTTCTTAATTTCAATTTCTTTTAATAACGTTCAGTTTCAAAATCATATATGATTTCGCCAAATCATTTCTTCCAAATTACATATATTCAGTTTCAAAGTTTTTTAAAATAATAGGTTTAGAGAATAATCCTGGTTTCCAAATAAAAAAATTTTAAGTGGAACAAATTCATTTCCAAAACCATCGTATAAATATTGGGTTTAACTATCCAATCTATTTTCAAATCTAAATATTTTTCAAAAATCAATTATACCCGAAATGATTTCCATGTTATAACTATCCATTTAAAACCATTAAACTATTTATTTCCATATATGGAAAATCCAATTTACCTTTTGAAAATTACACAGCTTTAAAAATTAAACTTTTGAACTATTTATTTCTATTCAAAAGATCAATTTACCTTTTTCAAACTATTTAAAACTAAATTTTATTCAAAACATTCCAAAACTAAATTCCATATAAGTATAATTCCAAATAGTCTATTCATTTACTTAACAAAATAGTTTCAAATCATTTACCTAATCGAATGATTTATATTTTTCCAGGATTACTTAGCTTTGAAAATTAAACCTTGATTTGGAAGTGCTCAAACTTTCAAAATTGTCAAAGAAATCATATTTAAAAATCCAAAAGTTGGAAATCACTAACAAATCAGTAATCAATTCCAATAGATAAGGTTACACCAAAACAAATCTGAATCTCGAGGACTGAACACCGGCTTACTTTATTACATTTCAAGTATATATACATATATCTTTCGAAAATCAGGTCATCCTTCAAAATATGAAATAAAAATTGGTTTTACAAAATCACTCGCATAGCAAAGCTACTAGAGTGGCCTCTCCCCCACTCAGAAACTCGAAAATCAATGTCGATGATGCGTGCATTCATCATCGAAATTATTTTCCAGCGACATAAGTGCGTTCTGGACTTTTATTTTCTTGAAACTTCTTTGAAATCTCTTCAAAATCATTGGAATTCATTCGAATACATTTGAAACATTTCTTATTCGGAAAATATCTTAAAATCATATTATTATTATATATTTTTCGAAATCTTAAAACCAATTTCAAAACACTAGAGTTCGATTCCTCGAAATTCAAAACCCTTTAATTATAAATCATTTTTATTTAAATCAGATTTCTTATAAATTTTCAAAATTTCAAATCCTTTCAAACTTTCAAATTTCCATTTTAAAAGGTATATAATCCTTATTGTAAGCATTTCACTTTTATATACAAAATAGGGTCATCCTTGCCAAAATAATAATTTCGATGCCTGCACTATTTCAAAATACAACCAAACACAAATTTCCAAAGAATAATTCAAGGATGGATTTCAAACAAACAAAGATTCAAATTTAGAGGAACTCTAATCAAAATTCTGGTTCGAAATAAGCTCGAACGAAGATAAGATAATTTAATTACCAAAAAGAAGATGGATAAGCCTATATAAATCGCGGGCGACCTTAATTGGTCAACCGTGACTTAAGGAATATAACCAATGCGGAAAGCTAAGGCAAATCGACATTCGATCGCCAGAGATAGAATCCGGGTAGAACAGGAGATAGATAGCATCGTAAACCGAGGATATAGAAATCTCTGGTGAATCAGTGCCAAATGTAAAGGAGTTTCACCCCTTTACAAATCATTCAAAGATTTGCGGAATCACCTATCTTTATGAAGGTCATTCCAAAGTGGGGTTACGGAATGCTATAAAATAAAAAGGATAAAAATATGGTAGACTGGATTTCGAAACCAGTGGAAGTGTTCCAAAGTTCAAGGAATCCTAATCGATAAGAATCCTAACCAAGAGATTTCTAACAAGGTGGATACAGAAGGAATGATGTTTAGAAAATCTTGGTTTGAAAATAAGAAAAATTTATACTAATATAATCTTTGAAAATACTTTAAAAATCATTTGAAAATCAATTTATACTTTGAAAATACGTTCTCTCACAAAGAATGGATTCTGAGATTGATTTCACGCATTCTAGTGTATTTCTACCCTATCTCTAATGATTTTTTTTTGCTCCGTAGGCTAAGGTTTGCCTAAAACCAAAGCGCTGATACCAAATGTAACAACCCGATATTTTCAGCCATTCGCATCCACACATGTCGAACTTGAATTGCTCAAAATACCGCATTGTAAATAAATTTGAAGAAAATGAAATACAATCATAGAATCACAGACACAGAAATATTGTAACGACCCACCCTTCTGACCGTCCCTAGTCGGTAATTAAACCAACTTGAAACGTTCAAAATGACGGATTGTTATTCAGTTTATAGAGTTTAAACAGAATCAGCCACAGAAACACAGAATAATTATATTTCACATAAATGAATTTTTTTACATATATCAGAGTTTATACAATGAATTAAATTTATACAGCGGAATGTTTCTTTAAGTACAAAAATAATTCCTCGAAAAGCTAAAGTGAAGCGTTATCCCCCTCTCTCTCTAACTTCGCTGCCCGATAATCATCAAGCTGTAAAATACTGGGTCTGACCCGAGTATTACATTCAAAAGAAAATAATACATGGGTCAGTCTAATTCAAACTCAGTTATTAGTGCATGGAGGCAATAATAATAACAATTAGACGACAGTCAAATATAAATTCACCTATTCGATCCTTTAACAAAGAAATCGAATAACAGTAAATATGACACTTAACAGTGTTAAACAATAAATCAGCAGATTCAAATTATCAACGAAGATAGATGAAGGAATTATAAATGAAGATAATTTAGGAAAAAAGAAAAAAACATCAAAATTTCTCAAACGGCAATTAACAACAAAATCATCAAATTATGACCAAATCAATTCAAACAATTGAAAAGTTGCTTAAAAATTTCAAAAACCGATTGGCTGCAGTACACGCACGCGTGCACGGCCTCGCCACATGTAAAATGTTAAATCTGTGTGGCTGCAGTACACGCATGCATGTACGGCCTCGCCACTACAATCTGAAATAAACAAAAGATCAACGAACCAAAATCAAATGGCATCAACTCAAAACAAATGAACCAGATGGAACTGCAACAACGAACTCAAAATAACACAAAAGTTCCCAAATTCAACAGGGCAGCCAGTATTAGTGCACAAGGGCAAAGCTGCAACCAAGATCTGCAGCCACCACGAGTACACGAAGCACGAAGGCTCGAACGACCCAGTGCGCAAAGGCAGGGGTACAAACTACATGAAAACAGCTGAAAGAAGGTGAGAGCACCAAAAATATGGCACCACAACACACCAAACAAGATCAAAGTACAGTTAACATAAAACAGGTCAGAGTGACAACTCAGCATGTACAAGGCAACAGAGGATGCAAATATAGGCAGCAGCATGGTTAACAAAGGCAACTGGGTTGAAATGCAACCTTAAAGAGAAATCACAAATATTGGCACACAACAGAACTGGCGAACAAAAAAAAACAAGGGTAACCACTAACACACATAAGTATATGTGTATATATGGCATATACAAGTGGATCAATTCAGTACTAGAATCAGCAAAGGCAAAGTACCAGTTCAACTCAAAAGCATCACAACACAAGTGTACATAAGCAACAATGCACTGTACATCAAGTGATACAACAATGCAAAATCAATGACAACTTTTAAAACCAAGTATAAAACAGTGTCAATGAGTACTGCAAGTAAGACCAGGATGCAAGTTAAGGCAAGATTATAGTGCAACAAGACAACAACAGTGAGACTACAAGGTCTGCACCCATGCTATCCAGTTCAAAGTCGATCACTTTATGTAACAGTTTTCCAACAAAGGCTGTGCTTGGCAACGCCAAATTAATTTGAATTATCATAACAAAAAATATTTTGAAAAAATCCTGGCCACAAATACTCAAGTGAACCACTGCAACATGCAATAGTAAGAAATCAAGTGCACCGCACTATCAAATGAAAACTCAAATTTCAATTTCACTGTCTCAACATCAGCGTATCATCAATAGAGTGAAACAACAATTATACAGAGATGTCATCCCAAGGCCGAAGCCATTAGAATTTTATAAAATCAGAAAATGAATTCAGAAATCACCAATTGCAGTAATTACAAGAATGCATATGAAACATACACAGGCAGTGCCTATATGTATGACACAGGTTAGGGAACAAGCCTGTGTACAACTCGACAGAGTGAAGTCATAGTTAGAATCAAACATAAGGAGCAACACTGTGTACACAGCGAGCAAATTCAAGACAGCAAGCAATACAAATACAAGAATGCATGTACGCATATATATGAACACGCATACATATCTTTACCAAAATAGAACAGCACCAGCATGAGCAGTGAATGCAAGGGTTGACCAAACACGGTGGAATGCACAGGGGTGCAACAAGGGAATACCACAATGAATCTGAAAGTGCAAATAAACAGACTCAACTGCACAGCCACAACAATGAAGTGGCCATGTGCATGCTTAATGCAAGGAACTACATGTTGAATAAGTGCGCAAATGAATGCAACGTGAACCAAACAGTGCACAGTAACGTTAACAAGACTCGGCATGTATTTGAGGACAATAAAACAGGTGCAACATGATGCAACAGTTAAGGGCCAAGGTTATGGAATTTCATAAATAAGTTCAAGTGTGCTACAGGGGAAATGCAACCTGAATCAAAGTGCAGACATGAGTATCAATACACTGCAAGAGTAACAGGTAAACTTATACAATGCAGTAGAAACATGCATACTTATATAAATGTATGCAAGACACCATACATATGTACTCAGATGGGCTGCAACTGGAAATGCAGTGGTGAATCAAATGAAGTGCTCAATGTACATGGAGCAACAAAACATAAGTGACACTACACAGCAGCGTGCAGTCACAAATAGTCAAGTTCAATTAAATGCACTCTCAAGCCAAGGCAGTAAGCAGCAGAAATTCATGTCATCAGAAAAATGAACTCAAAAAATAAAAATCGTGTCAACCAAGTAACACGAAAAGAACGAAATTTAGTGAAAACAAAATCAACATCTGCTAAACCAATTCAAAGCCGAAAACACTGGACAAAATCCCCATCAGCAAAAACCCAATTTGCGTTCGCAAAGCAACCGGAGGCCGAAGCCAAAATGTTTTCCCAAAGTTGAAGCGACCGAAGTCGAAGAACCAGAGAATTCACCAATTAACAAAATTTTATCACATAGTCCCAGCAGAGGCAAAATCAACTAGCCAAGATAAATCAACATCGAAGAAAATCGAATTGCAGATGCACCATACTAAGAAGGAACTAGATGTGAGTAAAGAGATTTACTCACCTTCCTTCGATGCAGACAGAAGGAGCCGCGAGCAAGTAGAATCAACCGAAGATAGAAATTCCAAGGATCGAATATCGAAATTGAAGCCGAGGCCACAAAGAATCGAGCAAGCCCTAATTTGGATCGAAGGACGAAGCCGCCTTCGATTTGAAAAGCCCTAAGCTTCAGAGCGAACGAAAGAACGATGCCGCCATTATTTTATTTTTATCGTTTGATTTTTTTTTCTGCTTTGAAATGATGGAGGAAAGGGGTATCAGCATGCTTTGAAGTGAAGGGTGCATGATTTTGGGTGTGAGATATGGCATGAGTGAAGGCATGATTTTAGGAGAGGAAAACAGCTGATGCGATTAGATTATCATGTTTGTACTAAGGTAAATTTTTTTTATTACTTTTGTTAGTTCTTTGCTTTGTTTTGTTTAATTATGTTGTTAAAATTTTAACTATGTGTATTTGTTTATTTATTTTGTATTGATAAAATTTATTCCACTTCATTTAAGTTAAAGAAAAATGTTATTAAAACTAATCATCAATTTATTAATTTACATAAATAATAATTCTTAAATCCAAATTATTTTTCTAAGTCATTAGTTCGAATTTATATACAAATTTAATTCCGAAGCTTCTATTATCTTTAGTACTATCAATGTGAATTTTCTAAGCTTTTAAAATATTTTTAATCAGCTTAAAATTGAAGATTCAAATTTTTATTCAACTTTCAATAGATTAAATTCTAAAATTTAATCGCCAATTTCATAGTTATATTGGGAATTCAACTAAACCATCATACAAATATTTAAAAATTAATTAAATATTTTCAATTTAAATTGTTCAAGATTCTGGGTCTTTACAATCTTCCCCTTAGAAGAATTTCGTCCCGAAATTATAAGTTAGGAAAAACGATTGTTAAAATCTCACCGATATTTATACCCTACATAATTTTTTTACCAAGTTCGAATCTTATTCAAAATAAATAAACATAGGATTCATTCCATTTATTTTATCTCCCTAGCTTTGTTCATTATTTTCTAAAATCAAGACGCAAAAGTCTTTTACCTAAATTTTTTTCGACTTACAAAACTCAAATTTAAACTTGAAATTCTTCATGCTAAAGATTTGCAAATCATATATATTTTTCAAAGCTGTGGACTTTCAAGATATTTTAAAGTTCTTCTTCTTTAATTCAATTAGGTTAGAATTATGTAATTTTAATTTCAGACTATTGATTTGCTATCTAAAGTTTTTAAAATACTTGCTAACTCGAAGTTTAACAAGTCTATCGTCGTTCTCACAGACATTAGGCATACGCTGGCCAGGCGCAAGACTAAAAATCTCCAAGTACTAAATATACTTGCTTCAACTCCCAGTGAAAATACTTTTAAAAATTCTTTTAAAAATGGATATGGAAAGCACGTTCCCCTATGGATCACAGTTTTACCCGGCGGTTACGCTACTATCCCAGTAGAAACGCTTGTAATCTGTAGATTTCACATCTCTTGAATTTCGCCATGGTTGTTGCCATAGATCGCGGTTCACACGGTGGTTACGCTACTATCCCAGTAGAATCGCTTGTGACCGTAGGCATCTCTCCCCTCAAATTATGCTTTGGCCTCTAGATCGTAGTTTACGCGGCGGTTGCGCCACTATCCCAGTGGAATCGCTTGTAACTGTAGGCATCACCCCCCACGAATTACGCTAGCATACATCATCATCAATTCACATGATCCCATCACAATGATCCATCATGAGGGATTCTAATCCAAATGGACATTCCAACTTATGGAAATTCTACGTAGCTACCAATTTCAAATGGACACTCACACCGAGTTCCAACACCTTCACAAATTTTAAATGGAAGGTACTTGTCCATATCCTCAGTTTAGAAAACATAATGTCATATACATATAGTACTTCATTTCACATTTCGTACATATCATACCTATGTAAACTTACATAGGATTTTCATAATAATGACTTTCCAAACTGATGGTTTTCGAATTATTACATTCACATATATAAGTTCTGAAAACCACAATATCCTATACCCATAATAAATAGAGGATTTCTAAATTTTCCATCTCGTTACCAATTTAAAACTTTCCTCTAAATCAATTTTGAAAATTTAAGGTTATCTCAAACCCAATTCACATTCATAATCCAATTCATTATCGACTTCACATTCGATTTGGATTTCACGTTACATCGTCAATTCTCAACACATAATTGTTGTCTACCGATATATAACCTCTAAGCTCGTACGTCTCAGACAAGGGTGTATATAGCTAAAAGAATAAATTCTCCGCCCACCAAACAGATATATATTTAATAGAGATCAATTGCTATGTCATCAATTCACAATGTTAGACATACATCCCAATCGACTATCCGAAATTCAAAGCTCAACTTATATTGTTTTTGGTGTCGACGTTAAACTCAATTTAACTCAAAATTCAATCTTTTTTGAAAAATTTCAAGTTGAACTAATTGTCCAAATTTCCCAAAAACATCCTTACAAGATATATATAATTTTCCACACTTAACCATTTGAAACAAATTTCAAATATTCACTTTTCAATTTATCTTTAAAAGATAGAATTTCAAACTTTCCATTTCATATCGGAAAACATTTCCATACTTATTTAATAATAAGTAATTCACAAATCCATTTATTTTCAACACTTGAAAAATATTCAATATACTTAAATCATAATCAGGTATATATTCCATTCTTTAAGGAAAGCGTTCTTTTAAACACATTTATTTGAGTCAAAACGAATGTTACGTAAAACATCGTTACGACAACTCAAAATCTCTAGTATAGGAATTCGAATTTAAGATAGATATATAAATCCCAATACTATATAAAACATTCCCTTTCGGAAACCATTTACTATAACAACAATGCTATAGCCCACCATTTCCTTTTATTTCTCTCAAAAACGTCTATTTCAACAATGAATGCTGAAATCTATGTATTCGATAGTTAATACATTTTTTAAAACATCTTTTAAAACAATTAAATTCATTCTTTTGAATTTCACTTCTCCAAATCATACCCGTTTATTCAATAATATATTCACTGTCCAAAATCGTGAATATACATCGTTTACCAAATTCAATACTTGGACTTATTTCATAGTTTGAATTCCCGCATACTTTTCACAATATTGGTTTTAAACCGATTTCAAACTTTTCAATATTAAGTTTTTTTCACTTACTTAATTCTTTGATGCTCAAATTCAAATTCATCACTGAATCTATTAACCTATTATGATTATCACGTTGACAACTTCAAATTTTAAATCTAAATTCCATTTGAAATATTTTTTTGCATTTGCTTTCTATTTCCAAATTAATCAACTAATTCTTTAGTAAGCCATTCATCGACTTGGTTTCATCAAATTCATATCTCCACATTCATTATTTTAGGCATTAGTTTAAACTTCAAATATAAGCTTTACATCAAAACTAGTTTGATTCATACCGTTAAGTCAACAAATAAATTTCCTTCCCAAGATGCTATTTTATTAAAATACTTCGTTCCGTACAACTATCCATAGCTTAATACTTTTAAAATACGTACATAGAAGATTTTGGATTACAAAAGATAGTATTAAAAAATATATTTATTGGTTTAAGATTCAGAATCATTGAGGACTATCGACTTCATGTATATACTACTAGTATTTTTTTCTAAACATTTGAAATCAATTTTTTTTATACTTCATTAGATTTGAAATAAGTTTTCTTCAAAATGATTCTATTAACTATTCATATTAAATGCCATAAACTAAGCTTTGTATAAACCAAAGCTCTGATACCACTTTTGTAACGACCCGCCCTTCTGACCGCCCCTAGTCGGTAATTAAACCAACTTGAAACGTTCAAAATGACGGATTGTTATTCAGTTTATAGAATTTAAACAGAATCAGCCACAGAAACACAGAATAATTATACTTCACATAAATGAATTTTTGTACATATATCAGAGTTTATACAATGAATTAAATTTATACAGCGGAATATTTCTTTAAGTACAAAAATAAATCCCCGAAAAGCTAAAGTGAAGCATTATCCCCCTCTCTCTCTAACTTCGTTGCCCGAAAATCTTCAAGCTTTAAAATACTGGGTCTGACCCGAGTATTACATTCAAAAGAAAATAATACACGGGCCAGTCTAATTCAAACTCAGTTATTAGTGCATGGAGGCAATAATAATAACAATTAGACGACAGCCAAATATAAATTCACCTATCCGATCCTTTAACAAAGAAATCGGATAACGGTAAATATGACACTTAACAGTGTTAAATAATAAATCAGCAGATTCAAATTATCAGCGAAGATAGATGAAGGAATTATAAATGAAGATAATTTAGGAAAAAAGAAAAAACATCAAAATTGCCTAAACGGCAATTAACAACAAAATCAGCAAATTATAACCAAATCAATTCAAACAATTGAAAAGTTACTTTAAAATTTCAAAAAACGATTGGCTGCAGTACACGCACGCGTGTACGGCCTCACCACATGTAAAATGTTAAATCTGTGTGGCTGCAGTACACGAACGCGTGTACGGCCTTGCCACTACAATCTGAAATACCCAAAAGATCAACGAACCAAAATCAAATGGCATCAACTCAAAACAAATGAACCAGATGGAACTGCAACAACGAACTCAAAAAAACACAAAAGTTCCCAAATTCAACAGGGCAGCCAGTATTAGTGCACAAGGGCAAAGCTGCAACCAAGATCTGCAGCCACCACGAGTACACGAAGCACGAAGGCTCGAATGAACCAGTGCGCAAAGGCAGGGGTACAAACTACATGAAAACAGCTGAAAGAAGGTGAGAGCACCAAAAATATGGCACCACAACACACCAAACAAGATCAAAGTACAGTTAACATAAAACAGGTTAGAGTGACAACTCAGCATGTACAAGGCAACAGAGGATGCAAATATAGGTAGCAGCATGGTTAACAAAGGCAACTGGGTTGAAATGCAACCTTAAAGAGAAATCACAAATATTGGCACACAACAGAACTGGCGAACAAAAAAAAACAAGGGTAACCACTAACACACATAAGTATATGTGTATATATGGCATAAACAGGTGGATCAATTCAGTACTAGAATCAGCAAAGGCAAAGTACCAGTTCAACTCAAAAGCATCACAACACAAGTGTACATAAGCAACAATGCACTGTACATCAAGTGATACAACAATGCAACATCAATGACAACTTTTAAAACCAAGTATAAAATTATGTCAATGAGTACTGCAAGTAAGACCAGGATGCAAGTTAAGGCAAGATTATAGTGCAACAGGACAACAACAGTGAGACAACAATGTCTGCACCCATGCTATCCAGTTCAAAGTCGATCATTTTTGCGTAACAGTTTTCCAACAAAGGTTGTGCTTGGCAACGTCGAATTAATTTGAATTCTCATATAAAAAAAATATTTTCACAAAATCCTGGCCACAAATACTCAAGTGAACCACTGCAACATGCAATTGTAAGAAATCAAGTGCACGACACTATCAAATGAAAACTCAAATTTCAATTTCACTGTCTCAACATCAGCATATCATCAACAGAGTGAAACAACAATTATATAGAGATATCATCCCAAGGCCGAAGCCATTAGAATTTTATAAAATCAGAAAATGAATTCAGAAATCACCAATTGCAGTAATTACAAGAATGCATATGAAACATACACAGGCAGTGCCTATATGTATGACACAGGTTAGGGAACAAGCCTGTGTACAACTCGACAGAGTGAAGTCATAGTTAGAATCAAACATAAGGAGCAACACTGTGTACACAGCGAGCAAATTCAAGACAGCAAGCAATACAAATACAAGAATGCATGTACGCATATATATGAACACGCATACATATCTATACCAAAATAGAACAGCACCAGCATGAGCAGTGAATGCAAGGGTTGACCAAACACGGTGGAATGCACAGGGGTGCAACAAGGGAATACCACAATGAATCTGAAAGTGCAAATAAACAGACTCAACTGCACAGCCACAACAATGAAGTGGCCATGTGCATGCTTAATGCAAGGAACTACATGTTGAATAAGTGCGCAAATGAATGCAACGTGAACCAAACAGTGCACAGTAACGTTAACAAGACTCGGCATGTATTTGAGGACAATAAAACAGGTGCAACATGATGCAACAGTTAAGGGCCAAGGTTATGGAATTTCATAAATAAGTTCAAGTGTGCTACAGGGGAAATGCAACCTGAATCAAAGTGCAGACATGAGTATCAATACACTGCAAGAGTAACAGGTAAACTTATACAATGTAGTAGAAACATGCATACTTATATAAATGTATGCAAGACATCACACATATGTACTCAGGTGGACTGCAACTGGAAATGCAGTGGTGAATCAAATGAAGTGCTCAATGTACGTGGAGCAACAGAACATAAGTGACACTACACAGTAGCGTGCAGTCACAAATAGTCAAGTTCAATTAAATGCACTCTCAAGCCAAGTCAGTAAGCAGCAGAAATTCATGTCATCAGAAAAATGAACTCACAAAATAAAAATCGTGTAAACCAAGTAACACGAAAAGAACGAAAGTTAGTGAAAACAAAATCAACATCGGCTAAATCAATTCAAAGCCGAAAACACTAGACAAAATCCCCATTAGCAAAAACCCAATTTGCATGCGCAAAGCAACCAGAGGCTGAAGCCAAAATGTTTTACCAAAGTCAAAGCGACCGAAGTCGAAGAACCAGAGAATTCACCAATTAACAAAACATTATCACATAGTCCCAGCAGAGGCAAAATCAAATAGCCGAGATAAATCAACATCGAAGAAAATCGAATTGCAGATGCACCATACTAAGAAGGAACTAGATGTGAGTAAAGAGATTTACTCACCTTCCTTCGATGCAGATAGAAGGAGCCGCGAGCAAGTAGAATCAACCGAAGATAGAAATTCCAAGGATCGAATATCGAAATAGAAGCCGAGGCCACAAAGAATCGAGCAAGCCCTAATTTGGATCGAAGGACGAAGCCGCCTTCGATTTGAAAAGCCCTAAGCTTCAGAGCGAACGAAAGAATGAGGCCGTCATTATTTTATTTTTCTCGTTTGATTTTTTTTCTTTCTGCTTTGAAATGATGGAAGAAAGGGGTATCAGCATGCTTTGAAGTGAAGGGTGCGTGATTTTGGGCGTGAGTTACGACATGAGTGAAGGCATGATTTTAGGAGAGGAAAACAGCTGATGTGATTAGATTATCATGTTTGTACTAAGGTAATTTTTTTTACTTTTGTTATTTCTTTGCTTTGTTTTGTTTAATTATGTTGTTAAAATTTTAACTATGTGTATTTGTTTATTTATTTTATATTGATAAAATTTATTCCACTTTATTTAAGTTAAAGAAAAAAATGTTATTAAAACTAATCATCAATTTATTAATTTACATAAATAATAATTCTTAAATCCAAATTGTTTTTCTAAGTCATTAGTTCGAATTTTAAATACAAATTTAATTCCGAAGCTTCTATTATCTTCAGTACTATCAATGTGAATTTTCTAAGCTTTTAAAATATTTTTAATCAGCTTAAAATTGAAGACTCAAATTTTTATTCAACTTTCAATAGATTAAATTCTAAAATTTAATCGCCAATTTCATAGTTATATTGGGAATTCAAACTAAACCATCATTCAAATATTTAGAAATTAATTAAATATTTTCAATTTAAATTGTTCAAGATTCAGGGTCGTTATAAATATCAGAATTACTCGTAGCGGAAATTAAAATACCATGGTAGTTCATGAAGCTACTATAACAAACTCTCTAAACAAATAAATAATATCAGTTTGAAAAGCATATACAATAGAAATCTCAATTACATAGAAGTTTATAAATACCAGAGTTGAAGTAGAACAACTGAAACTGAAAGGGAATAGATAACTAGACAAGCAAAATCTCCAGTGATTCCTAGCTCCAGAAAAGAAATCCAAAGTTAAGCTGTAAACCCGAGCGTAAAGTAAAACACAAAACATTCGAGTCAGGACATACATACTTACATAATGTAAACCAAATCAAGTGAACTGTAGTAGTAATGCACCATAACTTAAAGGATGCTTGGGATCGCCCATCCTCTAAGGATCATTAAACCATAAATCAAATATATCCCATGGTTAAAATTCCAAAATGGTATTTTATACTTCGTAAATCAAAAATCATTTAAAAATTCAATATCATTTCAAATTCATACTAATATAAAAATATCATATTATTCCAAAACCACATTCATTTTTATTTAATTTAAATACCATTTCAAGTCACATTTCAAAATGGTTTATATATCAAAGCAACTATTCCAATTAAACCAATTAAATATTCCAATTAAACCAATTAAATATTCCAATTAAATCATCTAAATATTCCATTTGAATCATTTAAAAGTGATGTTATTATATTTAATAGTCAAATATACAATTCTCAAAATTTTAGCATTTTCAAAATTCATTTATTTACTTCAATTTATTAAAACAGTGAAATTTCAACTTTTGAATCATTTAAAAAATGCTATGGTAAATTTACATTTGAAAACAAATCATTTTAACAAAGATAGCATTTACAGATATGCTATATTAGGTTTTAGTTTAGTTTCTACAACTACAGCACTTACAAAGTGCTATAATAGCCTTTGGTTCAATTTAGTCTTTTAGTTCATTTATATCAATTGCAGCATTTACAAAATGCTGTAATATGTTTTACTTCAAAAATGATAGCATTTCAAAATTTTTTTTAATTGAATTCCAAGTTTTCAATAAGATTTCATAAACAATTAAATTTTTATTTAAACAAGTTTTAACTTATAAAAATCATATTTTCACACTTTTAAAAATGATCATTTAAATACCCCTTTAAGTCATGATTTTATAAAGTTAAATTTCACAATTTAATATCAAATTTTAATAATTCACTTATTAAAATCAATGTACCATTCCAAAACATTTTCATTTACTTATTCTTTAAATTTACAAATTTATAAGTTAAATTTAAATTCCATTTTTTTTCATAACTTAACCTTTATTTTTAAAATACATTTTCCAGTTTACAAGTTAAGTTATAATTGAAATTTCATTTTTCTCATTCATTTATTTAACTATTTTTAATTCATTAGAAAAATAAATAACACTTTATAAAATCATTTTAAATTCAAATTTAAATTGATTTATCATACTTTCTTA
Organism: Allium cepa; assembly: GCA_030765085.1. Taxonomy (NCBI): domain Eukaryota; kingdom Viridiplantae; phylum Streptophyta; class Magnoliopsida; order Asparagales; family Amaryllidaceae; genus Allium; species Allium cepa. Next base: position 207,957,155 of record CM060944.1, read on the forward strand.
CTTGATTTAAACTCCATTTAAAAAATAAAATCATAAATTCCAAAAGTAACTTATATTTCAATTTTCTACTTTACCGTTAATTTATTTCACTTATTTAACATGTAGAAAATCACTAATATTTATAAAATCATTTTTAATTAAATTTAAATCAAACTATCATAATATTTACATTTTTAAAATATTTTAAAAATTTTAGAAAAATATATTAACCACGGTCTGTATATAAAATTTTCTAACCTAAATCAAATGATACGGATAATATCATTTCAATCCGTAATTTACAAAGGAAAAATATGCATTCTATCATTTCAAACCCACAATCCCAAGTTAAATGAAATAAATAAAAATCGTTCAGGCCTATCATCTCAACCCATAACGATTTTTCCCTATTCTAAAGTCCATTCGGGTATGTATCATTTCAACCCATGGTGATTCTAATCTACAGGGAACTTGCAGTGTGATAAACTGATATAAATAAACAAAATAACATTACATAACAGTAATAGATGATATGATAGGTGTATAAACAAGGCTGTGCATCATATGATCATATCACCAGCAGTTATAACATAATAATATAATCTACAGATTCAAATGATGTCAATTTACTAATTATATAAGTACAGAATATCTGGTGAGAAATACTCACCTCTACAAGCTGGGGATAACAACCAACACACAACAGAGATCCAAAAGGCACAAAAACACAACTACGATTCAAGTGAGGGAGAGCCAAAGCTATTTCTCTTATGCATATGAAACAAACAATATATATATATATATATATAACATGAATTTCAACCCAAAAATATGATTTTAAACCACTAGAAATCATGTAAAACAAAGAGTCAAACCCTTGCATTTGATTCCAAAAACCTCATGCTTGGCCAATAGGGTCCAATTACATGGTCATGGGGTGCATTTGGTCAAGCATGGGTCAAGTATGCTCGGCCTAGCTAGGGATGAAGGCATGGAATTGGTATGTGCATGATATTTCAACACAAGGCAATAAATCATTTTTCTATGCAACAACAAGCTTCAGCCAAGGCTCCAATTGGCATGGCAAGGCCTGGTAGGGTCAAGTAATGATGTGGCAGAGGTTTTGGTTCAGGTATGGGCTGGAGAAAGTGGTGCAAAGGTGGCTAAGGGGTTGTATGAAGTGGTGATAGCCATAGGGGAGCTCGGCTAGCATATATAGGAAGTGTTTGCTAAATTTTTTTGTGGATCTTCATCAAAGATGGCCATGGCCAGTTGGGTCAGGGGAAATGTAGGTGTTTGCATCTAGAAAAAGTGGTGATGGAGGTGGTGGTGATGGTGGAGGCTAGAGGCCGAACATATAAGGTGAAGCAAGTGCAAGAATAATGCATTAACAAGGAGAAAGAGTGAAAAAAGTGAAATATTTACCAATGTTTTTGCTTCAGATGATGGCCGAAAGTTTTGAGGTGAGAAACTTTTTTTTTTTGCGTGAGAAAATGAGGGAATAAGTGGCTAAATAAAATGATATGGACGGCAAGAGTTAAGGCATGTGTTATTTGGAATTGAATGGGCAAAGTGAAGGTGAAAAGACAAGGCATATAAAAGGTCAAAACTCTTCAAATTTCCTTTATTCTTTTTGCATTTTTAATTACATATGAAAATGAATATAAATAAAATAAAAACACAACAAAATAATGAATGAATAAACATAAATAAATAAATTTTAAATAAATATAAATGAATTAAGAAAATAGCTTAAAAATAGAAACTAGGTTATAAAAATTGAAAATAAAATACAATAAGTTTTGAAAAATTATAACATCACTTTTAAAAATGTCTTAAAATAAAATATATACCTAACATGTCATATAACACATATTATAACATGATTTAACAAAAAAAAATATTATTTTTATAAATTAAAATAGACAATTTTACCAAATAAATCAATTTACATTCAATATTGTAAAAAGCATAACTTTCACAATATAAATCGGATTTCAACGAAACGAAAAGAAGTATTTTTAAATTTAATTTATTTTCATAATAAAATATAAAATTCAAAAATTAAAATATTTAAATTTTTAATTTAAAAGTCAAAGTTTGACCAGATTAACCAAAAATCCACTTTTCTGGAAAATATTCTATTTATTGAGGTTTGAAATTATAATTCACATAAAAATCAAAATATATATTTAAAATAGCAAATATTATTCATTTTAATAAATATATTAACGTTTTCAAATAAAATAATCAAAATAAATATTTAAAATAAATCACAAAATTCAGGGTTGTTACATATGCCTTGCGGATTACGCCACGACAACAAAACCGGTAAACCGCGGATACACAATGGTTACGCCTGGATCCCCCAAGAAACATCCATACCCTTTAAGCAATCTTTGCCTTGCGGATTACGCTACCACAACAAAATGACCATGGGTAACGCCATGGAAGGACACTCGAGTATCACATTCGAAAAATCAAATCAGAGAGGATAACATCAATAGAATAAATCTACAACGTGGCCAAAAAGCTGATATCAAGCAGAAGGCACTTTCCATATCTTTACTTCGAAAATATGTATCATATAGTACCTTTTTAAATCAACTTCAAATATCATACTCATATAAAGTCCATTATATATAAGATTTCGTTTTCAAATCAAATACTTTCCAAAATTAATAGTGTATCAAATCACACATATATAGACTCGATTATATAAGATTTCGCTTTTCAAATTGAGTACCTTTCCACATCAATAGTTTTCGAATCAATTTCATACTTATACAAATCAGTTTTATATAAGTCTGATAACTCCCAAATCAAGTATTTAGTAAAACAAGTTTCTCAATTTCAATTTGTTTCAATATCAATTCAGTTTCAAAAATCACATACGATTTCACCAAATTGTTTCTTCTAAATTTAATATCTTCAGTTTCACAGTTTCCAAAATAATAGGTTTAGAAAATAATCTTAGTTTCCAAATCAACATAATTTAGGTCAAACAAATTCATTTTCAAAATCATTATATAAAAGCTGGGTTTTAAATTCCAATCTATTTTTGAAACCAAATAATTTTTTCTCAAAATCAATTATACCCAAAAATGATTACCAAGTTTATAACCATCCCTTTTAAAATCATTAAACTATTTATTTCTATTTAAAGGGATCCAATTTACCTTTGCAAATTATTTAAAACCAAATTTTATTCAAAACATTTCAAAATTTCATGTTAGTATAATTCAACTAATTTTATTCATTTACTTAATAAAATAGTTTCAAACATATTTAAATCACATTACTTCATACTTTAAACATACAAAACTGAACTTATATACTTTATCAAATAATTTGTATCTTCCGAAATTACTTAGCTTTGAAAAATTAAGCCTCGATTTGGAAGTGTTCGAACATTCAAAATAGTCGAAGAAATCTAATTTTTAAATCCAATAGTTGGAAATCATCAACTAATCAATCAGTTTCAAAATATAAGGTCAAATCTGAAACTCGAGGACTGAACCCTGGCTCACTTCAAATCGTTTCAAATATATATACATATATCCTTTGAATATAAAATCATACTTCAGAATTTGAAATCAAAGTTGGTTTCACAAAATCACTCGCATAGCAAAGCTATTAAAGTGGCCTCTCCCCCACTCTAAAACTCAAAAATCAATGTCGATAATGTGTGCACTCATCATCGTAATTATTCTCCAGCGACATAAGTGAGTTCTGGACTTCTATGCTCTTGAAAACTTCTTTGAAATTTCTTCGAAATCATTGGAGATCATTTGAAGTCATTTAAAGCATTTCTTATTCAGAAAATACTTTCAAATCGTTTTATTATATATTGTCAAAATCTTAAAACCAATTACAAAATTCCAGAGTTTAATTTCTTGAATTTAAAATTGAAAACCCTTCAGTTATAAATCAATTTTATATAAATCAAATTTCTTATAAGATTTTCAAAATTACAAATCCTTTCGAAACTTCAAATTCTAGTCTTAAAAGGTATACAACCCTTATTGAAAACATTTTCACTTTATATGTAGAATAAAATTATACTTATCAAGATAATAATTTCGATAGATAAAATAATTTCTAAAATACAAACAAACCCAATTTTCAAAGGATCATTCAAGAATGGATTTCAAAATAAAGATAGAAATTGAAATTAGAGCGACTCTAATCAAATAGAATTCTGATTCGAAGATAGGCTCGGAAGAAGATTAGATAATTAATTTCCAAAATAGAAAAAGGATATACTTACATAAATCGCAGGCAACCTTAGCCGGTCAACCAAGATTTCAAAATAAGATCGATGTAGAATTCTGAGGCAAATCGATATCCGAATGCTAGAGATAGAATTTAGCATAACAAGAGATAACAACATCTACACCGAGGGATATATAAATCTTCGGTGAATCACTGCCAATTATGAAGAAGTTTCACCCCTTTACAAATCAATCAAAGATTTGCAGGATCGCCTATTCTTATAGAGATCATTCAAAGTGGAGTTATGGGATACTCCAGAATGAAGAAACACGAATAGGGAGATAAGATAATGGATTTTGGAACTACAGGGAACGTTCCAAAGTCCAAAGGAAAACCAAATCGAAGAGGAAGAAATTCAAGCTCGATCGAAAGTGATTCTACAAATAAATTTACTCTATATGCTATAGTTTTCCTAGAGCCAAAGCTCTTATAGCAACTGTAATGACCCGCTATTTTCAACATTCGCATCCGCACATGTCAAATTTGAATTGCTCAAAATATCATATTGTTAATTTAAATTTGGCAAAACTCGACATATACAGTAAATAAATCAATCACAGAATCACAGACACAGAGTATTAAATAATAATGCAGCGGAATAGATAAATAGTAATTCATGAAGCTACTATATGAACATCAGAGTTAGGAATAAATTACAGCATAATATCTCAAATATAGTGAAGTCTCCAGTATGAACAGATGACCTCTCAAAACAAATCAATTGAAAAAGCTGAAAGCTGAATCGATAGTTGGATCTCCAAACGAAGCTCCAAACTCCAAAGATGAGTCTCAAATGATGTATCACTTAGTCTAACCCGAGCGTCAAGTAAAACAAAAAGCACTCAAGTCAGGATTAACATTCTTATATCAATAAATCTAACTCAAGTGAAATATCAACTGAAATACAAGTCACTCAAAGGATGTTTGGGATAACCATCCTCTAAGGATCCATGGAGCTAAACGTCATTATAACACTACGGCCATTTCAAATTAATTTATACTTCAAAACCAAAATATCCTTTCTATTTCATATATATATATATATATATATCCAAATTATAGCACTTTCAATATTGCGACACTTCCGAAACCAAAACACTTGAAATCATAACTTCCACTGTTTAAACAGTTTAGATATTAATAATATTATATAAATTAGAATAGTTTATATTAAAAATATTTTTATATTAAATAGTTTCATATTAAAGTTGTATATTAAAATAGTTTATAAAGTAATTATTTATAATTTCCACACTTTCACAAATCGATCCAAATCAACTCAAATTCCAAACTCGAAACTAAATTCAATCGCGGTTCAACAAATTTCAATTCAATTCAGTTTTCTAAATAAACAATTTAATATTGTATCAATCCCAAATACAAATATGAATCAAAAAATAAACCTTTTGAATTCCAATATATTTCAAAGCTTAAACATTCAACATTTTCAAACCAAACTTAATTGTTTCATATAGGTCTTGATTTAACTTCATTATTATTTAGTCTTGAAATATTCACTAATTAAATTCAATATCATTTAAGTAACCTTAGATCACATTTAACCTTAGATCACATTTTTCTAAGTAATTCCTTTAATTTATTTAAACATGAAATATTCATTAAATCACTTAAATCAAAAATCCAGTTATAAAATCATACCTTTAAATTTCAAATCCAATAGTTTCAAATCGATTTAATTAACTAAAATTCTTAGTTTAATGCAATTTCAAATAATTCAACTTTATCTTCCTTAACTTATACAAATCGTTAAAAATCTATTTAAAAATATAATACTTACAGATTATATTAATTAAGTTGAACTTTATTAAATTTAAGTTTATTATTGAGTCTACTCTATATTTAAACATATTTATATAAAATATTTAAAAATTAAATATACCATATGTATTCCCTTTCAAAAACCATAGAAATCATTTTTAAAATATTTATATATAGACCAACGGTATCTGGATATAACTTTCTATCCCATGGTCAAGTGATATGGATATTTATCGTTTCAATTCGTAATTTAAATATATACGGGCGGATATCATTTCAACCCGTAATCCTAAATTCAATTTCAAATGGAAATCGCTTGGGTCTATTATTTCAACCCATAACGATTTCCTCATATTCTAAGGTCTGTTTGGGTATGTATCATTTCAACCCATAGTGAATTATATACTAACAGGTAACTTGTAGAGTGATAACAAATATGATAATAATATAACAACAGGCATATATCAACAATATAAATAATAGATAATGGTGTCAGATGTCACAAGTGAATAGATGACATATATATAGCAATGTAGATAACTACCAGCAACATATTTCAATTGTCGTTTAAGTTGAAATCAAACTTAATAAATAAAAGAATGTTAATCGTGAGTGATTGCTCACCTTTCGAAGCTAGAGAAGAACGAGAGTGGGATGAATTACGAATCCTAGCACGAGTTTCAACACAAAGCTAGATTGACACGAATCAACGAATAGAGCTCATAAAGAGGAATGGACGAAATCAATCAGAGCTGGACTGTTGAAAATAAAGGGTATAATTGAATATATATACACACATACACATAACTTGTTGTTTGAATCAAGACATATAAAAAATCAAACGTATAAACATTATATAATTTTAAAATAATACATACATATATATAACAACATGTATATAACTTTAGATATGTACAGGCTTATAAGAAATCAATATACCAATTATAAAGCAAATATCCTAACTTGTACGCATATATAGAACATCACGAACTAATATTAGTTGCCCAGTTGCAACATTTCGAAACCACATACTATTGTTTATATATATAATTTTGAAATCAGAACCAGATCAAGTACAGACAACTTAAATACATAATACTAGATTATCTTCAACCATGCCTGACTTTATATATTTAACGTTATCACTGTCACCATAATATATATCGGATACATAATTTTATATATGCGTATACAAATAAAATATGATTTATACCTTATAAAACACAGAATACCGTATATTATTCAAGTCAGTATAAATGTATAAACTATCGCAATGTATAACTCGTATAAACCATATTTATAAAAACCCAAGTACTTATATATGATTTACTTTATATATATATATATATATATGTAAGATAAAAAAATACTTATATTTTAAAATATATACTTGAGACATATTATAATTAATATATATATATATATATATATATATATATAGACACACACACTTATACGTAATATATACATATAAACAACAAAATATATAGACAACTAACTTGCCATTCAACGGAGGAGGAGGAGGAGAAGGGAGCGGGGTCTCGGCTTAGTGGAGATGTTGAGAAAAATGAGGCAAGAAGGTGCAGATCTGGGTGTATCACGTGAAGGAAGGTGGTACGACGGTTCAAGGGAAGAGGGAAGTGGGGCTCGGTTCTGGCACGTGGAGATGGGGTGCTGCGCCTAGCTGGTCTCGGCCGATCGGGTAGAAGGTGGCAAAGAGGTTCATGTAGGGGGAGGGTGGAGCGGGTCTGGGTGGAGGCTCGCTTGCCTGAGGGAAAGTGAAAAGTGGCAGTGGGTGAAGTCACGGCCTCCTGTCACCATTCATTTTTTTTAAGAATGAATAGAATGAATTACAAAGGAGGAAAGAAAAGAGATGGTTGTGAAGGAATTCAACATGCAATGTAAATTTATTATAGGAATAGAAAAGGTTAGAGAAAATGAACAGCCCAGAAAGAAGGAAATATAGGCTAGAATTCAAATGAGTAGAGTGAAAAGTCAAGAATAGATATAAAGTGAATTGAATAGCAACAGTCATCCCAAAAATTCAGCTGAACCATTAAGGCAAATTAATGGTTTGATTTGGACAGCACGTTTCGAATGTGAAGGGACAAAGAAAACAAAAGGTCAAAAATTTCTGTACGGTACGACGCACAGTTTCCCGTTTCCATCGCGTACTGGACCTCAAAATACAAAATTAAATATGTTGCGTCGATCAGCACGACGAGACGATCAAAACGGTATACGGATATCAGTGGTATGATCATCCGATCAAAAGTCGATAATCAGTACCGGAAATGCTGCTATTTTGCAGAAAATAAGATAAACGGAGCAATAGAAGTCCAAATTCGAAAAAACGAAAGACGACGTCTCGCTCAGAAGAGGATTTGGAAATTTATTATATAAAAATATTTAGGTTTTTGGAAAACATTTATTATCATCAATTATTAACTGATATTAATTTAATAGAATTACACAATAAAATAAACTTTCGTATTATTTGATGAAAATTTATCAATTGCTATGTTTATAAATACGTATTCCAAATATAAATTTTTATTTCAAAATTCAATTATTTAAAATTTCACAATGTTCAGTTAAATATGTAAATAAAACCATTAAAAATTATTAAAATTTTATGGTTCCTTACATGACCCTCAAGAAGAATGAGATGTTTCTTCTGGGAATGAGGCCTGAGTTCCACGAGAAGATGACGACTCATCTAAAGGGATCTTTCATGGAGTTGATTGATATGGCATTGGGGTACGTGGAGCTTATGAACAACAAACCTTTGGCATCTGCTGCAGCACTAAGTGGAACTTCTTCCCATCCGAACAAAAGAAAATTCAACCCAAAATGGAAAAAGCAAGGCAAAGGGAAATAGGAAGGAAACAATGGACCTCATAAGTGTTATGCATGTCAACAAGAGGGTTATTTGGCTAAGCAATGTCCCAGAGGTAGATCCCAACAGCAGCATCAGAGTGGACCCGGTTCCGTATTGGTTTAGAAATCCTTGTATTTCAACTTCATCAACCGGGGAACATGGTGAAGGCTTGTCCGCTTCTTCAAAAGGCCTAGCAGAAGAAGGTGTTTTCTCTTGAAGGTGGACCATCAACTTCTTCTTATAAAGGAAAAGGCATTTTGGAAGGTACTTTGCTTTTAGATGGAATTTTTATTAGAGATGTGTTTGATTCTGGTGCATCTCTTAGCTTTATTTCTTTGGAATCAGTAGAGAATTTTCATGTGACCCCTTGTATGGTAGACTGCCCTATTTTTGTATCTAATCCTATAGGCAGGGTGATCAAGTTAGATAACATCTATAGAGACTTAAGGATTTCTTATTTGTCCCATAGTTTCTCTCGGCCCATTTGTATTGGATTTCAAAGGGTTTGATCTTATTCTGGGAATGGATTGGTTAGATAAGTATAAGCATGTTTTAATTTGTGAAGAGAGAATTGTATCTTTGGAAGCTGAGTTGGGAAGGATCGCAGAAGCGACTTGCGATAATTCTAGAGTTCACTTGAGTAATCTTTTGCATGGAACCGAGGCATCTCCAAAAGGCATAGAATCCATCAAACTGGTCAATGATTTTCCGAATGTCTTCGAGGAAGTTAAAACTTTGCCCATGCATCAGAAGGTAGAGTTTCAGATCGACTTAGTTCCGAGAGCAATAACTGTTGTTCAACCCAGTAGAAGGATGGCGCAGATAGAGAGAGAAGAGCTGGTGAAGCAGACCCAAGATTTCTTAGAGAAAGGTTTGATCCGGCCCAGTTTTTCCAGTTGGGGTTCTACTGTAGTCTTTGTGACCAAGTCGGATGAGTCGTTGAGATTCTGTGTGGATTATCGAGATTTGAATAAGGTTACTATTAGGAATAAGTATCGATTGCCCCGTATAGATGATCTTTTTAATCAACTCCATGGAGCTTTTATTTTCTCCCAATTGGATTTAGCTTCAGGTTTTCACCAGTTAAGGGTAGCTGAGGATAGTATACCCTTGACTTCGTTCACAAGACCCAATTGTTTTTATGAGTGGCTAATTATGCCTTTTGGGCTAACCAACGCTCATGCTTGTTTTGTGGATTTGATGAACCAAGTTTTCCAGGATATGCTGAACAAATTCGTGCTCGTGTTCATCGACGACATTCTTTTCTACTTTAAGTCTGAGGAGAAGAATAAGCGACATTTGGGAATAGTGTTGGAGACTTTGAGGAGACATCTTTTGAAGGTTAAGTTTTCAAAATGCCACTTTTGGAAATCTGAAGTTAGATTTTTGGGGCATATTATTTCTGGAGAGGTATTTCTATAGATCTGACCAAGGCAGCAACTATTTAGGAGTGGAAGCAACCGTAGACTCCTACGGAAGTTCGTAGTTTTCTGGGTTTGGCAGGGTGCTGCAGAAAATTTGTCAGGGACTACTCTAAGATTTCTTTGCACTTAACCAAGTTGACTCGGAAAGGAGCAAAGTTTAAGTGGACACCCAAGTGTGAAGAGGCACTCCTGGATTTGAAGGCAAGGCAGGCCTGTGCACCTGTTCTAGCTATTCCTGATGGTAAGAGTAAGTTCGAAGTCAACATAGATGCTTGTGGACTTGGGTTGGGTGCAATGCTGATGCAGAATGGGAAAGTGATTGCGTATGCGAGCAGGAAGTTGAAGCCATATGAAAAGAATTACGCTACGCACGATCTAGAATTATTGGCCATCATCTTTGCTTTGAAGATCTGGAGGCACTATCTGTTGGGAGAGAAGTTCGAGCTTTACACAGATCACAAACCTTTGAAATATCTTTTCCCCCAGAAGGATCTAAATTTGAGGCAGCAGAGGTGGGTAGAATTTTTGACATCATATTATTTGGATATCCTCTATACTCCAGGGAAAGCAAATGTTCTGGCGGATGCTCTATGTAGGAATGTAGTTCTATCTATTTTGGAAGTTGCTCTGTCTCTACAAGATAGGATCATAAGCAGTCAGATGAAGGATATGTATTTTGTGGAATTGATTCTAGGACCTGAGGATGGTCGATATTCAGATTTCAAGATAGACGATCAAGGAGCTTGGAGAATAACTGACGTTTTTGTGTGCCAGATGTGGATGGCTTGATGCAGGAAGTATTGCAGGAAGGCTACAAGTCAAGGTTGAGTATCGATCCAGGAATCTCAAAGATGAATAAGGATATGAAGAGAGTTTTCTGATGGCCAAACATGAAGAAGGATATTGATGCTTACGTCAATGGATGTGCAATCTATCAGCAGGTGAAAGGTGATCAACAGAAGACCGCATGATTGTTGCAGCCTTTGGAAGTTCCTAAGTGGAAATGGGAAATGATATCTATGGATTTCGTCGATGGTTTGCCAAGGACTAGGAAAGGAAACGAAGGCTTGTGGGTAACTGTAGATGGGCTGATCAAGAGCGCCCATTTTATTCCCGTTAAGGCAACCAGGACTGCAATATCTTTAGCTGAGATTTTCTTGAGGGAGATCGTCAGGTTGCATGGTGTTCCTGTCAGCATAGTTAGTGACCGTGACCCAATCTTTACCAGTAAATTTTGGAGGGCTCTATAGACAGCTTTGGGTACAAGATTGAGTTTGAGTACAGCCTATCACCCCCAGACCGATGGAAAAATAGGAAGGCTGAATCGAATTGTAGACGATACGCCGAGGCTTGTGTTCTGGATTTTGGTGGGTCTTGGGAGGATCAAGTGCATTTAGAGGAATTCTTGTACAATAATAGTTATCAGACGAGTATTAAGATGGAACCCTATGAAGCTTTGTACGGGAGACCTTGTAGATCACCGTCCTATTGGGTAGAGTCGGGAGATTGTCTTGTTCTTTGTCCAAATTTGATCCGAGAGGCATCTGCAAAGGTGGAGCATATCAAGAAGAGAATAAAAGAAACTCAGAATTGCCAGAAGAGTTATGCGAATAAGATACGAAGGCAATCGGAATTCGAAGTCAGAGATTTGGTTTTTGTCAAGGTTTCCCCGATAAAATTAGCGAAAGATTAGGAAAGACGGGAAAGCTTTCCCCAAGTTATATTGGTCCGTTCCGAGTGCTCGGGAGAATTGGTGATGTGGCCTATAGGATTGAATTGCCAGTCCGGATGGCTGGAATTCACAATGTTTTTCTCGTATCTCATTTGAGGAAATATGTGTTTGGCCCATCTTTAGTTGTGGAACTGGCAGTACAGGAAGATTTAGAGATTGAACCGAACTTATCTGTAGTCAGACATCTAGTCTAGATAGTTGATCAAGATGAGAAGCAGCTCAGAAACAAGGTGGTGAAGCTGGTCAAGGTTCAGTGGAGTGAGGATACCAAAGATTGTACCTGGAAAACTCTAGATAGTTTTGGGGAAGCCTATTGGGATTTGTGTCCGGATAGCTAGTAATGTTTGTTTGAATGAATTGTTTGTTTAGCTGTTAGCGTATGAATGATATGTATGCTTGAATTGTTGGAAATAAAAGTTTTTGGATTATCTTTTGCTTTTAAATTTCGGGGATGAAATTCTCTCAAGGGGGAGGAATGTGATATCCCGAAATTTCAAGCAACTAAAATGTGATAATCTCTTTTATGAATTATTTAAATTTGGCAAATTATTCTTTTAAAACAAATAATAATGGATTGTTTATATGTATATATATAAGATTTTAAATAGAATTATTATTTTCAAACAAATTAAGTAAGTGTTGTTTATAAACGTATGTATATATACATATATGTATATATATGAGTTGATTTTAAATTGAATTTGAATTTGAATTTGAAATTCAATTAGATAAATATCCTAAAATAAATTAGATTTAAATATATATATATGATTTTTATTAATATACAATTAGTTTTATATTATTTTTTTATAATAGATTTTATTAATATAAATTAAGATATGTATTTACTAAATAGAAAATTAAATATAAAAGTTTTATAAAAACATTTAAAAATAATAAAAACATGCATAATACAAGTGTTAAGATATTAGCATATAGTTTAACAAATGTAAGATAATTAACATTTGCAAATGACAAATGTAAGATAATTAAACAAGTGTCATAATTTCATTTTATTTTCTTTTATTCTTAAAAATCATTAAATTAAGTCTATAAATATATCTATCTCCTCTCTTTCATTCCTTTTCTATCTTCATTTCAATACTAAGAAAAAAACAGAGTCTGTAAACAATTTCAAACCAGAAATTAAATCAAACTATAATCGTTTTAAAGAAACAACTTTTTTAACTATCTCATCCTGAATCATTAAGAAAATCAAGGCAATTTCTTCTCAGATTTAAGCAGGATCAACTCAACTAAGCAACTCAACTAAGTTCCCAGTTTAAAAATCAAAGCATTCCAGTTTATACTTTCTCTGTTCATTTTTTTTGGTGAGTAAACAAACCAATACTTGTTTTAAATATGTTGCATGAGATAGGAATATGAAATAATGATGTGATAATTGTTTGTTTGAGTGGAAATTTGGCTTGCATGTTGATAAATATGAGGATGTTAAGTGTGCATGTCTGTATACATATGCATATCTCTGTTTTTTACTGACAAGCTAAAAATATAGATCAAAAATCAAATTCTCCTGATACATTCTCTTATAGGTTGTGAAATTCAAACAAGATATGTTAGTTTAAACATAAATTAAGATTTTTAAATGTATTAAAGTATGATAAGTTTGAATATCATCTGGAAAATGGAAAAGATAGTAAAAACTTTGAAAACATGTTAAATTCAAATACCACAATTCTTTGATTCTCTTATATAACCTGAATCCCCATCAAAAATCATGAATTTTAAAAGTTAAACCACAATTTTAAGTTTAATTTTGAGTGTAAAATTAGTGGTTGATCAGAAAAGTAACTTTGAGCAATTTCTGGTAATCGGAGGACTTAGGAAGGTCGGGATTGCTACTGGAGACGGCGAGGGAGTAGGCGGTTTGGGGAAAAATGGCAGGTGGATTTTTAAACCACCATGGCGGCGGTGAGGCGTCGGTGTAGGGTTTAATACCCAGTTTTGGTCGAGGCTGGATTTTTGATTACTGCGACGTCTCTAGAGCATCGGACTCGTTCGAAGGTTGGGGGATGGAAGCATGGTTGGTCGACGAAGGTGTGGACGAGGTTTCGTAGTCACTGGTGTTCGAAAGCGTCGAGTCGAGGGGAGTTTTGGTCGATGTTCTACTGTTTGAGTTTGATCGTAATGGCTCGATTTTGATTTTGGATTTGTGATGGAGTTTGGGTGGTCGAAATCGAAGGTGAAGATGGTTAGTGACGTGTTGGAGGTTGCAACGATGATCGAAATGGATTCGATGATCGGTGCACGTGCACGACGCGGTTGCGTGTCAGTGGTTTGGGGAAGAAAGGTAGGCACGGGGGAGAACTCGGGGGAGATGTTTTGTGTCTCGAGTATAGCTTCGGGTCAAGTTGCGTGAGTGTTTCTTGTTAACAGGTTTAAACTATAAATTAAAAATAAGTTTTGGAAAAAAAGAAAAGCGAATTTTCTCGGGTCTGGGCTCGAGTGCATACGGGTTGAACCCGAAGTAAATGTTTTAACTGTTTTAAAATTCAATTAAAAGCAAGTTTTCAAAATTTTGAATGAATCAAATTTAAACTATTTCTTAAGTAAATTCTTTACATAATAAATGTTTTAAATGATCTGCAAGTTAAGAAATTAGTATAATCTGGAAATGTTTTAAATAATCTGCAAGTTAGGTAATTGAAATGGAATGGTATATGCACCATTGTCTGGAAATTTGGAAATTAGTCCCTAAATTTTTTAAAGTAGAATGTTAACAAGATTGTGAAATTTATTTCAACCTAGTTTCTCTAATTTGATTTGGAATGTAAATTTACATGCTTTAATGCACTGGGAGTGTTGGAGGTACAATTTAGTTGTATCTATTTTCTTGTAAATTTCCATAAGTCACCTAATTCCATAAATATGTATACAATGTGCGTCGCTTGGAATAAAAAAGAATATACCAAAATGAAGAGAAGTAAAAGGTACGGATGTTCTTCGTAGTTTTCTTTGTCTATTTCAACAAAAAAGACGACTCCTTGTAATTTCAACTAGAGCAAAAGTCTCCCTTTTAGGTAGTTTATTGAAAGTTATAAAGGTAATCCTTTTTAGGAAGCATGGCTCCAATATATTAAAACGTGAATATGAATGTTCTTTATAGAATTTACATATAAATGTAAATTCTAGAGTTCCTAAGTGTATGAATTATTGAGTTAAAATTATGAATACACACACATGTATAAATACACTTACAACTAAAAATATAAATATACATAGGGTAATGAATAAAGGGTAATAAATAAATATACATTAGTTCAAGTATTAGTTATACCTAGGATGGCTAAATATTAGTGTGTGACGACCCGACTTCTCAACCCTTGAAAAACGACATCAATACATTTACTATATAGCATGTCGGACACTCGAGTGTCAAAAAGACAGATTGTTAGGGGGAAAGAAAGAAGGTAGAAGAAAAAAGAAACTAAAAAAATACAAAATCTCACAGCGGAATGAATAATATATAACTTTAACAACTCTTTATAAAAATCAAAACTGTAGTATACATACCTCAAATCAGAGTACACAAATCAATAATTAACAGCCTGGACAGTTATAACAGCCTGTCTTCACAATTGCTGAAATTTTCAATAACACTACGACGGAATAAAACAAGTACAAGAATACATCTCGGTCTTCAGCTCGTCTCCTGGGCCCCAAAGCAATCCAATCTAAATCTGTAATACGTTCGGCCTGACTTGAGGATTATTATAAAATATTAACACATGGAACAGTCTAGTAAACCAATGTGAGTAAAACAGACCCAATTTGATTTATTAAGTTATAAAACCTTTTCAAAATAAAGTTATCGTAAGACCATGTCATAAATAAATGTGGACATGATTTTACCTTATGATCAACAAATCACTTCTATAGAAATTCCAGTGATAATATAATAATGTTTAAGGGTTAAAATAATAATAATCAAGTAGATGTGATGCTCACGCTGTGTACATCACAAAGATACTAGTATAAAATCAAAACAATATAAGGCTCGTTTGCTAATTGTGTAGGATTTCCAAGGAGGTGCCCTTAGTACTTCGAGAATGGTCCTCCTACACAAGGATCAGAGTTATCCTTCCTAAGCATCATACCCATCTAGTCGGGGTATTATAGGAAAAACATAAGTGGTCTTACTATGATCGAGTGTATCGCTCCGGCATGCCAAAAACAACTGAAGGTATCAGCATTGCTAGAAAAAGAAGATGATTACACCCTATGGGTTACCCAACCGATCATTCCTCTTATCTCTGGTTTAAGTCATTTCCACTGATGAGGCTACGCCCAATGTTCCAGCTTACGCACTGCCCCAAAAATAGAACATAGAATCCCATATGGATTCCCACACCATAATAGCCTTGGAATTGCATACAGATTCCCACAATTCAAATAGATCTTGGAATTACACACGGATTCCCATACCCTGTAGTCTTGGAACCGCACATGGATTTCAACATCTCAATATAACACGAAACTTCTCCATAGAACCGTATATGGTTTTGAAGTGGTAATGGCTCTGAGTCATCTCTTACACGCATAGTCTCCCTGTTCCCGGTCACTCCATATATCAATCATCGATTTCCCAAAATGCTCTATGAGCGGGGATCACCCCCTAACCACTTAAGTGGACGGATCTGTTAGGAACTGGAGATAGTAGTTGATGAAAACAACCTTTGTATCTTATTTTATTATAACTTATATACTAAAACGATTGTCTAGATATATATGAATATTATTATACAGGATATATATATGGCAGGTACTGATTATTGAAGATGTACCAAGATCAAGAATGAGGAAATCAAGTTTGAAGACTCATGAGTATCAAGATCAAGATTTCAAGATATGTGTTCTAGTTTTTTGTTAAAACTTCATAATAGCATGGAAATCTTCATTCTGGATTTCATTTGGGATGGAACCTATTTCTACCTTCTTAGTGGCTTACAAACCCACAATAAGTAGCTTACAAACCTACGACAAGTGGCTTACAAACCCACGAGCATCCTGGTTTTGTACAAGTTCTCGAGTCCTGATGTTATGAGATATTCTACAGGAAAAAGCTTGCAAATCTACTTCAAAATGGTTTTTCAAAACTTCTTTTCAAAATATTTTAGCCTTAAAATTATCTTTTCAAATGATTTTTCAAAAGATGTTTTAGCCTTAAAATATTATTTGTTTCCATTTTAAAATAAACTCTTGTTTTAAACTTCATTTTCAAACACAAATATTACGTTGTTTTTTACATAGGGTGTCGACATCATAGGATAACCCATGTCGAAATGGTGTCAGTTGAATTCAGAAGTTTCAATTTTCAAAAGAAGTGTCTATTCGTTTAAATCTCTTCACGAATGGTTATGACCGTTGGTGCTTTATAAATAGGCTTCACAAATGAATTTTTTTATCATCTGTTTTCATATTTTCATCACTTCTTCTTCACCACAAATCCATATTCTATAATTTTCATATTTTTAAGATCGTACCAAAATTCTACCGAATTCTCAAGTCAATCAAATTAGAATCTCATTCTTGTTTGATTCTCTGCCCTCTTTCTAAGATCAAAGTGCTATTTAGATTTTAGGTTCAATTTGCAATCAAAAGTTTATCGAGTCTCTCTATAAGGTGTGGTTGTGCTTGAAAATCAATTGGGTAACCTTTTGGCCCATAAATCAAGAGAGTTTGCCTCGGACTCGTGAGACAGGACGGTACCTCAAGGCCTTTATAAATTGAGGAATGTAATCTCGACATTGGTATAATAAAAATCTGTATGAGGTGGTTTGCCTTGGTACAGGACTGGATGTATGGTTACTCCAAACTAGTATAAAATCTGGTACGTTCATTCCCTTTACTGCTTTTTATTTATTTTCTGCATCTGTATTTGATTTTGTCATAATTTTAGTTCATATAAGTTTTAGAATCCGTTAAATTATATTCGCCCCCTCTCTGGTGTTAAATTATCCTTAAGATCCTTAATTTGCACTCCCTTTAAATTGGTATCAGAGCATAGGTTTTCACAGTTTCCATAACCCTAAACTTGAAAAGTTAAAAATGGCATTTTAGGAAATTTTGTTAATACTAGTTTGAACTCATGCATTTCATCAAAGTATCATAAGTATGCGTATAGTTTCTATGAAAAATCAAGTTATCTACCGAATTGGTTTGTTATGCAGGAACAGACATGTTACATGGCTTTTGAAGAATCAACAACCAATGGAAAAAACATGCAAATTGAGAAAGATAAATGGGTACTTGATAGTGGCTGTTCAAGGTATATGACTGGAAATCCCGAGTTACTCAATGACATTGTATATCAAGATGGTGGATTGGTCAACTTTGGAGACAACTCAAAAGGATAGGTGGTTGGCATCGGCAATGTCGATAATTCCAAAACTCCTATTGTTTTTGATATTTTGCTAGTTAGGAATTTAAAAAATAATTTTCTTAGTATAAGTGAATTATGTGATAAAGGATTTAAAATTAAATTTGGGAAAGATAAGTGTCACATCGAAGATAATAAGTCAAATATTATCTTTGAAAGAATTAGGAAGAAAACATTTACTTCTTAGTATGAAAGTTTCAAATGATAACTTATGTCTTCTCGCTAATACAAGTGATCCTTGGATTTGGCATAAAAGATTTGGTCATTTAAATTTCAAACTGTTATCTAGGTTATCAAAACTTGACTTAGTTAGAGGTCTTCCTAAGTTAAACTTTAAAGTTGATAGTATATGTGATGCTTTCCAATTAGGAAAACTTAAGAAAAGTTCATGTAAATTAAAAGATATGATTTCTACTTCTAAACCTCTAGAATTACTTCATTTAGATTTATTTGGTCCATCTCAAGTTCAGTCAATTAATCACAATAAATATTTTTTTGTAATTGCAGATGATTATTTTAGATATACTTGGACAATTTTTCTTAAAATTAAAAGTGATGCCTTTGAATTATTTAAAAGTTTTGCTAAAATAATTCAAAATCAACTTTCTTTAAAAATAAAAACTATTCTAGTGATCGCGGCGGAGAATTTGAAAATGAAAATTTTGAGATTTCTGTAATCAAAGAGGAATTATTCATAATTTCTCTTTTCCAAAAACTGCACAACAAAATGGAGTGGTAGAACATAAGAATAGAATGATTCAAAAGTGTGCTAGAACAATGCTTTCTGATAGTAATTTACCTAAAATCTTTTGGACCGAAGCAGTCGCTAAAACATGTTATATATGAAATAGGATTTTAATTAGACCATTAACTAATAAAACACCATATGAATTACTTTACAATAAGAAACCCATAGTAGCTTATTTTAATGTTTTTGGTAGTAAGTGTTTTATTCTTAATACAAAAGATAATTTAGATAAATTTGAACCTAAATCCGACAAAGGTATCTTTATTGGATATTCTAATAGAAGCAAAGCATTTAGAGTTTATAATTTAAGAACTAACACTATTGAAGAAATAATGCATGTATCTTTTGATGAAAATTTTAAAGATACTGTACAAAAAGAAGATTAAGAAGATTTTGTAACTTTAAATAATGAACCTAATGAAACTAATTGTGAAATCATTCAACCTAATAAAAGAAATAGGCAATTGAAAGATCATCATGTAGAAAATTTACTAGGAAATATTGAATCTATAGTTAAAACAAGAAACCAACAAAATAGTACGAGTAATGTAGCTTTTATATCAACTATTGAACCTAAAATTCCAAAGGAAGCATCATCTGATGATTCATGGATTCTTGCTATGCAAGAAGAATTGAATCAGTTCACCAGAAATGATGTTTGGGAACTTGTCCTTAGACCTGAGGATAAAAGTATAATTGGAACAAAATGGGTTTATAAGAATAAAATGAATAAATTTGGTGAGATCGTGAGAAATAAAGCTAGCTTAGTCGCTCAAGGTTATTGTCAAGAAGGAATTGATTATGACGAAACCTTCCACCCATAGCAAGACTAGAAGCTATCAGGATTCTACTTGCTTTCACAAACTACAATAATTTTATGTTATATCAAATGGATGTTCAAAGTGCTTTTCTAAATGGTTTTGTAAAATAAAATATTTATGTTGAACAACCCCCACTTTTTAAAGATAATAAATTTCCAAATCATGTATATTAATTAAAGAAAGCTTTATATGGTCTGAAATAAGCTCCGAGATCCTGGTACGAAAGACTAAGATCTTATTTACTACAATCAGGTTTTGAAATCAGTAAAATAGATACAACTTTTTTATTAAAAGAAACAAAAATGATATTCAACTAGTACAAATATATGTAGATGATATAATATTTGGATCAACTAATAACATAATGAATAAAAAATTTCAAATATAATAACTAAAGAATTTGAAATGAGTCATACGGGAGAACAAATTTTCTTCTTAGGACTTCAAATCAAACAACTAGATAAAGGAATTTTCACTAGTCAAGAGAAATATGCTAAGTATTTAATTAATAAATTTGGATTGACCACTTCTGGTGGGAAATCAACTCCAATGACAACTAATGTAGCTTTAAATAAAGAAGATAAATCAAAAGATGTTGATCAAAAATTATATAGGAGAATGATTGGTTCGGTGCTTTATATAACAGCAAGTCGTCCTGACATCATGCATAGTGTCTGTCTCTGTGCAAGATACCAATCTCAACCTAAAGAAACTCACTTAAAAGCTGTTAAAAGAATTTTAAGACATATAAAACATACTTTAGATTATGGTTTATTTTACTATAAAAATGATGTATTTGATTTAATTTCATATTGTGATGCTGATTACACTGGTTGTAAATTAGACCAAAAAGTACAAGTGGAACTTGTCACTTTTTAGGACATTTTCTAGTTTCCTGGTTTAGTATGAAGCAAAATACTGTATCCTTGTCAACAATTGAAGCAGAATATATATCTGCTGCTTTGGCTTGTCCTCAAGTCATATATATGCAACAAACTTTAATAGATTTTGGATTAACTATAACTAAATCACCAATTTATTTTGACAATACTAGTGCGATAAACATATCTCAGAATCCAACTCATCATGCTAGAACAAAACATATTGATATTAGACATCATTTTC
The DNA here is from genome assembly GCA_030765085.1 of Allium cepa. Lineage (NCBI taxonomy): Eukaryota > Viridiplantae > Streptophyta > Magnoliopsida > Asparagales > Amaryllidaceae > Allium > Allium cepa. The sequence goes on from CM060944.1 coordinate 207,978,319, forward strand.
TTAGAGATAATCTAAGTAAGGAAATCGTAACTCTTGAATATAATAATACTAAAAAACAAATTGCTGATATATTAAACAAACCATTAAATGAACAAAACTTTACTAAATTTAGAAGAGAATTAGGTATATGTTCATTAACAGAAATATAAATTATAAATAATAAAAGTATAATTAATATAAATAAAAATTTCTCAAAAATTACACTAGCCATGTCGACATGAGCCATCCCCCTATGTCGACATACTAGCTGTGATTTTCAAATTTAAATTTCCCTCTAAAATTATTTATTAAGTTATATATTTATATATTTCGACTTTTACTCATTTTCTCTGTTCTATTCCCTGTAACAAACTTCCAAAACAGTAAATTAATGGCTTCCTCTTTTAATAATGAAACTTCTTCATCCACTTCTCCTCATTCTAGTCCTTTTCAACGATCCACACACGTATGAGTCATCAAATTGCAAGAGAAGATGAAAGATTTGCTTCAAATGATGATGGAGATTCAAGTTAGTCAACTACGAATTGCAAGAGAACAAGATAGGCAAGGCAGAATCCTTAGGAATCTCCAACAATTCCTTATGGATAACCATGCCAATCCCATTTTTATTCAAGAATCATCACAAGCCATGGATTCTGAAGAAGAAGAAGAGCCTCTAGAAGAACCACAAGAGGATCAAGAAGAAGAACATCCTCTGCCGAATCTGGATGTTCATATGGACGAAGACGATGGCGTGATTTGTGTTGGAGAGGTCCTTTTTGACGCCAATGGGAGTTTGGTTGAGCAACGTGGAAACTTTTGTCTCCACTATCCAAATTGTTCAGTCCATAAATCATCAATAGTTAAAGGTCCTCGTTAAGCGTTTTTTATTTTTCTCTTTCGTGATTGTATATTAGTTTGTTAATTTGTATATAAGTGTTATCTTAGGATTCTTATAAAGACAATCTTCGATGTATAGAAACATGAATTCATGTTTGTATATCTCTTTTTCCATTAAGTTCAAGGTTTACAGTTTTTTTTTTTGTTGATGACAAAGTGGGAGAAATTTATATAAAATGATAGGCTTGGAGTAAGGGGGAGTTGTTGGTGTAAGGGGGAGTTATGGTACGATCGAAGCGGTAAGTATATTTTATAAGGTTGTCATCATCAAAATGGGGGAGATTGTTAGGAACTGGAGATAGTTGTTTTGATGACAACAACCATTGTAACTTATTTTATTATAACTTATATACTAACACTATTGTCTACATATATATGAATATTATTATACAGAAATATATGAAGCAGATACTGATTTTTGAAGATTGTACAATATCAAGATCAAGAATAAAGAATTCAAGTTTGAAGACTCATGAGTATCAAGATCAAGATTTTAAGATATGTGTCTAGTTTTTTGTTAAAACTTCATAATAGCATGGAAATCTTCATTTCGGATTTCACTTGGGATGGAACCCATTTCTACCTTCTTAGTGGCTTACAAACTCATGACAAGTAGCTTACAAACCTACGACAAGTGGCTTATAAACCCACGAACATCCTGTTTTTGTAAAGATTCTCGAGTCTTGATGTGATGAGATGTTCTGCAGAAAGAAGCTTGCAAAGCTACTTCAAAATGGTTTTTCAAAACTGCTTTTCAGAATATTTTAGCCTTAAACATATCTTTTCAAATGAATTTTCAAAAGAATGTTTTGGCCTTAAAATATTATTTGTTTTTGTTTTAAAATAAACTCTTTTTTTAAACTTCATTTTTGAAAACAAATTTTACATTGTTTTTTACACAGGGATGTCGACATCATGGGATACCCCATGTCGACATGGTGGCCGTTGAATTCAAAAGTTTTATTTTTCAAAGAAGTGTCTATTCGTTTAAATCTCTTCACGAATGGTTATGACCGTTGGTGCTTTATAAATAGGCTTCACAAACGAATTTTTTAATCATCTATTTTCATATTTTCTTCACTTCTTCTTTTCCAAAATCCATATGCTATAATTTTCATATTTTTAAGATCGTACTGAAATTCTACCAAATTCTTAAGTGAATCTGTAACGACTCAATTTTTCGATGCCCGAAAGTTGAATTCAATATGTCCACTATATCGAATGTCGCACAATCGAATGCTGAAAAACCAAACTGTTAGGGTTAAAGAAGAAGAAGATAGAAGAAGATAGAAGAAGAAACAGAATCTTACATTTCGCAGCGGAACAAAATATAATAGATATATGAATAACCTTTAAAAAAAGCACTATATCAGTTTATACATCACATTATCAAAGTGTTACAACAAAACAGTGGAAAAGAATAAGTGATACGCCTCGCCATCCAGCTTGCCTTCAGATCTCCACAGCATACTTTTCCGACTTCACTCTAGAACAACTGATAACATGGCTTTAGGCTACCCGTGTGGAAAATTGTGGGCACTCAGAGTTTAGAAAGGGAATAATAAACTCCATGTCAATCATGGGACTGGTGGAAGATCTTAAAAACAGTTATTTTCACAAAGAAAATAAAGAGAAATCCGCTATGCTTTTGGAAAATGAAACTACCATAAGGCCTCCCTGCACACACACAATGCAAGCGTACAATTGGAGGAGATTTCTCCTTAAGACAGTCAAAGATGCTTGATACGCAAAATCTCTTTGATATTATTATTATTAGTGCATAGTGTAGAAAACATTTCAAAAATATAATTTAAATCTTAGCCCGCATAGGTACTATTATATTATGCCTACTATAGCTACCTTTTGAGGAGGCAGGTTATACAATTGCAATCGTAAAGCGCTCATATTGTTTCTTTGGATTTCCAACAAATGGTCAGGCTAAGGAACTTCCTCGGCCACATGGGTATGCCTCTGGAGGGACGTCCCGAGAACCTAGCTGGATCTCTGCTAACACAAGGCCGACTTACCTCTGTAACTAGGTAACTACTACACGAGCATGCCATCCCCCGGTCATTACCGACCTTTATCCGAGAATCCTCAGCACCAACAACCACAAAGTAATAAATTTGCAGCAACCACATAGGTTCCATATCTCGGCTCCATACCATGATACAACCATTTTCCAGAAGGAAATGGACATACCCTCAGGAGGCACTACCCCCAAATAACCTTCCCGCATCCTTCCTATTTTGACCATTCCAGTTTGTGAGGTCCGACGAAGTCTCATCCACAAAGCTACACTTTTCACAAAAGCCATGCTTCGATCAACACATGAACAGCCGCACTTCGTATGCCACATTAGCAAATTGGGAATATATCACTAGTAACCTTTATCTACATAAACTCTAAGGTCGTATGTCTAAGAGAAGGGTGTTAAGCTAAGATAATAAATTCTCTGCCGCCAAACAGAAATGTATTTGACAGAAAGCAGCTTTACATCACAAAGTGTAATGTCAGACACACATCCATACAAGTCCATTCTGGGATCGAACGTAACCAAAGGCACTTTAAAGAAGCCCTTGCAAATTTGGATATTCACTAATCATGTCCAGACTCCCTATCACAAAGGGTGATAAAATCTCCATACTGCAGCAACTCGGTGCGGAGACATTCGACAGGTAATCCTTTCGTTTTCGAAAATACCCGGTCTTTAGCACCATCTTCAAATGCAATCCCATTTCTTCGTATCATCAATCGAAATGGTTATTATGATACAAAGTCCTCTCCTGTCTAATCCAAATAACGAGCGCTTATTTTTAAAATAAGTGTTACATTCAGATTTCAAGCAAATCACAACAATTTCCACTTTGATCTTTTTAAATAAAAGATCCAACACAAAGATTCGATGTGATTTTCGAATATCCATTTGGAATTAGACCCCCGGTCGCATCGAACTTCAAATGCCATTTAAAGGCCAATATTGATAGTCGATTATTTAACTATCAAACGATATTCACAACAATTACCAAAATTTACATAATTTTCCCCCAATTATTTATTTTCAAAATATCTTTGCCAGATATATTTTCAACACTTCAACCCTTTGAAAACAAATTTCAAATCACTTTCCTTACGCGGAATAGATTTCCAATATCATTTATTTTCTTTGAAATTTTCTCGAGTTGAAATACTTTAAAATAAATTTAAATCACTTATCCAAAATATTCTTGGAAATATTTATAATAAAAACTATTTCTAAAAACTTATTTTAATATTAGTTATGAAAACATTATGCCAATATCTCATATAAAACTACAAGTCCAAACTAATTGTAAAATAAAATTAATAGATAGAGTATAAATATTTAAATAACCATTTTCTAAATCCAATATTAATTAAATCTTTAAATAATCACTTCTATAATTAACTTAATAAATATTTACTTTAAAGATTTAAAAAAATTCTCAAAAATAATTTCTCCAACAATATTCTTTCAAACCAATTTCTAGAACTTTTAATTTATACTTTAAAATCTACTTTGAAAATATAGTTGGCTTTACTGGAAAATACATTTTCCATTCTAAGATGGTTCATTTGAATCAATCAATAAATCATTTTTGATTTATTTCAAATTTACATTCCAAAATCCGTAATTTCCTTTCCAAACTTTTTAAAAATCAACCAATATTTATTTTTAAAATAAATTTCCCTTCCCTTTATAAATTCCCATAGTGAATTCCAAATATGCACGGATATACGATTTTCAAATCGATTTCCAAATATTTACTTTCAATCAACAAATCAAATTCCAAATTGATTTCTAAATTTATTTCAGACACCAAATCAAATTCCAAGTTGATTTCCCAAAGATTCATTTTCAAACTCCAAATCAATTTTCAAATTGATTTTCTAAAATTTATTTCAACACTAAATCAATTTCAAGTAAATTTCCAAATTTATTTCTTTTATAAAAAACTCCTTTATTTCTTACAAAATATTTAAAATCTGAATTTAGAATAAAATTCTCCAGCTTTTAAATAACATTACTTGAAATCCATTTATTAAAATCTTTTCCTATATTTTGGGATTAATTCGATAAGATTTCAAAATTCAATCTTTACCCCTTTAAATTTCTTCTTTTAAAATTCACCCAATTCTTTAAAATGAATTTACTTAAAATTTTCCACTTAAATTTTTAAAAATCAATTTTTATATTCCTGGTATCCTACGATACCAAAAATATATTCGGCCAAACCATAGCCTTCAAAGATTTCAATCACAAATATAATCATATACAGATTATAAATAAACCAACATACAACATATGAAACAAATTCGAATATTTGAGTAATCCAGTTGGATCCCTCCAACCTGTCCATAGATGTTAGCACAACAATTAAATACCAATTCCACTTTGAGGTGGAATATCACGGTATATAGGATTTTATATTATATCATCCGCTATTATGTGGCGCATAGGGTCTCATCCGCTATATAATGCGGATAATCAATCACTCCAACACACATATATATATACACATACATACATACACACACACTACTATATATTACCACATCAAACAGTCAATCAATAATTGAAATTCCAATTATTTAAATTTGAGTGAGAAGATCTCACCTTTGCTCCTTTATTTTGCAATCCACTTCCAATTCGACTTGTTTTTCCACGATTTTTACCTTGTATAAATATTAGATGATTTAATTAATATTTGAAATAAATCGAACAATCAATTCCCTTTTAATAGATTAAATTAATTAACACTTTTAAGTTTGAACTTATCTAATAATTAATTTCCTATTCGACAAATTAAATTAGCCAAATTATTCTATTAAACAAATTTTTTCTCATACCAATTTATTTCATTAAATCGAATTCCTTTTTGAAAATATTTTAGTAATTAAATTAATTAAATAATTTCATTAAATAAGTAAATTACTTAATACATTATTTAAAACATGCTATTAATTTTCTTTTACAAAAATCCCTTAAATCATTAAATAAGCTAATTTTAACAAGTTAATTTCCTAAAATCAGTTTTCAACTTGAAATATATATATATATATATATATTTTCTGTTTTACTGTAATAAACTACATGTATATATATACTTCACTGTATATATTTATAAACATTACAACTATATTTTTTCAGTTTCCAATATATATATATATATATATAAACTGTGTGTGTATATATTTATTAAGTTAAATAAATAAATAAAAATATACTTCTCTGCCCTAGTGATGAACTCGCTGCCATCCCAAAAATCGAAGACCAAACCCTTGACACGACTCGACTCCGGCTAGAATTTACTTTGTTAGCCTCCTCATTCGATTAGAGATGTTGACCTGTGCGAGCACGCGCACGTACTAACCAATGCCATTGAGGCCAAGCCTCGTCGTGGCCTTGTATAAGATCGAGCCGAAGTGAGAACCCCCCACAACCTCTCGATGCCTTGTTGCCGCCACCCCTTTCATGCGACAATGCCCTTGCTGCCATGAACCCTTCGCGATTTCCAATGTATTGCTTGCACTTGATGTCAGATCGAAGCGTCGAGAAAATCTTGCCCCGCAACGATTTTCAATCGTCAGAGTTTGATTTGTTTGAAGAGAAGCGGCCGTCGTTTTGAAGCTCTGTATATTTTTTTATAAAGAGGATCAAGACTATGAGATGCATGATTAAGTGGACGGCCATTACATGAATTACTTTAAGCTCGAATTAAAGACGAGAAGGAAAAATGTAAGTATTCGATTTAGAAAGACTGGGATTTGAAAATAGAAGAGATCGGCCATTGTTTTCATTTTTGATTTTGAAGATAAACAAAGAGGGGTTTTATTTTTATTTTATTTTTTCTTTTGATTTCTATTTTTCTTTTGCGTTTATTATTTATAACTAATGCGTGTAAACATCTATCAAAGAAAAGTAAACATGTATTAAATTTTCTCATTGTGTCAACGTATGGGCAGTGATTCAATTGTATTATTATATTCAAATTTAAATTCAAATGTGAATGTTCTCGATATCCGCAACACAAAATCTTAATTTCTAATAGATGCATGTCGTCAGGCGTTTATAATGTTATATGCCTATTCTGAATGCGAAGGAAAAGGTTTCGAATCCAAATTCGATCGTATGGAGAAGATAGCATTTTTGGACCAATTATTAAATTGAATTTCCGATTTAATTTCAGCGCTTTTGCTTAACATACGGCCAAATGATCACTCCAATACTATGAGAATTGAAATCCTAATGGAACTGGTTCCATCGAATTTCGAGACTGTGCCCCGGAAGGTTATTTTTAAATATCGATTTAAACGATATAAATTCAAAATTGAAAAAATCACTTTCAAATTCAATTCTGAAGCTTCCATTATCTTCAGTATTATCAATATAAATTTCCTAAGTCTTGAAAATATTTTTAACAAGCATAAAATTGAAGACTCAAAATTTTACCCATCCTATAATTAAATTCAATTATTTAATTGTCAAATTCATAGTCGTATTTGAAATTCAAGTTAAATCGACTTCCAAATATTTAAAATCAATTAAATATCTCTATTTCAAATTTTCAAAAATTCTGGGTCGTCACAGAATCAAATTAGAATCTCATTCTTGTTTGATTCTCTGCCCTTTCTCGAATATCAAAGTGCTATTCAGAGTTACAGGATCAATTTGTAATCAAAAGTTTATTGAGTCTCTCTATAAGGTGTGGGTGTGCTTGGAAATCAATTGGGTAATCTTGTGGCCCGTAAATCAAGAGAGTTTGTCCTGGACTCACGAGACAGGAGGGTACCTCAAGACCTTTAGAAATTGAGGAATGTAATCTTGACATTGGTATAATAAAAATCTGTATGAGGTGGTCTGCCTTGGCACATGACTGGATGTAGGGTAACTTCGAACCAATATAGAATCCGATGTGTTCTTTCCCTTTACTACTTTTTATTTACTTTCTGCATCTGTGTTTGATTCTGTGATTGTTCTATGATTAAGTTCTATATTTGTTTTTGTCATAATTTTTAAATTAGTTCACGTAAGTCTTAGAATCCATTAAACACTATTCACCCCCCTCTAGTGTTAAATTAGCCTTAGGATCCTTAATCTGCACTTCCTTTCAGGATCTCCTTATCATTTATCCTAGAAGGACAACGAGTTTATACGTACAGTATAGCACCATGGATGGTAACTATACCATATATTTCCCGTGTTTCCTCTAGATATTTCCAAAGTTAAAACCCTTCGGTGTTAAGTTGGAAATCGTTTCTTACCACCAAGATTTAAAAGGATTACATATTTGAGCCAACGATTACATTTCCCACTAAAACCACTATGCCCCTTCAATTTAATTTTGATAAATTGGAATTCCTTATTTCAAAACAGGTATATACTTATTTCATCTAAATAAGTGTATCCACAAATCATTTCTTTCAAAAATACTTGAAAACCCATTAAAATAGATATGGAAGTACTATTTGGTATTGACCATGGATCGCAGCTCGATGGTTGTGTCTCTATTCCCAAGAAAACCTAACTTAACTTAGGCAATCTCCATCTCCCTATTTCCGCCATGCAATCATCATAGCTCGCAGTTTGCACAATGGTTACATTGCTATCACAGCAAAAACATCCCAAACTGTAGGCAATCCCTACCCTCGAATTATGCTATGAAAAATACCGTTAATTCCCAAGATCTTACATTGAATACTATTTCAAAATTTGTTCGTAACTATAAAGCTTTTATAATGATCAAGGAAGAATTTAAACAATTTAAATATCAGTAATGATATCATTTAAAACCTTTTATAGAATTATTAATAATATATTATAATAATGTAACGACCTGGAATTTTGGATTTCTGAAATGGGAATATTTAATTCATTTTAAATATTCGAGTGTTGGTTTTTAACTTGAATTTCAAATATCACGGGTTATTGGATAATTTAAATATTGAATTTAATAATTGGAAATTGGGTAAAATAGGGAATCTGGAACTTCAAGCTTGTTGAAAATATTTTATAAGCTTATAAAAGTTATATTGATAATACTGACGATAATAGAAGTTTTAAATTTGAGTTGAAAGTGTTTTGTTCTATATTAAAAATATATCCTTTAAATTGATATTTAAAAATAGCCTTCCAAGGCACACTTTTGCAATTTGACGAGACCAGTTCCAATTGAACCATAATATTGTATTATTATCGGATTTTAATTTTCGTAGTACTTGGAGTTGTCATGTGGTCATATGATATATAAACGCGCTAAAATCTATATCGAAAATTCAATATAATTTATGGGTTCAAAAAGCTATCTTCTCCATACGATCAAATTAGCTCTCGAAACCTTTTCAATTGAGTTCGTAATTGGGTAAAACGTTATAAACATCTAGCGGAATGCTTCGATAGGAGATCGAGATTTTAGACGTCGTTTTCAAGACAATTTGAGTTTGAATTCAATAATATAAGTGCATTGAAAACAATGTAGCAAGCATGCGGACACACAAGGCAAAATTGAAACAATTGTCCGTCCTATTAACACGTGCCTTCTTCTTTTCAAATTAAAATAAGTAAATCAAATGAGAGAGAGCTTGGCCGAAAAAAAAAATTCTTTAAAAATCAATTCCTCTCTCCAATTCATTGAAAACAGATCGAACGAAATCAAGCCGGCCGATTCAAAATAATTCCAAGCTAAAAAATAATGGCAGAAATAATAGTATTCAAGTCATATATCCTTTTGCATGCGATCAATTTAAGGTGAGAATTGCGAGTCAGCGTAGGGCAGGAAGGCGAGCCGATTGCGACGAGGTTGGTGAGGGTGTGGAATCCATCGTCGCGTGCGTTCGTGGAGGTATTGTGCAGTTGCATTCGAGGGTAGTCACGACTGGGTGAATGTACGCTCGTGTACGCGCCTATGTCGGAAGGGGAAATGCGAGGCTAGGCTAGGGTTTGGGATTGGCAAGCATGGCTGGGTTGGGCGAAGTATTGCGATGTCGAGAAAGTTAAGCAAGGAGTTGGAGCAGCACTACTTTCGAACATTGAATGGTGAGTCTCGTTGGCAGCCAAGGCTTCGGGTTCGTGGTGGCAGCGACGAACAAGGAGGGCTCGTACTCAAATAAGAGTTTGGGCAGTGAGGTATTTCTGCTATTTTTATTTTCAATTTAAAATTTATATGTAAAAATGTGTGTGTATATATATATGGGAAATTAAACCATTTTTCCTTGTTCGTTTCTGTTTTTAATTTAGTTGTAAATGATATGTGTATAAGGTTATTGACAGAGTATCTTATTTGTTGCAGCAAGTTATAGCTGTAGTTTTGCTTTTACATATTTTAATTTAAATATATATAGACTGTCAGTAAATGTATATATAGATAAGATGTTGGAAAAACAAGGGGTTTTTAAAATGTTCTTAAAATGCTCGAAGACTTTATAAAAGTAGAATTTTTGAAATCCATAATTTATTTTTAAAAGTATATATATGGTTTCAAAAGAAAAAGGAAGAATAAATATACATATATATATATTCACTTACTATTAAATTTTATAAATATGTATTAAGGTGGTTAACTTATCTAATTAGCTTATTCAATTATTTTAGCAACTAAAATATAATTTATTAAAGGAAAATTAGTTGAAGTAAAATTCTTATTCGATTAAGTCAATAAATGGTTCGATTAGTTCAAATGATAATAAACCATATAATGTTTATTCAAGGTTTGAAATCTTGAAGAATCGTGAAGAAACAAGCTGTTTTGGTTTGGGATGCATAAATCAAAGGTGATTTAACCTCATTCATTTGGATTACCTTTAAAATTTAAATAGTTAAATTTAAATCATTAGTTGCTTACTTGAATTGATTATTTATTATCAGCTTGGATGTGATATGTTTTATACACACACACACACACACACAGATATATATATATATATATATATATTGGAGTGGTTGATTTCCCGCATTATATAGTGGATGAGACGCTGTGCTCCCCCATAATAGCGAATGACCCATTATACCGCGATATCCCCGTTGAAGTGGGATTGGTATTTTATATTGTGCTAACATCTGTGGATGCGGGTAAAAATAGGTTGAAGGGATCCAACTGGATTCCTCAAAATATTGAATTTGTTTTGATAATCTGTGATATGATTCATTGATTACCAGCGAATGATTATAGATTATATTGGGAATTGAAATATTGGATGCTATGATTTGATTGAATGTATTTAGGTATATTGAGATATCAAAAATATAAAGATTGTGTTTTAAAGGAAAATAAAAGAGAGAATTTTTAAGTAAAATAATTATAGAGAATTTGGATAAATTAAAGAATTAATTAGAAAAGGATAAAAGTTGATTTTTTAAATTCAAATAAATAAATTCCGGGTATGGGAAGGAGATTTTTGAATAAATGGGAGTAAATGAATTTTTAAACTTAAGTGATATAATTTAAAGAAATAAAGAATTGTTTTTTTAAATTAAAGGTTTAAAATAGTTGGAAGAGATAAAGAAGAATTTTGGGAAAAAGTATGAAATTGTTATTTTCAGCTTAAATAAGATTTTAAATCATAATAAAGAAGTAAAAACTGTAATTAATGGGTTTGAAATAAAAATGAGTAAGTAAAGAAATTATTTTAAAAATAGATTAAATTTTTGAAATCGATCTGGAAATTGATTTAATCTTTGAAATTGTGTTTTAAAAGGAGGATGAGACTATGGAATTTATGAACTGGGTTTATAAAGTGAAATAAGATATCAGTGGATATTTGAAAGTATAAATTCACGGTGGGAATTTATAAAGGAACAGGTAATTTTTTCAAACAAAATAAATTGTGGTTTTAATTTTAAAGGTATAGGAAAGAAATTTACGGTTGGGACGTACATTAAATTAGGATAAATCGAGAAGATTTATTAATTGATTAAATGGGTTGTATTGAGATGGAAAGTGTATTTTTTTGAAAAACCAAGTATGTTTTCAAAGCATATTTTTTAACTATAAGTTAAAATGTCACGATCCAAATTCCAGCTTTCGAGAATCGACATCCGTACTCCACTGTACTTGAATGCCGCAGATTCAAACGTTGAAATTCGAGTCGTGCCGGAGCTTATAACACATTAAGTACAACGCAGCAGAAGAAACATAATATACATTTGATATACAATATGATACAATTTCTGGTACAACAGAATGATACAATGAATATACATAGGAGATATGATACAAGACAATAGCAGCGGAAAGAAAAGGTAACATCAGCAGCGGAACAAAAATCCCCAAAGTGATCTTCAAGGGAGAACTCCATCTTCAAAACACCAATCCAGCAATAGCTCGAACTCCCAATCACGATGCACACAGATGAGCAAGTGCAGTTCAGATCCAAAGACTGAACTAGCTCCAGATAATCTACTAAACCTGACTATCTGAAAAACCCAAATCTAGACTGCCTGTGTAGGAAAATAGTAGGCACTCAGAGTTTAGGATAGGAACAATAAACTCCATGTCAGTCATGGGACTAGTATGAGCAAATAAAAACAATTGGTCTTTTAAAACAAGCAAAGAATTTAAATTTGAAAATCCGCAATGCCTTTTAGAAAATGAAACTACCATAAGGTCTCCCGCCACACACACAATGCAAACGTAGAATTGGAGGAGATTTCTTCTTATGATAGTCAAATATGCTTGATACGAGAAAATTCTTTGATATTATTATTATAAGTGCATGGTGTAGAAAAACCCTTTCGAAAGTATAATATAAATCATAGCCAACATAGGCATTTTGCACTTATGCCTACTATAGCTACCATGTTCAGTAGCAGGTTACCACCACATTCCATGGCAGGTTATACAACTAAAACCATACAGGGCATGTATTGTTTTCATTGGATTTCCAACAAATGATCAGGCTAAGGAACTTCCTACTGTCCATGGGATCGCCTCTGGCGGGACGTCTCGAGAACCTAACTGGATCTCTGCCAACACAAGGCCGGGTTACCTCCGTAACTAGGAAACTACTACTCGAGCGTGCCATCCCCCGGTCCTTTGGGACCTTTATCCGAGGTACCTCTAATCCAAAAACCACAAAGCAATCACAAAGTAATAGATCTGCAGTATCCACATGAGTGAAATATCTGGGCTCCATACCATGACACCACCAAGGGAATGACAAACCCTAAAGGGCGCGACCCTCATAACCTTGCCGCATCTTTCCTGTTTCGACCATTTCCGGGGTGTGAGGTCCTGATGCAGTCTTGTCCACAAAGCTACGCTTTATAAAAAGCCATGCTTTGATCACAAATGATCAACAAATGATCATCAACACACAGCATCACTTAGCATGCCACACAACCAAATTGGGAATATATCACTGATAAATATGAACTACATAACCTCTGAGCTCGTACGTCTCAGAGAAGGGTGTTAAGCTAAGAGAATAAATTCTCCGCCACCAAGAAGAAATGTATTTGATAGAGATCAGTTTAATATCTCAAAGTGTAATGTTGGACATACAACCATACAAGTCTGTCCCGGTTCGAACAGAACCGAAGGTACTTCCGAAGAAGCCCTTGCAAATCCGGGTATCCACAATCCCAATCGGACTTTCCGTCACTTAGGGAATCTCTAAACCGTAGCTACTCGGTGCAGAGACAATCGATAGGTTATCCTAACGTTCTTGAAGACACCCGGTCTTCAACACCGGTCTTCAAATGCAATCCATGACGTCGTATCACTATTCGGAATGGGTTGTATGACACAAAGGTCCTCTCTCAGCTAAACCGAATAGTGAGCGCAATATTTAAAAACTTATGGATATGGAATTTCAGTTAAGTCACAACTTAAAAATCCAAAGCTTTGCTTCAAATGGTCAAACAAATTACCATTTCAAATCTTTAAACAAAAAGATTTATCTCACAAAGTTCACCTAGTTTCACAAAGATCTATTCATAGATTTCAAAACAATTTTCATTTCAATTTGGATTAACTCAACTAAATCTTTAAATTAAGATTTAATTTATAGCTTTCAAACGCGTTCCAAAGATTTATTCATAACTTGGAAAACTATTTCCATTTTAGACTTGAAAACCTTTTAACACCAATTGGAAGTTCTTTCCTTCTGTGAAAGCCTTTATTATTTGAAAACACATAGTTTTCGTTTCATAAAGATTCAATTATATTTATACAAGTTAAAATCTTTGGGTTTAGAAATTAAATTCCCAATCAACGCTTTTAAAATGGTTTAAAAACCCATATAAACCTATTTATAAGTTGAACAACCCTTTTGGACCATTGTTCCAAATCATAGAATTCAAAAATTCAATTTAAAAAAAAAACAATTTCAAAAACCTGTGACTTAACCCATTTCCACGTGCAATCCATATTTGTGTGTGTATAAGTGTGGTCTAGGGGTTTAACACAAGAGTGCACAACATCGTGATCACAGATTTAACCATATCGATAAGCGGTATAACCCATAACACTTATCTTTATTCATAGATTCATAGATAAAATAAATTTATCAATCACAAAGATTTACCATTACAATTCGATGTGGGTTTCGGATAACCAACAGGAATCTGACTCCCTGTCGCATCGAAATTCAAATGTCGTTCTACGGGTCAAGGGGTTTTTATATTCATATAACGGTATATTCATCACAAATATATCAGCTCAGCACAAAGCATCACATAACATCACATCGCATATCAAATATATCAATACATCACACAACATTCAATAACAATCAAACATCTTTGATTAAGGTGAATAAATCATGTGGTTTTAAATTTATCACTCACATAATTACTTTCATTAGGAATTTTCTTTATCAATGATTAGTTATCATTAATTATAATTGATTAAGTCTCAACCACCTTCATTAATTAATCATTTCTTAATTAATTATCTTAAGTAACCCTTAGTTGTAATTAATTGAATCTTAATTACTGTTATTAATTTATTATTCCTTAATTAATCACTTTAATAAATAAACCCTTAGATTATTTTTTATTAAACCTTTATAGATTTATCATTCCTTAATTAATTACAATATTTAATTACTCCTTAACTAATAATGATTTCTTAACCACTTTAAGTTAATTAACTTTTAATTAATTTACTAAAAACAAATTCTTTCTTAATTTATCACTAAAATCAACTAATCCTCAATTTATCCTCTTTGAATAATTATCTTTTAATCATAGATAAATGCTGCCTTTAATTAATCATCTTCCTTAACTAATTAATTAATCATTTACCTCCTAAATCTTATTTGGAAAAATAATTAAAGATTTTAAATTAAATAATCAACCCGATATATGGTTTTTTTTCTAGAAACAAAACGATTTCAAATATTTACTTTAACATTTAAAACGTTGAAACTTGTTTTAAAATCTGAAACTCCATTTATTTTCCTTTGGAAACTTGTTTAATTTAAATACGTTTTAAAACTTGTTAAATTAAAAATTTGTTTTTGTAATCTAAAAGAACTGTTGCAATTCAAAACTTGGGAACATCTTTTTTCCTTTTAGGCTTGAAACTGTAGCTGGTAAATCCAACCCAAAGAAGGATGACTTCGGGTTGTTTTTCAAACCACTTCGAGTTCGCCCTGAGCAATATCACCATCTGCTTCGAGTTTCCCACAAAATCAACCCGTATGCTTAAATTTTTCAAACTCAACTTTTTGTTTAAGTGTTAACCCGATATGCTCCCAAAAATTCTCGGACTCATGCTCGAGTCAGAACACAATCTCCCCCGAGACACGCTTCGAGTTCGAATTCCTTTCTTCCCCAGCAACCCAGACGAAATGCACAGGTGCACGTGTTCACGTGCACCGGTGATCGTCAACTTTCTGACCAATGTCGAACTCTTCGACACGCTGCTGACAATACTCACGAGACTTCTGACCATCCAAATTGACATGATCATTAAAGAATCAAAATCGAACATTCTTCAACCCCCACTGGCCCAAATAAGACCAACTCAATTGACTTGCGCCACCTCGTGAAGCCACCAGCGGCTTCGTAACCTCGACTGAAACTTCCTTGATCACCCATGAGGGGTCTCCCCGCAGCTGATGCAGTCCGACGCCGTGACGAAGTCGTGGCAACCAGATTTTCACACCTCTACTCAAAACTAGGGTTAAACCCAAAATCGTCCTCCACTGACTTCCACGATGAATTAAAAAATCAATGAAGATTTTTCTGATGATCAGCATCCCCTTAACTATCTTCTCCACCAACCCCGAAGATTCCAGATCCATCAAGCGCCAGAATTTGGCTATAAACCCGTTTTCGTTCGTCTCTTTTTTTCTCACTAATTATTGAACTAAAAATATTGAAATTTGCATTAAAATTCATCAATTTTGATTACAAAACAGATTCTATAATTGAATCAATAAACCATTTAAGTCGAATATTTTCGTACCTTAAAGTCTTACTGTGGTTTCCTTCCTTTCAGTAAACCCACCTATATTTTGTACTTAACAGTATTTTTAAAAAACTAGTTTATGTTGTTCTAAACATTTCTACTTCAAAGATTTAAGTCTAATATTGAGTTTACAAAAAGAATTTAAATTTAGGACTTAATTTTGGAAACCTGTTATTAAGAACAAGATCTATCTCTTTTTTTCTTATATATATATATATACAAGCATATGCACTCAATTCCATTTTTATAAGAAATGTTACTCTCATATAAACATTTTCCAGCAGTTCATTCAGTAATCAAAGCATGCAGTGTTTTTGATGCGATGTTTTAAATTTAGAACAGGTTTTATTCAATCCCAGTTATGTATAAACAGAGATATACATACCTGTATACGCACAAAACATATAGGCAGGCACGCATTTATCAATATCAACAAGCAATCATATCAAGATAATCCACAGAAACAAAGAAGGCTAGTTTAAAAGAAGGTTTGCTCACATTAGATTGAAGGTAGAGGAGCCAGTTAGCATCAACCAGGCATATAAAATTTAATTTAAAAGATGCAGGCTTGCTTACAGATTCTTCAGGCATTGGATTCAAAGAAATTGTTTTAAAAATTAAAGTTGCTCATCTGAATATCATGTTGATAGAGAACAGTGGTTGCTTGCTCAAGCCTTGATCTTTTTCTAGATTTTTTTAAGATGTTTTGGAATTTTTGCTTTACTTGTTAATCTGCTTCTGATTTTGTTTCAGTTGATCATCATTTCCCTCAAGTTGAAAATACCAAAGTTAATCATGGTTTTAAATTGCTTCAGGTTTTTAAATTTTAATTATGGGTTTTTTTTCTTAATTACCTGAGTTTGATCACAGCAGTTTTTTTTTGAAGCTCCAGATTCAATTGCTCTTTTAGTCTGTTTTCCTGCAACTTATTAAATAAATTTGTTCAATCTTTGTGTTTATCTACTGATTAAAACATTAAACAAAAAAAAATTAAAAGGAAATTTACTTGCCTTCATTCCTTTTTTTTCCAAAGAAACTTGTTTTCTTCCAGGTTTTGATTTCAAGATTTAAATTTTTCTTTGAATTCCTTTGCTTTGCTTGAGTTTGTTTATGATCTGATCTTTTTCTACATTTTCTTCAGGTTGATTTCTTTTGCTTGCTAAAAACCTTTTGAACAGATGTGACAACCTTTTTTTCTTTCTGATTTCCTTCTTTCTTCTTTATTTTCTTCTTTATGTGTTGAGATTTTGAGATATACAATCTCTTATTTATTGTAGTTACAGATTTTGCTGAGATACTTAATGATTTCATAGGGGAAACTGAAAAGTTTTCAAAATTTTAAATTCCATTATCTTATTCAATAAATAACTTGAATGCCATGTGTAAAGAGAAATTGATTATGGAATCTATGCATGTTGATTTGCATACTTATCTCCATTATGTATGTTTACATTTGTAATTATACAAAGATAAAAGAATTTTAAAAATAAATTTATATCATATTTATTTTATAAATAAACATAACTTTTATTCATTGGTATATACATGTATACATATGCCTTTATTTTCAACATTGTTTACATTTTCCTTCATATTTATACACAACAAAATTTTATTCCAATTATTTTCTTACATTTGATTTTTTTGTTCAACATGTTTATACATTTTACAAATGTTTATTTTATTAATCTTCCAAATTTTAAATCTTTTATCAAATCTTATTTTGCATTTTATATTCAAGTTATTAGGAATGTTCATATTTTATTCATACATTTTTTTATATTTATTCTTGTACAACTTTTAAAAGAAAAGAAGGGTTTAAAATTTTAAATTTCATGTTAACAATAGTCATATTTATTCATATAAGAGAATTAAATCTTTAAAAATAATCTTTTGAAATTTATTACATCTCCCACATATATTTGATATTTTAGAAAACAAACTATCATTCGCCTTTTCAAATCCTACTTTATTTTTAATGCATTTTATTATGAAATTTTATTAATCTCAAATTTCTATTTATAATTAAAAATTATTTATTTATTCTAAAAATCTCTAATTTATTCACAATTTATTCTCAAAAAAAAAAAATATAATTGCCAAATTAGACTTGATAAATTTCAGGAATGTTACAGATCCTCCCTAGAAAAAATTTCGTCCTCGAAATTTGCTAGGGAGACAAGAAATAATAGATGATAGATAAAGAAATGATTGATCAAATTAGATCGAAATATTTATTCTGCATTCGGTTTACCAAATCAGAATATCAACAATATGAGAACAAACTCATACAATTATTTCACAAGAGATTTGGGTCCATCGGTCTACGAATATGCAAGGGCGTTGATTAGTTCGAAGGGATAACTAATCGTTCGTAAAATATATCAGATCCCATTGAATAGATAGATAGATAGATTTAATCTTCTACAATTTCTCGAATGCAAGGTATGGATTCCAAATTCGGATCGGAATACCCTAAAGTATATATAACTTGTCCCTCTTCGGACTTTGATATACACAAGAAATTACAATAGAATTTCAAATTTGGTTTTAATCGATATCATTTTATTGATACAATTCAAATTTAGCCTCACATTTGTTAACCAATTTTACTTAATTTAAATTTCAAATTTATTTCAAATTAAAACTCATTAAAGTTTAGGTCGAAAAACTGATAAGAAACCGATGAAGATAAGAAATAAGAATTTTCTACGACGATTCGTAGGGCCACCATCACGCCTAAACTTCTTTCTCGAAGCTGTCACGAAGATATCAAAGAATTTTGGAAAGACGAATCAAAGGAGATCGATAGAGAAAGTTATTCCGCTATTGCAGGGTATTGACCATTTGTACTGGTATTTTCCCGACCCCTATCTCGTCCTCTTCTCGCACTCATACTTACTATCAGTGGATAGTAAGAGAATTTATTGAGGCATTCGAATGGATATCTTAGGGATTACTCATTCTAGGGTATACTTCACCCTATCTCTAATGAGCCACTTAATGTGTTATACTCCTGAGCTAAAGTTTTAACCCTCAGCTCTGATACCAAATGTCACGATTCAAATTCCAGCGTTCGAGAATCGACATCCGTACTCCACTGTACTTGAATGCCGCAGATTCAAACGTTGAAATTCGAGTCATGCCGGAGCTTGTAACACATTAAGTACAACGCGGCAGAAGAAACAGAATATACATATGATATACAACATGATACAATATCTGATACAACAGAATGATACAATGAATATACATCAGAGATATGATGCAAGACAATAGCAGCGGAAAGAAAAGATAACATCAGCAGCGGAACAAAAATCTCCAAGGTGATCTTCAGGGAAGAACTCCATCTTCCAAACACCAATCCAGCAACAGCTCGAACTCCCAATCACGATGCACACAGATGAGAAAGTGCAGTTCAGATCCAAAGACTGAACTAGCTCCAGATAATCTACTAAACCTGACTATCTGAAAAATCCAACTCTAGATTGCCCGTGTAGGAAAATAGTGGGCATGCAGAATTTAGGATAGGAACAAGAAACTCCAGGTCAGTCATGAGACTGGTATGAGCAAACAAAAACAATAGGTCTTTTAAAACAAGCAAAGAATTTAAATTTGAAAATTCGCAATGCTTTTCATAAAATGAAACTACCATAAGGCCTCCTGCCACACACACAATGCAAACACAGAATTGGAGGAGATTTCTCCTTATGATAGTCAAATATGCTTGATATGAGAAAATTCTTTGATATTATTATTATAAGTGCACAGTGTAGAAAAACCTTTTCGAAAGTATAATATAAATCCTAGCCAGCATAGGCATTTCTCACTTATGCCTACTATAGCTACCATGTTCAGTAGCAGGTTACCACCACATTCCATGACAGGTTATACAACTAAAACCGTACAGAGCACGTATTGTTTTGATTGGATTTCCAACAAATGGTCAGGCTAAGGAACTTCCTACTGTCCATGGGATCGCCTCTGGCTGGACGTCCCGAGAACCTAACCGGATCTCTGCCAACACAAGGCCAGGTTACCTCTGTAACTAGGTAACTACTACTCGAGCATGCCATCCCCCGGTCCTTTGGGACCTTTATCCAAGGTACCTCTAATCCAA
Organism: Allium cepa; assembly: GCA_030765085.1. Classification (NCBI taxonomy): domain Eukaryota; kingdom Viridiplantae; phylum Streptophyta; class Magnoliopsida; order Asparagales; family Amaryllidaceae; genus Allium; species Allium cepa. Next base: position 207,998,752 of record CM060944.1, read on the forward strand.
CAACCACAAAGCAATCGCAAAGTAATAGATGTACAGTATCCACATGAGTGAAATATCTAGGCTCCATACCATGATACCACCCTTTTCCAGAAGGGAATGACAAACCCTAAAGGGCGCGACCCTCATAACCTTGCCGCATCTTTCCTGTTTCGACCATTTCCGGGGTGTGAGGTCCTGATGCAGTCTCGTCCACAAAGCTACGCTTTATAAAAAGCCATGCTTTGATCACAAATGATCAACAAATGATCATCAACACACAGCAGCACTTAGCATGCCACACAACCAAATTGGGAATATATCACTGATAAATATGAACTACATAACCTCTGAGCTTGTACATCTCAGAGAAGGGTGTTAAGCTAAGAGGATAAATTCTTCGCCACCAAGTAGAAATGTATTGATAGAGATCAGTTTAATATCTCAAAGTGTAATGTCGGACATACAACCATACAAGTCTGTCCCGGGTTTGAACAGAACCGAAGGTACTTCCGAAGAAGCCCTTGCAAATCCGGGTATCCACAATCCTGATCGGACTTCCCATCACTTAGGGAATCTCTAAACCGTTGCTACTCGGTGCAGAGACAATCGATAGGTTATCCTAACGTTCTTGAAGACACCCAGTCTTCAACATCGGTCTTCAAATGCAATCCATAACGTCGTATCACTATTCGGAATAGGTTATATGACACAAAGGTCCTCTCCTGGCTAAGCCGAATAGTGAGCGCAATATTTGAAAACATATGGATATCAAATTTTAGTTAAGTCACAACTTAAAAATCCAAAGCTTTGCTTCAAATGGTTAAACAAATTACTATTTCAAATCTTTAAACAAAAAGATTTATCTCACAAAGTTCACCTAGTTTCACAAAGATCTATTCATAGATTTCAAAACAATTTTCATTTCAATTTGGATTAACTCAATTAAATCTTTAAATTAAGATTTAATTTATAGCTTTCAAACGCGTTCCAAAGATTTATTCATAACTTGGAAAACTATTTCCATTTTAGACTTGAAAACCTTTTAGCACCAATTGGAAGTTCTTTCCTTCTGTGAAAGCTTTTATTATTTGAAAACACATAGTTTTCATTTCAGAAAGATTCAATTATATTTATACAAGTTAAAATCTTTGGGTTTAGGATTTAAATTCCCAATCAACGCTTTTAAAATGGTTTAAAAACACACATAAACCTATTTATAAACAACCCTTTTTGACCACAGTTCCAAATCATAGAATTCAAAAATTCAATTTAAAAAAAATAATTTCAAAAACCTGTGACTTAACCCATTTCCACGTGCAATCCATATTTGTGTGTGTATAAGTGTGGTCTAGGGGTTCAACACAAGAGTGCACAACATCGTGATCACAGATTCAACCATATCGATAAGCGGTATAACCCATAACGCTTATCTTTATTCACAGATTCATAGATAAAATAAATTTATCAATCACAAAGATTTACAATTACAATTCGATGTGGGTTTCGGATAACCAACTGGAATCCGACTCCCTGTCGCATCGAATTTCAAATGTCGTTCTACGGGTCAAGGGGTTTTTATATTCATATAACGGTATATTCATCACAAATATATCAGCTCAGCACAAAGCATCACATAACATCACATCGCATATCAAATATATCAATACATCACACATCATTCAATAACAATCAAACATCTTTGACTAAGGTGAATAAATCATGTGGTTTTAAATTTATCACTCACATAATTACTTTCATTAGGAATTTTTTTATCAATGATTAGTTATCATTAATTATAATTGATTAAGTCTCAACCACCTTCATTAATTAATCATTTCTTAATTAATTATCTTAAGTAACCCTTAGTTGTAATTAATTGAATCTTAATTACTATTATTAATCTATTATTCCTTAATTAATCACTTTAATAAATAAACCCTTAGATTATTGTTATCAAATCTTTATAGATTTATCATTCCTTTATTAATTACAATAATTAATTACTCCTTAACTAATAATGATTTCTTAACCACTTTAAGTTAATTAACCTTTAATTAATTTACTAAAAATAAATTCTTTCTTAATTTATCACTAAAATCAATTAATCCTCAATTTATCCTCTTTGAATAATTATCTTTTAATCATAGACAAAATTTGCCTTTAATTAATCATCTTCCTTAACTAATTAATTAATCAATTACCTCCTAAATCTTATTTGGAAAAATACTAAAAGATTTTAAATTAAATAATCAACCCGATATATGGTTTTTTTTTTGGAAACAAAACGATTTCAAATATTTACTTTAACATTTAAAACGTTGAAACTTGTTTTAAAATCTGAAAATCCATTTATTTTCCTTTGGAAACTTGTTTAATTTAAATACGTTTTAAAACTTTGTTAAATTAAAAATTTGTTTTTGTAATCTAAAATAACTGTTGCAATTCAAAACTTGGAAACATCTTTTTTCCTTTTAGGCTTGAAACTGGAACTGGTAAATCCAACCCAACGCAGGATGACTTTGGGTTGTTTCCCAAACCACTTCGAGTTCTCCTCGAGCAATATCACCATCTGCTTCGAGTTTCCCACAAAATCAACCCGTATGCTTAAATTTTTCAAACTCAATTTTTTGTTTAAGTGTTAACCCGATATGCTCCCAAAAATTCCCGGACTCATGCTCGAGTCAGAACACAATCTCCCCCGAGACACGCTTCGAGTTCGAATTCCTTTCTTCACCAGCAATCCAGACGAAATGCACAGGTGCACGTATTCACGTGCACCGATGATCGTCAACTTTCTGACCAATGTCGAACTCTTCGACACGCTGCTGACGATACTCCCGAGACTTCTGACCATCCAAATTGACACGATCATTAAAGAATCAAAATCGAACATTCTTCAACCCCAATGGCCCAAATACGACCAACTCAATTGACTTGCGCCACCTCGTGAAGCCACCAGTGGCTTCATAACCTCGACTGAAGCTTCCTTGATCACCCATGAGGGGTCTCCCATGGCTGATGCAGTCCGACGCCGTAATGAAGTCGTGGCGACCATATTTTCACACCTCTACTCAAAACTTGGGTTAAACCCCAAATCGTCCTCCACTGACTTCCACGATGAATTACAAAATCAATGAAGATTTTTTTGATGATCAGCATCCCCTTAACTATCTTCTCCGCCAACCCCGATGATTCCAGATCCATCAAGCGCCAGAATTTGGCTATAAACCCGTTTTCGTTCTCTTTTTTTCTCACGAATTGCTGAACTGAAAATATTGAAATTTGCATTAAAATTCATCAATTTTGATTACAACACAGATTCTATAATTGAATCAATAACCCATTTAAGTCGAATATTTTCGTACCTTGAAGTCTTACTGTGATTTCCGTCCTTTCAGTAAACCCATCTATATTTTGTACTTAACAGTATTTTCAAAAAATAGTTTATGTTGTTCTAAACATTTTTACTTCAAAGATTTAAGTCTAATATTGAGTTTACAGAGAGAATTTAAATTTAGGACTTAAGTTTGGAAACCTGTTATTAAGAACAGGATCTATCTCTTTTTTTCTTATATATATACACGAGAATATGCACTCAGTTCCATTTTTATAAGAAATGTTACTCTCATATAAAAATTTTCCAGCAGTTCATTCAGTAATCAAAGCATGCAGTGTTTTTGTTGCGATGTTTTAAATTTTAGAACAGGTTTTATTCAATCCCAGTTATGTATAAATAGAGATATACATACCTCTATACGCACAAAACATATAGGCAGGCAAGCATTTATCAATATCAACAAGCAATCATATCAAGATAATCCACAGAAACAAAGAAGGATGGTTTAAAAGAAGGTTTGCTCACATTAGATTGAAGGCAGAGGAGCCGGTTAGCATCAACCAGGCATATAAGATTTAATTTCAAAGATGCAGGCTTGCTTACAGATTCTTCAAGCATTGGATTCAAAGAAATTGTTTTAAAAATTAAAGTTTCTCACCTGAATATCATGTTGACAGAGAACAGTGGTTGCTTGCTCAAGCCTTGATCTTTTTCCAGATTTTTTTTAAAGATGTTTTGGAATTTTTTCTTTACTGTTAATCTGCTTCTGATTATGTTTCAGTTGATCATCATTTCCCTCAAGTTAAAAATACCAAAGTTAATCATGGTTTTAAATTGCTTCAGGTTTTTAAATTTTAATTATGGGTCTTTTTTCTGAATTACCTGAGTTTGATCGCAGCAGGTTTTTTTTTTGAAGCTCCAGATTCAATTGCTCTTTTAGTCTATTTTCCTGCAACTTATTAAATAAAGTTGTTCAATCTTTGTTTTATCTACTGATTACAACATCAAAAAAAAAATTAAGGAAATTTACTTGCCTTCATTCCTTTTTCTTCCAAAGAAACTTTTTTTCTTCTAGGTTTTGATTTCCAGATTTAAATTTTTCTTTGAATTCCTTTGCTTTGCTTGAGTTTGTTTATGATATGATCTTTTTCTACATTTGCTTCAGGTTGATTTCTTTTGCTTGCTAAAAACCTTTTGAACAGATGTGACAGCCTTTTTTTCTTTCTGATTTCCTTCTTTCTACTTTATTTTCTTCTTTATGTGTTGAGATTTTGAGATATACAATCTCTTGTTTACTGTAGTTACAGATTTTGCTGAGATACTTAATGATTTCATATGGGAAACTGAAAAGTTTTCAAAATTTTAAATTCCATTATCTTATTCAATTAAATAACTTGAATGCCATGTGTAAAGAGAAATTGATTATGGAATCTATGCATGTTGATTTGCATACTTATCTCCATTATGTATGTTTACATTTGTAATTATACAAAGATAAAAGAATTTTAAAAATAAATTTATATCATATTTATTTTATAAATAAACATAACTTTTATTCATTGGTATATACATGTATACATATGCCTTTATTTTCAACATTATTTACATTTTCCTTCATATTTATACACAACAAAATTTTATTCCAATTATTTTCTTACATTTGATTGTTTTGTTCAACATGTTTATACATTTTACAAATGTTTATTTTATTAATCTTCCAAATTTTAAATCTTTTATCAAATCTTATTTTGCATTTTATATTCAAGTCATTAGGAATGTTCATATTTTATTCATACATTTTTTTTATTTATTCTTGTACAACTTTAAAAAGAAAAGAAGGGTTTAAAAATTTAAATTTCATGTTAAAAATAGTCATATTTATTTATATAAGAGAATTAAATCTTTAAAAATAATCTTTTGAAATTTATTACATCTCCCACATATATTTGATATTTTAGAAAACAAACTATCATTAGACTTTTCAAATCCTACTTTATTTTTAATGCATTTATTATGAAATCTTATTAATCTCAAATTTCTATAATAATTAAAAATTATTTATTTATTCTAAAAATCTCTAATTAATTCACTATTTATTCTCAAATAAATAAATAAATTTGATTGCCAAATTCGACTTGATAAATTTCAGGAATGTTACATAAAAGTTTTAAAGTTGTTTTAAAAGAATGTTTTTGAGGAATTCATTATTCAAGTTGTTTAAAATTTTAGAGGTAAATATTTATTAAGTTAAGTTAAAGTAGTAATTATTTTAAGGTAAAATTGGTATTATGAGTTAAATGATAATTATTAAATATTTAAAATTTTATAAAGTAGCTTTATTTTAAAAGTAGTTTGGCTAAAGTTTTTATTTGAAGATTTAGTATATAATTTCGTAACTTTTATTTTAAATAAAGTGTTTTAAATAGTTTTTTGTTTAAATGTTTTAAAGTATACATTTTTTTTAAATAAGTGATTTAAATTATTTTGAAATCTAAAGTATTAAGCCTTGGTGATTTTTCAGTGGAAATAAAACAATTGGATAGAAATTTATTCCGGGGAGAAAAGTGATTTGAAAACTATTTTCTAAGGGTTGAAATGTAGGAAAATATCTTGCGAAGATATTTTGAAATAGATAATTTGGAAAATTATTAAGGCCTGATGGTTATTGTGGATGTTATATGATAATTAAATAACCGACTATCAATTTGGCCAATGCGCTGATCGTTTAGAAGAGACTGAGATCAGGATTAATTTTACGAAAACCACTTCGATCCGGTTTGAACGTTTTCGTAAAGAAGACAAGAGCTCGGAGTTGAAATGGAGCAGTGAAGTGCAAGGACTAATCGCTACTAATCCTGAGGGTGATTTCAAAATGGATATAGCAGGAATAGTGCATTCGGTTCCGTTCGGACCTGTAACAGACTTGTATGGACGAATTCTATCAGAACATCGTCAAGGGGACGGTGAGCATTATAAGTGAATGTGTGCCAAAAAGGTAACACATAAGCCTTGAACCTCATCAACCGTGAATGGCTAAAACATGGGAGGTGCAGCAAGGGTAAGTGGCTAGCAACCAATTAGGGTAAGATCATCCCTGTAACGATCCAAAATTTTCAAAGCCAAAAATTCTAGATAGTTATGAAAAAGAAGAAAGAGATAGAAGAAGAAGAAGTACAGAATCATCAACATCTCACATTCGCTGTGGATAAAATAAAATAATAAATAATAACAGTTTACAGAAGAATACTATATCTGTCGATTACATTTAAATACATCAGAGTTACACATATATTCAACACTGGACATATACAAATCAACTTGTCTCAGATTTACAATATTACAATACAGCGGAAATACTCTACACGTTCCTGCCATCCAGCTCGACTCCTGAGCTCCAGAACTCCCTACCTGAAACTCTGTAATACTCGGTCTGACCCGAGCATTACAACAAAGTAACACCCGGGTCAGGCTGGAAACCAATGTGAGTAAACCCAACTAACATGGAATACCAAAGCAAACAACATATGTAAAACCCGTGTAACTCGTATTAATTCACAAAGCCACACATCCATTTATAAGTACCAGAGTTTAGATTTCAATAGCCGAATTCCTTGAAATCACTTCACTCGAGCATATAGATTTCACATCTTAATCTATAAAAATTCGATGTGGTTTCGGGTATTTTCTAATACCCGAACCCGGCCTCTTCGAGTCTCATGTCATCCTAACCCAAGTTATCCAAATGAAATACACAACATTTCATATCAGAGATATCAACTCATTCAAAGCATCCAATATCATTCAATTATCCATAAGCAAGTTTAATCACTTCCAAATTAATTCAATTGAGTCTAATTAAATTTCTAACCTCAATCACTTAGATTTCTTCATTTAACCTTAATTAATTCCAAACCAATTAATTAATCAACCCTTCATTATTCATCATAATTAATCACCCTGGATTAATTATCCTTCAATTTCATTCAAGCAATTATCATTAAATAACTTCACCGAATTTATTATTCTTAACCAAAATCAATAAGTAATCTTAATTACTTCATAAATTAATTATATATATATTAATTACATTAATTCTTAATTACTCATAGTAATTAATTTCTCATAAGTCAAAATTTATTGAATTGGTTTAACTTAATTAATCAATTTTTAATTACATCAATGATTATATAAACTAATGATTTCCAATTGTATTTTAATTTGTTCTAATCTAAATCAATTACTTTAATTCAACCACAATATTAATCATTCTCGATCAATCTCAACCTGTAATTATTTACCTTTTTATTTACTTCATTAAATAAATTAATTATTCCTTAATTAACTATTTTAAGTAATCTCTTATTAATTTCACAAAGTAATTATATTTTGTTAATTTCATTAAGTAATTATTTATTAAACCATCCAAGGATTATTCTGAATTACTTACACTTAATTAATTAACTTAAACCTAATTAATTAATTCAACCCTTCACCACTAAATTACTTAACCCAAATCATTAATTAATTGAATTAATTAATTATCCATTTTAATTACCCTACTAATTTAATGAATCACAAAACATCAAGCCCTTATTATCTTTAAAATAAAACATTTCCATACTTATGATTTAAGTTTAAAACAACTTAAAACCCCAATACTTCGAGTCAAACCACAATTAACTCGAGAATTAACCAAAACCAAAGTCACATCATCATCAGTGCTGTAACGTTACGGATTTTGCCCGCTCGAAAATCGACATCCATACTTCAAATCGTATTTGAATGCCGTACATTCAACCGTTCAAATCCGATTCACCGGAGCCTATAACAACATTAAGTAAATAACACAGCGGAACAAAAGAATAATACATTGATATACAACACTGATACAACAGAGTGATACAATGAATATCAATATACATCAGAGATACAATAAAATAGCAGCGGAAAGAAAATAGATAACACTAGCAGCGGAACAAATAACTCTAAGATAGCCTTCAGGAAAGAACTCCAAAATAAATAACTGCAACTCCATTTCCAAGAACCAATCCAGCAATAGCTCGAACTCCCCATAACAATGCACCAAGCTAGGCAAGACTGGTGCGAACCAAAGACTGAACTAACTCCAGATAATTCACTGAACCTAACTATCTGAAAAACCCAACTCTAGACTGCTCGTGTAGAAAATAATGAGCACCCAGAGTTTAGGAAAGAAACAATAAACTCCGGATCAGTCATGAGACTGGTGTGAGCAATAAAAACAGTTTATCTTTGAAAATAACCAACAAGAGAATTTTAAAGTAAATTCGCAATGCTTTTTGAAAATGAAACTACCATAAGACCTCCCACCACACACACAATGCAAACGCAGACTTGGAGGAGATTTCTTCTTATGATAGTCAAACATGCTTAATATGCAGAAAATTTCTTTGATATTATTATTATAAGTGCACGGTGCAGAAAAGCATTTCGAAAGTAGAATATAAATCTTAGCCTGCATAGACATTTCGAACTATGCCTACTATAACTACCATCCAAACAGTGGGGCGCCACCATAAGTGAATGGCAGGTTCTACAACTAAAACCGTACAAGGCTCGTATTGTTTCTTTGGATTTCCAACAAATGGTCAGGCCAAGGAACTTCCCATTGCCACATGGAAACGCCTCTGGATGGACGTCCTCGAGAACCTAACCAGATCTCTGCCAACACAAGGCCGGGTTACCCCTAACTGGGTAACTACTGACACGAGTATGCCATCCCCCGGTCGTAACCAACCTTTATCCGGGATCCCGATAACCAACAACCACAAAGTAATAAATTTGCAGTAACCACATAGGTTAAGTATCTGGGCTCCATACCATGATACCACCTCTATCGAGAAGGAAATGGACAAACCCTAAAGGGGCGCCACCCCCTAATAACCTTGCTGCATCTTTCCTGTTTTGACCATTCCGGGGTGTGAGGCTCGACGAGGTCACGTCCACAAAGTTTCGCTTTGGTACAAAGCCATACTTTGGGTCAACAAATGATCAAAGTAATGATCACAAAGATAAATGATCAAACAAATGATCATATCACAAATGATCAAACAATGATCATTTCATAGCAACACTTAGCATGTCACATTACCAAATTGGGAATATATCGCTGATAAACTTCAACTACATAACCTCTGAGCTCGTACGTCTAAAAGAAGGGTGTTAAGCTAAAAGAATAAATTCTCCGCCACCAACAGAAATGTATTTGAAAGAAATCTGCTTTATATCTCAAAGTGTAATGTCAGACACACAATCCATACAAGTCTGTTCTGGGTTCGAACAGAACCGAAGGCACTTCTTACGAAGCCCTTGCAATCCGGGTATTCACAATCCCGATCGGATTTCCCATCACTTAGGAAATCTCTATACCGGCGCGACTCAGTGCAGAGACAATCGACGAGTTATCCTTTCGTTATTTGTGAATATCCGGTCTTCATCACCGGTCTTCAAATGCTATCCATAACGACGTATCAATATTCGGAATGGGATATATGACACAAAGGTCCTCTCCCGGCTAAACCGAATGGTGAGCGAAATAGTTCAAACATATGGATATTGGATCTCAATTAAGTCACACTTAATAATTCAAAACTTTCTTTCAAATGGTTTAAACCAATTACCATTTCAAATCTTTTAAACAAAAGATTTATTTCATAAAGTTCACCTACTTTCACAAATATTCATTCCCGAATTTCAAAACAATTCCGTTTCAAAAAAGATTAATTCGTTTAAATCTTTAAATCAAAGATTTGTCTCATAGTTTTCAAATCGTTCCCAAATATTCATTTTTCAAATTCGTTTCCAAATATTCATCTATAACAGGGAAAACTATTTTAGTTTAAACTTGAAATCTCTTTCAATAAGATTTGAAACCCAAGCTTTTTATCATTTAGAAACAATAGCTTTATTTGGAAAAACTCGATTTCACTTATATAAGTTACAATCTTTGGTTTAAATTTTAATTCCCAAAACAATACTTAAAAGTGGTTTATCCCATATATAACCAATATAACATCTTTAATTCCTAATTACAAATCATAGAATTCAGTTCCTAATTTTGAATTCAAATTTAAATCAAATTATTTAAATTTCAAAACTTAATCAAGTAAATTAAAAATAAATTTTAACTTGAAATTCCATTCCAAAAGCTTTTCACTTTTATTCCGATTCCATTTCCAAAACATTTGAATAAAAAAAAATTCGAATTCAAAACTATTTCAAAAATCTGTGACTTAACCGATTTCCACGTGAAATCCATAATTGTGTGTGTATAGGTGTGGTCCAGGGGTTTAACACAATTTGTGCAACATCATTCAATCATCACAGATTTAAATACAACAATATATTAAATAAGCGATATAAATTACAACGCTTATCTTTCATACACAGATTCACAGATATATATATATCACAGATAATAAATTTCATCATAGATCACAACACAAATCAGGATAATCATAAAGCATCATATAACAGGGATATCAAATAGTTTAACATCCAATATAATCCAAGCATCCATAGGTAGGATTAATTCAATTATCTGATTAAGTTAATTAGATTCATTTTTATGAATAAATTTGTTGGTCATGGAAAATTAATAATCAATTAATTTAAAAACATTTAGTAAACTATCTTTTAATTAATCATTAATTTATCCTAAATTAATAATTTATTCTTAATTAATTTTTCTTAATTAATTAATTGATTACTTCTTAATTAATGATTTTTTTCCTTAATCACTTTCATTACTTATGAATCTATTACCCAATCCTGATATATTAATTACAAATCATTTGATATAATAAATTAATTTATCAATCGCTTTAATAAATTAAATTTTTCTTAATTAATTGTATTAATTAAATTAACCTTCGAACCAATTACATAATAAATTAACCCCTTGATTAATTATCTTAAGAAATTACACTTTGAATTACTTATCATAAAGTAATTATCTCATAACAAGAAATCATTAATTACCAATTTAATCTGATGACTTTTTCTTAAACTAAATTAATTAACTTAACAAATTTAGGTATCCAAAATTTATTACAATAAGTAATTAATTCCTTAATTACTTTAATTAAGTAATTAACAATTTACAATTGATTGTCTTAATTTATGAATTGTTTAATAATCCTAAGTTAATAACTTTTATTAACTATTATTTAAATTACTTTCTATAGTAATTAACTTAGATAGATCAACATTAATTACAAATTAATCAACCATTCAATTCCTTCATGATCTTAAATCCCATTTTTCTTTAGGTTCAATTTGTTAAAATATACTTTTAATTGCTTGTTATGGAAACAATTTGAAATTTAAACTTTTGTTTCAAATCTAAGATCTAACCTAACCTAAATTTATACTTGAACTTTCAAATAAAATAATGAGTTAAGTTTGAAAAGAAATAGAACAGGGTGCTGCTTTAAACATGGAAATCAGGTTATATCAAGCTACCTCATATCTCCTTCGAGTCCACCCCTTCAAAATCTCGAGTAAAACACTGGAGCCACTCGAAAAACTCGAGTATACCCCTCTTCCCAAACCAGTCTTCATCAGGAAGACAACCCACGGCACCATGCACGCGAATGCACGTATACGTGCACGACCATCATAGCCAACTCCGGTCAACACCGCAGCCACCCCCACGTCATCGGTGATTGCCCAAATCAATTCGAACCGCCCAGTAGACATAGCTCTTCCCAAATCAAAATCGAGTGCCATAATCGATACCTGGAAACAAAATAGGAACTCCACCTATACCTGCCAACGCGGACTGCTCCACGCTCCGACCACCGTTCGCCACCAAACATCGGCCGCAGCTTCGTCGACATCTCCATCACCTTTCCCCCAAACCACGGCGAACTCGGTCGCCCACCAACGACGAACAAGGCGAAACAGTAACCCATGACAAAATTAGGTTTCCAGAAATAAACTTCTCACTGCCGTCACCACAGTGGCCGTGGCCACCTCCGACCAATTTTCCCATTACCCCCATAGCTTCCTCTATCACCACGAAGAAACTCGGCCACCACGAACCAATGGATCACCAGAAATTGATGATTAAACGAAATGTAAACAAGCTCGAACTGCTCTTAATTTCCAACTCTAAAAATTATAATTTATGCCTTAAAAATCATATTTTGGTATAAGAATTCAATCTATATAACTAAATTTGTGAATCAACAAGTTTGAAATTCGACTAAATTTAAGTTTGACTCTGTACTTTAAATTTCCAGAAACATTAACTAGTTGTTTTAACTTAGATATAATTTTAAATTAAAGCTTAAGGTAAAACAATCAAGTTTTACTTAAATTATAAATCCAGATTCTTCTTGGATCAGGAGGAATTGACTTTTGTTTTTGAATGGTAACCTGAGTTTGAAAGTTTTTTTTCTTTTAAGCAGAGATCTTCTACAGGTTATGCAAACATGTATTCATCATACTTCAGTAGTTCAACAATATAAATATCCAAATATACTTCACACTACAAGATGGAACACAACAATGATATGAACCAAAATTATACTAAGAGATTTAAAGGTGAAGTTACTCACCTTGATGGGAAGAAGCAGAGACAAAGAACAGGGAACAAAGAAGCATTTTATTTTTGTTTTAAGCCTGGAATTTTATACTTGAAAACTGGAAACAAATCTTGCTTTCAGATCTTACATTTCACTTTGATCTTGCAGCTTTTGTTTCTTTTTTTTTTTTCTTTTTGACAGAGGCTTTCACTTTTGGTTTTTCAGGATTTCCTGAACTTGCATTTAAACTTGAATTTGCTTTGTCTCAGGTTTTACTTAGTTTTGAATGGTGAACGAAATGGTGATATACATATATATAAAATAGGTAGGTTTTGCATTTCTTCTGGTACAAAGGACACCATATTTTGTACTGAGTATATGAAACCAGAGATTTCTTTTTTTTTTCTTTTTTTTTATCAACTGAATTGCAGGTTCTTTTGGCAGCTGAAGTGATGCATTTGTATGCTAAAGATATTGCATTAATTATCTTGTACAAACTTGAACATATTTTATTTCCTTCTCTATAGCTCGGCTGTACAACATTGGAGATAGTGTATAAAATAAAAAGCATGTCCAGGGTGTTGTACTTCTTTTTCTTTGTACATAAATTTACTTGAATATTTTTACTTTTGTTTGTTTTGCAAGCTAAGTGTACATACTTGCAGCTCCATGCTTATTTTTGTTTCATGTATGATTCAAGTTGACATACATCTCTTAAATCTTTGTTTTATGCCTTGTTCACTATTTTTTTTCTTTACTGACTTTGTTTACTGCAGCCTTTCATTTATTTACATCATTTTATTGTTCTACTTGAGTGTATTTATATTCTCCCTTAGTCATAAGCTTTGTTATTGTTTAACTTAAAATACCAATTGCTGTCTAATTAATTTATGCATATTAATCCTTTTTTGCTTTGTCTGGTTACTTTCTCATCTTATGGCTTTGTAATAAAATTGATATCCTATCTTAAATATGTTGTTATAATTATTTTAGTTTAATTTACTTTACAATGTAACAATTTTTCTTTTTAAGATGTCGTTTAAATTTAGTTGTGTTTTGCTTATGTTTGATAGATATTTATTTTACCTTATGTACATATTATAAAAGTTGTTTTAGTGTGTTTGTTCCTTAACAAATTTGTTTAATGCGTTTTATTCTATGTTTTATTTATTCTTAAAACCCCATATTTAAGATTTTATTTCAAATCCAATCTATATATGTATATATTCACATATATACAAATTCATAAGACTTAATATATTTTCTATTTGAATCAGGGAAACTCGCTGCCATTTATAATCAATTTTACAATTTAAATTCAAAAGTTCATTTAAATTATCAATTTAAATTCATAAAAATCTGGGGTCGTTGCAAACTTCCCCCCTTAAAAGAATTTCGTCCTCGAAATTCGCAGGCACGAAAACAACACAGAGATAGATATATTGGATCTCCTATAATTCCTCAAACTCAAGATATGAATTCCAAACTCAAGTCGGAATATCTCAAAATATATACCAATTTGTCCCTCTTCGGACTTCGATATTCACAATAAATTACTATAGAGTTTCAAATTTGGCTTTAAACGAAATCGTTTTATCGATTCAATTCAAATTATCCTTTATATTCTATTAATCAATTTAACTCAAGTTAAAATTTTCAAGTTCATTCAAATTTCAAATTTAAATTTCAAATTTATTCATTAAAGTTTAAAATCAAAAACTGATAGGAAACCGATAAAGATACGAAGTAAGAATTCTTTACAACGATTCGTAGGGCCATCATCACACCGAACTCCTTCTTGTAGCTGATACGAAGAAATCAAAAGAATTTGGAAACGAATCAAAGGAAATTGATAAGAAAGTTTGTTTCCACTGTTGTGGGGTATTGACCATTTATAGTCGTATTTCCCTGTCCTCTATCTCGTTCTCTTCTTGCACTCATACTTACTATCAGTGGATAGCAAGAGAATTTACTGAGGCATTCGAACAGATATCTTAGGGATATACTCATCCTAGAGATACTTCACCCTATCTCTAATGAGCTACTTAATGTGTTACACTCCTGAGCTAAAGTTTAACCTTAGCTCTGATACCACTTGTAACGTTACTGATTTTGCCTGCTCGAAAATCGAAATCCATACTTCAAATCGTATTCGAATGCCGTACATTCAACCGTTCAAATCCGATTCGCCGGAGCTTATAACAACATTAAGTAAATAACACAGCGGAACAAAAGAATAATACATTGATATACAACACTGATACAACAGAGTGATACAATGAATATCAATATACATCAGAGATACAATAAAATAGCAGCGGAAAGAAAATAGATAACACTAGCAGCGGAACAAATAACTCTAAGATAGCCTTCAGGAAAGAACTCCAAAATAAATAACTGCAACTCCATTTCCAAGAACCAATCCAGCAATAGCTCGAACTCCCCATAACAATGCACCAAGCTAGGCAAGATTGGTGCGAACCAAAGACTGAACTAACTCCAGATAATTCACTGAACCTAACTATCTGAAAAACCCAACTCTAGACTGCTCGTGTAGAAAATAATGAGCACCCAGAGTTTAGGAAAGAAACAATAAACTCTGGATCAGTCATGGGACTGGTGTGAGCAACAAAAACAGTTTATCTTTGAAAACAATCAACAAGAGAATTTTAAAGTAAATTCGCAATGCTTTTTGAAAATGAAACTACCATAAGACCTCCCACCACACACACAATGCAAACGCAGACTTGGAGGAGATTTCTTCTTATGATAGTCAAACATGCTTAATACGCAGAAAATTTCTTTGATATTATTATTATAAGTGCACGGTGCAGAAAAGCATTTCGAAAGTAGAATATAAATCTTAGCCAGCATAGACATTTCGAACTATGCCTACTATAGCTACCATCCAAACAGTGGGGCGCCACCATAAGTGAATGGCAGGTTCTACAACTAAAACCGTACAAGGCTCGTATTGTTTCTTTGGATTTCCAACAAATGGTCAGGCCAAGGAACTTCCCATTGCCACATGGAAACGCCTCTGGATGGATGTCCCTGAGAACCTAACCGGATCTCTGCCAACACAAGGCCGGGTTACCCCTACCTGGGTAACTACTGACACGAGTATGCCATCCCCCGGTCGTAACCAACCTTTGTCCGGGATCCCGATAACCAACAACCACAAAGTAATAAATTTGCAGTAACCACATAGGTTAAGTATCTGGGCTCCATACCATGATACCACCTCTATCCAAAAGGACATGGACATACCCTAAAGGGGCGCTACCCCCTAATAATCTTGCTGCATCTTTCCTGTTTTGACCATTCCGGGGTGTGAGGCTCGACGAGGTCACGTCCACAAAGTTATGCTTTGGTACAAGCCATACTTTGGGTCAACAAATGATCAAAGTAATGATCACAAAGATAAATGATCAAACAAATGATCATATCACAAATGATCAAACAATGATCATTTCACAGCAACACTTAGCATGTCACATTACCAAATTGGGAATATATCGCTGATAACCTTCAACTATATAACCTTTGAGCTCGTACGTCTCACAGAAGGGTGTTAAGTTGAAAGAATAAATTCTCCGCCACCAACAGAAATGTATTTGAAAGAAATCTGCTTTATATCTCAAAGTGTAATGTCAGACACACAATCCATACAAGTCTGTTCTGGGTTCGAACAGAACCGAAGGCACTTCTTACGAAGCCCTTGCAATCCGGGTATTCACAATCCTGATCGGATTTCCCATCACTTAGGAAATCTCTATACCGGCGCGACTCAGTGCAGAGACAATCGACGAGTTATCCTTTCGTTATTTGTGAATATCCGGTCTTCATCACCGGTCTTCAAATGCTATCCATAACGACGTATCAATATTCGGAATGGGATATATGACACAAAGGTCCTCTCCCGGCTAAATCAAATGGTGAGCGAAATAGTTCAAACATATGGATATTGGATCTCAATTAAGTCACACTTAATAATTCAAAACTTTCTTTCAAATGGTTTAACCAATTACCATTTCAAATCTTTTAAACAAAAGATTTATTTCATAAAGTTCACCTACTTTCACAAATATTCATTCCCGAATTTCAAAACAATTCCGTTTCAAAAAAGCTTAATTCGTTTAAATCTTTAAATCAAAGATTTGTCTCATAGTTTTCAAATCGTTCCCAAATATTCATTTTTCAAATTCGTTTCCAAATATTCATCTATAAAGGGAAAACTATTTTAGTTTAAACTTGAAATCTCTTTCAATAAGATTTGAAACCCAAGCTTTTTATCATTTAGAAAAAATAGCTTTATTTTGGAAAAACTCGATTTCACTTATATAAGTTACAATCTTTGGTTTAAATTTTAATTCCCAAAACAATACTTAAAAGTGGTTTATCCCATATATCACCAATATAACATCTTTAATTCCTAATTTCAAATCATAGAATTCAGTTCCTAATTTTGAATTCAAATTTAAATCAAATTATTTAAATTTCAAAACTTAATCAAGTAAATTAAAAATAAATTTTAACTTGAAATTCCATTCCAAAAGCTTTTCACTTTTATTCCGATTCCATTTCCAAAACATTTGAATAAAAAAAATTCGAATTCAAAACTATTTCAAAAATCTGTGACTTAACCGATTTCCACGTGAAATCCATAATTGTGTGTGTATAGGTGTGGTCCAGGGGTTTAACACAATTTGTGCAACATCATTCAATCATCACAGATTTAAATACAACAATATATTAAATAAGCGATATAAATTACAACGCTTATCTTTCATACACAGATTCACAGATATATATATATATATATCACAGATAATAAATTTCATCATAGATCACAACACAAATCAGGATAATCATAAAGCATCATATAACAGGGATATCAAACAGTTTAACATCCAATATAATCCAAGCATCCATAGGTAGGATTAATTCAATTATCTGATTAAGTTAATCAGATTCATTTTTATGAATAAATTTG
Source organism: Allium cepa (assembly GCA_030765085.1). NCBI lineage: Eukaryota > Viridiplantae > Streptophyta > Magnoliopsida > Asparagales > Amaryllidaceae > Allium > Allium cepa. The sequence continues at coordinate 208,016,633 of CM060944.1, forward strand.
TTGGTCGTGGAAAATTAATAATCAATTAATTTAAAAACAATTAGTAAACTATCTTTTAATTAATCATTAATTTATCCTAAATTAATAATTTATTCTTAATTAATTTTTCTTAATTAATTAATTGATTACTTCTTAATTAATGATTTTTTTCCTTAATCACTTTCATTACTTATGAATCTATTACCCAATCCTGATATATTAATTACAAATAATTTGATATAATAAATTAATTTATCAATCGCTTTAATAAATTAAATTTTTCTTAATTAATTGTATTAATTAAATTAACCTTCGAACCAATTACATAATAAATTAACCCCTTGATTAATTATCTTAAGAAATTACACTTTTAATTACTTATCATAAAGTAATTATCTCATAACAAGAAATCATTAATTACCAATTTAATCTGATGACTTTTTCTTAAACTAAATTAATTAACTTAATAAATTTAGGTATCCAAAATTTATTACAATAAGTAATTTATTCCTTAATTACTTTAATTAAGTAATTAACAATTTACAATTGATTGTCTTAATTTATGAATTGTTTAATAATGCTTAGTTAATAACTTTTATTAACTATTCTTTAAATTACTTTCTATAGTAATTAACTTAGATAGATCAACATTAATTAAAAATTAATCAACCATTCAATTCCTTCATGATCTTAAATCCCATTTTTTTTTAGATTCAATTTGTTAAAATATACTTTTAATTGCTTGTTATGGAAACAATTTGAAATTTAAAACTTTTGTTTCAAATCTAAGATCTAACCTAACCTAAATTTATACTTAAACTTTTAAATGAAATAATGAGTTAAGTTTGAAAAGAAATAGAACAGGGTGCTGCTTTAAACATGGAAATCAGGTTATATCAAGCTACCCCATATCTCCTTCGAGTCCACCCCTTCAAAATCTCGAGTAAAACACTGGAGCCACTCGACAAACTCGAGTATACCTCTCTGCCCAAACCAGTCTTCATCAGGAAGACAACCCAAGGCACCGTGCACGCGAATGCACGTATACGTGCACGACCATCATAGCCAACTCCGGTCAACACCGCAGCCACCCCCACGTCATCGGTGATTGCCCAAATCAATTCGAACCGCCCAGTAGACATAGCTCTTCCCAAATCAAAATCGAGTGCCATAATCGATACCTGGAAACAAGATAGGAACTCCACCTATACCTGCCAACGCGGACTGCTCCACGCTCCGACCACCGTTCGCCACCAAACTTCGGCCGCAGCTTCGTCGACATCTCCATCACCTTTCCCCCAAACCACGGCGAACTCGGTCGCCCACCAACGACGAACAAGGCGAAACAGTAACCCATGACAAAATTAGGTTTCCAGAAATAAGCTTCTCACTGCCGTCACCACAGTGGCCGTGGCCACCTCCGACCAATTTTCCCATCACCCCCATAGCCTCCTCTATCACTACGAAGAAACTCGGCCACCACGAACCAATGGATCACCAAAAATTGATGATTAAACGAAATGTAAACAAGCTCGAACTGCTCTTAATTTCCAACTCTAAAAATTATAATTTATGCCTTAAAAATCATATTTTGGTATAAGAATTCAATCTATATAACTAAATTTGTGAATCAACAAGTTTGAAATTCGACTAAATTTAAGTTTGACTCTGTACTTTAAATTTCCAGAAACATTAACTAGTTGTTTTAAATTAGATATAATTTTAAATTAAAGCTTAAGGTAAAACAATCAAGTTTTACTTAAATTATAAATCCAGATTCTTCTTGGATCAGGAGGAATTGATGTTTGTTTTTGAATGGTAACCTGAGTTTGAAATTTTTTTTTTCTTTTAAGCAGAGATCTTCTACAGGTTATGCAAACATGTATTCATCATACTTCAGTAGTTCAACAATATAAATATCCAAATATACTTCACACTACAAGATGGAACACAACAATGATATGAACCAAAATTATACTAAGAGATTTAAAGGTGAAGTTACTCACCTTGATGGGAAGAAGCAGAGACAAAGAACAGGGAACAAAGAAGCATTTTATTTTTGTTTTAAGCCTGGAATTTGATACTTGAAAACTGGAAACAAATCTTGCTTTCAGATCTTACATTTCACTTTGATCTTGCAGCTTTTGTTTCTTTTTTTCTTTTTCTTTTTGACAAAGGCTTTCACTTTTGGTTTTTCAGGATTTCCTGAACTTGCATTTAAACTTGAATTTGCTTTGTCTCAGGTTTTACTTAGTTTTGAATGGTGAACGAAATGGTGATATACATATATATAAAACAGGTAGGTTTTGCATTTCTTCTGGTATAAAGGACACCATATTTTGTACAGAGTATATGAAACCAGAGATTTCTTTTTTTTTTCTTTTATTTTATCAACTGAATTGCAGGTTCTTTTGGCAGCTGAAGTGATGCATTTGTATGCTAAAGATATTGCATTAATTATCTTGTACAAACTTGAACATATTTTATTTCCTTCTCTATAGCTCGGCTGTACAACATTGGAGATAGTGTATAAAAGAAAAAGCATGTCCAGGGTGTTGTACTTCTTTTTCTTTGTACATAGATTTACTTGAATATTTTTACCTTTGTTTGTTTTGCAAGCTAAGTGTACATACTTGCAGCTCCATGCTTATTTTTGTTTCATGTATGTTTCAAGTTGACATACATCTCTTAAATCTTTGTTTTATGCCTTGTTCATTATTTTTTTCTTTACTGACTTTGTTTACTTCAGCCTTTCATTTATTTACATCTTTTTATTGTTCATACTTGAGTGTATTTATATTCTCCCTTAGTCATAAGCTTTGTTATTGTTTAACTTAAAATACCAATTGCTGTCTAATTAATTTATGCATATTAATCCTTTTTTGCTTTGTCTGGTTACTTTCTCATCTTATGGCTTTGTAATAAAATTGATATCCTATCTTAAATATGTTGTTATAATTATTTTAGTTTAATTTACTTTACAATGTAACAATTTTTCTTTTTAAGATGTCGTTTAAATTTAGTTGTGTTTTGCTTATGTTTGATAGATATTTATTTTACCTTATGTACATATTATAAAAGTTGTTTTAGTGTGTTTGTTCCTTAACAAATTTGTTTAATGCGTTTTATTCTATGTTTTATTTATTCTTAAAACCCCATATTTAAGATTTTATTTCAAATCCAATCAATATATGTATATATTCACATATATACAAATTCATACGACTTAATATATTTTCTATTTGAATCGGGGAAACTCGCTGCCATTTATAATTAATTTTACAATTTAAATTCAAAAATTCATTTAATTATCAATTTAAATTCATAAAAATCTGGGGTCGTTACAAGTGCACATCCAATCAACTTAATCATTCTACCAATTATTTAAATTTAACTATTAAAATTTAAATACAAACCCAATAGGGTGTGATTTACTCACCTTTGATTTTGGTTTGAAATCCACATCAATCCCGACTATTGTCTTCACAATATATGGACCTTGTATAAACATTAAATGGTCTTATTAATATTCAAACAATTTGAACAAATCAATTTCTATTTAATAAATTTCATTTTACCTAATAAGTTAATTTCAAACTAATTTTCTGTTTATAAAATATTTCCTAGTTATCCAATAATTATATACGTTAACTAAATAAATTGATTTCCATCTTGTAAATTTAATTTAACTAAATCTTTATTTAAGCAAGTAATTAAATTTAAACTAGTAACTTAAACTTTAAATAAATTTCCCTGTGGTAACTAAATTCCTGGTAACCAAAATATTTAAATGAGTAAATTAAACCATTAATCACTAATGCATTATTAAAAATGTAACAGTAAATTTTAAACATGTATATTTATTTTCCTTACTCCAGTAAGGAACACTAAAATTTTCTAATCATATACGTATTCCCTGTTGAACAGTTTATGACCGAAAATATTATTTCCAAAGTTGAACATTTTAAAATTTCAAAACCAAGAAGAAGAAAATAAGAAGATGCTCACCCCACAATGCTGTCGATGCCACAGCCATCCAAATCTATCTGTGCACCCTCATCTAACTCACACGCACGAAGACGAGAAGCCCTCCAGCACTGACCTGGTTGCAGCTGCATCGCGAATCCTTGGCACCCCCGCAAAACTTGCCTCGAAACACGAGCATCGTCAGCCGCTAGCCCTCAAAATCGACTTCGACAACGATTCCCTAGCTTGCGCCTTTCCTCCTGCCTTCAAGCTCGGATTTCAACTGCCGACCCCCACCTCTGACTCGAATCGATCGCAACACTCTCCAATCCATTCATCAGCGCGAGCTGCCTCGAACACTCATAATCCCTCAATCACTTCGCCTCCGTTTCGCGCGCACGTACGCGACTCCATCCTAATTTTGCGCACGCTTTAGGGTTGCGAGCGATGATAGTACGAAAGCAAGAATGTTTATTCGTGATTCCCCCTTTATTTTGAAAACTGGAAATTGCGATGGATTATGATTCAATCGCTATTTTTTTTATGAAATTTTGATTTCTTTTTTTTAGATGTGTTCGATTTACAGTTGAAAGATAGGAAGGGATGTGGACGTATAATAAAGATGGGAATGGCTTCCTGAGTACGCCTGACTTTTATATAATTAAATATTTATAATTAAATATTTAAAATATCTCGTGTTTCATAACGTGAAATCCCGAACCCCGAATCAGACATGCCGACAGACGTTTATAAGGTTTTACTCGCATTCCGAACACAATGGAACGTGTTTCGGAAACTAATTTAATCGTATGTTGAAGTTAGCTTTATAAATCGATTTAAAATATTAAATTATTGGTTTTAATTTCGACGCGTTTCTCACCCGTATGAGCAAACGGTAAATCCAAACACTACGAAAATTGAAATCCGATAATAACTAACAATTATGGATCCAATGGAACTGGTTTCGTCAAATTCCGAGACTATGCCCCAGAAGGCTATTTTTAAATATCAATTTAAACGATATATTATTAAAATTGAACAAATTACCTTTAAATTAAATTCTAACAATTCTATTATCTTCAGTATCATTATTATAAACTTTATAAGCCTTTGGATTATTTTTAATAGGCCTAAAATTCCATATTCAATATCTTACCCAATTTTGAATTATATATAATTCAATAATTTAATTATCAAATAAATAGTAATATTTGGAATTCAAGTTAAAAATTAACTTTTAAATATTTAAAATCAATTAATTATTCCATTTTAAATTGTTAAAAATTTCGGGTCATCACATTCCTCCCCCCTTAAAAGAATTTCGTCCCTGAAATTACTAGTTAGGAAGAATGGTCCAATACCCGTTTACTTTTCCCTAAAACCCACAATTCAACAGTTTTATCAACTTGCCACAATATATTCTTTATTAAAGTTTCACTATTACTTCAACCCACTTCCAAAACCTTTCATAGTTTTCAAATAACTTTACTTATTCAACCATTCAAATTTAAATTTAAATCCAAATTTAGATTATCAAAAATTTCTCAAAAATTTTCTAACTCTCTAAATTTCCGAAATTTTTTGCCAGCGTCTCCTTTGCGCGGCTAGCTCGGTACAACTACAAAATGCCTCTACGGGCTCCCAAATTCCAAAAGAAAACAAAAGCCAAGTGGCTAGATCAAAAACCAAATCCAATTTCATACAAAAATTTAAATACATACCTTTTAGTCGGGCAATTCAAATTTATCTTCTGAAATCGCAACCTAGTTTCTTTTCCTTTATACTACCTGCATATCTTACTTAGCAACAATATTCAATCATAACTTTTCAAATCATTTTATACAATTCCTTACAGAAGTTTTCACATCTACTTCTATGCAAATTAGTTTTCTCATTTCATATGAATTCAATTTATCTTCACTTCTGAGTATTAAATTTTATCTTTCATTTATAACTGATTCATATTAGTTTCATTTACTAATTTACTTTAATTTCCAATTTGAAATCGTTTTGTTGCTAACAAAAATTTTCTAACTCCCAAAATTTTTAAATTTTTTTGGCAGTCTCCATTGTACGGAGGAGCTTTTGCAATTTGACAAGAGATATAAATATATATACATCGACCCACCCGGTCGGAAAAAGCAAAAACAGTTCATATTTCCTATTTTTATTGCGTAGGCATACCTTTATTTAGCATTTTAAGCAAGCGGCTAATTATTTAAGCAATTAGCGCAATCCACATCCAGCCAAACGACCTTCAGGTACCTGTACTCACTCAATTTACAAATATAAACACTATATATATGAAGTTTATAACATTTCTCTTACTTACATAACTATAACACTTCAATTCTAAAAGAAATGCATTAAAAATAACTTTCACGAGCAATTTATATTTTTCAAAACTAATTCAATCGCTTTTGACCAATTTATATACCATTTCCTTAAATTTTAATGGTTTACAACTCAATTTCTTACATTCAATTGATTTTTAATCCAAACAAGCTCATGTTCACTTCAAATGATTCAAAATCAATTTTATTTAACTTCTCTCAACCCATATAATTTTAATTACCTTTGTTTACAACAACGACAACTGTTTTTGTGCAAATTCGACGATACTCGCTTAATAGAGTATCTATTTCAGTTTATAACTACTTTAAATTAATTTCAACTCATCCTGTATTTAATTCCGTTTCATTTCTAATTTATTCACCAACCGTTCATTGCATTTCATTCCATCTCCGCATTGGATTCATTCAAAACTATTTCATTGAGCTTTACAACATTCGATGATTATATTAGTATCCATTTCCCAAAAATAAATTTAACACAAACTTTTTATTTAATAATCTTCCATTCTAGTAACCCAATACCAACTAAAACTTTGATTTAGTTTTTATTCAAGCAGACTTCATCCATTTATTTTTTTAATTTGATTAAACCATTTATCCATCCCATATTTAAATTTTTAATTCATTTACTTAATTCATTTCGAATTTATTTTATTTATACAAAGCCATTCTTAATTTATTTCTTTTCACTTGGGTTTTGTTTGCAATTCAAACCATGTCTTTTATAATTCAATTTCATTTCATTTGACAACACTTTCGTTGTATCTAATTTACTTGCAAATTTCGTTAAATATTATTCATATCACACTTGAATTTTATTTGTAATTCATCCCATCACTATTGCGATCCCACTCTATTTTTATAGCATCTCCACTTATTTAATTCATTATCAAATCCAAGTTAATTCTTTTTACAATTCAATTTCACTTCCAAACTCAATTATCTATTTACAATCCATTTGTTTAACCGAGTTAAATTCCATCAATATATTTTATCAAATAATTTTTTAATTAATTAGCTTACTTCCAACTTTTAAATCAACGTTTGATTTTATTACAAAAATCACTTCATTAAATTTCCTGAGTTCAATTTTTTTTTTATAATTCTAGTTTTGGATTTCCTTTCATTTTCCAAAATTCCAACACTTTTATTGTAAAACTTTAGAAATGCTTTTAAATTCACAGCATATTATTAAAATAGCTCTTTATAAAAATATTTCTTCTAACTCGATGTCTCAACCAGTTCATCCTTGTTCTCACAGAAATTCAGTCATACGTTGATCAGGCGTAAGACTGAAAATCTATAAGTACTTAGCAGACCCATTCTCAACATCTAGTGAAAATACTTGGAAAATAATTTTATTGAAAATTCCGAAAATAATTTTTGAAAATAGAGGAAATTTCTTCTTGAGAATGCTCTAGAGATCATCACTCCCATCCATGGTCGCAGTTACATCCTGCGTTACGTTGCCATCGCAGTAAAAGTCCATGTAACTGTAGGCACTCCGCGCCCCTCGATTACGGCATGGAACCCACAACAGATCGCAGTTACATTCCAGGGTTACGTTGCCATCGCAGCAAAAGTCCATGTAACTGTTGATCTCAGTGACACACATGATTTTCGTTGTCAAAATGAAACTTCTCTACTCCTACATAGGTCGCAGTCTACCAATATAAAATCCAACGCAGACTGTTGGCTCTCAACGGCACACACGACTTTCGCTATGTTACCATAGGTCGCAGTTACATCCTGGGTTACATTGCCATCGCAGCAAAAGTCCATCTAACTGTTGGCTCTCAGCGGCACACACGACTGTCGCAATGTTACCATAGGTCGCAGTTACATCTTGGGTTATGTTGCCATCGCAGCAAAAGTCCATGTAACTGTTGGCTCTTAGCGGCACACATGACTTTCGCTATGGTATACTCTACTCATAATCCTCGGGAACTAGTTTTATCTGAACTCCTCATAGGATCAACTTTAGAACCCCCATTGGGGCTCAAGGCAACACCACCCGGTGGCACTCCTGAGAAGTTCATTTCAAGGTAGCGCCTTTTTCCCCAGAGCCATAATCAAAACACTTTATACTATACACATATAGTATCTTTCAAATCATACACCTAATATGATCTCATACAAAGCTCCTTTACACAAAATCTATTATCCCAAAATCGATAATTCTCAAACTAGGCATTCCAAATTTCAATACTGATTTTACCCAAAAATCAAAAGCCTTTCCAAATCCAAAGGTTCCAAAATCCTTTTCCCAAAATCCTCATAAGATCCTTTATGTATATTCAGATATATATAATTTTTAAAACTTTGGATCATTTCAAACTTGTATAAAACCCCTTTTATACTTCAAACATTTTCAAAAATCCTTTTTCTTCCAGCAATTGATTCAATAAGGGGAGATTTATCTTCATTGATTATTAATAAATCAATTTCCTTTCTATTCACATTCACATTCACTTGAATTTTCATCCATAAAATCACACTTGCTTCAATTCCATTGGATTATTACTTCAATCCTTATCTCAGTTGGGTATTTAATCAATAACAGTTTGAACTCCGACCAGTTTATATTTAGAATATAGCTTGAAAATTTTAAAAATAGATAAGTAGTTGAAAAATAACTATTAGTTTGCAAAACAGCTGTAAAATAGTTACGTAATTGTAAAATAGTTGGAAAATAGTTAAATAGTTTTAGAGATTTTAGATAATTGTAAAATAGTTGTAAAATAGTAATTAATTTGTAAAATAGTGGAAAAACTGTAATTAGTTTATAAAACAGTTGAAAAATGGTTAAATAGCTCCAAAAATAATTGTAAAACAAGTATAAAATAATTTGTCTTCAAGAAAGAAAGGTTGTATAATTTAATAGCTTGGAAAAATAAGTTTATATTAAAACAATTTACATTGAAAATAGTCCAGAGTCAAAACTGTTCACTTTCCCATCGATTCAATTTAAATTTCCACTTCCATTTAAATTGATCCAATTCCAAATTAAGTAACTCCGCTTTCCATTGGAATTGATTTATTCCCAATTCAAGTTGAATTAATTCTCAATTTTTTTTCCAACTTTAAATCAAATTCCATTTGATTTTAATCCTATTCAACTTAAATTATAATTTCAAATTATTCCAATGAATACGGACTAGTATTAGTTGAACTCACTTCAATTTCAAATCATTTCAATTTAATCCAATCCAAGTTTTCCACTTAAAAATTTAAACTTATACATCTTCAATCACAAATCCAATTAATTCAAACCAAATTCAATTTTGAACTAATTCAATTTCAATCTTAAATTTAAACCATCTCGAATTATATAAATTCGAGTTAAATTCTCAAAAGGTTGATTTAACGTTTTAAACCAAATTAACTTTGTTCATTTAAATTTTTTAAACAACTTAATTTCTTTACACACCAGGCTACTTTTAAATTTTAACCAACCCTTGGTTTTAATTTCAAAACAAATCCCTTAAAAATCTTTCAAACATTTCTTGTTTTAAAATAAGACTATATTCAAAATAGTTTGAATTATATTATTTGTTATTTTCTTTAACTCTTTGAAACAATTGATTGTTTCCGAACTTAGGCTTTAAAACTTCAAAATTTTAAAACCAACTTTAATTTAGAAGTTTTACTCATCTTATAAATTTACTTCATTTAACTAACTTAATAACAAATATATCATTATTAAACACAATAACTTTTTATGATAATTCCCAAGGTAATCATATCTAGATGCCAATTTCTTTTTATTATTATTCTTACTTCTATAAATTCAAGATTAAATTTCAGTCTGAATCCATTTCAAACTTACCTTTATTTAAAGTTTTTAAATAATTTAATTTCTGATCTCAAATTCTAGAATTTCATGTTGTATTTCTATTACCACTTAATTTAATTCCAGTTCAAGATTTCAATTTGGTTGTATTATATTATTTCTTGATTTAATTCCATTAATTTAACATCCAATTACCTTAATATTTATTAGAAGGAAACATTACTTTATATATCAAAATATATTTTACATAAAATCATTTAAAACCATATAAGAAAATAACAAGCACGCTCTCATATATATATATATATATATATATATATATATATATATATATATATATATATATACCCAACTCATCCTAGAGTACCACGGACTCTATTTAATGAGTAATCCATACCAGAGCCAAGGTTCTCGCTTAACCTTTAGCTCTGATACCAAATGTAACGACCCGAAAATTTCGAAGCCGAAAATTCCAAATTATTATGAAAAAGAAGAAAGAGATAGAAGAAGAACAGAATCATCAACATCTCATATTCGCAGCGGATAAACTGTAATAATAAATAATAACAGTTTACAAAATAATATTATATCTGTCGATTACATTTAAATACATCAGAGTTACACATATATTCAACACTGGACATATACAAATTAACAAGTCTCAGATTTACAATATTATAAAACAGCGGAAATACTCCACACGTTCCTGCCATCCAGCTCGACTTCTGAGCTCCAGAACGTCCCTACCTGAAAATATGCAATACTCGGTCTGACCCGAGCATTACACCAAAGTAACACCCGGGTCAGGCTGGAAACCAGCGTGAGTAAACCCAACTAACATGGAATACCAAAGCAAACAACTTATATAAAACCCGTGTAACTCGTATTAATTCACAAAGCCACACATCAATTTATAAGTACCAGAGTTTAGATTTCAGTAGCCGAATTCCTTGAAATCACTTCACTCCAGCATATAGATTTGACATCTCAATCTATAAAAATTCGAAGTGGTTTCGGGTATTTTCTAATATCCGAACCCGGCCTTTTCGAGTCTCATGTCATCCTAACCAAGTTATCCAAATGAAATACACAACAATTCATATCCGAGATATCAACTCATTCCAAGCATCCAATATCATCCAATTATCCATAAGCAAGTTTAATCACTTCCAAATCAATTCAATTGATTCTAATTAAATTTCTAACCTCAATCACTTAGATTCCTTCATTTAACATTAATTAATTCCAAATCAATTAATTAGTCAACACTTCATTATTCATCTAAATTAATCACCCTGGATTAATTATCCTTCAACTTCATTCAAGAAATTATCATTAATTAACTTCACATTATTTATTATTCTTAACCAAAATCAATAAGTAATCTTAATTACTTCATAAATTAATTAATTACTTCATAAATTAATTATCTACATTAATTACATTAATTCTTAATTACTCATAGTAATTAATTTCTCATAAGTCATACTTTATGAATTGATTTAATCTTAATTAATTAATCTTTAGTTACATCAATGATTATATAAATTAATGATTTCCAATTATATTTTAATTTGTTCTAATCTAAATCAATTACTTTAATTCAACCACAATATTAATCATTCTCGATCAATCTCAACCTGTAATTATTTACCTTTTTATTTACTTCATTAAATAAATTAATTATTCCTTAGTTAACTATTTTAAGTAATCTCTTGATTAATTTCACAAAGTAATTATATTTTATTAATTTCATTAAGTAATTATTTATTAAACCATCCAAGGATTACTCTGAATTACTTACACTTAATTAATTAACTTAAACCTAATTAATTAATTCAACCCTTCACCACTAAATTAATTAACCCAAATCATTAATCAATTAAATTAATTAATTATCCATTTTAATTACCCTACTAATTTAATGAATCATAAAACATCAAGCCCTTATTATCTTTAAAATAAAACATTTACTTACTTACGATTTAAGTTTAAAACAACTTAAAACCCCAATACTTCGAGCCAAACCACAATTTACTCAAGAATTAATCAAAACCAAAGTCACATCGTCATCAGTGCACATCCAATCAACTTAATCATTCAACCAATTATTTAAATTTAACTATTTAAATTTAAATACAAACCCAACAGAGTGAGATTTACCCACCTTTGATTTTGGTTTGAAATCCACTTCAATCCCGACTATTGTCTTCACAATATATGGACCTTGTATAAACATTAAATGGTCTTATTAATATTCGAACAATTTGAACAAATCAATTTCTATTTAATAAATTTCATTTTATCTAATAAGTTAATTTCAAACTAATTTTCTATTTATAAAATAGTTTCTAGTTATCCAATAATTATATACGTTAACTAAATAAATTGATTTCCATCTTGTAAATTTAATTTAACTAAATATTTATTTAAGAAAATAATTAAATTTAAACCAGTAACTTAAACTTTAAATAAATTTCCCTATGGTAACTAAATTCCTGGTAACCAAAACAATTCAATGAGTAAATTAAACCATTAATCACTAATGCATTATTAAAAATGTAACAGTAAATTTTAAACATGTATATTTATTTTCCTTACTCCAGTAAGGAACACTAAAATTTTCTAATCATATATGTATTCCTTGTTGAACAGTTTATGACCGAAAATTATTTCCAAAGTTGAACATTTTAAAATTTCAAAACCAAGAAGAAGAAAATAAGAAGTTGCTCACCCCACAATGCTGTCGACGCCGCAGCCATCGACAATCTATCTGTATGTGACGCCCCACCTCTATACCCATGCTAGCCAAGAACACTATGGTGTAATGCTGTCAACTAGCACGGAGAATAAGGCTGTTGAGGAGCGACCATCCGTGTAATTGCTTTACGCGAGCACCGATATGTCAGATAATATAACATGCATTTTATTTCAAGAGGAAATCCGACAAACAGATACAAACACAAATCTACTACACGGTGGCTATAATAATCTTCGGAAACAAATATAGAAATAAACATAACACAATTAAGTCACAGATAATTCATATCACAAAGGCGGAAGAAGATATGAATATATAATAAACACATGGAAATGTAAATCAGAGTAGTGGTCAAAAAGATCCACAATAATACAAAAGAATAGCAACACGTGCTATACAAAAGAATACAACTATGAGTCTATATCTCAAGTGTATACAACAAAATAAACTACTAATCTAAGTAGTTTGCCAAAAGTCAGAGTAATGAATCCCTGGGGAGAAGTCAAGCAGAAGCACCTGTAACATCTCGGTCTGACCCGAGTATTATTTAATAAGAAAATAATAAACGGATCAGTCTAACTATAAATATCAGATGAAACGATATAGGATAAGAGATATGACTAAACACATAATAATCACAATGCCAAGCTGTGATATATATAAGTAGTTGAAAATCATCAAGCGATTAATCAATGTCACAGAATCTACACAAGAATCAAAGAAATGTCATACTCCTTATTTCGTTCATCAAAGCACAATTATTGATGATTATCTCAATGTCAATCACAAAAGTCAATGACACACAAATTCACCAATGCACAAATATTGATAAAACTTATCAATGGAAATCACGAAAATTAGTGAAACACAAATTCTAGAAATCATCTCAAGAAATCCAGTCAATAACACACGAATTCACCTATGCACAAAAATTGATAAATCATATCAATACAAATCAAAAAAATAGGTGAAGAAGAAAATTTCAGAATTCGACACACGAAATCCAGAAATCACACAAAATAGGGGGGAGGCCTATCACACGAACGGGAGCATGAAAACTCACCAACATATGTATCACACGAACGAGACGCTATCTCATGGTAGCTAGCCATTAATTTTTGACACACGAATGGCCCGAAGACCATGGGGCGCTACCCCACATATGTGAGTTGAAACTCACACAAACGGGGTTTAGTCTCCCTCGTAGACAAAGAGACATCGCACATTGCTAGTCTAAATCACAAAAATGATCGTCATGATCATCAAGAAGTGTCAATTACAGTAAGCTAGTAAATACATGAGCTTAGTTTCATGTCCCATAACCACTAGCTTAACTTAAATATTTACGAACAAATTGTAGATCTCCACTAGAAAATTGTCACAAGAAGTTCAATCGAACAAGTCCAAGAATTAACCGACGAAGTAAACGCAAGCGTTTCATACCACTTGTTTTACTAAGTCGTTTAATTAGATTTCTCATACGAGTGAGGTAAAGGTTTGTATATACTAATAGCTTGGAAATCGGTTTGGGAAAACGAGCTTTGTAATAAAATAGTGTTGAAATCATTTTGATGAAAGAATTTTGACATTTACTACTAGTATTGAAACCTTTATATTTTTAAAGTGACAAATCACAAAGAAGATTGTAGGAACAATCAATCACTAAAGTTCACATTCGAAGACATGAATAAAATCCAAAGAAATCGATACCGAATCCATCAAAATGGATATTCCCATAAATCACGAAGAAAATGTCATCAAAGTCAATAATAAGTGATAATAAAAAGGGAATCAACACGAATCGATTAACATTGGAAATTCAATCCAAAAAGGCAAATTGGACTCAAACAGCAGGTTCAATCGACTGAACAGAGTTTTCAGTCGACTGACCCTGTACCTGGAAATTTTCCAGGTTCAGGAAACTTTCTGTTTCCAAGTTCAGTCGACTGAACAGAAGATTCATTCGACTGAATCATGCCTGGAAACTTTCGGGTTCCAGGTTCAGTCGACTGAACAGAAGATTTAGTTGACTGAATCATGCCTGGGCTGTTTTTCAGCCTATTCAAATGAAGGGCAAACTCTTCCAAAATGCAACCGGACGAACATTAGCTCTAAGGGTTTATGCCAATCGGCAGCCCGACCCTATATGCTCCTCGATGCATCACCAAAAGCATGATCAAACATCCATAAAAGGGTTTTCACACAAATTTGACTTAAAAACCCAAAAATTGGAATATTCACAAAACCAATCCAAATCAAGAGCAAATGCACATGAAGAAGTGTTAGGAATTCATACCCAACAACCAAAGATAATTATAGTCATAGATGTGAGATAAAAATCTCACCTTTGAACCCAAACGATTGAAGAAGGTGCTTGAAAGCAAAGGAGAATCAACCACTCTTCAAATCCAACTCAAGAAGCTTGATTCTAGGCTTTAAAAGAAGAACATTCCCAAAGTTAGGTTTAGGAATTTCTGAAATTGATAAGAGATTGAGTTGGAGAAGAAGAAGAGAAGCTTACCAATGGGTTCTTCTATTAGTTTGGAGCTAGAACTTGATTTGCAAAAGAAAACTAGGGCTTGAGTATTAGTTTCCCATCTCTCCCACCATTGTTGCTAAAGCTTGAGTATTAGGAATTGGAAATGAAGTAAATGAGGAGTTGAAGTGGAGTTGGGACTGAATACATAAGTGGGGTTATTGGGCTCAGCCCAAACCAAAGCCCTAAGCAAAAAGTAGCAAAATTCAACTTTCTCCAAACATATCGTAGCTTATACTCAAAAAGGTCGCAAACGTCATTTTGAACTCAATGGGGGTGGTCTCGAGTCCCAATTCGATCGTATGCAAAAAGTAGCTTTTCGGACTAAAATCCGACTACGATACCACATTTAAATAAAACATTTAAATGTATAAATCATAACATATGCGGGTTGTTACAGACTCACCTCCTTAAAGAAATTGCGTCCTCGCAATATTTAAGAAGAGAATATAAAGTAACAACCATAAAAGCATATTCAACCCAAAAGAAGATTGAAATAAGAAGTTCACCTTAAAGAGCACGAGAGAGTAAGTCCGGATGTGTTCGCTCGATGAACTCTCTAGACTCCCAAGAACAATCCTTAGGATTTGAAGACCTTTGAACTTTAACAAGCGAAACATCTTTATTTCGAAGGCGCTTGACCTCCGAAGCAATAATACGAATAGGATGTTGCTCATAAGTTAAATTGGGCGAAACTTCAATCTCTTCCACAACACCGGGCTCAAGAATAGAATCGGAATCTCGAAGACACTTCCGAAGTTGAGAAACGTGAAACACGTCATGGATAGCAGAAAATTGAGCCGGTAATAAAAGGCGATATGCCATGGAACCAATACGTTCAGTGATAGGAAATGGCCCAATATATCGAGGCGCTAACTTTTCCGATCGACTGAAACGCACAACACCTTTCATAGGTGACACACGAATGAACACAAGATCTCCCACAGAAAACTCTAACTTCCTTCTCCGGTTATCGGCATAGGATTTTTGTCTACTCTGGGCTTCTTTCATCCTATGTCGAATAAGTTCAATCTTTTCTGTGGAATCACGAATAAGATCTGGACCTAAAACCAGTTTCTCACTGGCCTCAAGCCAACAAGAAGGAGATCGGCATGGCCTTCCATAGAGTGCCTCGAAAGGTGCCATACCAATACTATATTGGAAGCCATTATTATAGGAAAATTCAACAAGTGAAATATGATCTTCCCAACTTCCACCAAAATCAAGAACACATGCACGAAGAAGATCTTCAAGAGTTTGATTCACACGCTCAGTTTGTCCATCGGACTGAGGATGAAAGCGGTGCTAAATTAAGCTTCGTTCCCAAAGCTTTTTGAAGACTCTTCCAAAATCTACTAGTAAACAATGGATCACGATCACTAACAATATAAGTAGGAACTCCATGTAATTTAACAATCTCTTTAACAAAGAGTTTGGCCAAAAGAGGAACGGTTCGGTTAGACCGAACGGGAATAAAATGGGCGGATTTAGTAAGTCTATCAACAATCACCCATAAGCTATCATGATCCGAACAAGAACGGGGAAGGCCATCTATAAAATCCATGGAAATTTGGTCCCACTTTCAAATTGGAATTTCTAAAGGTTGCAATAACCCACCGGGCCTTTGATGTTCGGCCTTAACGAGTTGGCAAGTCATGCAACGCTTAACGAAGTTAGCGATGTCAAGTTTCATTCCCTCCCAATAATAAAGTCGCTTCATATCCGCGTACATTTTACTACTACCGGGATGAATGGTAAATTTAGAACGATGTGAATCTTCTAAAATATCTTTATGAAGATCACTAATATTTGGCACGATAAGTCTACCGAATGTCGGCACGAGAATCAATATCAAAGTCTTTCAAACCTTCAATATCAATTTTATCCTTAAAATTTTGGCCAAGAAGAGCCAATTGGGGATCTAGCCCTTGAGCTTCAAGAATGCGGTCTAACAGAGAAGGATGAGCCTCAAGGCTACATAAAACAAGAGATGGACATAAATCGAAAACACGGTCTCGAATTTCGCAAGTGGATAAAATCTCGAGATCGTTCCATTCGGATATCATCATAGAAACAATCGCTTGTTGCTTTCGACTAAGTGCATCCGCAACGCGGTTTCCCTTTCCGGGAGTATAAAGGATTTCAAGATCATAAGGAGCAAGGAACTCGAGCCAACGTTGTTGACGCAAATTAAGTTCCTTTTGAGAGAATAAATACTTCAAGGACTTATGATCAGTATAAAGAAGAAATTTATCTCCCAAAAGATAATGATGCCAAATCCGAAGAGCAAAAACAATAGCCGCGAGCTCTAAATCATGAGTGGCATATCTAGTCTCAGCAGGCTCCAATTGCCTTGAAGCATAAGCAATAACACGTTCTTTTTGCATAAGAACGGCACCCAAACCAATGCGACTAGCATCGGTATAAACAACGAAATCTTGATTCCCCTAGGGAATAACAAGAATAGGAGCATCGGAAAGGAGTTCTTTCAATTTCTGGAAAGAAGCTTCACATTTGTCTGACCAAATGTATTTAACGCCTTTCTTTGTTAAGCTAGTGAGAGGCACGACAATCTTAGAAAAGTCTTTGATAAAACGGCGGTAATAACCCGCCAATCCAAGAAAACTACGAATCTCTATCACACTCTCCGGTCTCTTCCAATCTTGAATCGCTTCAATCTTTGAAGGATCCACGGAAATTCCGGATTCGGAAATAATATGACCGAGAAACTTCACACGAGATTGCCAAAAATGGCATTTAGAAAATTTTGCTTTTAATTGATTACTCCTAAGAGTTTCCAACACAGTCTGAAGATGCTTCTCATGTTCCTCCTCGGTTTTAGAATACACAAGAATATCATCAATGAAGATGAGAACAAACCGATCGAGGAAGTCTTTGAAAACTCTATTCATAAGGTCGACGAAATAGGCCGGAGCATTCGTTAGACCAAATGGCATAACAAGCCATTCATAAGATCCATAACGAGTATGGAACGATGTTAAAGGAATGCTATCCTCTGCAATACGAAGCTGATGAAATCCAGTAGCTAAGTCTAATTGTAAAAAGACTCTAGCACCACTAAGTTGATCGAATAGATCATCAATCCGAGGTAAAGGATATTTGTTTTTGATAGTAAGATCATTAAGCTTGCGGTAGTCAATGCAAAGCCTAAGTGTTCCATCGGATTTCTTCACAAAAATAGCTGAAGCTCCCCAAGGCGAGGAACTAGAGCGAATAAATTGCTTCGTTTCCAAATCGGATAATTGTATGCGCATCTCCTCATTTTCTTTATTGGACAAACGATAAGGAGGACGAGTGACAGGTTGAGCTCTAGGAATGAGATTAATTCTGAACTCAATTGCTCGCTTAGGTGGTAATCCTAAAACGGGCTCGAATATGTCGGAAAATTCACGAACGACGTGAATAAGAGAAATAATATCACCCTCATCATCATCATCGTCATCACGAGGATTTAAAGAATATAAAGATGCAACCAAACTGGAATCCGAATCTTTAAGATTAATAGAAATCTGCTTAACAGATTGAGGATGTCGAAGATGAATAGTCCGCTCAGGACATAGGATATGAGCTTCATAACGGTTAAGCCAATCCATTCCCAAAATCATTCCAAAGCCTAAATAACGCATGACATGCAAATCGGCTCGAAAAGAAAAATCAAACAAAATAATCTCGACATCTTTACACAATAGGATGAATCGGTACGAAGACTCGAATAAAATCCTAAAGCACGACTCCTAAGAAAGACTTTGGACGATGATCCTTGTTATAATATTCCATATTGTTCCGAAGTTTGGCTCTGATACCAAGCTGTGACGCCCCACCTCTATACCCATGCTAGCCAAGAACACTACGGTGTAATGTTGTCAACTAGCACGGAGAATAAGGCTGTTGAGGAGCGACCATCCGTGTAATTGCTTTGCGCGAGCACCGATATGTCATATATTGTAACATGCATTTTATTTCAAGAGGAAATCCGGCATACCGATACAAACACAAAGCTACTACACAGTGGCTATAATAATCTTTGGAAAAAAATATGGAAATAAACATAACACAATTCAGTCACAGATAATTCATATCACAAAGGCGGAAGAAGATATGGATATATAATAAACACATGGAAGTGTAAATCAGAGTAGTGGTCAAAAAGATCCACAATAATACAAAAGAATAGCAACACGTGCTATACAAAAGAATACAACTATGAGTCTATATCTCAAGTGTATACAACAAAATAAACTACTAATCTAAGTAGTTTTCCAAAAGTCAGAGTAATCAATCCCTGGGGAGAAGTCAAGCAGAAGCACCTGTAACATCTCGGTCTGACCCGAGTATTATTTAATAAGAAAATAATAAACAGATCAGTCTAACTATAAATATCAGATGAAATGATATAGGATAAGAGATATGACTAAACACACAATAATCACAATGCCAAGCTGTGATATATATAAGTAGTTGAAAATCATCAAGGGATTAATCAATGTCACAGAATCTACACAAGAATCAAAGAAATGTCATACTCCTTATTTCGTTCATCAAACCACAATTATTGATGATTATCTCAATGCCAATCACAAAAGTCAATGACAAACAAATTCACCAATGCACAAATATTTATAAAACTTATCAATGGAAATCACGAAAATTGGTGAAACATAAATTCTAGAAATCATCTCAAGAAATCCAGTCAATGACACACGAATTCACCTATGCAAAAAAATTGATAAATCATATCAATAGAAATCACAAAAATAGGTGAAGAAGAAAATTCCAGAATTCGACACACGAAATCCAGAAATCACACAAAATAGGGGGGGAGGCCTATCACACGAACGGGAGCATGAAAACCCACCAACATGTGTGTCACACGAACGAGACGCTATCTCATGGTAGCTAGCCATTAATTTTTGACACACGAACGGCCCGAAGACCATGGGGCGCTACCCCACATATGTGAGTTGAAACTCACACAAACGGGGTTTAATCTCCCTCGTAGACAAAGAGACATCGCACATTGCTAGTCTAAATCAAAAAAACGATCGTCATGATCATCAAGAAGTGTCAATTACAGTAAGCTAGTAAATATATGAGCTTAGCTTCATGTCCCATAATCACTAGCTTAACTTAAATATTTACGAACAAATTGTAAATCTCCACTAGAAAATTGTCACAAGAAGTTCAATCGAACAAGTCCAAGAATTAACCGACGAAGTAAACGCAAGCGTTTCATACCACTTGTTTTACTAAGTCGTTTAATTAGATTTCTCATACGAGTGAGGTAAAGGTTTGTATATACTAATAGCTTGGAAATCGGTTTGGGAAAACGAGCTTTGTAATAAAATAGTGTTGAAATCGTTTTGATGAAAGAAATTTGATATTTACTACTAGTGTTGAAACCTTTATATTTTTAAAGTGACAAATCACAAAGAAGATTGTAGGAACAATCAATCACTAAAGTTCACATTCGAAGACGTGAATAAAATCCAAAGAAATCGATACCGAATCCATCAAAATGGATATTCTCATAAATCACGAAGAAAATGTCATCAAAGTCGATAATAAGTGATAATAACAAAAGGGAATCAACACGAATCGATTAACATTGGAAATTCAATCCAAAAAGGAAAATTGGACTCAAACAGCAGGTTCAGTCGACTGAACAGAGTTTTCAGTCGACTGACCCTGTACCTGTAAATTTTCCAGGTTCAGAAAACTTTCTGTTTCCAGGTTCAGTCGACTGAACAGAAGATTCATTGGACTGAATCATGCCTGGAAACTTTCGGGTTCCAGGTTCAGTCGACTGAACAGAAGATTCAGTTGACTGAATCATGCCTGGGCTGTTTTTCAGCCTATTCAAATGAAGGGCAAACTCTTCCAAAATGCAACCGGACGAACATTGGCTCTAAGGGTTTATGCCAATCGGCAACCCGGCCCTATATGCTCCTCTATGCATCACCAAAAGCATGATCAAACATCCATAAAAGGATTTTCACACAAATTTGACTTAAAAACCCAAAAATTGGAATATTCACAAAACCAATCCAAATCAAGAGCAAATGCACATGAAGAAGTGTTAGGAATTCATACCCAACAACCAAAGATAATTATAGTCATAGATGTGAGATAAAAATCTCACCTTTGAACCCAAACGATTGAAGTAGGTGCTTGAAAGCAAAGGAGAATCAACCACTCTTCAAATCCAACTCAAGAAGCTTGATTCTAGGCTTTAAAAGAAGAACATTCCCAAAGTTAGGTTTAGGAATTTCTGAAATTGATAAGAGATTGAGTTGGAGAAGAAGAAGAGAAGCTTACCAATGGGTTCTTCTATTAGTTTGGAGCTAGAACTTGATTTGCAAAAGAAAACTAGGGCTTGAGTTTTAGTTTCCCATCTCTCCCACCATTGTTGCTAAAGCATGAGTATTAGGAATTGGAAATGAAGTAAATGAGGAATTGAAGTGGAGTTGGGACTGAATACATAAGTGGGGTTATTGGGCTCAGCCCAAACCAAAGCCCTAAGCAAAAAGTAGCAAAATTCAACTTTCTCCAAACATATCGAAGCTTATACTCAAAAAGGTCGCAAACGTCATTTTGAACTCAATGGGGGTGGTCTCGAGTCCCAATTCGACCGTATGCAAAAAGTAGCTTTTCGGACTAAAATCCGACTACGATACCACATTTAAATAAAACATTTAAATGTATAAATCATAACATATGCGGGTTGTTACACTGTAACCCCCTCATCTAACTCACACGCACGAAGACGAGAAGCATTCCAACACTGACCTGGTCGCAGCTGCATCGCGAATCCTTGGTACCCCCCGCAAAACTTGCCTCGTAACACGAGCATCATCAACCGCTAGCCCTCAAAATCGACTTCGGCATCGATGCCCTAGCTTGTGCCTTTCCTCATGCCTTCGAGCTCGGATTTCAACTGCCGACCCCCACCCTATGACTCGAATTGATCGCAACACTCTCCAATCCATTCATCAGCGCGAGCCGCCTCGAGCGCTTATAATCCCTCAATCACTTCGCCTCCGCTTCGTGCACGCGATTCCATCCTAATTTTACGCACGCTTTAGGGTTCCGAGCGACGACAGTACGAAAGCAGGAATGTTGATTTGTGATTCCCCCTTTATTTCGAAAACTGGAAATCGCGATGGGTTATGATTCAATCGCCATTTTTTTATGAAATTTCGATTTCTTTTTTTAGACGTGTTCGATTTACAGTTGAAAGATAGGGAGGGATGACGACGTATAATAAAGATGGGAATGGCTTCCTAATACGGCTGACTGTTATATAATTAAATATTTAAAATATCTTGTGTTTCATAACGCGAAATCCCAAACCCCGAATCAGACATGCCGATAGACATTCTTAAGGTTTTACCCGCATTTTGAACACAATGGAACGTGTTTCGGAGACTAATTTAATCGTTTGTGGAAGTTAGCTTTATAAATCGATTTAAATATTAAATTATTGGTTTTAATTTCGACGCATTTCTCACCCGTATGAGCAAATGATAAATCCAAATGCTATGAAAATTGAAATCCGATAATAACTAACTATTACGGATCCAATGGAACTTGTTTCGTTGAATTCAGAGACTGTGCCTCGGAAGGCTATTTTTAAATATCAATTTAAATGATATATTATTAAAATTGAACAAATTACCTTTAAATTAAATTCTAACCAGTCTATTATCTTCAGTATCATCATTATAAACTTTATAAGCGTTCAGATTATTTTAAATAGGCTTAAAATTCCATATTCAACATCTTACCCAATTTCGAATTATATATAATTCAATAATTTAGTTATCAAATAAATAGTGCTATTTGGAATTCAAGTTAAAAATTAACTTTTAAATATTTAAAATCAATTAATTATTTCATTTTAAATTGTTAAAAATTCTGGGTCGTCAAAATCCCTGTCTAGATGTCCCTTTTTATTCGGCTGTGTGGGCGGTTGTTGTTCCCAACCGCGACGTGATCTTATTCAAACTATCCAGTGAGCGGTAGCTTCGGTCTTGTGTTGCAGGAGATCAGGGTGGATCCTTGGTACTCATATCTGGACTAGGTACTGTGATGTGCGGTACCCCAGTAGCCCTGCAATTGATGAAAACCCAATCTCCAATAAGCGCCTTCGGACTAATTTGTATACCTATTATGCTAGAATTTAATGAATGTAGCAATTTCGACTATTTGAAAAAAGTATTTGTATATAGACATTACGATAATATCAGGGGATTTGATAAGAAATGCTTTGGTTATCGTAAGGTAAAAACCCGACATGTTTATTTGTGGCGTGATCTGAGGAGATACCTTTGATTTTTAAAGGATTTTTGAAACTTTAATAATCCAATTGAGTGTGTTTTCTCACGCTAGTTTTACAGACTAACTCGGGTGTTATTTTACTATAATGCTCAGTCAGACCGAGTATTTTAGGATACATGGTTGGATGTTATGGAGCTAAGGAGACGAGCTGGATGGCGAGACGTATCACATGTACTTGATATATATTCCAATGTGCAGTATAAAACTGTATAGTCAGCATTTATGAGGACAAGTTAATATAATTTTCCAGTATTTTGCTATTGATGGTGTTGTACTTTGATGATGTAATGTATAAAATGGATATAGTTCTTTTTGTTTAAAGATCAGTTATTTATCTATTATATATTGTTCCGTTGCGATTGTGAGATTCTAATATTGTTTTCTATTTCTTCTTCTACCTCCTTCTTCTATCTCTTACGGTCTATTTTCTGGCATTCGATTGTTCGGCATTTAATACAGTGGATGTATATATGTCGATTTTCGGGCGTCCAAAAATCGGATCGTTACATGTGGTATCAGAGCTGAAGGTTAAGTGAGAACCTTGACTCTGGTGGGGATTACTCATTAGAAATAGAGTCCGTAAGTACTCTAGAATGAGTTTGAGTGTATTAATAGATATGAGTGCTTATTTGTTAGTGAATATAAAAGTTGTTTTATATTCTGTTTACTTATCGGTTGAGTGTTTATGGATTCTGCTTGATATGTGGCATGCCATGTCGTTGATAAGAGTTTCTAAATTCTTAAACAGGATAAACCGACATAGTATTATTTTAAAATAGGGTAAATGAAGTAATTTTACCCAAATTATTTTTGTATGTAAAAGAAATAATTTTCCATAAAGTATTATAGTTATATATGGTTGCTTGTTGTTAGGCAGTGATTATATTAAGGTACTATCATTGTTGTGTGAAAATTGGATAAGAAATTGAAGTTATAACCAAAGGTTAAGAAATAAATTATTATAAAAAAATGGAGTTTGTAAATGTGAATTATAAATGTGATTTATAATTGAAATGAAATGAAAATTCTAGAGTAATATTTAATATGAATTGAAAGGGTTTGGAATTTGAAAATTTGGAAAATTTAAATTCCTTTGATTTGAAAATGATTTTTCAAAGGTTTTGGAGAAATAATAGTGATATTATTTTGAAAATATTTTTGAATTGGATTTGAAATATGGTGGGATTTGGAGTTTAAAATATTTGAAAAAGGTTTTTTAAAAAAGAGGATAAAAGCACTGAACTTTTTTCGGTCGTCGAAAAATAATTCCGATGATGATAAAGACATCATCGGTGTTCATTTTCAAGTCTCCAGGAGAGGAATTTCTACCTGAATGTCGTCAATGTTGAAGTTTTGTTTTGGAAAACTGTTTTGATTTTGAAATGCAAAGAAATAATTTGTTATATCAAGGGATTTATAGTTGATTTCGAAGGTGATTTTGAAATGTTGAAAAATTATTTTAAACTCTGGAATCTTATTTAAAAATGCTTATGAAAAGTAAATAAGTTGGGAAACTTATAGAAATTAAAATTTTGATTTAATTGAAGTGTAACTGAATCAAGGAAAATAAAGGTGAATTTAAATAAAAATATAAGAAGACTAAGTAAAGTGGTCCTTGAAATAAAAAATTCATTAAGTTAGAAATTAATGTGGGAATGAAACAAAATAATTTGAAGTGTATGTAAATGGAATTTAAGCTGAATACTAGAACTCAATATGGATTGGGTAAAGTAAGTAAAGTAGTAGAATTAGTTCGAAGCGGACTAAGAATAATAAAGACTTGGAAATAAAAACTTGATTGAGATATAAATAAAGGAGTCAATAGAACTAATTAAAGAAATGGTTAATTAAATATGGTTTGGATAAAGTGAATAGAATTCAATATCTAAAAGTGAAAAGTAATCTGAATCCAAATGGAATTGAAAATTTAAATTAAATGGGAATAGATGTGAAAGCTTAAGTGGCAAGGTGAAAATAAATATTAGAAGTATATACATATATTTTATATTTATATTGAATTTAAGAAATGAATGGTGAAATTCTTAAGTAAAATTGGTGTTGAAAATACACTAGGTATTTGAATGAAGATTAAGTAAAATGTGAGAGGAAATTAAGGATGGATGTAAAGAAATCAAAATGAATGTGAATAAAAAGAAAATTGATTTAGTTAATAATCAATTGAGATAAATATGTAGGATGTACGTATATTATTCTATTCGCATAACGATTTGATCAAGATTCGAGCATAGAATTTCGAGGAAGTTATATCGATCCGAGTTGGGATTTTTCACTCGATTTTCTACGGTGAAACCTGGATATGACTTCTTGATTGATTTTGGAAATTCTCTATCATATACGTGGCTATGCAAGGAGAATGAATGTTTCTGATCAAGAAACCAGATCTGAGTCCACACTAGGAAGCCGGTTGGACGATACTAGTTCGGAAGTGAAATTGTGTGATCGAGTGAGTGATCGAATTTAGTATTACGTACGGATGATATATGTGCATCGTACGGACTTGAATGAAATGGATATTAATTTTTTTGCAAGGAAGTAAATAAAATGAATTTGGATTTTATGATTGGATATGATTGCTAAGTAGGATATACATATGTTTTAAAAACAAAGGAAAATTAGTGTTTTGAATTCAAAAGAAAATTTGAATTGCTCGACAAGAAAAAGGTATCAATTTAAATTTCTATATGAAATTTGAGGATTTTCTGATCTAGTCACTTGGCGTTTTGTTTTCATTTGAAATCTGGGGGCCCACAGAGGCATTTTGTAGTTGTACCGAGCTAGCACACGCAAAGAAGACGCTGTTGAATTTTTTTGAAAATTTAGGAGGTTAGAAATTTTTTAGATAATTTTGATAATATAAAATTTGATTTTGAATTATAATTTGAAAAGTTGAGTAAGTAATGTTGTTTGGAAACTATGAAAGAGTTTGAAAAGTTAGTAAGAGAGTTAGTGTGTTCTTAATAAAAAGATTGTTTGGGGAGTTATTGTAAACTTTTTGGAGTGGGAAAATAGTTAACGGGTTATGGATCATTCTTATTAACTAGTAATTTCGGGGACAAAAATTCTTTTAAGGGGGGAGGAATGCGATGACACGAAACTTCAGACTTTTGAAATAGGAATATTTAATTGATTTTAAATATTCGTGTGTTGGTTTTTAACTTGGATTTCAAATATCATGGGTTATTGGATAATTTAAATATTGAATTTAATAATTGAAAATTGGATAAAATAGGGAATCTGGAACTTCAAGCTTGTTGAAAATATTTTAAAAGCTTATAAATGTTATATTGATAATACTGATGATAATAGAAGTTTTGAATTTGAGTTTGAAAGTGTTTTGTTCAGTATTAAAAATATATCCTTTAAATTGATATTTAAAAATAGTCTTCTGAGGTACAATTTTGGAATTTGACAAGACCAGTTCCAATGGATATATAATATTGGATTATTATCGGATTTCAATTTTCATAGTGTTTGGAGTTGTCGTGTGGTTATACGATATATAAACGCGCTAAAATCTATATCGAAAATTCAATATAATTTATGGGTTTAAAAAGCTATCTTCTCCATACGATCAAATTAGGACTCGAAACCTTTTCCATCGAGTTCGTAATAGGGGTATAACATTATAAACACCTAGCACCAAGATTCGATAGGAGATCGAGATTTTAGGCTTCGTTTTCAAGACAATTTCAATTTAAATTCAATAATATAAGTGCATTGAAAACACTGTAGCAGGCATGCAGACATGCAAGGCAAAATTTAAACACTTGTCCATCCTATTAACACATGCCTTCTTCTATACGAATTGAAATCAGTAAATCAAAAGAGAGAGAGAGAGAGCTTGGCCAAACAAATTGTTCTTGCTTTAAAAATCAAGTCCTCTCTCCAGTTCATTGAAAACAGATCGAACGACATCAAGCTGGCCGATTCAAAATAATTCCAAGCTAAAAAATTGATGGCGAAACAATATTATTCAAGTCATAAATCCTGTCGCACACGATCGATTTAAGGTGAGAATTGCATGGCGGTGTAGGGTAATAAGGCGAGCCGACTGCGACGAGGCTAGTGAGTGTGTGGAATCCATCGCCGCACGCATTCATGGAGGTATCATAGCAGTCGCATTCGAGAGTAGTCACGACTGGGTGAATGTATGCTCGTGCACGCTCCTGTGTAGGTAGGGGAAATCGCGAGGCTGAGCTAGGGTTTGGGATTGGCAAGCACGGCTGGATTGGGCGAAGTATCGCGAGGTCGAGCAAGCTAAGCAGGGAGTCGGAGCGGCAATGCTTTCGAACATTGGACGGAGAGTCTCGTTGGCAGCCAGGGCTTTAGGTTCATGGTGGAAACAGCGAACAGGAAGGGCTCGTACTCGAACGAGAGTTTGGGAAGTGAGGTATTTTTTCTATTTTTATTTTCAATTTAAAATTTATATGTATAAATATATGTATATATATACACATACAGGAAATTAAATCATTATTCCTTGTTCATTTCTGTTTTTAATTTAAATGTAAATAATATGTGTATAAGGTTATTGACAGGAAAATATCTTATTCATTGCAGCAAGTTATAGTTGTAGTTTTGCTTTTACATATTTTAATTTAAATATATATAGACTGTCAGTAAATGTATATATAGATAAGACTTTGGAAAAAAATGGAGATTTTTAAAAATACTCGATAAAAGTAGAATTTTTGAAATCTATAATTTATTTTTAAAAGTATATATATGGTTTCAATAGAAAATAGAAGAGTAAATATACATATATATTTTTTTCACTTACTGTTAAATTTTATAAATAAGTACTAAGGTGGTTATCTTATTTAATTAGCTTATTCAATTATTTTAGTCATTAAAATATAATTTATTAAAGGAAAATTAGTTTATGTAAAATTCATAGTTGATTAAATTAATAAATGGTTCGATTAGTTCAAATGATAATAAACCATATAATGTTTATTCAAGGTCTGAAATCGTGAAGAAACAAGATAGTTTGGTTTGGGTCGCATAAATCAAAGGTGAGTGAATCTCACTCATTTGGATTACCTTTAAAATTTAAATAGTTAAATTTAAATCATTGGTTGTTTACTTGAATTGATAATTTATGATCAACTTGGATGTGATATGTTTTATATATGTATAAATATATACACACACACACACATATCGGAGTAATTGGTTCCCGCATTATATAGTCGAAGAGACCCTATGCACCCCGCATAATAGTGGATGACCCTTTATACCGCGATATCCCCCTCAAAGTAGGATTTGTATCTTATATTGTGCTAACATTTGTTGATGCAGGGAAAAACATGCTGGAGGGATCCAACTAGATTGCCCAAAATATTGAATTTGTTTTCATAATCTGTGATATGATTCATTGATTATCTATGAATTATTATTGATTATATATTGGAAATTGAAAATATTGGATGCTATGATTTGATTAAATATATTTGGGTATATTGAGATATCAAAAATATAAAGATTATGTTTTAACGAAAAATAAAAGAGAGAAATTTTAAAGGGAGATTTTTGAATAAATGGGACTAAATGAATTTTCGAACTTAACTGATATTATTTAAAGAAAAAAAGATTTTTTTTTTAAATTCAGGGTTTAAAATAGTTGGAAGAGATAAAGAAGAATTTTGAAAAAAAGTATGAAATTGATATTTTCAGTTTAAATAGGATTTTAAATTATAATAAAAAAGTAAAAAGGGTAATTAATGGGTTTTGAAGTAAAATTGAGCAAGTAAAGGAATTTATTTTCAAATGGAGTAAATTTTGGAAATCGATTTGGAAATTGATTTAGAGTTTGAAACTGTGTTTTAAAAGGAGGATGAGACTATGGAATTTATAAACTAGGTTTATAAAGTGAAATAAGATATCATTGGATATTTGAAAGTATAAATTCACGGTGGGAATTTATAAAGGAATGGGTAATTTGTTATCAAAAAATAAATAGTGGTTTTAATTTTAATGGTGTGCGAAAGAAATTTACAGTTGGGACAAAATTAAATTAGGATAAATCGAGAAGGATTTATTAGTTGATTAAACGGATTATATTGGGATGGATAGTGTATTTTTCTGGAAAACCAAGTATGTTCTCAAAGCATATTTTTTTAAGTATAAGTTAAAAGTTTTGAAGTTGTTTTAAAAGAATGTTTTTGATGAATTTATTATTTAAGTTATTTAAAATTTTAAAGCTAAATATTCATTAATTTAAGTTATAGTGGTAATTATTTTAAGGTTAAATTCGTAATATGATTTAAAAGATAATTATTAAATATTTATATTTTATAAAGTAGCTTTATCATAAAAGTAGTTTGGCTAAAGTTTTTGATTGGAATTTTAGTATAGAATTTCAAAACTTTTATTTTAAATAAAGTATTTTAAATTGTTTTTATTTCAAGTGTTTAAAAGTATACATTTTTTAAATAAGCGGTTTAAATAATTTTAGAATCTAAAGTATTAAGGCTTGTGATTTTTCGGTGGAAATAAAACAATTGGATGTAAATTTATTCCCTGGAGAAAAGTGATTTGAAAATTATTTTCTAAGGGTTGAAGTGTAGGAATATATCTTGCGAGATAATGTGAAATAAATAATTTGGGAAATTATTAAGGCCTGATGGTTGTTGTGGATGTTATATGATAGTTACATAACCGACTATCAATATTGGCCAATGTGTTGATCGTTTCGAAGAGACCGGGATCAGAATTAATTTCTCAAAACCACTTCGATCCGGTTTGAACGTTTTCATAAAGAAGACAAGAGCTTGGAGTCGAAGATGGAGCAGTGAAGTGCAAAGGCTAATAGCTACTAATCCTGAAGGTGATTCCAAATTGGATGTAGTAGGAATAGTGCCTTTGGTTCCGTTCGGACCTAGAACAGGCTTGTTTGGACGAATGCTATCAGAACATCGTCGTGGGGACTGTGAGCATTCTAAGTGAATGTGTGCTAAAAAGGTAACGCATAAGCTTCAAGCCTCATCAACCGGGAATCGCTAAAACAGGTGAGGTGCAGCAAGGCTAAGTCGCTCGCAACCAATTAGGGTATGGTCATGCCTGTCTAGATGTCCCTTTTTATTCGGCTGTGTGGCCGGTTGCTAATCCCAACTGTGGGGTGATTTATTTGAACTATCCAGTAAGGGGTAGCTCCGATATGGTGTTACAGGGGATCAGCGTGGATCCTCGGTACTCTGATCTAGACCAGGCACTGTGACGGGCGGTACCCCAGTAGCCCTGCCATTGATGGAAACCCAATCTCCAATAAGCTTCTTTGGACTTGTTTTATACCTATTATGCTGGAATTTAATGAATGTAACAATTTCATTTATTTGAATAAGTATTTGTATATAGACACTACTATAATATCAGAGGATTTGATAAGAAATGTTTTGGTTATCGTAAGGTAAAACCCCGACATGTTTATTTGTGGCGTGGTCTTACGAGATACCTTTGATTTTTAAAGGATTTTTGAAACTTTGATAATCCAATTGAGTGCGTTTTCTCATGCTGGTTTTCCAGACCGACTCGGGGGTTATTTTACTATAATGCTCGGGTGACCGAGTATTATAGGATACACGTAACGACCCAGAATTTTTGTCATTTGAAATTTGTATATTTAATTGATTTTAAATATTCACAAGTTAATTTTATAAGTCGAATAGATTATATTTCGAATATAGTGATTTAATTGGATAATTAAATTGTTAATTTAATATTTGAAATTACTGAATTAATTGGAAATTGGATTTAATACGAATAAAAATGATTTATAAAGTTGAATTAAATCCTAGTTGAATTAGAATGATGTTACAGGACTTTTAAAATCAAATTAAAAGTTGATTTACAGAAATTGAATATTTTAATATTTAACTGACAAGTGAAAATAGTCATTTTTCAACAATCCCGGATTTTGACGAAACCACTTTCATCAGATCCGTAATGTTAAATTATTGTAAGATTTTAAATTTCGTGTCAATCGGATTTACAGTTTGTTCGGGGCAAGCTAAAACGCGTAGAAATCTATTTGAGTGAATTTTAAATTTAAATAATTCGATTTGAAAACCTATCTTTCAAATAAGATCGAATTGGCTCCCCGTATATATTCCATTGTGTTCCGAATGGGGGTAAACCATTACAAACGCCAGGCGGCATACTTCGTTTGGAGTTCGGAAAAATTTAGGGTGAATAGTGTCGTCAAATTTTCTATAAAACCCCATCTTTTTTTTTACTTTTTTTCAAAAATTAGGGTTTCAAAGCCCTAGCCGCCGCTTGCAATTAATGGCCAGAATTTCATCTTCTTTCTCCTCGATTATCTCCAAATCCGCCAATTAATTCAAAAAACTTTCAACTGCAAACTTGTAGAGCGCGACGAGATCTATATTTTCAACGGCTACGATCGTAAATAGAGCTACCGATTGATGGAAAATTGTGCTTGAACGGCCGACGTTCATGCACGTTTCTCAATGCAGAGGAACGACCGAGTGGAGCCGGTCCTTGGCCGATGAGGGTGGTCGAGGCGTGCTTCGCAATGGAGGTCGTTGATCGTCTTCAACTTCAATGTGGTGGCCGCGTTAACTTGTGAATTAGAGGCAACTATGGGTTGTTTTTGTTCGTGCATAGCCTGATGGAGAAGAAGCAAAAGGCAACGGCCTGATGTTGATGCAAGAAAACGAACGGCTTGGATTGGAACTGGGTTAAAAATAAAATAATAATAATAGTGAATTAATATATGTTATAAATTTGTACAATGTTTAAAATACCAGATCCTTTTCATACGAGCTCCTTTCGCACGAAACAAATTGCATTGAGTCTGTATTGACGAACATTATGCGATGGAACTGTATTAGGATTTATTTGAGCTAGTGAAAATTTTGGTTGAAATTAAACAGTCGTTTAATTTTAATCGGAATAAAGCGCTATCGTGACGACTACAAGCAAAGTGAGTACAACTCACTCTTTCTGACTCACTGATATTTTTATATAAGTGAGAATAAATATTATTTATGATGATTGATGATTGTTCGGATGATATATAATATATTGATTGGTATTTGGATATATATACCTGCCTAGTGGAGCAGATGACCCTATACGTTTCCGTGTATGAGCGATGACCCTTTGTATGCGCGTCTGCCTTGAAGCGGACATTGTACACATATTCTAATATGTATATTTGTTGCAGGTGATAGGTTGGAGGGATCCAACTGGATTCCTCACCTGTATTTATTTATTTACATATATTATGATATATGCTGTTATCATATTATACATGACATTTTGGATGCCATGATTGATGTATTTAGTGCTGTTGTAGCATTGGGCCATATTTTGGGAAATTTAAAAATGTTTAAGTGATGATTTCCAAATTTAAAAGGATTTTACAGTGATTTTTGAAAGTATACGTTTTATTGAATTTTGGAATTGATTTATTTTAAATAAATAAATGTTATAATTTTTATCGTTATAAAAATTATGATATCTGTGAAATATAATTGAAATTATGATTTTTTGGAAATATAATAAGAATATGATTTTTGAAATAGGAAGTTACCTATTTTTTGAAATAGTATAAACTGAGATTTTTGAATTTATTATAAAAGGTTTATATATAACATGTATAAAGGTGATATTTTTATAAATCAAAGTGTTGGAATTATAAAAGGAGTTTTATAAATGTTAAAATGATGTTATCAAAGGAGTTTATAAGGGAATAAGATTTATAATTGCGAAGTTATAAAATAAATGAATTTGTAAAATAAATGATTTATAAGGAATCAACTTATAAATTGGATTTTGACTGTAAATGAGATATATGAAGAATTGGTCAATAAGGGAATTTTATATATGAAGTTTTAATAAAATATAAAAGGAATTTATAAACATTGTTTTATAAATCCAAAATCAATTGAATTTGATAAGTAAATATGAAAGCTTATTAAAGGAATTATAACCACGATTTTGGACAGTGGATAATTCTTTAACAAATAAATGTGTAGAAATAATGAATTTGGTTTAGAGAAGTATATTCACGATTTTGGACAGTGAATAATATATCAAATAAATGTTTTAGGAAGTGATATTTTAAATGGAATAAAATGATTGAAAGATGTATTAAAATCTGTTAAGGATCGAATACATAGATTTCAACATTCATTGTTGAAATAGACATTTTCGAGAAATAAGAAAATGATGGACTATAACACTGTTGTTATAGTAAATGATTTTCGAAAGAAGATGTTTTGTATAGTATTTGGGATTTATATATCTATCTAATTTCGAACCCCTATACTATTGATTTTGGATTCTCTTAACAATGTTTTACGCAACATCCATTTTGACCTAAATAAATGTGTTTAAGTGATTGTTTTCCATAAATGATAAAATATATACTTAATCCTGATTTAAGTATATGAAATATTTTCCAAATGTTGAAAATAAATAGAATTGTGAATTACTTATTATTGAATAAGTATATGGAAATGTTTTCCAATGTTGAAATATTGAAATGGTTTGAGAATATGTCCTTTTAAAGATAATTTGAAGTGAATATTTGGCAAATGGTTCAATTAATAAAAGATTAATTGAAAGGGCCCAATGATATGGTGTTGAATATTTGTTTGTTTGCTTTGATAGTTAAATAACCGACTATCAAATTGGCCAAAATTTTAGTTCCTCAAGTTGATGTGGGAACTATTTAGTCATACACTTAGTACGTTGCCTTTTGTGTAGGCTTGATATCATTTGTGTTATGGATGTTGATTCGTATGGTGCAGAGTATTACTCCAATCTATTGTGCTTCCTTCTTGGCCCGAAGGATAGCAAGTTGAAAGTTGGAGACGTGATAAGTCTATGAGATTTAGTTTCTGTGTGAGGTTGAGAAACGCTTTTGCGTTATTGGTGTGAA
Organism: Allium cepa; assembly: GCA_030765085.1. Classification (NCBI taxonomy): domain Eukaryota; kingdom Viridiplantae; phylum Streptophyta; class Magnoliopsida; order Asparagales; family Amaryllidaceae; genus Allium; species Allium cepa. The sequence goes on from CM060944.1 coordinate 208,051,310, forward strand.
GAGACCAGGATCAGATTTATCTGAAAACCACTTCGGACCAACGTATATGCGACGGTTGTGCAGGTTGCTTTGTGATGATATTGATATTCTAGATTTTTATAGTGGGGGACTTCTTGTTGATCGTTTGGGGATAAAATCCCAATATACATCCAATAGCGGTGGGCTCTTCATTATGAAATATCCAATGAAAATACTATTCCCTACTAATCCTAGGGATTTCCTGACAGAATGTGGTAGGAAAGTACCTTCAGTTTGTCCTGTTCCTGAACAACTTGTATGGATGTTTTTCTGACATTGCATTTCTGTAGATTACGTACATTGGTTTTACAAACGTACATCAGTGGTGGCGGAGAAGGCAACTTATCTTAGCTTAACACCCTCCTTGAGACGTATGAGCTTAAGGGTTGTATTTTTGTGAAAGGCAATTAGTAGTCAATGGAAATGGCCGTGTGGCATTCTAAGTGATGTGATTGTGATTGTGAAAGGTAATCGTTATCTCATCAGGCCTCATCAACCGAAAATGACCAAAACAGGGTTTGATGCAGCAAGGCTAAGTTGGTCATTCTCAAGTAGGATACGATCATCCTCTTCTAGATATATCTTTACATGCTATGACGTCGGACATCTAATTATTATGGTTTGTATGCTATGAGGGCCCTCAGCAAAGGTCGATAACAACCGAAGGATGATATATTAGGTACCATCTGGTTATAGAGGTGGGTAGGTCTTGTGTTGGTAGAGGATCCTTTGTGATGGTCCTCGGTGCATTCTTCTACAGATATACTGCCGGAAGGTAGTACCTTCACCTGGTCATTTGTATGGAAATCCAAACTCCACTACGTGTTTTCCATTTTGATTGTATTACCCAATTGAGATATATGCTGGAATTTAATCAATGTAACAATTTCGGCTATGATTAATATTATTTGCATATAGTAGACACTACTATACTATAAGAGCATTTGATATGATATGTTTTAGTTATCGTAAGGTAAAAACATGTCCGTGTTTATGTGTGGACTTGTCATACGAGATACTTTTGTTTTGTTAAAGGAAAAGTTTTGGTAATTTAATAAATTCAGTTGAGTTCACGCTGGTTTACCAGACTGATCCGGGCGTTCTTTCCTTTCAATGCTTGGATCAGACCAAGTATATTTACAGGTTCAGATTTGGTGCTTTTGGAGTTTCAGCTGGAGAGCTGGAGATCTTCATTTTCGTATACACGTACTTGTTTTGATTATCCGCTGTGCTTAGTTGTTTATATTATCGGCAATTGTGAGGATGGGTTATTATAACTGTTCAAGCTGATAACCTTTGATTGATTGTTGAACTCTAATTTATGTATGTATATATACAGTTTCTATTTTGTAAAGATCATTGATATGATATTATATATTTTTCGCTGTGATGTGAGATTCTGTATTGTTATGTTTGGTTCTATCTTCTCTCTTTCTTCGCTTCTCTTCTTCTCACTTCTTTTCTTTCTCTTGACTTTTCATTAGTCTGTGCATTTTGGATCGAACATGTGTGGATTATTGTCGATTCAAAGGGTATGGATTTCCGGGTCGTCACAGCTGGTATCAGAGCTTAGATTTTGTATATTCCTAAGCTTTGATGTGTACTCGTTATAGATAGGGACAGTAGCACCATAGATTGAGTTTGAGTGTATTATATATATGAGCGCGTATTAGTTAATGAATATAAAATGTTTTATATTGTGTTTACTTATCCGTTGAGCTATTTGTGAATTCTGGTTGGTATGTGGGATGCCATGTTAACGACAGGGATTTCCAAACACTTAAACGAGGCAAGTTGACATAGTATCATTTTAAATTGGGTTAATGAAATAATTTTACCTCGATTATATTTTATATACAAAGAAATGATTTTTCAGAATTATTAAAGTGCATATAAATTGAACTGATTGTTTGGTTGTTTGAAAATGTAAATATATAAAAGTTAATAAAAGATGTTTGAATAATCTAAATAGAAACAACAATTGTAAAAGAATAAATTATATAAGCAAATGAATTATAAAGATGGAATTATAATTAATATGATTTACAATTGTGAAATAGTATTATATATAAGAAATGAAATTAAACGAGCATATTTATAAATATGAATTGTAAATAGAAATGGATTTAAGCTAAGAATTTGGAAATTTGAATCCCATTTATTTCGGAAGTTATTTTCAAAGATTAAATATTTATACTATTATAAATCTAAATAAGATAAATAAATTTGAAACGAATATTATGTAAGTAAAGTAAAACAGTGAAACTATATAAGTAAAAGAGTTTATAAATGTGATTTATAAATAAAATGATTTTTTTTAAAAGAATATAAAACACTGAATTCACTACTGTTGCTAGAAAATAATAAGGGTGATGACAGCAGCATCATCAGTATCATTTTCGAGTTTCTTTGTGATGGATTTGCTACCAATAGTAAATTGAAATTGAAGTTTTGTTCTGATAAACTAATTTGATTTAAAATCCAAGTTGTAATTGATAAATATAAGTAAAATAAGTTTTGGACTTATAATATGAAGTAAGAATTTACCTTAGTAAAGTTTAAAGAAATTTGAGTTAGTATAGTAAGATATATGATTTGAAATTTAACTAAAGGAAAGTTAAATAAATGGAATTGGATTTTAACTGGATTTGATAAGTTATTGAAACGGAAATTAAACTTAAAAGGTAAGTGACTATATAACCAGGATTTGAAATAATAAAGAATGAGTTTAGTGAATGGAAGTGAACTTAGGTAGATGTTCACGGAATTATGAATAATTAAGTTGTATAACTTGTAAAATGTGAAAAGGTAAGTAAAAACCAATTGTTAAAATGATTAAACAATTTTGTTAAGCAAAACAAATCTGATTTTGAATAGTGATGAATTTGACTTAAGGAAAAGTTAAATAAAATAGAATTTGAAATGAATTAGGGACGAACTTGGGTTATATTATGAAATTCTACTTTCATTGTAAAAGTGAATTAGGGAATAAACATGGATTAGAAAATGTTGTTGTTAAGAATTGAATAAAACTTAAGTTACGAAGTTATGATTCAATAATAATATTGGAAGTGTTGTATAGAAATGTGAATATTGTGAATACTAGAATTCAATCCAAATTGAATATTAAACGAACTGAATAATTGAATGAAAATTAATTGAATGTTAAACCAATTGAAATTAAAAGTGTTGAACCAAATTGAATGGATGTAAAGTAAATTAATTTGGTTGTGTTGGATATACATTGGTTGTTAGATTGTTGCTAGATGATTAAATAGAAATGCATATGAAGTTGAATTAATGAAAATTAAAGCTAAATAATTGAATTCAAATGGGAAGTTAAGTGAATTTAAATAGAATTGATTTGATTTGATGTAACAACCCGCATATTTATCGGTTGAATATTTAAATATTTTATTTAAATATAACGTCGTTTGTCGGATTATAGTCCAAAAAAGCTACTTTCTGCAAACGGTCAAATTGGGACTCAAGACCACCTCCATTGAGTCCTCAATGACGTTTGCGATCTTTTTAAGTATAAACTTTGATATGTTTGGAGTAATTCGAATTTTTCTACTTTTTCTATTGGGTTTCGGGTTTGGGTTCAGCCCACTTGCTAGCTTAATACCCTAACTCAGTACGTCTCTTCCGCATTCACTCATTTTCATTTCATAAACTTAAGCTAAAACTAAAAATGGGGGAAAGGAAGAGGAATCAGAAATTCCAAGCCCTAGTTTAACTTTGCAAACTTGAATTCTTGCTCCAAAATCAAAGAGAAGCTATTGATTGAAGCTTGTTGAGTTGAAGTGAAGTGGTTGGTCTTCTCCTTGCAATTGAGCTTCTTCTTCTTCTTTGTTTTAGGGTTAAAGGTGAGATTTTTATCTCACATCTCTGTCTATAATTATCTTTGATTGTTTAGTATGAATTCCTAACACTTATTCATATGCACTTGCTTTTGGTTTGGATTGAATTGGTGAATGTCCCAATTTTTAGTGTTTTGGGTTCAAATCTTTAAAGATCCTAACTTTGATGTTTGAACACGTTTTTGGTGATGCATCGAGGAGCCAATAGGACCGGGTAGCCGATGGGCGTAATCCCCTAGCGTCCATGCTCGTTCGGATGCAAATTGAGTGAGTTGCACTTCAATTAATAGGGTAGAAAAATGCAGGATTGGGGTTCGGTCGACCGACCTCTCTGAGCCGGTCGATCGAAGATGTAGCTGAAACCTTTCTGGGCTATTTCAGTTGACCGACTCAGAGAGTTCAGTCGACCGACCTGCTCATGTTTCCTTGTTTTTGCCTAGTGTGCCTATTTGTTTGTGATTCCAACTTTTATCGATCTAAGTCGATTCCAATTAGTTGTTTATGCATATTTGACCTTGATGATTCATTTTTGACTTCATCCACGGGTTTTTATAAAAAAATCTTTTAAATTGTATTAAAAGAATCCAATTTTAAAACGCACACACACAATTTCGCACTTCGAGCGGAGTAGAAGGAAGATTAAATAGTTAGGTAAAACAAGGACCATGAATCCATGCGTTTGTCTTTCCGATTAATCCCCGCCCTATTCGATTGATCGTTTTGGCCTTTTGGTCTGGTTTACCGATGAGATGGGGTAAACTTTGTACTGCTTTGAGTGTGAAATTAACCAACGGATAGTAAACCGTTTAGTGCAAACAAGTGGTTATGGGACTCGCGTTACCACTTTTCGAATTCCTTTCTGGGAGTTTGTGACACATGTTGCCTTTGGGATAGTGTCTTTGGACTATCTCCTTCTGTCTTGTTGCCTTTAATATCGCTTTTGGAGTTGGTCCTTTTCCCTGGCTCGAGAGATATTTGGGGTTGTAGGTTACCTTTAGTATTGATTTCGGAGTGGTTTTTCTTCACCACCGCTCGAGAGATATCGGAGTGGTTTCTTCACCGCCGCTCGAGAGATATTAGAGTGGTTTCTTCACCACCGCTCATGAGATATCAGAGTGGTTTCTGTTGTTCCATTGATAATTATATCCCCTAGGTATCACCCTTCGGTTTTGGTCTTTTCGAGCCGCACGATATACCGTGGTCACCTTGTGGAACTTGTATTACCTTCATTGGTAGTTGTTATTTGCCTTTTTGGCTTGTTTTGGGCTATTCATATCCTTTGTTTATTTGTGTTGCCGATGATATGAGGCTTGTCTTGCTATGATTCATCTTTTGTTAGATAATTGTGTTATCTCTTTTAGAGATATTTGTTATACTTTGTGACCTTGTAGGTTATTGTTGTTAAGTTTATCTAACTGATTTGGTTAGCTAGACTGACCCGTTTATTTTATACTCGGGTCAGACCGAGATGTTTCAGGTTAGGTGCTTTTGGACTTAGCATATTTTTCTTCCGCATGGACTATTTAGCTTTCTCCTTTTTGTTATAGCTTTTGTGTAGTCCTCTTTGTTGTAACTCTGATATGTATTCTTTTGGATTCGCTTGTTTATTGTGGTTTGCGATACCACTTGACATGTTTCAGTATGTATACTCTGTTATGTATCAGTATGTGTGTATATGATGATCTACTGTTCTGTGATGTATATTACATTTAAGTTGTTATATTCTGTTCTGATAGATCCTCCAACCACTTATGGTTTTGTTTTAAGTATTTATTGGATATGTCGATCTGCTTGGTATGACCATGGTCGATGTATTCAGTAGATAGTTAGAGCAAGGCTATAGATGTTCGCTCCTAACCAGCCTTATTCTCCGTGTTAGTTGATGGCATTACCTTGTAGTGTCCTTGGCTAGCGTGGTAATAGAGGTGGGGCATCACAGCTTGGTATCAGAGCCAGGTTCAGAACAAAATATGATAAACACAGAATAGATGCACATATTCCGGTACATCAAAGTGTATAAGTGATACAAATCCTTGAACCATCGTGCCTCTATATTCCTTCCGTGCCTTTGGTGGTAGGTAGAATGTGGGAATACGTCTAGGAATGTATTTTATTCCGTAGTATTCACATCTGAATTAGTGACATCTATCTTGTGAATAATCTTGTTCTTATCTTACTTTCAGCGTATGGCTGGAAGAGGCAGGGGACGACTTTCGGATGCTGGGCAATCTAGTGGCTCACATCCGGGTGGCGTTTATATGTCTGCCGATCAGTTTTAGGAGTTATTTAGGAGCACTCAGCCTCCAGTTTCTCCTCGAGTATCTCCACCTCGCAAGTCTGCCTTTGCACGTCTGTGCAGTGATTTTTCTCATCTGGGGGGAAAGCCGTTTAAAGGCTCCGAGTCTGTTCTTGAATTCCAAGCTTGGCTTCGCACGTGCGAGCGTATTTTTTCTCGCATGGATCTTTCTGACCATGATAGAGTTCTTGTAACTTCTAGCTTATTGCAAGAGCATGCTCTTGATTGGTATGAGCTTCTTATAGCCGAAATTGATGAGTCTACTCTTTCTTGGACTCAGTTTCGAGGACAATTCGAACTCAAGTTCGTTTCTGAATCTGAAAAAGCTTTATTAACCCATCGCATCCTTGAGTTGAAGCAAGGGAAGTCTTCTGTTTCTGAGTATGTTGCATCATTCGAGGCTTTATCTAAGTATGGTCTTGAATTCATTAGCACTTCTTGTAAGAAGAATTTGAAGTTTGTTTCTGGTCTTAAGAAATATCTTAAGAAGTTTTTGTTGCTCCAGCTTATGATTTCTTTTGAGGAATTGGTAGATTCTGCACTTCATCTTGAAACTGTCGAGAAGGAGTGTGATAGTGGTGATGATGTTGAGGTTCGCAAGAACCCTAACAAAAAGCAGTCTCCATTAGATGAGCGAGAATTTTTCCCTTCCAAGAAGAAAAAGCCCGTTGAATCTGATTCTCAGTCTCAGCCTGCTGGAACGCCTTCCATTCGGAAGTGTTTCAATTGTGGTTCTCCTGATCATATGATTCGAGATTGTCCTAAGCTCTCTTCTGCCACTACTGCAAGAAGGAAGGCCATCGTAGTTCCACTTGTCCCATTGCTCCGAATAATTCTCCATCTGGCAAGTTAAATGTAACAGATGCTTCTGGAGGTTCTTCTCAGGGATAAGGTATGTCTCCATCTATTTTGAAAGGTTTCTATTTTTCTTTATGATTCGATTCCAATTTGATGGCATTATTTTATTCTTTAAGCCCTCATGATGAGGAAGGTGTGGTTTCTCTCATTCATATAGTTTGAGAATTTTCTGGTATTTTGGGTCTTGTCTTAGGATTATCACCTAAGCAATCTTTTGAGTAGTGTTAAGGTCTTTTTAGCTCAACCTTGCCACCAGTTTTGATTTGGCTACGAGTTGCGGAAGTTAGCACTCTACTTACCGCATTCCGCACTCATTGTGATTCTTATGAATGATTTATTATGTCATTCAGTTTGTCTAGCTTATTTCATCCATTTTATAAATCGAGTATTCTATGAATATCTCGATGATTCCATTCTTGTATTTATTGATTTTGGATGAAATTAGCAATTTAAATTTTTTGCAAATCTTATGAAAAAGATCTAGTTATAAGTATAAATGGGATTTTTGTTCTTTAAATGAACAAAGAGAATTTTTATAAGTTTTTAGAAACATGTTTATCATATAGAAGATGGTTTTGTGATTGCATTGCCCATTGAGTGCTTTAAGAATTCTGGTCGATGCGCTTAATCAACGTTATCGATAGGAATCTCCTAAAGGCTTTGATGAGACAATTTGACACAATAAATTGATTTGAAATAAGAATTTTTTTTCCAAAAAGATGAATTCAGGAAGGTAATTGTAATTTTGAAATGTTTATTTTCTCATAAGGAACTTAATTTTGGTTCGAGTTCCTTGCATCTTATGATCTTGATATTCTTTTTATTCCTGAAAAGGGGATCATGTTGCGAATGCATTTAGTTGTAAGCAACAAGTGATTGTTTCTTTATTGATGTCCGAATGGAATGATCTTTTTACCAAGTTCATCGGATGTTTTGTTGCACATCGTTTTGTTGAGCTTTGGTCATTTGACGTACCGTTTGTATTACGTCGGTGTTCTGAATTATTTGAGCTTAGGAATTCAGAGAATTCCCTAAGCAAACAAGTTCGGGCTTATCCTTTCGTGCACTTTATGGTGAACTTCTTATTCTGTTATCCTTTTGTGTCGATATGCTTTTATGGTTGTTACTCTTTATTTTCTTCTTAAGAATTGCGAGGATGCAATTTCTTTAAAGAGGGGAGTCTGTAACAACCCGCATATTTATCGGTTAAATATTTAAATATTTTATTTAAATATAACGTTGTTTGTCGGATTATAGTCCAAAAAGCTACTTTCCGCAAACGGTCGAATTAGGACTCAAGACCACCTCCATTGAGTCCAAAATGGCATTTGCGATCTTTTTAAGTATAAACTTTGTTATGTTTGGAGTAAGTCGAATTTTGCTACTTTTTTTATTGGGTTTTGTGTTTGGGTTCAGCCCACTTGCTAGCTTAATACCCTAACTCAGTCCCTCTCTTCCCCATTAACTCATTTTCATTTCATAAACTTAAGCTAAAACTGAAAATAGAGGAAAGGAAGAGGAATTAGAAATTCCAAGCCATAGTTTACTTTGCAAACTTGAATTCTTGCTCCAAAATTAAAGAGAAGCTATTGATTGAAGCTTGTTGAGTTGAAGTGAAGTGGTTGGTCTTCTCCTTGCAATTGAGCTTCTTCTTCTTCTTTGTTTTAGGGTTAAAGGTGAGATTTTTATCTCACATCTTTATCTATAATTATATTTGATTGTTGGTTATGAATTCCTAACACTTATTCATGTGCACTTGCTTTTGGTTTGGAATGAATTGGTGAATATCCCAATTTTTAGTTTTTTGGGTTTAAATCTTTAAAGATCCTAACTTTGATGTTTGAACGTGTTTTTGGTGATGCATCGAGGAGCCAATAGGACCGGGAAGCCGATGGGCGTAATCCCCTAGCGTCCATGCTCGTCTGGTTGCAAATTGAGTGAGTTGCACTTCAACTAATAGGGTAGAAAAATGCAGGATTGGGGTTCGGCCGACCGACCTCTCTGAGCCGGTCGAACGAAGATGAGCCGAAACCTTTCTGGGCTATTTCGGTCGACCGACTCAGAGAGTTTAGTTGGCCGACCTGCTCCTGTTTCCCTGTTTTTCCTAGTGTTCCTATTTGTTTGTGATTCCAACTTTTATCGATCTAAGTCGATTCCAATTAGTTGTTTATGCATATTTGACCTTGATGATTCCTTTTTGACTTCATCCATAGGTTTTTATAAAATAATCTTTTAAATTGTATTAAAAAAATCCTATTTTAAAACGCACACACACAATTTCGCACTTCGAGCAGAGTGGAAGGGAGATTAAATGGTTAGGTAAAACACGGACCATGAATCCATGCATTTGTCTTACCGATTAATCCCCGCCTTATTCGATTGATCGTTTTGGCCTTTTGGTCTGGTTTACCGATGAGAGGGGGTAAACTTTGTACTGCTTTGAGTGTGAAATTAACCAACGGATAGTAAACCGTTTAGTGCGAACGAGTGGTTATGGGACTCACGTTACCACTTTTCGGATTTCTTTTTGGGAGTTTGTGAAACATGTTTCCTTTGGGATAGTGTCTTCGGACTGTCTCCTTCTGGCTTGTTGCCTTTAATATCGCTTTTAGAGTTGGTCCTTTACCCCGGCTCGAGAGATATTTGGGGTTGTAGGTTACCTTTAGTATTGCTTTCGGAGTGGTTTTTCTTCATCACCGCTCGAGAGATATCAGAGTGGTTTCTTTACCACCGCTCGAGAGATAATGGAGTGGTTTCTTCACCACCGCTCATGAGATATCGGAGTGGTTTTTGTTGTTTCATTGATAATTATATCCCCTAGGTATCGCCCTTCGGTGTTGGTCTTTTGGAGCCCCAAGATATATCGCGGTCACCTTGTGGAACTTGCATTACTTTCATTAGTAGTTGTTATTTGCCTTTTTGGCTTGTTTTGAGATATTCATATCCTTTGTTTATTTGTGTTGCTGATGATATGAGGCTTGTCTTGCTATGATTCATCTTTTGTTAGATAATTGTGTTATCTCTTTTAGAGATATTTGTTATACTTTGTGACCTTGCAGGTTATTGTTGTTAAGTTTATCTAACTGATTTGTTTAGCTAGACTGACCCGTGTATTTTATACTCGGGTCAGACCGAGATGTCTCAGGTTAGGTGCTTTTGGACTTAGCCTATTTTTCTTCCGCATGGACTATTCAGCTTGCTCCTTTTTGTTATAGCTTTTGTGTCGTCCTCTTTTTAGTAACTCTGATATGTATTCTTTTGGATTCGCCTGTTTATTGTGGTTTGTTGTACCACTTGACATGTTTCAGTTTGTATACTCTGTTATGTATCTGTATGTGTGTATATGATGATCTACTGTTCTTTCATGTATATTACATTTGAGTTGTTATATTCTGTTTTGATAGATCCTCCAACCACCTATGGTTTTGTTTTAAGTATTAATTGGATATGTCGATCTGCTTGGTATAACTATGGTCGATGTATTCAATAGATAGCTAGAGCAAGGCTATAGATGGTGCTCCTAACCAGCCTTATTCTCCATGTTAGTTGACGGCATTACCCTGTAGTGTCCTTGGCTAGCGTGGGTATAGAGGTGGGGCGTCACATTTGATTTGGAAGTGAACAAATTGGATATGAATTAGTGAATGTAAACTTATTGAAAATGAATAAATGAATGTTAGTAAAATCCAATGTTAATGAACCAAATGTGATTAAATTGAAAACCAATTCAACAAATATTAATGAGAAGTGAAAGGATATTGATTTGGTTATGGATGATTGGATAGTGTTTGATGTTAGTTGGATGATAGTTGTTTGATGGTTGGATTTGTTGTGTTGATTGCATTTGCTATATTGACGTATGTAATTGTTGGTATATGTTGAATATTGGTATTACTTTCATATATACATGTTTCTCATTTGTTGTTGACTATTTAGTAGGTGCGGATGGCGCTTGCGTCGCTTTGGGAGCTCGCTTTCACGCTATGTTAGCCATATATGCTCGCTAATAATATATAAGGTACATGTCTTGAATTACATATCCTACTTTTACACTTTTTTCCCTTAAGGATGCCTCATCCTTGATGATGAGATGTATATTTGTGATATATATTGCTAAATTTTTTCTGGATCGAACCGCGCAAAGGAGACGCTGGCGAAATTTTTTGAAAATTTGAGGCGTTAGAATTTTTTGGGAAAATTTGTGAAAACTAGATTTTGATTTTGAGTTGAAAGTTAAATGATATTCGTTAGTTTTGAAATGAAAACTTTAAACAGATTTGAAAATTTTAGCAAAGTTTTTATAAGAAGTTTAACGAATGGATTTTTTAAAAAGTTAAAAGGTTAAATAGATTTGGTAAATCTAATTTGAATGATTTGATTTGAAAAGTTAATTGATTTTGTGACTTTTCTTTACTTAGAAATTTGGAGGACGAAATTATTTTAAGTAGGGATGAATGTAACGACCCAGAATTTCTATCATTTGAAATTCGTATATTTAATTGATTTTAAATATTCACACGTTAATTTTATAAGTCGAATAGATTATGTTTCGAATATAGTGATTTAATTGGATGATTAAATTGTTAATTTAATATTTAAATTACTGAAATAATTGGAAATTGGATTTAATATGAATATAAATGATTTATAAAGTTAAATTAAATCCTAGCTGAATTAGAATTATGTTACATGACTTTTAAAATCGAATTAAAAGTTGATTTATAGAAATTGAATATTTTAATATTTAATTGACAAGTGAAAATAGTCATTTTACAAATTGCCTCGGATTTCTACGAAACAAGATTCATCGGATCCGTAATGTTAAATTATTGTAAGATTTCAAATTTTGTGTCAATCGGATTTACGGTTTGTCCGGCACAAGCTAAAACGCGTAGAAATCTGTTTAAGTGAATTTTAAATTTAAATAATTCAATTTGAAAACTTATCTTTCAAATATGATCGAATTGGCTCCCGATATATATTCCATTTTGTTCGGAATGGGTGTAAAACGTTATAACGGTTCGTTTGGAGTTTGGAAAAATTTCGGGTGAATAGTGTCGTCAAATTTTCTATAAAAGACCATCTTTTTTCACCTTTTTCACAAATTAGGGTTTCAAAGCCCTAGCGGTCGTTTGCAATTAATGGCCAGAATTTCATCTTCTTACTCCTCGGTTATCTCCAAATCCGTCAATCAATTAAAAAAACTTTCAACTGCAAACTTGTAGAGCGTGACGAGATCTATCCGTTCGGCTACGATCGTAAATGGAGCTACCGATTGATGGCAAATCGTGCTTGAACGGTCGGCGTTCGTGCACGTTTTTCAATGCAGAGGAATGACCGAGTGGAGTCGGTCCTTGGACAATGATGAGCGTCGAGGCGCGCTTCGCAATGGAGGTCGCCGATCGTCTTCAACTTCAACGTGGTGGCCGCGTTAATTCATGAATTAGAGGCGGCTATGGGTTGTTTTCGTGCGCGCATAGCCTAATGGAGAAGAAGCAAAAGGCAATGGCCTGATGTTGATGCAGGAAAACGAATGGCCTGGATTGGAACTAGGTTAAATGTAAAATAATAATAGTGAATTAATATATATTAAAAATTTGTACAATGTTTAAAATACCGTATCTTTTTCATAGGAGGTCCGTTTCGCACGAAACGAATTGCGTTGGGTCCGTATTGACGAACACTATGCGATGGAGCTTGATTGGGATTTATTTGAGCTAGTGAAAATTTTGGTCCAAATTAAACAGTCGTTTAATTTTAGTCGGAATAAATCACTATTGCGACGACTATGAGAAATGGGAGTACAACTCACTCTTTCTGACTCACTGATATTTTCATACAAGTGAGAATAAATATTATTTATGATGATTGATGATTGTTTGGATGATATATGATATATTGATTGGTATTCATACATTCATACATACATACATACATACATACATACATACCTGCCTAATGGAGCAGATGACACTATACGTTCCCGCGTATAAGCGGATGACCCTTTGTACGCACGTCTGCCTTGAAGCGGACATTGTACACATATTCTGATATGTATATTTGTTGTAGGTGACAAGTTGGAGAGATCCAATTGGATTCCTCACTTGTATTGATTAATTTACAGATATTGTGACATATGCTGTTATCATATTACATATGATATTTTGGATGTCGTGATTGATGTATTTAGTGCTGTTGCAGCATTAGGCCATATTTTGGAATTTAAAAATGTTTAAGTGATGATTTTCAAATTTAAAAGGATTTTAAAGTGATTTTTGAAAGTATACATTTTATTGAATTTTGGAATTGATTTATTTTAATGTAACGACCCAGAATTTTTATTAATTAAAATATGAATATTTAATTAATTTTAAACATTAATAAGTGAATTAATAAGTCAAATAAATTTTTATTTGAATTATTGGATTTAATTGGATAATTAAATCGATAATTTAATACGTTAAATTATGGAAATAATTGAAAATTGAGTTAAATATGATTGAAAATGATTTGTAAAATTTTATTTTATCATATGGAAGTTAGAATGATATTTTAGAACTTTTAAAATCGAATTAAAAGTTAATTTGTGAAAATTGAATATTTTAATATTTAAATCGACTAGTGAAAATAGCCAATTTTTGAACAGTCTCAGAATTGAACGAAACCAGTTCCATTGGATCCGTAATAGTTAGTTATTACCGGATTTCAATTTTCATGTCAATCGGAGTTATCGTTTGATCGTGGCAGCTCGAAACGCATCGAATTATTTTTAATTTTAATTTGGCGAGCTAAAATAGCCATTTTTCAAAAAGTCTCGGATTTCGACGAAACCAGTTTCATCGGATCCATAATGTGATATTATTGTAAGGTTTCAAATTTCAAGTCAATTGGATTTACCGTTTGTCCTGTACAAATTAAAACGCCTAGAAAATCGCTTAAATCGGTTTAATTCAAATTGAGCGTTTACAGCCATAACTCGCACATACTTCCGAATTAGCTTCCGAAACCTGTTCCATTGTGTCCGGAACGCGGGGTAAACCTTAGAAATGCTGGTTACGGCGCGTAAATCGGAGTTCGGGATTTCCGGATGAATAGTGTTCGATTTTCTTCTATAAATAGACCAATGCCTTCATAATTTAAAAAAAAAAAAAACAAAATAGAAACCCTAGCCGCCACCCACATAACCCACGGCCAGAAACACGCGACATTCATCCCTCCAAATCTCCAAATTCGTCGACAATTAGCCTTAGGTTTCAACTAACAAATTGAAGAGGACGTCAAGCTCTACAGATTCAACGGTTATGATCGAGATAGGAGTTGTAATTTGTGAGAAAATTGGTCGCGTATGGCTTCGGTTTGGCACGGAATTCGAGCATCGTGGGGGGGCCGAGTTCGCCACTGTTCAGGCCGAGCATGGAGGTTGGGGAGGCGCACGTATTGATAGCTCCTGATCGAATTTTTATTGAGTTATTGGGTTGAAAAATCTAAACCTAGTTTGGTGTTTGGTGGGTTGTTGCACGGCTATGGCCTGGTGATTTGCGTGAAGAAGAGAGGAACGGAAGGGAAGATGTGCGCACGGCCAGGATTTTGCAAGATGGGATCCAATGGTGGTGATGAGTTGAGGGTTTATAAATTATAATAATGTTGTAATTATTATATAAAAATTTGTGTAAACTTCAATAATTCATAACTTTTTCATACGAGGTCGAAAAAATGCGAAACCAGTTGCGTTGGAATAGTATGGACGAGCACTACGCGATGGAGTTGGTTTGGAGTCGTTTGGAGTTAGTGAGAATTTTGGGTAAAATTAAACGTCCGTTTAATTTTATTCGAAATAAATCGCTAAAACGGAAATTAAAACCAAGGTGAGAACTTCTCACTCAATCGAATCAGTTTCGATTTTATTTTAAATAGTTAGATTTAAAATATTTGAATGCATGTTTGAATGATGATTGTTATCTATTGATTGTTAAAATAGACATTATACGCCGTTAGTAAGCGGATGTTATTTAATAAAAACATATACCGCGAATATTTCATAAACAGTGAAATTGGTATTATATATAGTAGCAATATATATATATTGGCATATGTATATATTGGAGTTGATTGATTTCCAGCAATTTTTTTGTTTAGCGGATGAGACCCTATTGCGCCGTTATTAAGCGGATAATATTTAATAAGAACATATACCGCGATAATTTCGTACTGGAGCGAAATTGGTATTGTGCTAATGTTTTTGGATGCAGGAAAACAGGTTGGAGGGATCCAACTGGATTCCTCAACAGTTTTTATTTGATTTCAGATATTTTGATATTTGATGGATTATCATATCGATATATGATGGATCGTTGTAGTCGTGATTGACTATTTGGTGTGTAGCATCATTGGACCAAATTTGGAATTTTAAAATGATTTCAAAGTGATTTTTGAAAGTATAAGTTATAAAATATTTTTGGAATTGATCCATGTTAAATAAATAAACGTTATAATTTTTTTAAAGTTATAAAAATTATGATTTTGTGAAATATAGTTAAAAGTTGATGTTTGAGAAATATGGGATTTATGATTTTATAAAAATAGTTTAAATTGGATTTTTGAATCTATTATGAAAAGATTAAAAATAGGATTTATAAAATTTAATTATTTTATAAATCAATAGAATGGTGAAATTATAAAGGAATTTAAAGACGTTTTAAAAGAATAATATAAATTGATTTATATTAAGAGATTTATAAATGGATATTTATAAATTGAGATATAGACATTATAAAACGAGTTTTTATAAGTGTTTGAATGAAGTGAAAATGAATTTCATTAAAGAATGAAATTAATAGAATTATAAATGGTGAAGTTATAAATGGAATTTTATAAACAGTAGGTTTATAAAATTTGTAAAGTTATTAAAAGAATAGACTTGGGTAAATAATTGAATCTCATAAGTTATAAGATTTATAATTATGAAATTCTAAGGAACGATTTTGTAAAATAATCGTTTTATAAGTAATTAACTTATAATATGAACTTGTAGTTTATAATTGAGTTATAAACTGGAATAGGTTAATAAAAGAATTCATAAAAAGGAAGTTTTTATAAATAAATAGAAATGGAATTTATAAACGATGTTTTATAAATTCGCAAATGACTTATTTTGATAAGAAAATTGTTGGAACCTATTAAAGGAGTTATATTCACATTTTTAAATAGTGAATAATCCTTTGAATTAAAATGAATAAAAGGATGAAATTTGTTAACGAAGTTTATTCACATTTTTGAATAGTGAATAACACGTTAAAGAAATTGTTTTGGATTTGGTGTTTTAAATAGAATTAAAACGATCTAACGATGTTTTAAAATGTGTTGAGATTCGAAACCATAGATTTCAACATTTATTGTTGAAATAGACGTTTTCGAGAAATAAAAGGGAATGGTGGACTATAACACTATTGTTATAGTAAATGATTTCCGAAAGGAAGTGTTTTGTATAGTATTGGGATTTATATATCTATTTAAATTTCGAATCCCTATACTAGTGATTTTGGGTTGTCGTAACGATGTTTTACGTAACATTCGTTTTAGCCCAAATAAATATGTTAAGAGAATGATTTCCTTAAAGAATGAAATATATACTTAATCTCGATTTAAGTATATTGAATATTTTCTAAGTATTGAAAATAAAGGGGATTGTGAATTACTTATGAATGTATAAGTAGGGAAATGTTTTCCAATATAAAGTGAATATTAGAGAAATTATCTTTTTGAAGATAAATTGAAAATGAATAATTAAAATCATATATTCATAGATATTTTGAAATATAAATTCAATATGGAATTTATAAATGAAATTGGAAATTGGGTTTAAAAAAATAAATGTTGATTTATTTTTGAAGTATTGAAAATATATATCTTGTAAAGATATTTTGGAAAATAAATAATTTGGAAAATTATTTGGAATCTGGTGATGTGTGCATATCTATTGATAGTTAAATAATCCGACTATCAATATTTCCCTTTGAATGGGTATTTGATGTGAATTGATTGAATTTGAATGCCACACTTATTTTTGAATAAGCGCTCACTATTCGGGTTAACCGGGAAAGGACCATGGGGTCGTATAACCCATTCCGAATATGTGATACGTCGTTATAATTGCATTGAAGATCGGTGTTGAAGACCGAGTATTTGCGAAAGCGATAGGATGACCTATCGATTGTCTCTGCACTGGGTAGCTCCTGGTATAGAGATTCCTTAAGTGATGGGAAATTCGATCGGGATTGTGAATACCCGGATTGCAAGGGCTTTGTAAGAAGTGCCTTCGGTTTTGTTCGAGCCCGGAACAGACTTGTATGGATTGTATGTCTGACATTACAAGTTGAGATATAAAGCCGATTTCTTTCAAATATATTTCTGTTGGTGGCGAAGAATTTATTCTTTTAGCTTAACACCCTTCTCTGAGACGTACGAGCTCAGAGGTTATATAGTTGAATGTTATCAGCGATATATTCCCAATTTGGTAATGTGATATGCTGAGTGATGCTGAAATGATCATTGTGTTGGTTATTTGTGATAGGATCGTTTATTTGATCGTTTATCCTTGTGATCATTGTGTTGATCATTTGTTGACCCAAAGCATGGCTTTTGTATAAAGTATGTTTTTGTGGACGTGACTTCGTCGAGCCTCACACCCCGTGAATGGTCAAAACAGGAAAGATGCGGCAAGGTTATGAGGGGTAGCTCCCTTTAGGGTATGTGCATTTCCTTCTGGAAAGGGTGGTATCATGGTATGGAGCCCAGATACTTACTCATGTTGATACACTATATTTATTACTGTGTGGTGTTGTTGGTGACGAGCGCTCGGTTAAAAGGTCCAATGGGACCGGGGGATGCCATATTCGTGTAGTAGTTACCTAGTGATAAAGGTAACCCGGACTTGTGTTGGCAGAGGGCTGGTTAAGTTCTCGGGGACGTCCAGCCAGAGGCGTTTCCATGTGGCAATGGGAAGTTCCTTGGCCTGACCATTTGTTGGAAATCCAAAGAAACAATATGAAACTTGTACGGTTTTAGTTGTATAACCTGCTATGGAATGTGGCGGTAACCTGCTATTGAACATAGTTAGCTATAGTAGGCATACGATAATGGTCTGGCTAAGATTTATATTCTACTTTCGAAATATTTTCCTACACTATGCACTAGTAATAATATCAAATATTATTTTAAATGCGTATCAAGCATCTTTGACTATCATAAGGAGAAATCTCCTCCGATTCTGCGTTTGCATTGTGTGTGTGTGTGGGAGGCCTTATGGTAGTCTCATTTTCAAAAGCATTGCGAATTGAAATAAAAATATCTCTCTATTGATTTTAAAGATAAATAAACTGTTTTGAGTTCTCACACCAGTCACATGACTGACTCGGAGTTTATTGTTTTCCTTCCTAAACTCTGGGTGCCCACCAATTTCCACACGGGCAGTTAAGAGTTAGGTTTATCAGGATATTCTGGATATTCAGGAATTGCTGGAGGCAAGCTGGATGGCATGGCGTATTACTAATTTATATAGTATTTCTTTTTCCGCTGCACTGTTTGTTGTTGTTATTATACACTCTGATGATATGATGTAATGAAATGTGATGTAACGTAATAACTGATATAGTTCTTTGTTTAAAGATTATTCATTTATTATTATATGTTGTTCCGCTGCGAATTGTGAGATTCTGTTGTTCTGTTGTTTTCTGTTCCGTCCTATTTTCTTCTAAATTTTCTGTTCTCTTTTCTATTTTCTTTTCTCTCTATTTTCTATCTTCTCTCTTCTTCTCTTTTCTTTTCTTAAATTCTTTTAAAAAAACCCATAACTATTCGGTTTTTCGGCAACGAAAATCCGCGTACGTTACATTTGGTATCAGAGCATATGGTTAAGCGACAACCATGGTTCTGTTGGGTATTGCTCATTAGAGATAGAGTCAGTAGTGCTCTAGAATGAATTTGAGTGTAATAATAGATATGAGAGCGTATTTGTTAGTGAATATAAAATTGTTTTATATTGTGATGATTGGTTTATTGAGTGGCATATGTACTTTCGTCAGCGTGGTCCGCAAGACTATGCCGAAGGGGTTTCTAAACACTTGAATAGAACAATTCGACACAATATTGTTTTAAAAATTGGGTAAATGAAATAATTTTACCTTGATTATATTTTATATATAAAGAAATAATTTTTCAGAATTATTAAAGTGTATGTAAGTTGATTGTTAGGTTGTTTGAATAATCTAAATAAGAGAATAATTGTATAAGTAAAATGAATTATAAGAATTGAATTATAATTAAAGTGATTTACAATTGTGAAATAAACTTATGTAAATAAAAGTGAATTTAAAGTTAAATGGAATATAACTTAGAAGATGTTGAATAAAGTTGATATTGGTATCGAAGTAAATTAATAAAGTTAAGTGATAGATATGAACTTAAGTTATTTAAATGAAATTCAACTTTAGAAATTGAATTGGATTGAATGTAAATCAATTAAATGTAAATTTAAGTTGATATGGAATAATGAATGTAAGTGTTAATTCATTGAAATCTAATGTTATTGGGAGTTGAATAAATTGGAATGGAAATCAATTTAATGTTAAACCAAATGGAATTAAATGTGTTGAACCAAATTTAATGTAAAGTGAATAAATTTGGTTGTATTGATTAAACATTGGTTGTTAGTTGATTGTATATAATTCATTAAGAGTTAATGAAATTGGAAGCTATGAAATTGAAATTCAAATTAGAAGTAAATAAATTTGAATAGAATTGAATGTGAATTGGATTTAATTAGTAAATGATAACTAATTGAATTGAGAATGAATGTTGATAAAATCCAATGTAAATAAATCAAATATGATTTAGAGTGAAAACCCATTTCATTGAATATTAATGAGAATATGAATGAATATTTATTGGTTATGGATGTTAGATGAATAATAGTTGGTTGAATATATTGCATTTGTTGCTTTTACTTCATTTGCTATGTTGGCATATATAGTTATTATGTTACTATATGTTGTATATTGAGATTATTGTCTATGTACATGTTCTCATGTTGTTTGTTGAGTGATTAGTAGGTGCGGATCGCGTTTGCTTCGCATTTCGAGCTCGCTTTAGCGCTATATTAGCCGTATATGCTCGCTAATAAAATATAAGGTACATATCTCGGATTAAATATCGTACTTTTACATTTTTTTCCCTTCGGGATGCCTCATTACTTGATGAGATGTATATTTGTGATATATATACTGTCATTTTTTTTTCGGATCGAGCCGCGCAAAGGAGACTATGGCGAATTTTTCCAGAAATTTAAGGCGTTAGAAAAATTTTGAGAAAATGGGAAAATTTTGAAAACTTTAATTTTGATTTTGGAATTGAAAGTTAAACAATAGTAGTTGTTTTTGAAAAGATAACTAAGTATGATTTGGAAAACTTAGTAAAGTATGGTGAGAAGTTTAATTATGAATTTTGGAAAATTAATAAATTCTGTAACTTTTCTTACTTGTAATTTCGAGGACGAAATTCTTTTAAGTGGGGAAGATTGTAACGACCCAGAATTTTTATTAATTAAAATATGAATATTTAATTAATTTTAAACATTAATAAGTGAATTAATAAGTCAAATAAATTTTTATTTGAATTATTGGATTTAATTGGATAATTAAATCGATAATTTAATACGTTAAATTATGGAAATAATTGAAAATTGAGTTAAATATGATTGAAAATGATTTGTAAAATTTTATTTTATCATATGGAAGTTAGAATGATATTTTAGAACTTTTAAAATCGAATTAAAAGTTAATTTGTGAAAATTGAATATTTTAATATTTAAATCGACTAGTGAAAATAGCCAATTTTTGAACAGTCTCAGAATTGAACGAAACCAGTTCCATTGGATCCGTAATAGTTAGTTATTACCGGATTTCAATTTTCGTGTCAATCGGAGTTATCGTTTGATCATGGCAGCTCGAAACGCATCGAATTATTTTTAATTTTAATTTGGCGAGCTAAAATAGCCATTTTTCAAAAAGTCTCGGATTTCGACGAAACCAGTTTCATCGGATCCGTAATGTGATATTATTGTAAGGTTTCAAATTTCAAGTCAATTGGATTTACCGTTTGTCCTGTACAAATTAAAACGCCTAGAAAATCGCTTAAATCGGTTTAATTCAAATTGAGCGTTTACAGCCATAACTCGCACATATTTCCGAAACCTGTTCCATTGTGTTCGGAACGCGGGGTAAACCTTAGAAACGCTGGTTACGGCGCGTAAATCGGAGTTCGGGATTTCCGGATGAATAGTGTTCGATTTTCTTCTATAAATAGACCAATGCCTTCATAATTTAAAAAAAAAAAAAAACAAAATAGAAACCCTAGCCGCCACCCACATAACCCACGGCCAGAAACACGCGACATTCATCCCTCCAAATCTCCAAATCCGTCGACAATTAGCCTTAGGTTTCAACTAACAAATTGAAGAGGACGTCAAGCTCTACAGATTCAACGGTTATGATCGAGATATGAGTTGTAATTTGTGAGAAAATTGGTCGCGTATGGCTTCGGTTTGGCACGGAATTCGAGCATCGTGGGGGGGCCGAGTTCGCCACTGTTCAGGCCGAGCATGGAGGTTGGGGAGGCGCACGTATTGATAGCTCCTGATCGAATTTTTATTGAGTTATTGGGTTGAAAAATCTAAACCTAGTTTGGTGTTTGGTGGGTTGTTGCACGGCTATGGCCTGGTGATTTGCGTGAAGAAGAGAGGAACGGAAGGGAAGATGTGCGCACGGCCAGGATTTTGCAAGATGGGATCCAACGGTGGTGATGAGTTGAGGGTTTATAAATTATAATAATGTTGTAATTATTATATAAAAATTTGTGTAAACTTCAATAATTCATAACTTTTTCATACGAGGTCGAAAAAATGCGAAACCAGTTGCGTTGGAATAGTATGGACGAGCACTACGCGATGGAGTTGGTTTGGAGTCGTTTGGAGTTAGTGAGAATTTTGGGTAAAATTAAACGTCCGTTTAATTTTATTCGAAATAAATCGCTAAAACGGAAATTAAAACCAAGGTGAGAACTTCTCACTCAATCGAATCAGTTTCGATTTTATTTTAAATAGTTAGATTTAAAATATTTGAATGCATGTTTGAATGATGATTGTTATCTATTGATTGTTAAACTAGACATTATACGCCGTTAGTAAGCGGATGTTATTTAATAAAAACATATACCGCGAATATTTCATAAACAGTGAAATTGGTATTATATATAGTAGCAATATATATATTGGCATATGTATATATTGGAGTTGATTGATTTCCCGCAATTTTTTTGTTTAGCGGATGAGACCCTATTGCGCCGTTATTAAGCGGATAATATTTAATAAGAACATATACCGCGATAATTTCGTACTGGAGCGAAATTGGTATTGTGCTAATGTTTTTGGATGCAGGAAAACAGGTTGGAGGGATCCAACTGGATTCCTCAACAGTTTTTATTTGATTTCAGATATTTTGATATTTGATGGATTATCATATCGATATATGATGGATCGTTGTAGTCGTGATTGACTATTTGGTGTGTAGCATCATTGGACCAAATTTGGAATTTTAAAATGATTTCAAAGTGATTTTTGAAAGTATAAGTTATAAAATATTTTTGGAATTGATCCATGTTAAATAAATAAACGTTATAATTTTTTTAAAGTTATAAAAATTATGATTTTGTGAAATATAGTTAAAAGTTGATGTTTGAGAAATATGGGATTTATGATTTTATAAAAATAGTTTAAATTGGATTTTTGAATCTATTATGAAAAGATTAAAAATAGGATTTATAAAATTTAATTATTTTATAAATCAATAGAATGGTGAAATTATAAAGGAATTTAAAGACGTTTTAAAAGAATAATATAAATTGATTTATATTAAGAGATTTATAAATGGATATTTATAAATTGAGATATAGACATTATAAAACGAGTTTTTATAAGTGTTTGAATGAAGTGAAAATGAATTTCATTAAAGAATGAAATTAATAGAATTATAAACGGTGAAGTTATAAATGGAATTTTATAAACAGTAGGTTTATAAAATTTGTAAAGTTATTAAAAGAATAGACTTGGGTAAATAATTGAATCTCATAAGTTATAAGATTTATAATTATGAAATTCTAAGGAACGATTTTGTAAAATAATCATTTTATAAGTAATTAACTTATAATATGAACTTGTAGTTTATAATTGAGTTATAAACTGGAATAGGTTAATAAAAGAATTTATAAAAAGGAAGTTTTTATAAATAAATAGAAATGGAATTTATAAACGATGTTTTATAAATTCGCAAATGACTTATTTTGATAAGAAAATTGTTGGAACCTATTAAATGAGTTATATTCACATTTTTAAATAGTGAATAATCCTTTGAATTAAAATGAATAAAAGGATGAAATTTGTTAACGAAGTTTATTCACATTTTTGAATAGTGAATAACACGTTAAAGAAATTGTTTTGGATTTGGTGTTTTAAATAGAATTAAAACGATCTAACGATGTTTTAAAATGTGTTGAGATTCGAAACCATAGATTTCAACATTTATTGTTGAAATAGACGTTTTCGAGAAATAAAAGGGAATGGTGGACTATAACACTATTGTTATAGTAAATGATTTCCGAAAGGAAGTGTTTTGTATAGTATTGGGATTTATATATCTATTTAAATTTCGAATCCCTATACTAGTGATTTTGGGTTGTCGTAACGATGTTTTACGTAACATTCGTTTTAGCCCAAATAAATATGTTAAGAGAATGATTTCCTTAAAGAATGAAATATATACTTAATCTCGATTTAAGTATATTGAATATTTTCTAAGTATTGAAAATAAAGAGGATTGTGAATTACTTATGAATGTATAAGTAGGGAAATGTTTTCCAATATAAAGTGAATATTAGAGAATTTATCTTTTTGAAGATAAATTGAAAATGAATAATTAAAATCATATATTCATAGATATTTTGAAATATAAATTCAATATGGAATTTATAAATGAAATTGGAAATTGGGTTTAAAAAATAAATGTTGATTTATTTTTGAAGTATTGAAAATATATATCTTGTAAAGATATTTTGGAAAATAAATAATTTGGAAAATTATTTGGAATCTGGTGATGTGTGCATATCTATTGATAGTTAAATAATCCGACTATCAATATTTCCCTTTGAATGGGTATTTGATGTGAATTGATTGAATTTGAATGCCACACTTATTTTTGAATAAGCGCTCACTATTCGGGTTAACCGGGAAAGGACCATGGGGTCGTATAACCCATTCCGAATATGTGATACGTCGTTATAATTGCATTGAAGATCGGTGTTGAAGACCGAGTATTTGCGAAAGCGATAGGATGACCTATCGATTGTCTCTGCACTGGGTAGCTCCTGGTATAGAGATTCCTTAAGTGATGGGAAATTCGATCGGGATTGTGAATACCCGGATTGCAAGGGCTTTGTAAGAAGTGCCTTCGGTTTTGTTCGAGCCCGGAACAGACTTATATGGATTGTATGTCTGACATTACAAGTTGAGATATAAAGCCGATTTCTTTCAAATATATTTCTGTTGGTGGCGAAGAATTTATTCTTTTAGCTTAACACCCTTCTCTGAGACGTACGAGCTCAGAGGTTATATAGTTGAATGTTATCAGCGATATATTCCCAATTTGGTAATGTGATATGCTGAGTGATGCTGAAATGATCATTGTGTTGATTATTTGTGATAGGATCGTTTATTTGATCGTCTATCCTTGTGATCATTGTGTTGATCATTTGTTGACCCAAAGCATGGCTTTTGTATAAAGTATGTTTTTGTGGACGTGACTTCGTCGAGCCTCACACCCCGTGAATGGTCAAAACAGGAAAGATGCGGCAAGGTTATGAGGGGTAGCTCCCTTTAGGGTATGTGCATTTCCTTCTGGAAAGGGTGGTATCATGGTATGGAGCCCAGATACTTACTCATGTTGATACACTATATTTATTACTGTGTGGTGTTGTTGGTGACGAGCGCTCGGTTAAAAGGTCCAATGGGACCGGGGGATGCCATATTCGTGTAGTAGTTACCTAGTGATAAAGGTAACCCGGCCTTGTGTTGGCAGAGAGCTGGTTAAGCTCTCGGGGACGTCCAGCCAGAGGCGTTTCCATGTGGCAATGGGAAGTTCCTTGGCCTGACCATTTGTTGGAAATCCAAAGAAACAATACGAAACTTGTACGGTTTTAGTTGTATAACCTGCTATGGAATGTGGCGGTAACCTGCTATTGAACATAAGCTATAGTAGGCATACGATAATGGTCGTATGTTGGCTAAGATTTATATTCTACTTTCGAAATATTTTCCTACACTATGCACTAGTAATAATATCAAATATTATTTTAAATGCGTATCAAGCATCTTTGACTATCATAAGGAGAAATCTCCTCCGATTCTGCGTTTGCATTGTGTGTGTGTGCGGGAGGCCTTATGGTAGTCTCATTTTTAAAAGCATTGCGAATTGAAATAAAAATATCTCTCTATTGATTTTAAAGATAAATAAACTGTTTTGAGTTCTCACACCAGTCGCATGACTGACTCGGAGTTTATTGTTTTCCTTCCTAAACTCTGGGTGCCCACCAATTTCCACACGGGCAGTTAAGAGTTAGGTTTATCAGGATATTCTGGATATTCAGGAATTGCTGGAGGCAAGCTGGATGGCATGGCGTATTACTAATTTATATAGTATTTCTTTTTCCGCTGCACTGTTTGTTGTTGTTGTTATACACTCTGATGATATGATGTAATGAAATGTGATGTAACGTAATAACTGATATAGTTCTTTGTTTAAAGATTATTCATTTATTATTATATGTTGTTCCGCTGCGAATTGTGAGATTCTGTTGTTCTGTTGTTTTCTGTTCCGTCCTATTTTCTTCTAAATTTTCTGTTCTCTTTTCTATTTTCTTTTCTCTCTATTTTCTATCTTCTCTCTTCTTCTCTTTTCTTTTCTTAAATTCTTTTAAAAAAACCCATAACTATTCGGTTTTTCGGCAACGAAAATCCGCGTACGTTACATTTAAATAAATAAATGTTATAATTTTTATCGTTATAAAAATTATGATATTTGTGAAATATATTTGAAATTATGATTTTTGGGAAATATAATAAGAATATGATTTTTGAAATAGGAAGTTAACTATTTTGTGAAATAGTATAAATTGAGATTTTTGAATTTATTATAAGTGGTTTATATATAAGATGTATAAAGGTGATATTTTTATAAATTAAAATGTTGGAATTATAAAAGGAGTTTTATAAGTGTTAAAATGATGTTATAAACGGAGTTTATAGGGGAATAAGATTTATAATTGTGAAGTTATAAAATAAATGAATTTGTAAAATAAACGATTTATAAGGAATGAACTTATAAATTAGATTTTGGCTGTAAATGAGATATATGAAGAATAGGTTGTTAAGGGAATTTTATATATGAAGTGTTAATGAAATATAAAAGGAATTTATAAATATTTTTTTATAAATCCGAAATCAATTGAATTTGATAAGTAAATATGAAAGCTTATTAAAGGAATTATATCCACGATTTTGGACAGTGGATAATCCTTTAATAAATAAATGTGTAGAAATAATGAATTTGGTTTAGAGAATTATGTTCACGATTTTGGACAGTGAATAATATATCAAATAAATGTCTTAGTAAGTGATATTTTAAATGGAATAAAATGATTAAATGATGTATTGAAATTTGCCAAGGATCGAATATACAGATTTCGACATTCATTGTTGAAATAGACGTTTTCGAGAAATAAGAAAATGATGGACTATAACACTGTTGTTATAGTAAATGATTTTCGAAAGAAGATGTTTTGTATAGTATTTGGGATTTATATATCTATCTAATTTTCGAATCCCTATACTATTGATTTTGGGTTATCGTAACAATGTTTTACACAACATCCGTTTTAACCAAATAAATGTGTTTAAGTGAATGTTTTCCTTAAAGGATAAAATATATACTTAATCCTGATTTAAGCATATGAAATATTTTTCAAATGTTGAAAATAAATAGAATTGTGAATTACTTATTATTAAATAAGTATATGGAAATGTTTTCCAATGTTGAAATATAGAAATGGTTTGAGAATATATCTTTTTAAAGATAATTTGAGGTGAATATTTGGAAATGGTTTGATTAATAAAAGATTAATTAAATGGGCCCAGTGATTGTGATGGTGTTAAAAACACACTTTAACTCAATTTATTTAAAATAATTATTTTAAAACTTTAACTAATTCCAAATCTAGTATATAACATTTATTATTAACAAAGAAAGTGTTTTAAAATTTGATTTAGTTTAAATTGGGAAAAAAATTGATTTATTTCAAAATTCAAAACTGTTGGAACATGTATTCGAGAAAACTTCGAGTCGGACCCAAGCCTTTTCAAATTTATCCCGAGCAAAACCCGAGTCACACACTTTTTAAAACTTTGTTATATTAATTTTTTTTCCAACCGTTATAATATACTTGCACGAACAAACCCGAGAGCATACTCGAGCTACCAACCCAGATTCTCGAGTTCTTCCCCGAGGCCCAACCTCTCATCCCAAACCACTGACACCAGACTTGCCGTGCACATGCACCAATGATCGAAGCATCTTCGATCATCAATTCTATCTCCAACACATCGACAATCGCCTAAACCTTCGATCCCGACCACCAAATCTTCATCTCAAGCCCAAAATCAGGATCGAGCTACCATGAACAAATCTGGAACCTAAGCCATCACCAGAAAACCTTCTCTACCCGACGCTGCCAATCACCAACAGCCATGAAACTCCGGCCACACCCTCGCCGGCCTTCCACGCTTCCACCCCGTAAGTCCGATGAATCCCGATGCACCAGAGATGACACAGTGATCCGATTTCCAAGCCTCGACCAAACTAGGTATTCACCCTAATCTAGCGCCGACCGACCGCCACCATGGACGAGAAATTCTCCAACTATTTTTGCCGTGACCCCCGTCCTCCAATCCATCTCCAGTGATAAACTCGACCATCCAAACCTCGCCGATCACCAGCAAAGCCTCAAAATCCAAAACCTGGTCAACAACAAATATCACACTCAATCCCAAACTAAAAATCGTGATTTAACTCTTAAAAATCATGATTTTTTGGAACAAAACATATTATATCTAAGAATCAAATAATTGTGATGATTGAATTTCAAAATGTTTTAAGTTTCCACTGTTCTTTCCTATTTTCCAAATGATATTCAAGCTGATTTAACTTAAAAATAATTTTAAACCTTAGTTTATTTTTATACAAACATAATTCGTTTGAATACCAAAACCTATAAGAGATTAGATGAGGATATTTGGAATTTTTGATCTAAATTTTTAACCTGTAAATATAAACAAATATATATATATATATATATATATATATATATATATATAGACATGCATACTTTTATATCTACATATTTATAAATATGCAAACCAAATTTCACTCGATCATTCAAGCACATTTCATATCATACTTCAAAGATCATCAAGATATACAGGATTAAGATCTTATGAATGGAATTTGCTCACCGGCATGAAGAACAGTGTAACATCCCAATTTTATCAGATTTAAAATGAGTAATTAACATAAATTTTGGAAATAATTTGAATTTTTCAAAATAAATCAGATGAGTATTGATTGGTATATCTAAATAAGATTGTAAATTTCATTTGAGTTTAGAAAGCCAAAATAATAAATATTTTTAAAATTATTTGAGTTTAAATATATAAATATATGGGCGCATTTGTATTTGAATTTGAATAAATATCTTAGTGAAATAATTTGGATTTAATATAATACGTTTGTGATTTATTTAATGTGTAATTAGTTTTGAACCATTTTCTTTTAAATTGTACACACACACACACACACACACACACACACATATATATATAAAGAAGAATGTGTTTGTAAATATAGAAAATTTAATTCAAAAATCAATATAAAATACGAAAGACAAGTGTTAAATTATAAATGCATTATTAACATGCAAATTACAATTCTAAGAGAGATAGTTTGAAAGTTTAACAAGTGTAATGATCTTGTAATTAAAATGAACAAGTGTCATTTTGTTTTTGTTTTTAAGAAAAATAGAAAGCGAGATTATTTAAACTATTACATCTCCTCCTTCTCATTCCTTTATCCTCATTTTCAAACTAAACCTATATAATCTCAAACAAAAAGGTTAAAAACAATCAAACTAGAAAACGAAAACAAAAAATCCAAAACAAATACAAATTATTTCAAAACCTGGAAATCAAAGAAAACCAATCTCTTCATTTCATTTCAAATCTGAAAACAAAGGTTCAAAGCTCAAGCCTGCATAGGAAAGATTTCAAACAAGTAAAGAACAACTCAATAACTAAGCAAATCAAAGATTCAAGGATCATTACAAATCAACTCAACAAGAAAATTCAAATTCTAGTTTTCTGTTTTCAACTTCCAGGATTTTTGAAAGTTCTATGTTTCTTCTTTACAGATGAGTAAACCTTTGTAAAATTTGGTTTTTTATCTATTGTTTGTAATAATGCCTGAAGTGAAGTTGAAAACCATTTGCATGTGAACAAGTTAGTGTATACATGTGCATAAATGTGCCTGTGCAAGTTTAAGAACAGAAAAATGACTCTGTTCTAAGTATAACAGGTTTCAAACCTGTTTGTAAAATCAAAACCTCACTCTCTGATCATCTTGAGACTTTGATGTCTAAATGAAATATGTTAGGATTGCACGATCTCCATTCTAAAACTATTTTTGAGTATTAAAAGTAAGTGTGTTTACTGGAAATATAAAAAACTAGAAAGAAATAAAATTTTGTTCAAAAATTTAATTGATTAAAACCTAAGTTTTGATTGCATGATATAATTCGTCTTTCTAAACTATGATCTTTAATAATAAAATCATGAATTTTAAATTGAGAAATCATGAGCATTCGTGAGATGATCAGAAAATAGGTTTTAAGGCTTTTCTGGTGATCGACGACATAGTTCATCGCGCGATCATGACTGAAGCTCGCTGGGAGGTTGGGGAGTTTGAGGAAAATGCTCGAAAAAATTTCCCATCATCATGGTGGTTAAATTTCGATGATCTAGGGTTTAAAGCTCATACTTGGTATTGGTTGGAATTTTTTCAACTACAGCGTCGTCGTCGAACCGAACCACATCGAACATAGGGGAATCGAAGCATCAGACATTGGTGAAGCTTTAGGCACATTCGCGTGACCTTTGATGGTCGGAGGAAGGAGAATGAGATGATCTTGGTGGCTCGGTATTGTTCCAGGATTGGTTTGCGTAGCCAAATCGTGGGTTCATTGTCGATTCATGTTGCTGAGTGGTCGGAGACCTATGGGAAGTTGTCGTCGACCTATCGACAAACGTAGCATCGATCGGTGGTGGCTGGAATCATTGTGCATGTGCATAATGTATCTGGGTTGTGTCAGTATGAAGTAATTTGGGAAGAAGGGTGGAGCTAGACGTAGTCTTCAGGATATCTTCTCTTTGGCTCGAGTGATAGCTCGAATGATTTGGTGTGTGCGCTGGGTTTTTTCTAAAACTTAAAAAAAAATTAAGTTTGGAAAGAATACGAGTTGGTTTAGGGGGAAACTCGAAGTGATCGGTGTGACAGCCCGAGGGATAGCTCGGGGAGGCTTCGGTATAGAGATCTCCATATGTGATGGGGAATCCGAGCGTGATTATGGATGCGCGGATTGCAAGGGCTTCTTTGGAAGTGCCTTCGGTTCTGTTAGAACCGGAACGGACTTGTATGGTTGTATGTTTGACATTACACTTTGAGATATAAAGCTGATATTTATCAAATACATTTCTAGTTTGTGGCGGATAATTTATTTTCTTAGCTTAACACCCTTCTCTGAGACGTACGAGCTCAGAGGTTATGTAGTTGATGGTTATTAGTGATATACTCCCAATTTGGTAGTGTGGCATGCCAATTGCTGCTGATCATTTTTTGATCGAAGCATGACTTTTGTGAAAAGCATAGCTTTATGAACGAGACTTCGTGAACCTTACAACAGGGAAATGGTTGAAACAGGAAAGTTGCGTCAAGGTTATTAGGGGTCGCGCCCCTAGGGTATGTCCGTTTTCTTCTGGATAAGAAGTGGTGTTATGGTATGGATCCCATATATTTAACCTATATGGTTGTTGCTATTTGTTGGTGAATCCCCGGATAAAGGTCGATAATGACCGAGAATGGCATACTTGTAGGTGTTACCTAGTTACAGAGGTAACCTTGCCTTGTGTTGGCAGAGGTCCTGTTAGGTTCTCGGAGGCGTCCCTCCAAAGGCGTCCCATTTGGTGTAGGAAATTCCTTTGCCTGACCATTGTTGGAAATCCAATCATTTAATACGAGCCCTGTACGGTTTTGGTTGTATAACCTGTCATTTACTTATGATGGTGACCCGCCGTTTAGGTGGTAGCTATAGTAGGCATACTACGAAATGTATATGCTGGCTAAAATTAATATTATACTTTCGAAATGCTTTCTACATAATGCACTAATAATAATATCAAAGAATTTTCTCGTACCAAGCATGTTTGGCTATCATAAGGAGAAATCTCCTCCAATTGTGCGATTGCATTGTGTATGTGCGGGGAGGCCTTATGGTAGTTTCATTTTCCAAAAACATAATAGATTTCTTTTTAAATTGTTTACCTACAAACAACTGTTTATATTTACTCATAACAGTCCCATGACTGACCCGGATTTTATTGGTCCCTTCCTAAACTCTTGGTGCCCATAATTTTCTACATAGGTAGCCTAGAAGCAGGTTATCCATGTATTGGAGCTAGCTTGGATTTAGAAGTCTTTTGGAAGCTGTCAGATTTTGGAAAGCTTTTGGTTTGGAAATCTTTTGAAGTGTGTGGAGTTTTGGAAAAAGAACCTATCAAAGTCAAAGTATGTTGGAGCCTTTTTGAAGACCCGTTGTTATTGTTCCGCTGTGATGTTATCGTTCTATTGTTGTATTATGTGTATAACACTCTGATGTTGGTGTTATCCAAATATTGTATCAAATGTTGTATTTTTGTTGTGATCAATGATAGTTCATTTTGTTTTTCGCTGCTTTATATTCATTTAATGTTGTTATAAGCTCCGTCAAACTGGAGTTCGACTTTTGAATCTCCGGTAGTCGAATACAAGTGAGGTATTTGGTGCCGATTTTTTGAATGCTGAATTTTGGGTAGTGACAAGTGGTATCAGAGTTGAAGGTTGAGTAAGAACATTAGCTATGGAGTATAACACATTAGGTGACTCATTAGAGATAGGGTTAGAAATACCCTAGAATGAGTATATCCCTAAGATATCTCGTCTGTATGGTCTAAATCAAGCTTTCTTACTATGTACAGATAGTGAGAATGATCACTAGAAGAGGACGAGGTAGGAGACGGGGAAATATCACTACAACTGGTCAAGCCCCTGCAATAGAGGAAGCACCTATTCCCACTCAACCTCAGCCGAATCTGGCTGACTTATATCGAAATTTTTCCAGACTTGGTGGAAAGCCATTCACTGGCTTGGAGTCTATTATCGAAGTCCAAGCCTGGATTCGATCATGTGAATGAATTTTTAGAGGGAAAAAATTGGAAGATGACCAGATGAGATTAATAGCTTCTTGGCAACTCCAAGAGGAAGCTCTAGCCTGGTGGGAGACTGTTGCAGTGGATGAGCCGGAAGATGAGCTCACTTGGGAATGGTTTAAGAAGGTGTTTGAGAAACGATATATGCCGTCTGTTGGTATCTCCAGAATGTACCAGGAGTTCATGGATTTGAAGCAGGGAAGTTTATCATTTGAGGAATATTTGAACAAATTCAATGAGTTATCTCGATTTGGTCCAAAGCTGGTGAATACACCATTGAAAAAGAATGAAAGATTTGTTCGGGGAATGAACAAGAAATATCATGAGAGGATGACCGCCCACGTAAAATTAATCTTTTTCTGATTTAATCGATATGGGTTATAGATATGCTACCTTGGATATGCAAGAAGTTACGAAGGAGAAAGGAAATGCAGGCAATCCGAATTGGAAGAAAAGGAAGTTCGAAGGGAAGAAACCATATCAAGGCAAGGAAAAGAAGAGTAATCAGGAGAATCAGGCAAGGGATATTACTTGTTACAACCGTCAGGAGAAGGGCCATTATTCAAATGATTGTAAGAAGCCAGAGAAATAAGTAATGAAAGATCAACTTACGAAGACAAGTCAAAGAACCAAGGAATGCTTGTACTGTCACAAGCCCGGTCACGAAGCTAAAGATTGCCCGAAAAAGGAGCAAGCACAAGTTTGCGAAAATGTACACGATAAAAAATGACCCCTTAACTTCAAAGGCGAATAAAGGAAAAGAAGTTTTAGGAGGTAACCATACTATTTATGATAGAGTAGTTAGAGTTTTGTTTGACACGGGAACTACACATAGCTTTATCTCCCAATAAGTCATAAATAAATTAAAACTTAAACCTGAATTTGTTGACGAGCCCATTTGCGTGAAGAATTCGGTTGGTGGTCCTGCGATTCTTTTCCTACGATGCAGAGAAGTTCCAATCTCGTGTTCTTGTCATCGATTTCCTATCAATCTCTTTGTCCTCGATTTTAATGAATTTGAAATCTTACTCGAAATGGATTGGTTAACGAAATACGAAGCCAAATTAGAATGTAACAGTCAAACAATTTCGGTCAGAGCTAAATTTGGGAATTTCATTGAAATTTCTTATGAGGATCCGAGTCCTAAGAGAGATAAGCTGATGTATACTTTTGGATATCCTGAACCTAGTCTGGTGTCCATACCTATTGTCCGGGAATTTCCAGACGTATTCGAAGAGGTTAAACCTTTGCCTCCGCATAGAGAAATTGAATTCAGAATTGATTTAGTACCCAATGCTTGTCCTGTTGTTCATGCAGGCTGCAGGATGGCACCAAGGGAAAGGATAGAACTAGTCAATCAAACCCGAGATTTACCAAAAAAAGGATTAATACATCCTAGTGTTTCCGATTGGGGTTCAGCTGTGGTGTTCGTAGCCAAGTCTGACAGATCGTTGATATTATGCGTAGGCTACGGCGATCTCAATAAATTAACTCTAAAAAAAATTCCTTTAGCCCGAATCGGACTTGTTTGATCAACTACACGGTGCTCGATTCTTTTCGAAGATGGATCCGGCTCAAGGATTCCATCAGCTATAAATTTCCGAAGACTGTATTCATTTAACTGCTTTCAAGGGTACTGGCACGTTTTACGAATGGTTAGTCATGCCTTTCGGACTAATCAATGCTCCCGCATGCTTCGTAGACTTAATGAACAATGTATTCCGTGAAGTGTTGAATAAATTTGTTCTTTTGTTTATTGATGATATTCTGATCTATTCCAAGACCGAAGAAGAACATGCTGAGCATTTAAGAATTGTTTGGAAATATTGAGGAAGAACACTCTGTTTGCCAAATTTTCTAAGTGTCATTTTTGGGTCAAGGAAGTTAGATTTCTCAAGCACATTGTTAATGAAGAAGGAATTTCTTTAGATCCTAGTAAGGTTTTCGCTATTCTAACTAGAAGCGACCCACAACTCCGAAAGAAGTTCGAAGTTTACTGGGTTAGCGGGATATTACCAGAAGTTTGTTCAGGATTTTCTAAGATAGCTTGTCTGTTGACTAAGTTAATTACGAAGAATGCTAAATTTAATTAGACTCTGAAATGTGATGAAGCTTTCCAGGAGTTGAAGAGGAGATAGACTACCGCTCCCATTCCCGCTATTATCAACGGGAACCAAGGCTTATCTGTCTACACAGATACTTGTGGTGATGGTGTAGGTGCTCTGCTAATGCATCATGGTAGAGTGATTGCCTACGCGAGTAGACAGTTGCGTCTGCATGAGAAAAACTACCCAATCCACGATCTAGAGCTCTTGGCTATTATTTTCGCTTTGAAAATTTGGCGTCACTATCTTTCGGGTGAAAATTTTGAATTGTGCACCGACCATAAATCTCTGAATTATCTCTTTACCCAAAAGAATTTAAATCTGAGGCAGCAACGTTGGTTGGAATTTCTAGCGTCTTATGACCTGGATATTCTGTATACTCCTGGAAAAGCTATGATGACCCGAAATTTTGGGAAAAATAAATTTAATAATATGCATTAAAATTAAGTTGATTTGATAATTTGTGTCAATAAGGTTTGAAATGATTTAATAATCTTTTTTTAATAAATATTTAATTTATGAATTTTATCTTTTAAAAGTCAATAAATTTTTTCTATTTATAATGTATATATTTGTATACATTGCAAATAGATAATCTTTGGTTTGGATTTAATAAATAAATAAAGTCTTGTTTTCAAATTCTAATAATATATTCAATATTTTGGGAATTATGATTTAAACTAATATTAAGCTTTTCAAACCTATTTAATAAATAACTATATGGTTTGCAAATACTTAAGATACATGTTATTTGTTTAAAATTATATCTAAGCTTAAGTTAAAATTTAAATAAAAGGTTTATTTTATTTATTTTTAATATTACTTTATATATATGATTTAAAAATAGAAGTTAAAATGTAATATAGCATATGATATATTAATTCATTTAATAATAGAAGTAATTTATAATCTCCTTTACAAATTATTTAAAATTTCAAATAATAATTATAGTACTTTGTTTTTATAAGCATATATAAACTTATAGAAATAGATTTGTTATTTCTAAGTTCAATATGTAGCTATATATGTATATATAACTTGATTTTAGAATTTTGATTTGGATTTGAATTTAATTTTGAATTTCAAGGGATAGACATTTTGAAATATGTGAATTAAAGATATTTGTGTAAGCTTTATTTATAAATATAATTGGTTTATTTATTTTAAAATTATCTATACATGTAATATAAATACTAATTAACTAATTAGTTAAAACATAATCTTTCATTAACATAACTAATTAACCCTAAAAGAGACATGTGTTAGATTTTTGAGTAACTTATATGACAAATGTTAAAATAAAGGACATGTGGCAATTCAAAGGTTAGTTTTTTTTCTTTTATCTTTATTTTAAAAAAACATTTCAGTTTATATATTAACAAAAAAATTCCTTTCATTCTTTTCCTTTTCTAAATCTAAAAGCTAAGTTTAAATCCAAAACCAAACACAAAATCTGAAAACACTTCCTCTAAAACAAATCAGTAATTCTCTTCAATAAAAAATGCAAACCAGATCATTCCCCTGTAACACCTTTTCACATCTGAAGCCTGTATCATATTTTTTCAATCTGGAATTTGTTACTGCATGAACCTGCATCTTCGAATCAAGGCAGCAAACTCAACTAACTTTTAGATTCCTAACATTTTCAAGTTGCAGACTAAAATTTAGCATCTCTGTTTCGTACCCTCTCTTCTCTTCTGTTTAACATAAACAAGTGAGTGTTACAAACCGGTTTTCCTCTGCATATTTTTGAAATTCCTGTGAGTAAACTAAACACAATGGTATTTGTTTAAATGTAAGTGATAAATTTTAGATTTAAAGTTGTGATGTATGGTTGAAAATTTTGTATGCATCTTATTTTAAAAAGTAAATATATGTTTATGTAAACAGAGATACTGGAAGATCCTTCCTGTATAGGTTCCAGGATTCAAAACTTAGTTTAAATTTAAATTTTCGTCTGATCTTTGCTAGGATTAGGTGTTTAAACAAATTATGATTGTTATTAAACAAGCTAAAGGTTAAAATTTGTTTTATGATAAACAAGTATGTATATTCTCTGGAAAGTGAGATTTTACAATAAACTAAGAATTGGCGAAATTTTGATTTTAACAAATTAAGGATACATACATACATACATACATATATATATATATATATATATATATATATATATTCTGAACCAACATCAAAATCTAAGAATTTTAAAATTTAAATCATGACTTTTAATTAATAAATTCGTGGGATTTTCATGGATGACCTGATTTTGAGTTTTTAACTATTGTGGGTGGTCGGAGTAACTATGGTGGTCGGAATTTTGGCTGAAGGCGGGAGAAGTCTCGATGATGTTTGGAAAAATAGGCAGAACTGTTCCAGTTCGTCGTGCGTCGAGAAATGATCAAATAGGGTTTCCGAGTTTTTTTTTCAAGGTTGAAATGGCAGTCATTGCTCCGCCGTGGAAGCACCGGAGGGGCCGGTTGTGAGGGAATCGAAAGCTTGGGTTGAGACGATGTTGCAGGCGGAGTTTGGTGCCATCTGGAGGCCGGCATTGCCTGAACGAGGCGATGGATGGTCGGAGTGATTTTGTCTTGGAGC
Organism: Allium cepa; assembly: GCA_030765085.1. Lineage (NCBI taxonomy): Eukaryota > Viridiplantae > Streptophyta > Magnoliopsida > Asparagales > Amaryllidaceae > Allium > Allium cepa. The sequence goes on from CM060944.1 coordinate 208,088,768, forward strand.
TCGAGTATGTCGACTTTTGTTCTCGTGATCGTTTGGGGTGTATGGCTGTTGCGATCGAAGGAGGGATCGGTCGTGGACTTGTTGGTGGTCGTCTCAGGCGCCGGAGCATCGTCGGCGGCGGTGCATGTGCACAGTTATGGTCGTGTGCATGGTATGGTGTTGAGCGATCATGGGTACTCGAGTTTATGATCGAGGGAGAGAATGGTTTGCTCGAGTTTTTTTCTAGGGCTTGCATAAGTATATTAGCTTAACAGTTTTGTCTTTAAAAAAAATGGAAGAAGTTGAAGAATCTCGAGTCTGGACTCGAGCTATTCTCCGGTTGGACCCGAAGTAGGTTCAAAATGCAGGAATTTGAAGTTATTATAAAACTAGTTTTAAAATTTAAATTGAATTAAATTTTAGAACTATTATGTAAGATATATGTTTTACTTGAAACATTTGATTTAGAAGATTTGAAGTTTGTATAACTTGAAATTTGTTATGTTAAATTTTAATTTATTTTAAATTTAAAGTTCAATTTAAAAGTGGAGTGTTTTGGGAATTCATTTAAATTTTGTTAGTGATAAGTAAGTCATTAATAAAAATAAAGATTTATCTTAAGAGATAATTAAGATTTGGATGATTAATGACTAACTAATTAAATAAGGTAATTAAGGGTAATTAATTAGTTTAATTTAATAAAGTTTAAGATTTATTAATTAACAGTTAGAGGTTGGTTAATTAAGTAATTAAGTTGTAATTAGTGACTAATTAATTACTTAAAGGAAGTGATTAAGGATTAATCCCTTAGTGTAATTAAAGGATTGAATAATTAAGGGAATTAATAAAAGGGTTAGTTAATTAATAAAGATGATTAATTAGTGGATAATTAATCAGTGTAAGCAATTATAGAATAATTAATTCGAGCAATTAATTCTGGATCAACGTAATCAATGTGTATGGTAAGGTTAATTATTTTGTATAATTAATTAAGTTAAAATGGTTAATATTAGTTAATTAATTAAGTTTAATTAATTAAAGGTAATCATTTGGTGTTGAGTTAAGTATAATTACTTAAGGTAATTAATGAGGTATAATTACTTAGTGAAGAAATCAGTGGATAATTACTGGATGCAGTTAATTAAAGGAAATTACTTGATGGGTAGTAATTAAAGGATAATTACATGGTGGAAGGAATTAATTAATGATTACTCGGTGTAATTGAAGGATTAATTTATATAATTAATCAAGAAGTTGGTTTAATTGATGAAGTAATTAAGGAAAATTAATTTCTGATTGTGGTTAATCAAGACTGATTAATGAATGTAATGAAGTTAAAGGTTAATTATTATATGAAATTTAAGAATAATTAACTAATGGAAGTAATTAGAGGATCATTAATTAATGTAATTAATGGAAGTAATCAATCTTGCTTATTAATAATTGAATGATGATGAGTGTTTTGAATAGGTTGGTATCTCTGATATGAATTGCTTTGTGATATGATATGTTGGATGGACTATAATAATGTGATTATCAATCAATTATGAATTGCTGTGTAAAAGTGTTATCCGACAATTAAAGTTGAATTGTATTTAAATGGGATATGTTGGGTTTACATGACATTGGATTCGAAGAGACCGGAGTCGGGTATTAGTAAATACCCGAAACAATTTCGATTCTTTATAAATTGATATGTGAAATCACTAGGCTAGAATGGAATGATTTAAGTGAATTGGACCATTTAACTCAAGTTGTAATAACCCTAGATTTTTGCATATAATTTAAATTTGACTTTATTTTTATTTTGAAATTATTTTAAATTTTTTTATTTGTTTCAAACATTTTATTTCTAAATATAAATGTTGATTATTAAGTGATTTATAGTTCAAACTAGTATAATTTGAATATTTTACTGTAAAGTGAAATTCTGGTCAAATTGTTCAAACTTTGACTTTTGAACTTGAAATTTAAATTGTTTAAAATCTTAAATTTTATCTTTTATTATGAAAATAAATGTAATAACTCGAACACTGCCTTTTGTTTCGTTGAAAACAAAGTTAAACTGTAAAAGTTATGTACATTTCAATTTTGAGTGTAATTTATTTTATTTTGCAATTTTGTCTATTTTAAATTATATAAATTATATTTTCTTTGTCACATTTTATTTTAATTTGTTTTAATATGTTATTTTTATGTATATTTTTGTCTTTTATTATTATTAAAGTGAAAATATAATTTATCTAAAGTTTATTTGAATTTATTTCAATTTATTAAGCCTAGTTTCCATTTTTCTGCTATTTTCTTCATCAAATTATATTTAATTAAATATATTTATTTATTTATTTAAATTTATTTTTATTTTATGTTTATCTTTATTTATAAATATTTTTCAAGTATATAAAGATTTTCTAAAGTTCATTTGAATTTGCTTCAAATTTATAAAGCCTAGTTATGTATATATTGCCATTTTCTTTACTTATTTGATTTTATTTAAATTTATTTATTTCTTTTTCTTATTTATTTTATTTTCTAAGTTTATTTATCTTTATAATCAGCCTTTTTAAGTATTTATAAAATTAAAATGAATTTGTGGACATTTGAAAAGACTTGAAACTCTTTGTCTCCTTTTGACTTTTCCTCTTCCGCCTTTTCATTTTCCAACCTACATCTCATTAAAAAAAAAAATTGGCCGCACAATACTTTTCTAATTTCAGCTGACTTCCTCATTTTTTTCACATATTCTAACCTTCTCAAACCCACAAAAAAAAAAAAATCACGGCCATGGCTTCAAGAGATTGGGTAAAATTCTTCCTTCCTTTTTCTTGTTTTCTATGTTTTCTACCTTTGTTTTGCATATGCTCTCTACCTTCATAGCTTGGCTCCTCCTCAACCACATCTGACCTGACCTCTACCACCCCTTTTCTCTGACCATCACCCACCCTAGTTTCATCACCAAGGCAGGCCGAAACCATCCATGGCAAGGAGCACCACCAAAATCAAGTTAAACCATCACTTTATGCATAAACCGAGCCTAGTTTGCTAGCACCACCTTCTACCACCTCTAGCCGCCACTTCCTCCACCACCACCACCTCTTACCTAACTTCACCCTCTGCCACAGCACCCACCACCACTTGCACCACTGGTTGGGCCCACCTAGCCTCTGACCGAGCACAATTGGAGCAAAGAAATGATTTATGTTGCCTTATTTTTGCCTTGTTGTTGAGGTTTATGCACCTAGACCTATGCACCATCTTCAAATCAAGTAGGCCGACCTGTTTGGACCCAAACACAGCCCTTAGTCCCTGCCTTAGCTGAGCTTATCCAACCTATAACTGATCCATATGAAGTTGAGGACAAATGCAATGAATTTGACTTTGTTTTCTTGCATTGTTTAGTGACAATCTTTGTTGAAAACTCACACATATTTGTATTGTTTTGTGTAAATGTTTGAACAAGGCTATTTTCTTTGGCTCTCCACTCTCTTGTCGTATCCGTGTTGTCGTGCCTTCGTAGTGTCGGTATGTGTGCTTTGGTAGCGATCTCCAGCTTTGAATAGGTGAGTAAATCTCACCAGACTAATATGTGCTTATGTAATTATAAACTAACATCACCTGAACCTGTATATGCATATCATCCTATTATCACTGCTATATTATTTTCATATGTTGTTCACACCTGTTATATCATATGTCACTGTTATTTTATGCTATTCTGTTGTTTGTATCAGTTATCACCACTGCAAGTTCCCTGTAGACTAGAATCACTATGGTTGAAATGATACATACCCGAACGGACTTTAGAATAGGGGAAAACCGTTATGGGCAGAATGATAGGTCTGAGCGGTATTCAAATCATTCATTTTACTTGGGACAGCGGGTTTGAAATGATAGAACCCGGGTTTTTCTTTTTAAATTGCGGATTGAAATGATATTCATCCGTATCACTTGACCTTGGCTAGAAAACTATATAAAGACCTGTGGTTTATAAAATATTTTCTGAAATGTTTTAAATATATTTTTAAATGAAAAAGTATAATAGAATTAAAAATGAATTTAAATGATTTTTATAAAATAAAAATAATGTTTGTATAAGTGAAAATGTAAGTAAATGAATGTTTAGGTCAAATTTTGAAATATAGCCTATTTTTGGGAATTTTGAATTTTTGTTAAAAGTGACATTTTTATTAAGTAAAATAAATGGAATAAGTTATAAAGACTTAATGGTAAGTAATAAAATTAATTAAAGAAATGGAAATTTATACTTGAATTTAAATTAAGAAAATATAATAAAATTGGATTTTCGTAAGAAACTTAACCTATAAAGTTTACAAAAAATGTAAGTATTGAAATAATGAATTAATATGTAAAATTATATGATTTCATAAGTAAATATGATTTAAATGAAAATTTACTTAGTTTTGAAATTTTACTTTTAAGATTGAAATTTAAATATAACGGATATCACAGCATTTGCAAATGCTGCTGTTAAGAATAAATGAATTTAAAGGCTAAATTGAACTAAAGCTATTATAGCACTTTGTAAGTGCTATAGTTGATAAAGAAAACTAAAATTTAGTTAAAAATAAAGGAAGCTACTACAGCATTTAAATGCTGTCTTTTGTTAAATGAACTGTTTTAAACTATAATTTTACGTAGCATTTTATAAGTGCTACGGAAACTATATTTTGTTGTTTTAATATAAAAAAATAAAAATAAAATCCTTGGAAAATGATAAAATTTTGGAAACTGAATGTTAAATTTCTAAAGATAATGAAGAGACACTTAAATCATTTTAAATGGAAGAATTTGATTTTTAATGTGAGTTTAAAATGGTATTTAAATTTAATAAAATGAATGGATTTAAATGGTATTTAAATGAATTAAAATGAATGATGTTTTGAATAATATTTTGATATTTTGGAATGGATTTGAAATGATATTTGATTTATTTAATTTATTTGATAAATAAATATTTGAAGTATATTATTTGAGTTTATTCAAATGATATTGGATTTATGAAAGGTGGGATATTTAAGCTCTGAAATATACTAAGAATGGATATTGTATTTTGCGGATTAAATCGATATTTAAAATTGATAAGTTTTGAAATGGTTTATTTATAAACTGAAATTGAAATTGAAGGTTTGAATTAAATTGAATGGAAATTTGAAATTTGGTTTTAATTTACTAAATTTGTAAACTGTAAAGAATTAAAGGATGATTTCAAAATGTATTATTTCGGAATGTTATGATTTTAAAATGTAATTATTTCAAGTATTTTATAACTATGAAAGTGTTATATTTTTTGAAAGGTGTATATATGTTTGAAATAGAAATGATATAGTTTTGATTTAAATATAGTTTTGAAATAAAATGGTTTTGGTTTCAAAGTATAAACTATCTTTGAAATGATATTTTGATATATTAAAAATGATTTTAAATGAAGTTTTGGAAAGATAGGATTTTGATATATTAAAATGATTTGAAATGAAGTTTGGAAAGATATGATATTTTGACATATTGAAATGATTTGAAAGGATGTTTAGAAAGGTATTATATCTTACTATATTGAAATGATTTGAAAATGATTTAATATTTATTTTGATAAAGGTTTGGATTTGAAATGATATTTTATTTCAAAGTATAAAATATTATATTTTAAATTATAACCACGGGTTATAATAGTGATTGGTTGTTAAAGAGACCGGGATCGGATATCTGGCATACTCTCTGTCGATACCGAAAACCACTTTAACAACCATGTACGCGGTGGAGATTCCAGAATGAAGTATGATGGTGGCGACGCTCTTAAGGTATGTAACGTGGACCCAACTCCCGTGAGTTGGCTTAAGGTGGCTAAGACAGGAGCGATCGATGGGCCAAGTGAGGTAGCTCCTCCGAACGGACACTCTTCTTCAACGCCATTTTATTGCTTTTGTGATTGATTTGGTGTGCACACCTTTGATATGGGAGTGTGGCTCAAGGTGGGCGTATGTGGCTGCTGCGTTACCACCAGCCCGGAAGCGTAATTGGTATATCTACCCTGGCATTGCCTCGTGTACCTTGTCATCTACCCTAGCGAGCCTTGTACGAGTTTGGTTTTCTCCCGTAGCCCGTGTCATATCCCCTGATGGTCTCCCGATCAGGAGATATTATTTTATTGGACGGACTACTGGGACTATTACGTGTGAAGGGTAATATGGGTAGCCCGGAATGCTATTTAAAAGTGTGTTTATTTTACTGTAGACATTATTACAATAGCGAAATATTACTACATAGTAAATAGTTTAACGGATCCTTAGAGGATGGGCGGTCCCAGACATCCTTTAAGTTACTTGTACTTTATTACAGTTCACTTGAGTTGGTTTACATTATATAAGTATATATTGTCCTGACTCGAGTGTTTGTATTTTATTTACGCTCTGGTCAGCCTAAGTTATTCACAGATTTGGATTCCACTTTTTAGAGATTGGAATCGCTGGAGATCATCAGCTTATCTAGTTTTATCTATTCCAGTTCTGTTGTTCTATTCAGCTTGCACTTGGTTATCATCTTGAGACTTCTGTTGCACTTTATTTATTCTGTTGTATTTTATTTAACTCTGATATATTTTCATAGTAGCTTCATGAACTACTATCTCTTTTACTTCCGCTGCATTTCTTACTCTATGTCTGTGTTTTGTGATTTTTATTTACTGTATGTCCTGAGATTTGCCAAATTTTATTTACAACGCGGTATTTTGAGCAATTCAAGTCCTGCATGTGCGGAAGCGAATGGTTGAAAATATCGGGTTGTTACAGTTGGTATCAGAGCTTTGGCTTTGAGGCAAAACTTAGAATGTATGGTAAATTTAGTTACAGTGTCACTTTCATCCAAACTTGAATCTCTTCCTCTTTGATTCAAATTTCATTTGAATTTTGGAATGTTCCCTGCGGTTCCAAAATCCATTCATGTCCCTCACTATTCATCTCCTTTTGATTCTGGAGTATCCCATAACTCCACTTCGAATGAGCTTTATAGTGAATTGGCAATCCCACCAATCTCAAAAAATTCATTTGTAAAGGGAGAAACTCCTTTACAGTTAGCATCGATTCACCGGAGATTTATATCTATCCTTGGTTTAGATGTTAATATCTTTTGTTATTCCAAACTCTATCTCCTGAAGTTGAATGTAGATTTACCTCAGAAAATCCATATCGATCTTATTCTTTAGGTCATGGTTGACCAGTTAAAGTTGCCCGGGATTTGTATAAGCTTATCCATCTTCCTATTCTATGATTTAAGCATCTCATCCTTGTTTCCAACTTATTTTCAAATCAAAATTTCGTTTAATTTGAGTTAATCATATTTGAATCTCTATCCTTCTTTGAAAATCTATTCATGTATAGTATATTTGTAAACTAATATTTAAAATTTAAATGTTTTATATATTGTGTTGTTTGAGTTGTTGATGTTGAATTAGGTTTCTGATCGATTTGTCTGATCAACGCTATCGATGGGATTTCTAAAACACTTTGACAGAACAAACTAACACAATATTATTTTAAAAAAAATTGGTTAATGAAATAAATTTTGATATAAGTAAATTTATGGAACTTAATAAATTGATTTAAATTGATCATTCGAGATGATAATACTTGATTTATCATTTATTGTTCTATAAATGAATTTATAAATAGCTATTTATAAATTCATTTGGGAACGGAAACGAGTCAAAACAAGAAATTTGAGAATTTAATTTTCGATGGTTTCAAACCTTATGCTTAAAGTTTTAAAAGTGGTATATTATTTAAAGTATTTTCTAATAGAAATTTGTTCCAAGAAATTTTAAAGTTTAAAATTAGTTCTCTTCTCTTTGTCGCTGGAAAATAACTTCAGTGATGACCGCGGCATCATCGAAATTCATTTTCGAGTTTCGAAGTGAAGAGACCGTTCTGTAGTCTTGCTACAGCTTTGCTTTGCGAATTTAATTGATTTGAATTTTCCAAGATGTGATTTGATTTATATAGATATATGATTTTAATTGATTTGACATATTATGTACATATATTTATTTATCTCTAAATGGTTTGAAGGGAATCGGAAATTTAATTCTTAAATTTTATCTTAAAGAATAATTTCAGTTATAAAAAGAAAATCAAAATTTTTGAATAGATGATTCAAACTTGAAATGATTGAATTGGAAAGCTTTATTTGTATAATACTCAATTGCAGTGCAACATAACTTACCTTAATTTTTAGAAGTTAATAATGTAATTGGATATTATACAATATAAAAAGTTTTTATAAATAAAATTTGAGTGGTTATAATAAATGTTATACACTTCAATTTTAGTTATAAAAAGATTTACAGAGACAAATATAGAATAAATGGTAAATTGAATAATTTACAATATAAATGATGTTAACAAATTAAGAATAAGTTAAATCAGTTATAATAAGTGTAAGCATGTTTAACATAGGTGATAAAATATATTGAGAGGAATAAATTTAATTTTTATTAGGAGTAAAGAGGGATTAAATTTATTGAGTACATTATGAGTATAATAATGATTTTTCAAATCCATGATTTTTGAAATTGTTAGTTTAACAAAATTAGATGATAAGATAATGAAATTAGAGATAGTTAAGATTTTATTAACTTGTGTAAAATTTAATTATCTATTTAATTTGAAATTTTCATGGTTTCAACTTATTATCTTATTTTGCTTTCAAACTGTCTTTTACTTGTCCTTATTTTTCCTCATCTTGCTACAGACTGGTATAGGCATCTTTCTATAATCTTTAATAATATTTGGAACTCATTCTAAATCTGAGCATTGCTTTCCATCCATAGACCGTCGGTCGAGCGGAAAGAGTGAATCAGATACTAGAGGATCTTTCGTGCTTGTGTTTCTGATTCAGGAGAACCTTGCAAAAATCATCTCCACCTTGTTAAACTTACCTATAACAATAGTTATCAGGTATAATTTCAATCTTCTTGTACTTCTTGTCTTAATCTTATTTCACTCTATCTTTTTCTGTGCTTTCCCGTAAATCATTCCTTTTCGGGGGCGAAAAGTTTTGAATGGGGGAGAGTGTAACAACCCTAGATTTTTGCATATAATTTAAATTTGACTTTACTTTTATTTTTAAATTATTTTAAAATTTTTTATTTGTTTCAAACATTTTATTTCTAAATATAAATGTTGATTATTAAGTGATTTATAGTTCAAACTAGTATAATTTGAATATTTTACTGTAAAGTGAAATTCTAGTCAAACTGTTCAAACTTTGACTTTTGAACTTCAAATTTAAATTGTTTAAAATCTTAAATTTTATCTTTTATTATGAAAATAAATGTAATAACTCGAACACTGCTTTTTTTCCGTTGAAAACAGAGTTAAACTGTAAAAGTTATGTACATTTCAATTTTGAGTGTAATTTGTTTTATTTTGCAATTTTGTCTATTTTAAGTTATATAAATTATATTTTCTTTGTCACATTTTATTTTAATTTGTTTTAATATGTTTTTGTATGTATATTTTTGTCTTTTATTATTTTTAAAGTGATAATATAATTTTTCTAAAGTTTATTTGAATTTATTTCAATTTATTAAGCCTAGTTTCCATTTTTCTGCTATTTTCTTCATTAAATTATATTTAGTTAAAATATACTTATTTATTTTTGGGAATTCATTTTTATGTTTTGTTATTATCTTTATTTATAAATATTTTTCAAGTACATAAAGATTTTCTAAAGTTCATTTGAATTTGTTTCAAATTTATAAAACCTGGTTATGTATATATTGCCATTTTCTTTACTTATTTGATTTTATTTAAATTTATTTATTTCTTTTTCTTATTTATTTTATTTTCTGTGTTTATTTATCTTTATTATCAGCCTTTTTATGTATTTATAAAATTAAAATGAATTTGTGGAAATTTGAAAAGACTTGAAACTCTTTATCTCCTTTTGACTTTTCCTCTTCCGCCTTTTCATTTTCCAACCAACATCTCATTAAAAAAAATTTGGCCGTACAATACTTTTCTCATTTCAGCCGACTTCCTCATTTTTTCACGTATTCTAACCTTCTCAAACCCACCAAAAAAAATCACGGCCATGGCTTCAAGAGATTAAGTAAAATTCTTCCTTCCTTTTTCTTGTTTTCTATGTTTTCTACCTTTGTTTTGCATATGCTCTCTACCTTCATAGCTTGGCTCCTCCTCAACCAGATCTGACCCGACCTCTACTACCCCTTTTCTCTAATCATGACCCACCCTAGTTTCATCACCGAGGCAGGCTGAACCCATCCATGGCAAGGAGCACCATCAAAATCCTGTTAAACCATCACTTTATGCATAAACCGAGCCTAGTTTGCTAGCACCACCTTCTACCACCTCTAGCCGCCACTTCCTCCACCACCACCACCTCTTACCTGACCTCCACCCTCTACCACAGGATCCACCACCACCTGCACCACTGGTTGGGCCCATATAGCCTCTGGCCGAGCACAATTGGAGCAAAGAAATGATGTATGTTGCCTTATTTTTGCCTTGTTGTTGAGGTTTATGCACCTAGACCTATGCATCATCTCCAAACCAAGTAGGCCGACCTGTTTGGACCCAAACCTTGCCCTTATTCCCTGCCTTAGCTGAGCTTATGCAACCTATAACTGATCCATATGAAGTTGAGAACAAGTGCAATGAATTTGACTTTGTTTTCTTGCATTGTTTAGTGACAATCTGTGTTGAAAACTCACATATATTTGTATTGTTTTGTGTAAATGTTTGAACAAGGCTATTTGCTTTGGCTCTCCACTCTCTTATCATATCCGTGTTGTCGTGCCTTCATAGTGTCGGTATGTGTGCTTTGGTAGCGATCTCCAGCTTTGAACAGGTGAGTAAATCTCACCAGACTAATATGTGCTTATGTAATTATAAACTGACATCACCTGAACCTGTATATGCATATCATCCTGTTATCACTGCTATATTATTTTCATATGCTGTTCACACCTGTTATTACACCTTTTATATCATATGTCACTGTTATTTTATGCTATTCTGTTGTTTGTATCAGTTATCACCATTGCAAGTTCCCTGTAGACTAGAATCACTATGGGTTGAAATGATACATACCCGAACGGACTTTAGAACAGGGGAAAACCATTATGGGCTGAAATGTTAGGTCTGAGCAGTTTTCAAATCATTCATTTTACTTAGGACTGCTGGTTTGAAATGATAGAACCCAGGTTTTTCTTTTTAAATTGCGGATTGAAATGATATACATCCGTATCACTTGACCTAGGCTAGAAAACTATATACAGACCCGTGGTTTATAAAACATTTTCTGAAATGTTTTAAATTTATTTTTAAATGTAAAAGTATAATATTTTGAATTAAAAAATAATTTAGATGATTTTTATAAAATAAAAATAATTTTTTTATAAGTGAAAATGTAAGTAAATGAATGTTTCGGTCAAATTTTGAAATATAACCTATTTTTGGGAATTTTGAATTTTTGTTAAAAGTGACATTTTTATTGTGTAAAATAAATGGAATAAGTTATGAAGACTTAATGGTTAATTAATAAAATTAATTAAAGAAATGGAAATTTATACTTGAATTTAAATTAAGAAAATATAATAAAATTGGATTTTTGTAAGAAACTTAACCTATAAGGTTTACAAAAAATGTAAGTATTGAAATAATGAATTAATAATGTAAAATTATATGATTTCATAAGTAAATATGATTTAAATGAAAATTCACTTAGTTTTGAAATTTTACTTTTAAGCTTGAAATTTAAATATAGCGGATATTACAGCATTTGCAAATGTTGCTATTAAGAATAAATGAATTTAAAGGCTAAATTTATAGCACTTTGTAAGTGCTATAGTTGATAAAGATAACTAAAACTTAGTTAAAAATTAAGGAAGCTACTACAACATTTAAACGCTGTCTTTTGTTAAATGAACCGTTTTAAACTATAATTTTACGTAGCATTTTATAAGTGCTACGGAAACTATATTTTGTTGTTTTAATAAAAAAAAAATTTAAAAAAAATCCTTGGAAAATGATAAAATTTTGGAAACTAAATGTTAAATTTCTAAAGATAATGAAGAGACATTTAAATCGTTTTAAATGGAAGAATTTGATTTTTAATGTGAGTTTAAAATGGTATTTAAATTTAATAAAATGAATGGATTTAAATGGTATTTAAATGAATTAAAATGAATTAAAATGAATGACGTTTTGAATAATATTTTGATATTTTGGAATGGATTTGAAATGATATTTGATTTTTGATTTATTTAATTTATTTGATAAATAAATATTTGAAGTATATTATTTGATTTTATTCAAATGATATTGGATTTATGAAAGGTGGGATATTTAAGCCTTGAAATATACTAAGATTGAATATTGTATTTTGTGGATTAAATCGATATTTGAAATTGATAAGTTTTGAAATGGTTTATTTATAAACTGAAATTGAAATTGATGGTTTGAATTAAATTGAATGGAAATTTGAAATTTGGGTTTAATTTAATAAATTTGTAAAATGTAAAGAATTAAAGGATGATTTCAAAATGTATTATTCGGAATGTTATGATTTTCAAGTGTAATGATTTCAAGTATTTTATAAATATGAAAGTGTTATGATTTTTGAAAGGTGAATATATGTTTGAAATAGAAATGATATAGTTTTGATTTGAATATAGTTTTGAAATAAAATGGTTTTGGTTTAAAAGTATAAACTATCATTGAACTATATTTTGATATATTAAAAATGATTTGAAATGAAGTTTTGGAAAGATAGGATTTTGATATATTAAAATGATTTGAAATGAAGTTTGGAAAGATAAGATATTTTGACATATTGAAATGATTTGAAAGGATGTTTAGAAAGGTATTATATCTTATTATATTGAAATGATTTGAAAATGATTTAATCTTTATTTTGATAAAGGTTTGGATTTGAAATGATATTTTATTTCAAGTATAAAATATTATATTTTAAATTATAACCACGGGTTATAATAGCGATTGGTTGTTAAAGAGACAAGGATCGGATATCTGGCATACTCTCTGTCGATACTGAAAACCACTTTAACAACCGTGTACGGGGTGGAGATTCCAGAATGAAGTAGGATGGTGGCGACGCTCTTAAGGTATGTAACGTAGACCTGACTCCCGTAAGTTGGCTTAAGGTGGCTAAAACAGGAGCGATCAACTTGCCAAGTGAGGTAGCTCCTCCGATCGGACACACTTCTTCGACGCCATTTTATTGCTTTTGTGATTGATTTGGTGTGCACACCTTTGATATGGGAGTGTGGCTCAAGGTGGGCGTATGTGGCTGCTGCGTTACCACCAGCCCGGAAGCGTAATTGGTATATCTACCCTGGCATTGCCTCGTGTGCCTTGTCACCTACCCTAGCGAGCCTTGTACGAGTTTGGTTTTCTCCCGTAGCCCATGTCATATCCTCTGATAGTCTCCCGATCTGGAGATATTATGTTACTGGACGGACTACTGGGACTATTATGTGTGGAGGGTGATATGGGTAGCCCAGAATGCTATTTAAAAGTATGTTTATTTTGCTGTAGACATTATTGTAATAGCTAAATATTACTACATAGTAAATAGTTTAACGGATCCTTAGAGGATGGGAGGTCCCAGGCATCCTTTAAGTTACTTGTACTTTATTATAGTTCACTTGAGTTGGTTTACATTATATAAGTATATATTGTCCTGACTCGAGTGTTTGTATTTTATTTACGCTTGGGTCAGCCTGATTTATTCACAGATTTGGATTCCACTTTCTGGAGATTGGAATCGCTGGAGATCATCTGCTTATCTAGTTTTATCTATTCCAGTTCTGTTGTTCTATTCAGCTTGTACTTGGTTATCATCTTGAGACTTCTGTTGTACTTTATTTATTCTGTTGTATTTTATTTTACTCTGATATATTTTCACAGTAGCTTCATGAACTACTATCTCTTTTACTTCCGCTGCATTTCTTAATCTGTGTCTGTGTTCTATGATTTTTATTTACTATATGTCCTGAGATTTTTCAAATTTTATTTACAACGCGGTATTTTGAGGAATTCATGTCCGGCATGTGCGGATACGAATGGTTGAAAATATCGGGTTGTTACAGAAGTTTTGGCACTTAGGAATTGATGTATGAAATAAGTGATGTCTATAACAACTTGTGATGTTGTAAACCGTTATAAGTCCCGGGTTTATATAAGTTGTATGCTTTTGTATTCCATGTTAAATGGGTTTACTCACGCTGGTTTCCAGCCTGACCCGGGTGTTACTTTGATGTAATGCTCGTGTTAGACCGAGTATTACAGATTTTTCGGTAAGGACGTTCTGGAGCTCAGGAGGCGAGCTGGAGGACAGGAACGAATGGAGTATTTTCCGCTGTGATATATATTATTGTATAACCAGGACATGTTATTTTAAACTGTCTAGTGATGGGTAATGTTTGTAACTCTGATGTATAAAAATATAAGTGTACTGATACAATTCTTCTTTGTAAAACTGTTATTTATGCGATATTATATTTTGATCCGCTGCGTATGTGAGGTTTCTGTGATTTATTTCTGTTTCTTCTTCTTTCTCTTTTCTTCTTTTCCTAACTATCCGGAATTTTCTGGATAGAAAATTCCGGGTCGTTACATTTGGTATCAGAGCAGCAGGTTAAGCGAGAACCTTGGCTCTGATGGGTTTACTCACTTAGGATAGGGTACGTAGAACCCTAGAATGAGTTGAGGGTGTGTGTGTATATATATATATATATATATATATATATATATATATGAGCATACTTGTTATTTTCTTATATAAGGATTTTAAACGGTTTGATATAGGAATATATTTTGATATATATAGTAATATTTCATTCTAATAAATATTAAGGTAATTGGTTGTTAAATTATTGGAATTAAATCAAATGGTAATAGAAATACAACCAAATTGAAATTAAATCAAAGATAAGTTTGAAATGGATTCAAACTAAAATTAAATCTTGAAGTTAGGGAAGAATTTCTAAATAAGATGAGTTAGAATTGGTTTCAAACCGAAGAAATAGAATGGTTATTATGTTTAATAATGGGATAATTGTTTTCCAATAAACAATAAAATGTTTTAAGGAAGTAACCATTTAAAAAGAATAATATGTAAATTAGAAAGGATGTAAATTAAAGCGGGTTTCCAAATTGTGAAGTTCTGAATTCTAAATTTAAACATTTGAAATTGTTTTCAAAATGTTAATGGAAATAATATTATTCAAACTATTTTGAATATGATCTTACTTTAAAATAAGAGATGCTATTTAAAATATTTGAATGAAAGGGTCCTATTTCAAACAAGGGTTGTTTGAAATTTTAAAGGAATTTGCTTGTAAGGACCCGATTCTTCGACTTCCGAAAACTGACATCAATACGTCCACTGTATCAACTGCCGAGCAATCGAATGCCGAAAAACCGAACACTTAGTGTTTTAAGAAAAGAAAGAGACAGAAGAAGAGAGAGAAGATAGAAAATAGAGAGAAAAGAAAATAGAACGGAAATAAAACAGCATAACAATAACAGAATCTCACAATCACAGCGGAACAACATATAATAAATAAATGAATAATCTTTAAACAAAGAACTATATCAGTTATTACATTACATTACATTTCATTTCATTACATCAGAGTGTACAACAACAAACAACAACAAACAGCGTAAAAAGAAATACTATATACTAGTAATACGCCATGCCATCCAACTTGCCTCCATCAACTCCTGAATTCCAGAATATCCTGATAAACCTTAACTCTTGACTGCCCGTGTGGAAATTGGTGGGCACCCAGAGTTTAGGAAGGAAAACAATAAACTCCGAGTCAGTCATGTGACTGGTGTGAGAACTCAAAACAGTCTATTTATCTTTAAAATCAAAATAGAGGAATATTTTTAAAGTCAATTCACAATGCTTTTAAAAATGGGACTACCATAAGGCCTCCCGCACACAGACACATGCAAACGCAGAATCGGAGGAGATTTCTCCTTATGATAGTCAAAGATGCTTGATACGCATTAAAAAGAACATTTGATATTATTACTAGTGCATAGTGTAGGAAAAATTTATTTCAAAAGTAGAATATAAATCTTAGCCAGCATAGACATTTCGAACTATGCTTACTATAGCTACCATCTAAACAGTGGTGACCACCATAAGTAAATGGCAGGTTCTACAACTAAAACCGTACAGGGTTTCGTATTGTTTCTTTGGATTTCCAACAAATGGTCAGGCCAAGGAACTTCCCATTGCCACATGAGAACGCCTCTGGAAGGACGTCCCCGAGAACCAAACCGGATCTCTGCCAACACAAGGCCGGGTTACCCCTAACTGGGTAACAACTGACACGAGTATGTCATCCCCCGGTCCTTTGGGACCTTTAACCGAGCGCTCGTCACCATCATCACACAATCATAAATAAAGTGTTTCAACATGAGTAAGTATCTGGGCTCGATACCATGATACCACCCTTTTCCAGAAGGAAATGCACATACCCTAAAGGGAGCTACCCCTCATAACCTTGCTGCATCTTTACAGTTTTGACCATTCCGGGGTGTGAGGCTCGACGAAGTCACGTCCACAAAAACACACTTTATACAAAAGCCGTGCTTTGGGTCAACAAATGATCATAGAAATGTTCACAAAGATAAACGATCAAACAAATGATCATATCACAAATGATCAACACGATGATCATTTCACAGCAACACTCAGCATGTCACATTACCAAATTGGGAATATATCGCTGATAACCTTCAACTACATAACCTCTGAGCTCGTACGTCTCAGAGAAGGGTGTTAAGCTAAGAGATTAAATTCTCCGCCACCAACAGAAATATATTTGAAAGAAATCGGCTTTATATCTCAATTTGTAATGTCAGACATACAATCCATACAAGTCTGTTCCGGGATCGAACAGAACCGAAGGCACTTACAAAGAAGTCCTTGCAATCCGGATATTCACTAATCACGACCGGACTTCCCATCACATATGGAGTCTCTATACCGGGGACCATTCGATGCAAAGACATTCGACGAGTTGTCCTTTCGCTTTCAAAAATATCCGGTCTTCAACACCGGTCATCAATGCTATCCATTACGTCGTATCACTATTCGGAATGGGTAATCCGAATAACGAGCGTAATAATTTAAAAATAAGTGTAGCATTCAAATCCAAGCAAATCACAATAAATACCTTTCAAAGGTAAATATTGATAGTCGGTTATTGAACTATCAATGGATATGCACACATCACCAGATTCCAAATAATTTTCCAAATTATTTATTTTCCAAAAATATCCTTTCTAGATATATAGTTTTCACACTTCCAAAATAAATCAACATTTATTTTTAAACAAATTCCCCTTTATTTTATAAATTCCTTAGTGAATTTATATTCCCAAAATATTTATGAATATACGTTTTCAATTATTCATTTCAATTTATCTTCAAAAAGATAAATTCTCAAAACGTTTCATTTCACATTGAAGAAACATTTCCATACTTATTTATTTATAAGTAATTCACAAATCTCTTTTATTTTCTACACTTGGAAAATATTCAATATACTTAAATCGAAATTAAGTATATATTTCATTCTTTAAGGAAATCGTTCTCTTAAACATATTTATTTGGGCCAAAACGAATGTTGCGTAAAACATCGTTACGACAACCCAAAATCACTAGTATAGGGATTCGAAATTAAAATAGATATATAAATCCCAATACTATACAAACATTTCCTTTCGGAAATCATTTACTATAACAACAGTATTATAGTCCACCATTTCCTTCTATTTCTCGAAAACGTCTATTTCAACAATGAATGTTGAAATCTATGATTTCGAATCTTAACACATTTTGAAAACATCGTTAGGTCGTTTTAACTCTATTTAAAACATCACATTCAAAACATTTTCTTTAACATATTATTCACTATTCAAAACGTGAATATACTAGGTTAACCAATTTCATCACTTCTATACATTTTATCTTAAAGGATTATTCACTGTCTAAAACGTGAATATAACTCCTTTAATATGCTATAGCAATTTACTTATCAAAATAAGTCGTTTGCGGATTTATAAAAAAATGTTTATAAATTCCTTTATTACCCTATATTCAATTCATAACTCAATTATATACCAAAGGTTCATATTATAAGTTAAATACTTATAATTTATTTGTTTGCAAAATCGTTCCTTTGAACTTCATAATTATAAATCTTATAACTTATAAGATTCAATTATTTGTCCAAAACCATTCTTTTAATAACTTTATAAATTTTATAAACCTACTGCTTATAAAATTCCATTTATAACTTCACCGTTTATAATTCTATAAAATTCTTTCATTTATGAAATTCATTCTAACACTTATAAAAACTCGTTTTATAATTCAAATGTTTTAATTTATAAATATCAATTTATAAATCCTTTATAAAATCAATTTATACTATTATTTTAAAACATCTTTAATCTCCTTTATAATTTCACCATTCTCTTGATTTATAAAATAATCAAATTTTATAAATCCTATTTTTTAAACTTTTTATTATAAATTCAAAAATCCCAATTTAAACTATTTTATAAAATTATTAACCCCATAATTTCAAAAATCAACTTTTAACTATATTTCTTAAAAATCAAAATTTTCATAGTATTAAAATTATACGTTTATTTATTTAAAACGAATCAGTTCCAAAAATATTTTATAAACGTATACTTTCAAAAATCACTTTTAAAAATCCTTTTTAAAATCCCAAAAATTTGGTCCAATGATGCTACATACCAAATAGTCAATCACGACAACAACGATATCATATATCGATATGATAATCCATCAAATATCAAAATATCTGAAATCAAATAAAAACTGTTGAGGAATCCAGTTGGATCCCTCCTACCTGTTTTCCTGCATCCAAAAACATTAGCACAATACCAATTCTGTTCCAGTACGAATTTATCGTGGTACATGAGATTTAAAATATTATCCGCTTAATAGACGGCGCAATCGGGTCTCATCCGCTAAAAAATGCGGGAAATCAACAACTGCAATATATACATATGCCAATATATATATATATATATATATATTGCTATTATATATAATACCAATTTCACTGTTTATGAAATATTCGCGGTATATGTTTTTAATAAATAACATCCTTTTACTAACGGCGCATAATGTCTATTTTAACAATCAATAGATAACAATCATCATTCAAACATGCATTCAAATATTTTAAATATAACTATTTAAAATATAAATCGAAACTGATTCGATTGAGTGAGAAGTTCTCACCTTGATTTCAATTTCGTTTTAGCGATTTATTTCGAATAAAATTAAACGCGCGTTTAATTTTACCCAAAATTCTCACTAACTCCAAACGACTCCAATCCAACTCCATAGCGTAGCGCTCGTCCATACTATTCCAACGCAACTGGTTTCGCGCGTTTTCGACCTCGTATGAAAAAGATATGATTTTTACAAGTTTACTCGAATTTTAAATATAAATTTTCAACATATTTCTTTATTTTAAAACCAAACAGAATCATCACCGTTAGATCTCCATCCCCCCATCATAGTCGTGCGCTTCATCTCCTTCCCCACTTCAGTTTCACGCGACATTCCACTTGAATAGCCGAACCCATATTTATTTTTAGGGTTAATTTTTGCTCCTCCAACACTCGACGATAATTCGATCAACCACCACCACCACACGTGCCTCCCCCAGAGCCACCCACGGCCAAGCCCCTGTTGAACTCGGTCAACTCATTTGCACGCATCACGAGGCCGAACGTGCGACCTTTAAACCAAATTTGCCGACGATTTATAGCACCAGAAACAATCATGACCGTTGAACATGAAGCACTCAAGGAGATCTACAAGTTTCATGTTGAAGGATTCTTGAAATGAGGCTTGGATTTGAAGAAAACAAGGGAGAAAGATGGGTTGTTTTCGGCCTTTGAATGTGAAGATGGCGGCCGGCTGCTTAGAGCTAGGGTTAGGGTTTAGAAATTTTTTTTTTCTTGTGAGAATATGGGCTATTTATAGGAAATAAAACGACACTATTCATCCGGGTTTTCAAAACTCCGATTTACGCGCGGTGACCAGCGTTTCTAGGGTTTATCCCGCGTCCCGGACACAATGGAATAGGTTTCGAAAGCTAATTCGATCATCTGTGCGAGTTATGGCTATAAACGTTCAATTTAAATTAAACCAATTTAAACGATTTTCTAGGCGTTTTAGCTTGCACCGGACAAACGGTAAATCCAATTGACACAAAATTTGAAAACATACAATAATATCACATTACGGATCCGATGAAACTAGTTTCGTCGAAATCAGAGACTTTTTGAAAAATGACTATTTTAACTCGCCAAATTAATATTAAAACAATTTCGACGCGTTTCGAGCTGCCACGATCAAACGATAACTCCGATTGCTACGAAAATTGAAATCCGATAATAACTAACTATTACGGATCCAATGGAACTAGTTTCATCCAATTCTGAGACTGTTCAAAAATTGGCTAATTTCACTAGTCGATTAAATATTAAAATATTCAATTTTCACAAATAAACTTATAATTCGATTCTAAAAGTTCTAAAATATCGTTCTAACTACAATATGATATAATAAAATTTTACAAATCATTTTCAATCATATTTAACCCAATTTTCAATTATTTCTTTATTTTCACATATTAAATTATCGATTTAATTATTCAATTAAATCCAATTATTCGAAATAAAATTTATTCGACTTATAAATTTCACTTATTAATATTTAAAATTAATTAAATATTCAAATTTTAATTAATTAAAATTCTGGGTCGTTACATACTTCCCCCTTAAAAGAATTTCGTCCTTGAAATTACTAAGTAAGAAAAGTTACAGAATCTATTAACTTTCCCATAAATCCATAGTTAAACTTCTTACAATAACTTTACTGAGTTTTCAAATCATACTTAGTTATCTTTTCAAAAGCAACTACTGTTGTTTAACTTTCAACTCCAAATCAAAGTTAAAGTTTTCAAAACTTTCCAATTTTTCTCAAATTTTTCTAACGCCTTAAATTTTCGAAAATATTCGCCATAGTCTCCTTTGCGCGGCTCGATCCGAAAAAAAAATGACAGTATATATATCACAAATATACATCTCATCAAGTAATGAGGCATCCCACAGGGAAAAAGTGTAAAAGTACGATATGTAATCCGAGATATGTACCTTATATTTTATTAGCGAGCATATACGGTTAATATAGCGCGAAAGCGAGCTCCAAATGCGAAGCAAACGCGATTCGCACCTACTAAACACTCAACAAACAACATGAGAACATGTATGTAGACAATAGTATCGATATACAACATATAGCAACCTAATAACTATATATGCCAACATAGCAAATGCAGTAAAAACAATATATTCAACCATCAACCAACGATCATCCAACTAGCATTCAACTAACATCCATAACCAATAAATATTCATTCATATTCTCATTAATATTCAATGAATTGGGTTTTCAATTCAATCACATTTGATTCATTAACAGTGGATGTTTTTACCAACATTCATTTTCAATTAGTTTATATTCACTAATTCATATTCAAGTTGGTTCACTTCCAAATCAAATTCACTTCTATTTAAGATTCACTTAACTTCCAATTGAATTTCAATTACTTTAGCTTCCAATTTCATTAATTCAATTTCATTAACACTTAATGAATTATATACAATCAACTAACAACCATATAATAACCAATGTATATTAATTACAACCAAATTCCTTTGCTTATATTCATTCAATTTGGTTTAACACCATCACTTTCAATTGGTTTAATTAAATTGATTTTCATTCAATTATTCAACTTCCAATAACATTAGATTTTAATGAATCAACACTTATATTCATTATTTCATATCAATTATTTAACATTCAATCCATCCATTCAATTCAATTACTAAAGTTGAATTTCATTTACATAACTTAAGTTCACATTTATCATTAACCTTTATTAATTTACTTTGATATCAATATCAACATCATTCAACAACTCTTAAGTTATATTTCATTTCAAACATTATCTGTTTTTCTTAACTTAAATTCCCACTTATAAATCAATTCAGATTCCAATTTTAAGTAAATTTCCATTTAACTTTAATTTCATTTTTTATTTACAACTCATATTCATAAATATATCCATATAGTTTCACTTCTTATATATATAAGTTTATTTCACAATTGTAAATCACTTTAATTATTATTCAATTTTTATAATTCTTTTTACTTATACAATTATTCTTTCATCTAGATTATTCAAACAACCTAACAATCAACTTACATACACTTTAATAATTCTGAAAAATTATTCCTTTATATATAAAAATATAATCAAGGTAAAATTATTTCATTTACCCAATTTAAAACAATACTGTGTCGAATTGTTCTATTCAAGTGTTTAGAAACTCCTTCGGCATAGTTGTCGAGACTGTGCTGACGAAAGTTCATATGCCACTCAACAAACCAATCATCACAATATAAAAAAATTTTATATTCACTAACAAATACGCTCTCATAGCTATTTTTTACACTCAAACTCATTCTAGAGCACTACTGACTCTATCTCTAATGAGTAATACCCAACAGAACCATGGTTGTCGCTTAACCATATGCTCTGATACCACTTTGTAAGGACCCGATTCTTCGACTTTCGAAAACTGACATCAATACGTCCACTGTATCAACTGCCGAGCAATCGAATGCTGGAAAATCGAACACTTAGGGTTTTAAGAAAAGAAAGAGACAGAAGAAGAGAGAGAAGATAGAAAATAGAGAGAAAAGAAAATAGAACGGAAAGAAAACAGCATAACAATAACAGAATCTCACAATCACAGCGGAACAACATATAATAAATAAATGAATAATCTTTAAACAAAGAACTATATCAGTTATTACATTACATTACATTTCATTTCATTACATCAGAGTGTACAACAACAAACAACAACAAACAACGGAAAAAGAAATACTATATACTAGTAATACGCCATGCCATCCAACTTGCCTCCAGCAAATCCTGAATTCCAGAATATCCTGATAAACCTTAACTCTTGACTGCCCGTGTGGAAATTGGTGGGCACCCAGAGTTTAGGAAGGAAAACAATAAACTCCGAGTCAGTCATGTGACTGGTGTGAGAACTCAAAACAGTCTATTTATCTTTAAAATCAAAATAGAGGAATATTTTTAAAGTCAATTCGCAATGCTTTTAAAAATGAGACTACCATAAGGCCTCCCGCACACACACACATGCAAACGCAGAATCGGAGGAGATTTCTCCTTATGATAGTCAAAGATGCTTGATACGCATTAAAAAGAACATTTGATATTATTACTAGTGCATAGTGTAGGAAAAATTTATTTCAAAAGTAGAATATAAATCTTAGCTAGCATAGACATTTCGAACTATGCCTACTATAGCTACCATCTAAACAGTGGTGACCACCATAAGTAAATGACAGGTTCTACAACTAAAACTGTACAGGGTTTCGTATTGTTTCTTTGGATTTCCAACAAATGGTCAGGCCAAGGAACTTCCCATTGCCACATGAGAACGCCTCTGGAAGGACATCCCCGAGAACCAAACCGGATCTCTGCCAACACAAGGCCGGGTTACCCCTAACTGGGTAACAACTGACACGAGTATGTCATCCCCCGGTCCTTTGGGACCTTTAACCGAGCGCTCGTCACCATCATCACACAATCATAAATAAAGTGTTTCAACATGAGTAAGTATCTGAGCCCTACACCATGATACCACCCTTTTCCAGAAGGAAATGCACATACCCTAAAGGGAGCTACCCCTCATAACCTTGCTGCATCTTTCCTGTTTTGACCATTCCGGGGTGTGAGGCTCGACGAAGTCACGTCAACAAAAACACACTTTATACAAAAGCCGTGCTTTGGGTCAACAAATGATCATAGAAATGATCACAAAGATAAACGATCAAACAAATGATCCTATCACAAATGATCAACACAACGATCATTTCACAGCAACACTCAGCATGTCACATTACCAAATTGGGAATATATCGCTGATAACCTTCAACTACATAACCTCTGAGCTCGTACGTCTCAGAGAAAGGTGTTAAGCTAAGAGAGTAAATTCTCTGCCACCAACAGAAATATATTTGAAAGAAATCGGCTTTATATCTCAATTTGTAATGTCAGACATACAATCCATACAAGTCTGTTCCGGGATCGAGCAGAACCGAAGGCACTTACAAAGAAGTCCTTGCAATCCGGATGTTCACTAATCACGACCGGACTTCCCATCACATATGGAGTCTCTGCAAAGACATTCGACGAGTTGTCCTTTCGCTTTCAAAAATATCCGTTCTTCAACACCGGTCATCAATGCTATCCATTACGTCGTATCACTATTCGGAATGGGCAATCCGAATAACGAGCGCAATAATTTAAAAATAAGTGTAGCATTCAAATCCAAGCAAATCACAATAAATACCTTTCAAAGGTAAATATTGATAGTCGGTTATTGAACTATCAATGGATATGCACACATCACCAGATTCCAAATAATTTTCCAAATTATTTATTTTCCAAAAATATCCTTTCTAGATATATAGTTTTCACACTTCAAAAATAAATCAACATTTATTTTTAAACAAATTCCCCTTTCTTTTATAAATTCCTTAGTGAATTTATATTCCCAAAATATTTATGAATATACGTTTTCAATTATTCATTTCAATTTATCTTCAAAAAGATAAATTCTCAAAACGTTTCATTTCACGTTGAAGAAACATTTCCATACTTATTTATTTATAAGTAATTCACAAATCTCTTTTATTTTCTACACTTGGAAAATATTCAATATACTTAAATCGAAATTAAGTATATATTTCATTCTTTAAGGAAATCGTTCTCTTAAACATATTTATTTGGGCCAAAACGAATGTTGCGTAAAACATCGTTACGACAACCCAAAATCACTAGTATAGGGATTCGAAATTAAAATAGATATATAAATCCCAATACTATACAAACATTTCCTTTCGGAAATCATTTACTATAACAACAATGTTATAGTCCACCATTTCCTTCTATTTCTCGAAAACGTCTATTTCAACAATGAATGTTGAAATCTATGATTTCGAATCTTAACACATTTTGAAAACATCGTTAGGTCGTTTTAACTCTATTTAAAACATCACATTCAAAACATTTTCTTTAACATATTATTCACTATTCAAAACGTGAATATACTAGGTTAACCAATTTCATTACTTCTATACATTTTATCTTAAAGGATTATTCACTGTCTAAAACGTGAATATAACTCCTTTAATATGCTATAGCAATTTACTTATCAAAATAAGTCGTTTGCGGATTTATAAAAAAATGTTTATAAATTCCTTTATTACCCTATATTCAATTCATAACTCAATTATATACCAAAGGTTCATATTATAAGTTAAATACTTATAATTTATTTGTTTGCAAAATCGTTCCTTTGAACTTCATAATTATAAATCTTATAACTTATAAGATTCAATTATTTATCCAAAACCATTCTTTTAATAACTTTATAAATTTTATAAACCTACTGCTTATAAAATTCCATTTATAACTTCACCAATTATAATTCTATAAAATTCATTCATTTATGAAATTCATTTACAATTCATTCTAACACTTATAAAAACTCGTTTTATAATTCAAATGTTTTAATTTATAAATATCAATTTATAAATCCTTTATAAAATCAATTTATACTATTATTTTAAAACATCTTTAATCTCCTTTATAATTTCACCATTCTCTTGATTTATAAAATAATCAAATTTTATAAATCCTATTTTTTAAACTTTTTATTATAAATTCAAAAATCCCAATTTAAACTATTTTATAAAATTATTAACCCCATAATTTCAAAAATCAACTTTTAACTATATTTCTTAAAAATCAAAATTTTTATAGTATTAAAATTATACGTTTATTTATTTAAAACGAATCAGTTCCAAAAATATTTTATAAACGTATACTTTCAAAAATCACTTTTAAAAGTCCTTTTTAAAATCTCAAAAATTTGGTCCAATGATGCTACATACCAAATAGTCAATCACGACAACAACGATATCATATATCGATATGATAATCCATCAAATATCAAAATATCTGAAATCAAATAAAAACTGTTAAGGTGTAACGTCCCGCCTATTCGCACCCGTTAAATCGACACACGTGCCAATTCAAATCATACGGAAGGGTGGATTATTATGGGGTAAATAAAAAAAAAAACAGAATCTCACAGCGGAAGGATAAAATATAATAATCAAATATACAGTTCATAAATCTGTTTTAAAAAAAACATTTGATTATATTTATATAACACATATCAGAGTTACACATACCAATAACAATGCAGCGGAATTAAATGGTGTAGTTGAATAATATGCAAGATAATAGTAATAGAAATCTTCGTCTTCGTCCTCCAGAGCTAAATCTTCAAATCCTGAAACGCTCGGACTGACCCGAGCGAATTTGAAAAGACAAAAACACTCGAGTCAGAACTAAAAGATCTTATGTAAGTTAAATTAACAGAAATAAATATGAGTGCAATAACTCAAGAGATGCTCGGGATTTACATCTCCTAAGGATCCGTTAAACTATTTACTATGTAGTATATTGCGCTATTATAATATGTCTATTTATAAAATAAACTTACTTTTAAATAGCGTTAAGGCTTTACATTTTCCACCTTAACACGTAATAGTCCCAGTAGTCCATCCAATATCATAGTCCCTCCTGATCGAGAAGCCACCAGAGGATACCACACGGGCTGCGAGAGAAATCCAAACTCGTACAAGGCGCGATAGGGTAGGTGACACGGCACAACTAGGCAATGCCAGGGTAGATATACCAATTGCTATCCGGGCTGGTGGAAACGCGCAGTGCGCAGTTACCGCCCACCTCGAACAAACTCCCCCAAAACAAAAATAAAAGTGGCCACTGAATCAATCCAAAGTCAAAGTATAATATCGAAGAGGAGTGTCCGATCAGGGGAATGACCTCATTGGCCCGAGAATCGCTCCTGTTTTAGCCACCTTATGCCAACTCACGGCAGTCGGGTCCACGTATTTACCTTACAGGAAACGCCGCCACCAACCTACTTCATTCTGGAATCTCCACCGCATACACGGTTAGTCAAAGTGGTTTTCGGTATCGACAGAGAGTATGTCCATATCCGATCCCGGTCTCTTTGCCAACCCATCGTTATTATAACACCGCGGTCATTTAAAAAGAGTTGATACTTTAAAACCAGAATAAATTTTTCCATTTCAAAACAATGAATACGATATCATCTTAAAACCCAAAACAAAATGATTTCATTTTATCCAAATATAATTCTTTTCCAAAACAATACTGCTTTAAAATTTATAATATCTGGAAACCCAATATTTGAATTATACTTTCAAACATACTATTTCGAAATTCATAATTTTGAAACCATAACTTCTAAAACTTAAATGGTTTGGATATTCAATGGTATATAGAATAAATGGTTTAACTTTAAGGTTACTTTGTAAAGAAATTATTTCCAGGGCTTTACAAATATACTTCTTTATTTAAAGTCTAAACCAAATTTAAATATCACTTTCAAGTTCCAAAACCACTTCAATTTCTATTTATATATATATCCATTTGGAGTATTAATATTTCAAAACTAAAGTTGGAATTTATTCTTTCAACAAATTAAATATCCTATTATTTAGTTTGAATATTTACATAAAATCTATAAATAAAACTCCAATTTCTAGAAATTAAATATTTTCTTCAATTTAATTTATACTAAAATATTCATTTTAAGTAAATCTTGGAAAATCCATTTATAAATATCATACCTTAAAATTTCCAAGATTAAACATATAATATAAATTACCAAATTCCATTTTCTCAAATTTTTATCATTTTTATTCAACAGGTTTATACACAGCTTAAATTTAAATTTTTTGACTTCATATGTATATATATATATATATATCGAAGAATAATATTTTATAAAATATCAAAATTAAATTTTTATAAACCGTATCCTATCCAAACCATAGAAATCACCTTTAAAATAATTTATATATAGACCACGGTGCCTGTATATAATTTTCTATCCTATGGTCAAGTGATATAGATATTTATCATTTTAATCCGCAATTTAAAATAAAATTTTGCGGTTGTATATCATTTCAAGCCACAATCCCGAATGAAATGAAATATGCATGATAACTTGCAGTTTAAATGATATAAAATAAAAACATCCATTCATCCACATCATCCACCATCCAAATCACAATCATCATCCAAAATAAAACAATATCAATATATATCTGATAATATATGCAGGTAATAACTGGCAGTTATATTAAAAATACATTTAACAACTATTCAACTACAGTTTATATTCAGTGATAAATTTTATAACTGTTTCCTAGCAGTTTATATGCAAATAAATAAATTCTAACTGTCCATTAATATGAAATAAATAAACTAAATTAATAGTTAATTTAAATAAATGCGAATAAACAGATATGATGAATAAAACATGCCAAATAGTTCTAAATAAATTTCTACCCATATCAAACATTAACTTAACAAACATAAAAACTTTTAGAAATTGTGAGTGGGTTAAAACACTCACCTTTGGAATTTAAATCGAAATCAAATTCAATTTAAACTCAAAAATTCGACGGTCTCCAAATCTGTCCAAACCAGCATAATCAGATCCGGAATTTAAAAACGAACCTAACAAAAAAATCGCGCGACAATAGGATCACGTATGAGAAAGTTATAGCGAAAATTTGTATTTGAAATCAAAATTAAATTATGAAACAAGATAATTACAATTCACAAATTACTGGCCACGTAAGCAAATACCCTTTCACGCGCCTGGTCATCACGTTCGAATCCAGAGGAAACGCGACACCCATCTGACACGCACGCGTCTCCACGTTGACCGCTCCTAGCCGCCTCCACCGTCCACCAACAACGACCGCTCCACACCCCAAACGAAGCCCAAGACTAGCCGCCTCCATCCCCATACGTGCGCCCCCTCCTGGTGGCCTGAGGTGGCCGCCGCCGCCAGTAAAATCTAGGGTTTCGAAACCCTAGTTGCAAAATCTACAACGATCTAGCCGTTAACCAATCATGAAACTCACATGGATGCGATCCCCTCAGCACTCTCCACAAAACCCAGAAATCGTTTGACGATCTGACGAAGTTTGTTACGGCGATGATGTAAGGCCGAAAATGATCTGAATTTTTCTGGACAAACAAAAGCTTCAATCGAAAAACGGATATCACCACTGAATTACGCTCATCGAGAGCATTGATATATATTTTTTTGGAATTTTTAAGAGGACTTTGAATTTTCATTTGAATTTTGAATTGAAGTAGATCTAGGTTTTGCAACCATTGAGGAAGAGAAAGAGATGAAGAAAAATGAACGTACACCCAAATGACAATAGAAAGGAGGCTAGGGTTTATCCCAGCATATTTATAGACAAATAGAAGAAGGCTGGGTGGGCACGAATTACGAACGTGCTAAACGGAAGTTGGCCCAAAAAGCTCGTTCTGACCCCGGAACAAAATTTATCAAACCCATATATCCAGATAGGTAATTTAAAATATTCTGAACGCGATGGAAAAAGTTTCGCGTCCAAATTTGATCGTATGAAGAAGTTATGCTGAAAACAAAATTTCTAAATTGATTTCAAAATTGATTTTAATTAAATCGATTTCAAGGCGTTTCGCGTCCGTACGATCAAACGACAGGTCGATCGATCCTAAACTTGAAACCCTATAATAATTCACCGATACGGATCCGATGAAACTGGTTTCGTCGAAATCCGAGTCCGTGGCCAAAATGGCTATTTTTATATTCATTAAATAAATTAAAATAAATTATAAAAATCCAATTTTATATTAGAATTCTAAAATTTACCAAATTTTATTGCTTATATAATTCTTAATCCATTTCAAATTTTACAAGTTTAGATTTGAATTAAAAATTTATAAGTCTATAAATTTCCACGTTAATTTCTCCACTTCCCTATATTTAAGAATTATAAATTGAATTCTCAAAAACCCAATTATTAGATTTTCAACTAATATATTCTCAAATTTTATCCAAATAAAGATGCCACTAACATTGGTGCAGGATTTCACTTTAATATCCACAAATTCCATTTTTAATTTCAATAACGTAATATTTAACGTTAAATTCCACTTTATTTTCACTAAATACCATTGTTGAATTCTGATACTTTAATTAAATTTATAAATCTTGCTTTCAAAATCTATATCAACAAATGGTCCAATTATAAATAGAATTTGCATTAACTTTATCTTATAGAATTAACTATTTCAATTTCAAAACAAATCTACGCTAACTGCACAATTTTGAATCAATAAATTTAAATTGGGTCTACATTAAATGTTCTAAATTATAAATTGGAACCTCAATAAATTCATTTATTGATTTAAAAATCTTTCTATTCAGTAAATAGATATTTATGGGTATAAATAACATTGAATTATAATATATCTCATTAGTGCATGCTTCATTTCTTATAAATTCCCTTTTATTAACTAGAACACATTAACTAAACAAAATAAATAAGATTATATTTATTCCAACTTATCCCATTCTTAACTTAATATACTCAATAACGGTTAACTTAAAAATTTGTTACTTTTTTATATTCGAATTCACTTACAACATCAATACAACAATGTTGCCATAGATTTAGATTCAATTAAATAAATTAGATGAAAGGTAAAACTTTGTAATTATCCCAAATGCCAAATATATTTATGCATTAATTACTACTTATTATTATGAATTCATTTATTAATTTATTAGCTGCCTTTGTCATCTTATTTCCTATTTACTACCAAACTTCCTATTTAGTTATAGTTTCAACCATGTCCACAAATTTACTATTTATATCCTTAATTAATATATTACTATTTTAAGTACGTTTATTATTGACAACATTTATTAAATTTACTTATCTACACTTATTGCATTGGTTTTATACAATCGCCATTTACTTTACATTTCATTACTATTTAATATATATATTTATTCATAAATCAATTCGATATTCATTCTTCTTTCCTCCTATTTGATAAATAACCTAGTATACATTTTACATATATACATTTCATTTCATTCATTTATGGGCATTGCATTGAAATTTATTTATTAACTAACATCAACGCTATTATCATAAATCTAAATTGGATTCCCAATTTTATTCAATACCCTGAACAAATAACCTATATATTAATCAAATCCCTACATTTGTATTTCTCATATTCCATAAAAATCAAATCGTAACATTTAAATGATTTTATTAAATTGGAATCTCATTTAAGTCGTAATCTATTATCTGGAACTAATATGATTCCTTAATTTATTCCCATTTACCATTTAAAATCCTTCATTGCATGAAAACCATTTAACATTTTCATAAATTTCTCATATTAAATTCCATATCCAGGTGAGAATCCTTTTTCTACTTAATTCATTTGGATTTCATTCTAAATTAAATCAGAAATCCTATTTAATTATCACATTTAAAATCATCGAATTTAATGGTCGTTACACTCTCCCCCACTCAAAACTTTTCGTCCCCGAAAAGGAAAAAGAAAGGAGAAGGAAGAATTTAATAAACAGTACATCTTTAAACAATAATTTACTAAATTTATTACCTTATATAAAATATACCCGTTTTATAATCATTATATCCTTATGTACTAAAATAAATAAAGATTGGAAAACATTTTCAAATAATCTCTAAGTGGTTTCAATCACTAACAACAAATCAATCCAACAACCATCCATTTCAACAAACAGCATACACAACAAATATAAACAACCATATAATCAACAAACAATTAGTTGTTCAGGTTCAAAACTCGAGATGGTACGGAATGAAAAATAACTATCAGTGCATTATTTACTCAACAGTCTTAGATGGGCCAAATACAGATTATCTATTCATCCGACAACTTCAAATTTCCTTACCCAACCAACCATAGACCAACAATATAGATTCAAACCACCAAATCAATTTAACTTATATAAATTCATCTCATACTTTAGTTGTTTGTTTATCTTTTGTTTATACAGTGATTCATCATTTTAATTTACATTTACCCATTCAAAGGTTTGCTTATTCAGGTCATGTAAGTTTCTTTTTATTTGTATTATATTTAATGCATTTCTCAATTTCATTCATTTAATGCTTACATTCCTATTATATTTCATTATAGTAATCCCTTTTTTTTATTACACTTAAATTCTTAACCTTATAACATTCATTCTTATAAGTAAAAGATTTTATTAATTTATTGCTATGGTTTGCATTCATTTATTTATATTACCGACTTTTCATTATATTAAACTGGTAGTATTTAAATCATGCTTAAGTTTATACCCTACACATCAATCCTTATTTATTAAAGAATTTCATTTTATTTACTTAAGTTTAAATCACCTATTAATAATACTTACCTTTAATTTTGGTAAAATTTCAATTATACTTAAGTTTATACCATTAAATTCTTATTTATAATAGCAATTCATTTAATACTTCATTATTTCCAAAACTTCTACTTGTATAATATTCTATTCCAATCCCTTATTTAGCATTTTAACTTTTCATATTTGGTAAGTTATATATGTTAAAGAAAATGCAAAAGAACTTATATGAGTTTTATCTCATCTTTTAATTAAATTTAATGTTAATCAATATTACTTTTTGTCTTATATGTTAAAATTTTCAAATTCCTCTTTATAACTTTGCATTAATTCTCTTACCTAAATTAGAGGTTTCAATTCATTAATTACTTACCTTTTATTTCACCAAAATAATTTAAACAATTAATTAATGAAAATTTAAGAACTAAATACCGGGTCAAATTTTAATAGATAAATATATTCTTATAACTTATATACCTCTAATTATATTTAAAACAATTAAAGATTTAGAAAATTTCAAAATAAATCTGTAGTAGAATTCACTACAGGGGCCTTTCCCCTTTGAAACTCGAAAATGAAAGTCGATGATGCGGCCGCCATCACCGAAGTTATTTTCCTGCGACAGAGAAGAAAGTACACAGCTTATTTCTACAAAATCTTCTTTAAAACAAATTTTCCTAATTATACTAAATATTTATATAAGAAAATACTTATAAACAAATTTATTATATTTCATAAATCCTTTGAAAGCAAATTTTCAAAAATCCCGGACTTAAGTTTTAAAATTTCCAAATTTCATTGATTTTAATTTCAATCTTATTTTACCTATTATTTAAAATTTTATTCCTAGCAATCAATCTATTGCAACCAAAATATATATATATATATATATATATAAATAATATCATTTAAAAATTTATTTTATATATAGAAAATATAATAGGCAAAATTATTTCATTTACCTATATTAAAAACAAATATTATGTCGGTCTGTCCTATTAAGTGTTTAGAAATCCTTATTGATGACATAGCGCCCCATGCATCAACCAGAATTTATAAATACAAAACGAAACAGATTAACACAAGATCAACATCTTTTTATAACACTAACAAATACGCTCTCTCATATATATATACACTCAGCGACTCCCATAGGGTATTACTACCCTATTAACAAAGAGTCAAACCCCACAAAGCCAAGGTTTATCGCTAAACCTGGCTCTGATACCAGATGTAACGTCCCGCCTTTTCGCACTCTTTAAATCGACACACGTGCCAATTCAAATTATACGGAAGGGCGGATTGTTATGGGGTAAATAAAAAAATAAAAAAAAATAAAACAGAATCTCATAGCGGAAGAATAAAATATAATAATCAAATATACAGTTCATAAATCTGTTTTAAAAAAAACATTTGATTATATTTATATAACACATATCAGAGTTACACATACCAATAACAATGCAGCGGAATTAAATGGTGTAGTTGAATAATATACTAGATAATAGTAATACAAATCTTCGTCTTCGTCCTCCAGAGCTAAATCTTCAAATCCTGAAACGCTCGGACTGACCCGAGCGAATTTGAAAAGACAAAAACACTCGAGTCAGAACTAAAAGATCTTATGTAAGTTAAATTAACAGAAATAAATATGAGTGCAATAACTCAAGGGATGCTCGGGATTTACATCTCCTAAGGATCCGTTAAACTATTTACTATGTAGTATATTGCGCTATTATAATATGTCTATTTATAAAATAAACTTACTTTTAAATAGCGTTAAGGCTTTACATTTTCCACCTTAACACGTAATAGTCCCAGTAGTCCATCCAATATCATAGTCCCTCCTGATCGGAAAGCCACCAGAGGATACCACACGGGCTACGAGAGAAATCCAAACTCGTACAAGGCGCGATAGGGTAGTGACACGGCACAACTAGGCAATGCCAGGGTAGATATACCAATTGCTATCCGGGCTGGTGGAAACGCGCAGCGCGCAGCTACCGCCCACCTCGAACAAACTCCCCCAAAACAAAAATAAAAGTGGCCACTGAATCAATCCAAAGTCAAAGTATAATATCGAAGAGGAGTGTCCGATCAGAGGAATGACCTCATGGGCCCGAGAATCGCTCCTGTTTTAGCCACCTTATGCCAACTCACGGGAGTCGGGTCCACGTATTTACCTTACAGGAAATGCCGCCACCAACCTACTTCATTCTGGAATCTCCACCGCGTACACGGTTGGTCAAAGTGGTTTTCGGTATCGACAGAGAGTATGTCCATATCCGATCCCGGTCTCTTTGCCAACCCATCGTTATTATAACACCGCGGTCATTTAAAAATAGTTGATACTTTAAAACCAGAACAAATTTTTCCATTTCAAAACTATGAATACGATATCATCTTAAAACCCAAAACAAAATGATTTCATTTTATCCAAATATAATTCCTTTCCAAAACCATACTGCTTTAAAATTTATAATATCTGGAAACCCAATATTTGAATTATACTTTAAAACATACTATTTCGAAATTCATAATTTTAAAACCATAACTTCTAAAACTTAAATGGTTTGGATATTCAATGGTATATAGAATAAATGGTTTAACTTTAAGGTTACTTTGTAAAGAAATTATTTCCAGGGATTTACAAATATACTTCTTTGTTTAAAGTCTAAACCAAATTTAAATATCACTTTCAAGTTCCAAAACCTCTTCAATTTCTATTTATATATATATATATATCCATTTGGAGTATTAATATTTCAAAACTAAAGTTGGAATTTATTCTTTCAACAAATTAAATGTCCTATTATTTAGTTTGAATATTTACATAAAATCTATAAATAAAACTCCAATTTCTAGAGATTAAATATTTTCTTCAATTTAATTTATACTAAAATATTCATTTTAAGTAAATCTTGGAAAATCCATTTATAAATATCATACCTTAAAATTTCCAAGCTTAAACATATAAGATAAATTACCAAATTCCATTTTCTCAAATTTTTATCATTTTTATTCAACAGGTTTATACACAGCTTAAATTTAAAATTTTTAACTTCATACGTATATATATATATCGAAGAATAATATTTTATAAAATATCAAAATTAAATTTTTATAAACCGTATCCTATCCAAACCATAGAAATCACCTTTAAAATAATTTATATATAGACCACGGTGCCTGTATATAAGTTTCTATCCTATGGTCAAGTGATACGGATATTTATCATTTTAATCTGCAATTTAAAATAGAATTTTGCGGTTGTATATCATTTCAAACCACAATCCCGAATGAAATGAAATATGCATGATAACTTGCAGTTTAAATGATATAAAATAAAAATATCCATTCATCCACATCATCCACCATCCAAATCACAATCATCATCCAAAATAAAACAATATCAATATATATCTGATAATATATGCATGTAATAACTGGCAGTTATATTAAAAATACATTTAACAACTATTAAACTACAGTTTATATTCAGTGATAAATTTTATAACTGTTTCCTAGCAGATTATATGCAAATATATAAATTCTAACTGTCCATTAATATGAAATAAATAAACTAAATTAACAGTTAATTTAAATAAATGCGAATAAACAGATATGTTGAATAAAACATGCCAAACAGTTCTAAATAAATTTCTACTCATATCAAACATTAATTTAACAAACATAAAAACTTTTAGAAGTTGTGAGTGGGTTAAAACACTCACCTTTGGAATTTAAATCGAAATTAAATTCAATTTAAACTCAAAAATTCGACGATCTCCAAATCTGTCAAAACCAGCGTCATCAGATCCGAAATTTAAAAACGAACCTAACAAAAAAAATCGTGCGACAATCGGATCACGTATGAGAAAGTTATAGCGAAAATTTGTATTTGAAATCAAAATTAGATCATGAAACAAGATAATTAGAATTCACAAATTACTGGCCACGTAAGCAAATACCCTTTCACGCGCCTGGTCATCACGTTCGAATCCAGAGGAAACGCGGCACCCATCTGACACGCACGCGTCTCCACGTTGACCGCTCCTAGCCACCTCCACCGTCCACCAACAACGACCGCTCCACACCCCAAACGAAGCCCAAGACCAGCCGGCTCCATCCCCATACGTGCGCCCCCTCCTGGTGGCCTGAGGTGGCCGCCGCCGCCAGTAAAAACTAGGGTTTCGAAACCCTAGTTGCAAAATCTACAACGATCTAGCCGTTAACCAATCATGAAACTCACATGGATGCGATCCCCTCAGCCCTCTCCACAAAACCCAGAAATCGTTTGACAATCTGACGAAGTTTGTTACGGCGATGATGTAAGGTCGAAAATGATCTGAATTTTTCTGGACAAACGAAAGCTCCAATCAAAAAAAGGATATCACCACTGAATTACGCTCATCGAGAGCATTGATATATTTTTTTTTGGAATTTTTAGGAGGACTTTGAATTTTGAATTGAAGTAGATCTAGGTTTTGCAACCATTGAGGAAGAGAAAGAGATGAAGAAAAATGAACGTACAGCCAAATGACAATAGAAAGGAGGCTAGGGTTTATCCCAGCATATTTATAGACAAATAGAAGAAGGCTGGGTGGGCACGAATTACGAACGTGCTAAACGGAAGTTGGCCCAAAAAGCCCGTTCTGACCCCGGAACGAAATTTATCAAACCCATATATCCAGATAGGTAATTTAAAATATTCTGAACGCGATGGAAAAAGTTTCGCGTCCAAATTTGATCGTATGAAGAAGTTATGCTGAAAACAAAATTTCTAAATTGATTTCAAAATTGATTTTAATTAAATCGATTTCAAGGCGTTTCGCGTCCGTACGATCAAACGACAGGTCCGATCGATCCTAAACTTGAAACCCTATAATAATTCACCAATACGGATCCGATGAAACTGGTTTCGTCGAAATCCGGGTCCGTGGCCCAAATGGCTATTTTTATATTCATTAAATAAATTAAAAAAAACTATAAAAATCCAATTTTATATTAGAATTCTAAAATTTACCAAATTTTATTGCTTATATAATTCTTAATCCATTTCAAATGATTTTACAAGTTTAGATGTGAATTAAAAATTTATAAGTCTATAAATTTCCACGTTAATTTCTCCACTTCCTTATATTTAAGAATTATAAATTGAATTCTCAAAAACCCAATTATTAGATTTTCAACTAATATATTCTCAAATTTTATCCAAATAAAGATGCCACTAACATTGGTGCAGGATTTCACTTTAATATCCATAAATTCCATTTTTAATTTCAATAAAGTAATATTTAACGTTAAATTCCACTTTATTTGCACTAAATACCATTATTGAATTTTGATACTTTAATTAAATTTATAAATCTTGCTTTCAAAATCTATATCAACAAATGGTCCAATTATAAATAGAATTTGCATTAATTTTATCTTATAGAATTAACTATTTCAATTTCAAAACAATTCTACGCTAACTGCACAATTTTAAATCAATAAATTTAAATTGGGTCTACATTAAATGTTATAAATTATAAATTGGAACCTCAATAAATTCATTTATTGATTTAAAAATCTTTCTATTCAGTAAATAGATATTTATGGGTACAAATAACATTGAATTATAATATATCTCATTAGTGCATGCTTCATTTCTTATAAATTCCCTTTTATTAATTAGAACACATTAACT
The DNA here is from genome assembly GCA_030765085.1 of Allium cepa. NCBI lineage: Eukaryota > Viridiplantae > Streptophyta > Magnoliopsida > Asparagales > Amaryllidaceae > Allium > Allium cepa. The sequence goes on from CM060944.1 coordinate 208,127,072, forward strand.
AAACAAAATAAATAAGATTAGATTTATTCCAACATATCCCATTCTTAACTTAATATACTCAATAACGGTTAACTTAAAAATTTGTTACGTTTTTATATTCGAATTCACTTACAACATCAATACAACAATGTTGCCATAGATTTAGATTCAATTAAATAAATTAGATGAAAGGTAAAACTTTGTAATTATCCCAAATGCCAAATATATTTATGCATTAATTACTACTTATTATTATGAATTCATTTATTAATTTATTAGCTGCCTTTGTCATCTTATTTCCTATTTACTACCAAACTTCCTATTTAGTTATAGTTTCAACCATGTCCACAAATTTACTATTTATATCCTTAATTAATATATTACTATTTTAAGTACGTTTATTATTGACAACATTTATTAAATTTACTTATCTACACTTATTGCATTGGTTTTATACAATCGCCATTTACTTTACATTTCATTACTATTTAATATATATATTTATTCATAAATCAATTCGATATTCATTCTTCTTTCCTCCTATTTGATAAATAACCTAGTATACATTTTACATATATACATTTCATTTCATTCATTTATGGGCATTGCATTGAAATTTATTTATTAACTAATATCAACTCTATTGTCATAAATCTAAATTGGATTCCTAATTTTATTCAATACCCTTAACAAATAACCTATATATTAATCAAATCCCTACATTTGTATTTCTCATATTCCATAAAAATCAAATCATAACATTTAAATGATTTTATTAAATTGGAATCTCATTCAAGTCGTAATCTATTATCTGGAACTAATATGATTCCTTAATTTATTCCCATTTACCATTTAAAATCCTTCATTGCATGAAAACCATTTAACATTTTCATAAATTTCTCATACTAAATTCCATATCCAGGTGAGAATCCTTTTTCTACTTAATTCATTTGGATTTCATTCTAAATTAAATCAGAAATCCTATTAAATTATCACATTTAAAATCATCGAATTTAACGGTCGTTACATGAGGAATCCAGTTGGATCCCTCCAACCTGTTTTCCTGCATCCAAAAACATTAGCACAATACCAATTCCGTTCCAGTACGAAATTATCGCGGTACATGGGATTTAAAATATTATCCGCTTAATAGACGGCGCAATAGGGTCTCATCCGCTAAAAAACGCGGGAAATCAACAACTGCAATATATACATATGCCAATATATATATATATATATATATATATATATATATATATATTGCTATTATATATAATACCAATTTCACTGTTTATGAAATATTCGCGGTATATGTTTTTAATAAATAACATCCGCTTACTAACGACGCATAATGTCTATTTTAATAATCAATAGATAACAATCATCATTCAAACATGCATTCAAATATTTTAAATATAACTATTTAAAATATAAATCGAAACTGATTCGATTGAGTGAGAAGTTCTCAGCTTGATTTCAATTTCGTTTTAGCGATTTATTTCGAATAAAATTAAACGCGCGTTTAATTTTACCCGAAATTCTCACTAACTCCAAACGACTCCAATCCAACTCCATAGCGTAGCGCTCGTCCATACTATTCCAACGCAACTGGATTCGCGCGTTTTCGACCTCGTATGAAAAAGATATGATGTTTACAAGTTTACTCGAATTTTAAATATAAATTTTCAACATATTTCTTTATTTTAAAACCAAACAGAATCATCACCGTTAGATCTCCATCCCCCCATCATAGCCGTGCGCTTCATCTCCTTCCCCACTTCAGTTTCACGCGACATTCCACTTGAATAGCCGAACCCATATTTATTTTTAGGGTTAATTTTTGCTCCTCCAACACCCGACGATAATTCGATCAACCACCACCACCACGCGCGCCTCCCCCAGAGCCACCCACGGCCAAGCCCCCGTTGAACTCGGTCAACTCATTTGCACGCATCACGAGGCCGAACGCGTGACCTTTAAACCAAATTTGCCGTCGATTTATAGCACTAGAAACAATCAAGACCGTTGAACATGATGTACTCGAGGAGATCTACAAGTTTCATGTTGAAGGATTCTTGAAACGAGGCTTGGATTTGAAGAAAACAAGGGGGAAAGATGGGTTGTTTTCGGCCTTTGAATGTGAAGATGGCGGCCGGCTGCTTAGAGCTAGGGTTAGGGTTTAGAATTTTTTTTTCCTTGTGAGAATATGGGCTATTTATAGGAAATAAAACGACACTATTCATCCGGGTTTTCAAAACTCCGATTTACGCGCGGTGACCAGCGTTTCTAGGGTTTATCCCGCGTTCCGGACACAACGGAACAGGTTTCGAAAGCTAATTCGGTCATCTGTGCGAGTTATGGCTATAAACGTTCAATTTAAATTAAACCGATTTAAACGATTTTCTAGACGTTTTAGCTTGCACCGGACAAATGGTAAATCCAATTGACACGAAATTTAAAACCATACAATAATATCGCATTACGGATCCGATGAAACTGGTTTCGTCGAAATCCGAGACTTTTTGAAAAATGACTATTTTAACTCGCCAAATTAATATTAAAACAATTTCGATGCGTTTCGAGCTGCCACGATCAAACGATAACTCCGATTGCTACGAAAATTGAAATCCGATAATAACTAACTATTACCGATCCAATGGAACTAGTTTCGTCCAATTCTGAGACTGTTCAAAAATTGGCTAATTTCACTAGTCGATTAAATATTAAAATATTCAATTTTCACAAATAAACTTATAATTCGATTTTAAAAGTTTTAAAATATCGTTCTAACTTCAATATGATATAATAAAATTTTACAAATCATTTTCAATCATATTTAACCCAATTTTCAATTATTTCTGTATTTTCACATATTAAATTATCGATTTAATTATTCAATTAAATCCAATTATTCGAAATAAAATTTATTCGACTTATAAATTTCACTTATTAATATTTAAAATTAATTAAATATTCAAATTTTAATTAATTAAAATTCTGGGTCGTTACATTGTTTGAATTTAAAACCAAAGGTGGTTTAAAATTTAAAAGTAACCAGGTGTGTAAAGGAAATAAACTCTAAGGTTGAGTTTTGAAATTTCGTTGGAATGCGATGTGAAACCCAAGGTGAAGTAGGTTTTAAACTTAAGTGGGAAGGATATTAATCTGGAGTTTAAGATTGAATGGGAATTCAAATTGTGTAAATTTGACTGGATTAAGTAAATTGAATTTAACTTGGAAGAAGTTAAATAAGTTTGAATGATCAAACTGATTTGGAAATTTCAAGATGAAATTAAGATTTAACTTAGGAAGTTAAATGGTTGATTGGAATTGAGAGTTTGAGTGATCTCAAATTGGGTTTGAGATGTGGAAATTGGAAATGGGTGGATGTTTTAAAATAATTTGAACAATACCATCCTGTTGTTATTAATAATCTTTAAGCTGAAATTGGATTTGTTCAAATGAATGAAGAAATGGGGTGTGGTAATATATCCATTATTAAGATAAAATGGAATCATTTTGGACTTAAGATTTAAATGTTTAATAAAAAACTTCAAAGATTTGGTTGTTTAAAAAAAGATTTGAATTATTATTTGAACTTTGAAATAAGTTTAGTATGAAATATGGATTCAAAATTAAATGATTTTAAAGATATAAGTTGATTTGATTTAAAGAATTAAATCAACATTTAAAAATTTAACTCGAATTTATATAATTCGAGATGGTTTAAATTTGAAATTTGAATTGAAGTAGCTCAAATTAAATTTGATTTGAATTGATTAGAATTGTGATTGAAGATGGATGAGTTTAAAAATTCAAATGAAAAAAAATTGGAATTGGAATTGACTAGAAATGAAATTGAAGTTGAATAAATTCAAACTCAAATGGGAATTGGGATTAATTCAAACAGAAATTGATTTGAGTTGAAGTTCTTTAATTTGGAATTGAGTCAATTTAAATGGAAGTGGAAATTTAAACTGAATTGATGAGAATGGAGATTGAGAATTGAACAGTTTGGCTCTGGACTATTTTCAATATAAATTGTTTTAGTATAAACTTATTTTTCCAAGTTATTTATATATACAACCTTTCTTTTTAAACCTCAAACTATTTTATACTTATTCTATGGTTATTTATGAAACTATTTAACTATTTTACAACTGTTTTATAAACTAATTACTGTTTTTCAACTACTTTATAACTAATTACTATTTTACAACTATTTTGCAATTATTTAATTATTTCCAACTATTTTGCAACTTCTTAACTATTTTACAGCTATTTTACAAACTAATAATTATTTTTCAACTACTTATCTATTTTTCAAGCTATTTTCTACACTCAAGCTAGTCAGAGTACAAACTGTTTATAATGAAAGTAATAATCCATTTGGGATTGAAGAAATTGTGGATAAGTGAATAGAATTAAAGGAAATGTGAATAGGTAGGGGAAATTGATTTAGATAATAATCAATGGAGATAAATATGTAGGATGTACATATATTATTTTATTCGCATAGTGATTTGATCCAGATCCGAGCATAGAATTTCGAGATAATATATCGATCCGAGTTGGGATTTTTCACTCGATTTTCGACGGCGAAGCTGGATATGGATTGTTGATTGGTTCTGGATATTCTCTATCATAGTTATGGCTATGCAAGGAGAATGACTGTTTCTGATCAAGAAAACAGATCTGAGTCCGCACTAGGAAGTCGGGTGGACGATACTAGTTCGGAAGTGAAATTGTGTGATCGAGTGAGCGATCAGATTGATATAGTGTACGGATGATATGTGTACATCGTACAAATTTAAATGAAATTGATACTGGGAATTTATGGATAAGAATGTGAAATGATTTTTGAGAGGAAAGATATATTTTGTGAAATATATGATAAAGTGAAATGGAAATTGGATATTTCTATGGTAGAAATTTACTTTATTGAAGCAAGTGATATGATAAGTGATTTTGTAAAGAGAAATCAAAATTGGAATATTGGATTTGGCATAAACAAAGTTATATGTATCTTTGTTATATATAAGATAAATCTCCCTTTGTTGAATCTTTTGCCAGAAGGAAAAGATTTTTGAAAGTGTTTGAAGTATTAAAAGGGTTTTATACAAGTTTGAAATGATCCTAATATTTTTCAAGGTTATATATACATACATACATACATACATACATACATACATACATACATATATATATATATATATATATATATATATATATATAGGATCTTGTGAGAATGATTTGAAAAATGTTATGGAAACCTTTAGATTTGGAAAGGCTTTAGATTTTTGGGTGAAATCAATATTGGAATTTGAAAAAAGCCTAATTTGAAAATTATCGATTTTGGGATAATCGGTTTTGAGAAAGGAGATTTATTTGAGATTCACACTAGGTGTATGATACTATATGTGTATAGTATAAAGTGTTTTGAAAATGGCTCTAGGGAAAAAGGCGGTCCCTTGGGATGAACTTCTCAGGAGTACCATAGGTTGGTACTGCCTTGAGCCTCTAAAGGGGAGGTTCTAAAGTTGATCCTGTGAGGAGTCCGGACAAACTAGTTCCTGAGGATTATTGGGTAGCGAAAGTCGAGGGCGCTGATGCCTACAGAGGCATTTGGGTTGTGCTGTGACGACAGTGTAACTCGATGTCGCCATGATCTAATTTGTGGACCATAGCGGAAATCGTGTGGAGGTGAGTGTCAACGGTCTACGCTTGATTTTGCCAAGAAGGCAACGTAACATCGGTAGACTGCGATCTATGGTCAAGTAGAGTGAAGAAGTTTCATTCTTTTGGCAGTGAAATTCGAGGGCGCTGAGGCCTACAGTTATATGGGTTTTTGCATTGATAGTAACGTAACCCCAGTTGTAGCTACGATCTGTAGCGGGTTTCATGGTGTAATTGAGGGGAGCGGAGGCCTACAGTTATCTATGGATTTTGTCGGGATGAGAACATAACCATCGGGTTAGCTGCGACCATGGATGGGGGTGATGATTTCCAGATAATTCTCACCAAAGATTATCCTCTATTTTCAAACATTGTTTTCTATATTTTCAATAAAATTATTTTCCAAAGTATTTTCACTAGGTGTTGAAACGGGTTTACCAAGTACTTATAGATTTTCAGTCATACGCCTGATTAACGTATGACCAAATTTATGTGAGAACAAGGATGGACTTGTTGAAACATCGAGTTATAAAAGTATTTTTATAAAAACTATTTTTGTAATATTATGTGGATTTTAAAAGTGTTTAAAAATAATCAAAAAGTAATTTAACTGATATTAAGTATTTAAATAACTTTTGGTTTCGTTCCTTTTCGAGGGCGAAAAGATTCAAAGGGGGGAAGGAATCTGATGACCCGAAATTTTAGGCAGAATAAATTTAATAATCTGCATTAAAATTAAGTTGATTTGATAATTTGTGTCAATAAGGTTTGAATTGATTTAATAATCTTATTTTAATAAATATTTTGTTTATGAATTTTATCTTTTAAAAGTTAATAAAATTTTTCTATTTATAATGTATATATATTGTATACATTGTAAATAGATAATCATTGGTTTGGATTTAATAAACAAATAAAGTCTTGTTTTCAAATTCTAATAATATATTCAATATTTTGGGAATTTTGATTTAAACTAATATTAAGCTTTTCAAAGCTATTTAATAAATAACTATATGGTTTGTAGATACTTAAGATAAATGTTATTTGTTTAAAATTATATCTAAGCTTATGTTAAAATTTAAATAAAAGGTTTGTTTTATTTCTTTTCAAATACTACTTGATATATATGATTTAAAAATAGAAGTTAAAATGTAATATAGCATATGATATATTAATTCATTTAATAATAGAAGTAATTTATAATCTCTTTTATAAATTATTTAAAATTTCAAATAATAATTATAACACTTTGTTTTTATAATCATAAATAGACTAATAGAAATAGATTTGTTATTTTTAAGTTCAATATGTAGCTATATATGTATATATAACTTGATTTTAAATTGATTTTAGAATTTTGATTTAGATTTGAATTTCATTTTGAATTTCAAGGGATGGACATTTTGAAATATTTGAATTAAAGATATTTGCATTAGCTTTTCTTATAAATATAATTGGTTTATTTATTTTAAAATTATCTATACATGTATATATAAATACAAATTAACTAATTAGTGAAAACATAATCTTTCATTAACATAACTAATTAACCCTAAAAGAGACATGTGTTAGATTTTTGAGTAACTTATATGACAAATGTTAAAATAAAGGACATATGGCATTTCAAAGGTTAGTTTTTTTTCTTTTATCTTTATTTAAATAAAAACATTTCAGTTTATATAATAACAAAAATTTTCCTCTCATTCTTTTCCTTTTCTAAATCTAAAAGCTAAGTCTGAATCCAAAGCCAAACACAAAATCTGATAACACTTCCGCTAAAACAAATCAGTAGTTCTCTTCAATCAAAAATGCAAACCAGATCATTCCCCTGTAACACCTTTTCAAATCTGAAGCCTGTATCATATTTTCTTCAATCTGGAATTTGTTACGGCATGAACTTGCATCTTCAAATCAAGGCAGCAAACTCAACTAAGTTTCAGATTCCTAACATTTTCAAGTTCCAGATCAAAATTTAGCATCTCTGTTTCATACCCTCTCTGCTCCTCTGTTTAACATAAACAAGTGAGTACTACAAACCGATTTTCCTCTGCTTATTTTTGAAATGCCTGTGAGTAAACTAAACATAATGGTATTTGTTTAAATGTAAGTGATAAATGTTAGATTTGAAGTTGTGATGTATGGTTGAAAATTTTGTATGCATGTTATTTTAAAAAGTAAATATATGTTTATATAAACAGAGATACTGGAAGATCCTTCCTGTATAGATTCCAGGATTCAGAACTTAGTTTAAATTTCAATTTTCCTCTGATCTTTGCTAGGATTAGGTGTTTAAACAAATTATGATTGTTATTAAACAAGCTAAAGTTTAAAATTTGTTTTATGATAAACAAGTATGTATATTCTTTGGAAAGTGATATTTTACAATAAAACTAAGAATTGGCGAAATTTTGATTTCAACAGTTTAAGGATACATACATACATGCATACATACATACATACATACATACATACATACATACATACATACATATATATATATATATATATATATATATATATACTGAATCAACATCAAAATCTTAGAATTTTAAAATTTAAATCATGACTTTTAATTGAGAAACTCGTGGGATTTTGATGGATGACCGGATTTTGAGTTTTTAGCTATTGTGGGTGGCCTGAATAACTATGGTGGTCGGAATTTCGGTTGAAGGCGGGAGAAGTCTCGATGATGTTTGGAAAAATAGGCAGAACTGTTCAAGTTCGTCATGCGTCGAGAAATGATCGATGTAGGGTTTCCGAGTGTTTTTTTTCAAGGTCGAAATGGCGGTGATTGCTCCACCGTGGAAGCACCGGAGGGGCCGGTTGTGAGGGAATCGAAAGCTTGGGTTGAGACGATGTTGCAGGCGGAGTTTGGTGCCATCTGGAGGCCGGCATTGCCTGAACGAGGCGATGGATGGTCAAAGTGATTTTGTCTTGGAGCTCGAGTATGTCGACTTTTGTTCTCGCGATCGTTTGGGGTGTATGGCTGTTGCGATTGAAGGAGGGATCGATCGTGGACTTGTTGGTGATCGTCTCAGGCGCCGGAGCATCGTCGGCGGCGATGCATGTGCACAGTTATGGTCGTGTGCACGGTATGGTGTTGAGCGATTATGGGTACTCGAGTTTATGATCGGGGGCAAGAATGGTTTGCTCAAGTTTTTTTCTGCGGCTTGCGTAAGTATATTAGCTTAACTGTTTTGTCTTTAAAAAAATTGGAAGAAGTTGAAGAATCTCGATTCTGGACTCGAGCTATTCTCCGGTTGGACCCGAAGTAGGTTCAAAATTCAGGAATTTGAAGTTTTTATAAAACTAGTTCTAAAATTTAAATTGAATTAAATTTTGGAATTATTATGTAAGATAAATGTTTTACTTGAAACATTTGATTTAGAAGATTTCAAGTTTGTATAACTTGAAATTTGTTAAGTTAAATTTTAATTTATTTTAAATTTAAAGTTCAATTTAAAAGTGGAGTGTTTTGGGAATGCATTTAAATTTTGTTAGTGATAAGTAAGTAATTAATAAAAATAAAGATTTATCTTAAGAGATAATTAAGATTTGGATGATTAATGACTAACTAATTAAATAAGGTAATTAAGGGTAATTAATTAGTTCAATTTAATAAAGTTTAAGATTTACTAATTAATAGTTCGAGGTTAGTTAATTAAGTAATTAATTAGTGACTAATTAATTACTTAAAGGAAGTGATTAAGGATTAATCCCTTAGTGTAATTAAAGGATTGAATAATTAAGGGAATTAATAAAAGGGTTAGTTAATTAATAAAGATGATTAATTAGAGGATAATTAATCAATGTAAGCAATTACAGAATAATTAATTCGAGCAATTAATTCTGGATCAACGTAATCAATGTGTATGGTAAGGTTAATTATTTTGTATAATTAATTAAGTTAAAATGGTTAATATTAGTTAATTAATTAAGTTTAATTAATTAAAGTTAATCATTTGGTGTTGAGTTAAGTATAATTACTTAAGGTAATTAATGAGGTATAATTACTTAGTGAAGAAATCAGTGGATAATTACTGAATGTAATTAATTAAAGAAAATTACTTGATGGGTAGTAATTAAAGGATAATTACTTGGTGGAAGGAACTAAGTAATGATTACTCAGTGTAATTGAAGGATTAATTTATATAATTAATCAAGAAATTGGTTTAACTGATGAAGTAATTAAGGAAAGTTAATTTCTGATTGTGATTAATTAAGATTGATTAATGAATGTAATGAAGTTAAAGGTTAATTATTATATGAAATTTAAGAATAATTAACTAATGGAAGTAATTAGAGGGTCATTACTTAATGTAATTAATGGAAGCAATCAATCTTGCTTATTAATGATTGAATGATGATTAGTGTTTTGAATTGGTTGGTATCTCTGATATGAATTGCTTTGTGATATGATATGTTGGATGGACTATGATAATGTGATTATCAATCAATTATAAATTGTTGTGTAAAAGTGTTATCCGACAATTAAAGTTGAATTGTATTTAAATGGGATATCTTGGGTTTTGATGACATTGGATTCGAAGAGATCGGAGTCGGGTATTAGTAAATAACCGAAACCACTTCGATTCTTTATAGATTGATATGTGAAATCACTAGGCTAGAATGTAATGATTTAAGTGAATTGGACCATTTAACCCAAGTTTTGGCACTTAGGAATTGATGTATGAAATAAATGATGTTTATAGCAACTTGTGATGTTGTAAACCGATATAAGTCCCGGGTTTATATAAGTTGTATGCTTTTGTATTCCATGTTAAATGGGTTTACTCACGCTGGTTTCCAGCCTGACCCGGGTGTTACTTTGATGTAATGCTCTGGTCAGACCATGTATTACAGGTTTTCAGGTAACGATGTTCTGGAGCTCAAGAGGCGAGCTGGAGGGCAGGAACAAATGGAGTATTTTCCGCTGTGATATATATTATTGTATAACCAGGACATGTTGTTTTAAACTGTCCAGTGATGGGAAATGGTTATAACTCTGATGTATAAAAATATAAGTGTACTAATACAATTCTTCTTTGTAAAACTGTTATTTATGTGATATTATATTTTAATCCGTTGCGTATGTGAGGTTTCTGTGACTTATTTCTGTTTCTTCTTCTTTCTCTTTTCTTATTTTCCTAACTATCTGGAATTTTCTGGATAGAAAATTCCGAGTCGTTACAAAAGCCAACGTGGTAGCCGATGCCTTGAGTAGAAAACATGCTATTCTTGCTCATCTTGTCGTCACTTCTTCTCTTATTAAGAGGGTCGCAAGAAAGAAGAAAGAAGACGAGTTTCTTCGAGAAATTTGTAAAAGAATGTGCCAAGGTGAAGATACCAGCTTTGAAGTCGATAATAGAGGAATTATAAGACTGAAAGGCAGGATCTGCATTCTAGATATCCCTTATCTGAAATGTGAACTATTGGACGAGTTTCACAAGTCCAAGCTTAGTATCCGTTCAGGATTTAACAAAGTGTATCGAGATATCAAAAGGACTTTCTGGTGGAAAACAATGAAAAAGATATATCTATTTATGTTAGTCGTTGTGCTACTTGTCAATGAATCAAAAGTGATCAAAAGAAGATGGCAGGTTTACTTCAACCGTTGGAAGTACCTAAATGGAAGTGGGATAAAGTGTCTATGGATTTCATAGACGGTTTGCTAAGAACTTAGAAAGGTAATGAGGCGATTTGGGTTATCGTGGATCATCTAACCAATACTGCCCACTTCATCCCAATAAAATCTAACCGAACGGTGGAAAGTCTGGCAAAGTTCTATGTGAATGAGATCATCCGTCTCCATGGAATACCCAGTAGTATAGTGAGTGATCGTGACCCGGTCTTCACTAGCATATTTTGGAAGGCATTTCAAGACACATTACGAACCAAATTGAACTTTACTATTGCTTACCACCCGTAGTCTGATGGTGCAATGACCCCGTATTTTCAACCATTCGCATCCGCATATGTCGGACTTGAATTGCTCAAAATACCGAATTGTAGTAATAAATTTGGCAAAACTCAAAATATATAGTAAATAAATAAATCACAGATCACCATCACAGAGTAATATAATGCAATGGAAGTAAAGAAATATTAGTTCATGAAGCTATATACGTGTACATCAGAGTTAGACAAGATACAATAGAAATATCAAGATGATAATCAAGTACAAAGCTGAATATAACACTGGAATCGACTGGATAACTGAGAGTGAAATAGATGGCTGGATCTTCAAGCAAAGCTCCAACTCCAAGGTGAGTCTCTAATGCTTTATCACTCAGTCTGACCCGAGCGTAAAGAAAAACACAAAACACTCGAGTCAGGACATACATACTTATACAATGTAAAACCAACTCAAGTGGACTGTAATATAAGATACAAGTAACTTAAAGGATTCTTGGACCGCCCATCCTCTAAGGTTCCGTTAAACTATTTACTATGTAGTAATATTTCGCTATTATTATAATGTCTATAGTAAAATAAACTTACTTTTAAATAGCTTAAGGCTTTACATTTTCCACCTTAACACGTAATAGTTCTAGTAGTCTATCCAGTATCATAGTCCCTCCTGATCGGGAAGCCACCAGAGGATACTACATGGGCTATGGGAGAAATCCAAACTTGTACAAGGCACGATAGGGTAGGTGACACGGCACAACTAGGCAATGTTAGGGTAGATATACCAATTACGCTTCTGGACCGGTGGTAACGCGTAGCAGTTAATACCGTCCACTTCGTGCCACACCCCCAAATTCAGAAGGGCCCCATTCAATCACAAAGTAATAGAAAGGTATCGAAGGAGTGTGTCAGATAAGAGGTGCTACCTCCTTAGCCCATCGATCGCTCCTGTTTTAGCCACCTTAAGCCAACTCATGGGAGTCGGGGCCACGTAGATACCTCAAAGGAACGTCGCCACCATCCTACTTCATTTTGGAATCTCCACCGCGTAAATGGTTGTTAAAGTGGTTTTCGGAATTGGCAGAGAGTACGACAAATTCCGATCCCGGTCTCTTTAACAGCCCAACATTATTATAATCCGTGGATATTTGTTTCAAAATCACTTATACTTTAAAACCAAAATATCATATTCATTTAAAAAACTGAAGTAATGATATCTCATTTAAATTCAAAAACCAAATCAATATATTCTTTAAATAAAACAAAAATGTCAAACAACTAAATATTTCCTTCAATTTATTAAACTTGAAATATTCCTTTAAATCATCTTAAACAAACCGCTTTATAAAGTCATATTCTTAAATCTTCAATTTCAGTAAGTTCAAATTTATATATTTAAGTACAATTCTTATATAAATACAATTTCAAATAAATTCATTTCCAAATCCATATTACTTTCAAGTTATAACAACCCTAAAACCAAACACTTTGGAACATATTTATTTAGACCATTTAAATTCAATGTTAGTATACTCCAAACAAGATTCATTTAACCATTTAAATTCAATGTCAAATAATATTCATTTCAAAGTTGTAGCATTTATAAGTCTATTCATTCAATTATAACTTTCCAAACATTGTATATTTCAGCTTCATTAAAATTTCAGTTTTTAACCAATTTAACTTATAAAAATCACATTTCCCACTTCAAAATATTCATTTGGATATCATTTAAATTTTGATTTAATAAAATAAAATTTTATCAATAAATATCCAAATTAAAATATAATTCATTTATTAAGTCAAAAACACATTTTTTTACTTCTTTTATTTCAACAAATAACTTACCACTTTATTTTAAAATACCCACTTCATAAATAAGACTAAATTCCCATTTACTTACTTAACTTAATAATTTCAATTAAAACCAAATTTCCAATTATCAAGTTAAGCCATATTTTGAAAATACACTTTTACACTTAAATCATAATTATTCAATTTCCAAGCATTCCATTTCTTAAATAAAATAATTTATAGTAAATATAACAGTAAATTTCTTTGCAAATTTATTCATTTGGGAATCAGTTAAACTATAATTTCAGGCTAAATACATTTATTACAAAATGTGCAATTAAAACTATATTTAATTTTATCAATTCAAAAGACATCATTTATTATTTCATAAAATAAAAATTGATTGCAATTACTAGGTTAGACTTTCAAATTCCATATTAACTTTAATTATTAAATTATTTATCATAAATAAGACTCTTTAAACTCCATCCAAAACCAATTAACTTATAAAAAAATTAACTTATGGACATACAATATTTCTTTACACTTTAAGGCATTAGATTAAATTAAGTTAAAATTTTCATATATTTATACCTCCAAAATAATTAATAATTTTCAGAAAATATTTAAAATACTTAATAAATTTTTAGGAAAATATCATTTAAAATATGACCATAGGCCTGTATAATATTTTCTAACCTAGGCCAAGTGCTACGGATATGTATCATTTCAATCTGTAATTTAAAAGAAAAATCTGGGTTCTATCATTTCAAACCCGCAATCCCAAGTAAAATAAATGCATTAAAAATCATTCGAGACTATCATTTCAGCCATAATGATTTTTCCTTATTCTAAAGTCCGTTCGAGTATGGATCATTTCAACCCATAGTGATAGGAAACTTGCAGTAATGATACAGCAAATAAAATGAACAGTATATCATATATTAACATATTAGATGATGTAACAAATACATAAACAGCATATAACATCATATAAATATATTACAGGCATGTATGAATAACATATCAATTTTTACAGATCCACTTGTCATCATTTTACAATAATATAAGTACATATGCCTAGAGTGATAAAACTCACCTTTTTAAAGCTAGAATTGAAATTCAGAAAAAAATTCCAAACTCCACAAAGCAAGAAAAAGCACGACAAAGCACAATTCAAACTTGAGTGGATAAAGAGTCAGATCCAGATCTTGTATGCAAACAAATATTACATACATAAGAATAAGATTCGGTACAAAAGAATAGAGGTTAAAACAATGGAAAAATATCGAATCAAAGTGGCATAACTTGCCTTAATCAATCAATGGCTTGGCTATGCCACATATGGGTTCAACCATCATCTTGTGTTGCGTGGTCATGATGGTTAAAGGTGTGCTAGGTGAAGATGGAGGCCAAGCCTAACTTGAAGGAAGACAAAGAAAACAAAATGAAAAAATGGAGGAAAAAGAAGAAGGAAGCCATGATTTTAGATCTTGTATTTTTTTTCTTCATGCAAATGAATAAGACGAGGAGATAAGAAACTTTGTACATGAAAAGAAATAGATGGCGGCTAGGATTTAGTAAATACACATCCAAAAGAAAGAAACGGAAAGAAATATAGAGGCTAGGCAATAAAAGGCAAGTGTTTGAATGGTTTGAGAAATAAAAAGGCAACAAATAATTTGATGTATTTAATAAAAAATTTTCCTATGTTTGCACGCAATGAAAAGAGGAGTTTGAGGAACAATACGTACGTGAATTATGAGAAGAATTCACGGCTATGAATGTGGGAAGTAATAGGCTATGAAAATGGAAAGGCAAGAGAAAAGAAAAAGGCAACAAATAAACAAAACAAGTAACCTATATCTCTTGAAATTTCTAAGCTATTATTAAAATAAAATCAATCAAAAATCAAATAAATATATTCAAAGTTTATACAAATAAAATAGAAAATAAAAATTAGAGAAACAAACATAGGAAATAAAATATAGAAAGTCATTGCATGTAAACACTGTATTTTATCTAATTTAAAAAGTATAAATCCCCAATAAATCCATATATTTTATTTCTCAATTTTGTTATTGAATCAACTATTAACTTATCCTTTTATGGGTAATATTAACATTGGTTTGTATACTAATACATTAATAACTTTCCAATTCATCCAAATTTCAATTTACATAGTAATTAATTTCATTTACCTACAATAATCCACTTTATTATAGATTACATTCCAATTAAATAAAAATTGATTCCCAAAATTTGATTTGATGTAATTTCCATCTTTATACTATGCCCACTATTTCTCTATAAACATCGTTACATTAGTTTTATATTCCATTACATTAATACACCCCTATTTACATCTTAAATTTGTATAAATGTTACTTTTTTAAATGTGTACTTTTGTCAATTGTACACATTAAGTAAGGTTTAAAACCAATTAATTAATTTAACTTAGTTCCATTCCTTTTACCAATTTATTACTTTATAAATAAATTTACGTTTCTATTTAATCCATACATTCACACCTCCCGTTACTGAATTAATTCTCACTAATGACAATAAAGATTTCCTATTTATTTTATAGACTAAATAGGCAACTTATGATAGCTGTTACCATTACCCTTTAATTTACACTTAAGTTTATTATATTCAACTAATTATTATAATTATGTACCTAATATTTAATTCATTCAATTACTATTAATTATACTAATTCATTTATTTATACACCATTTACCCTTATTTACTTATATTCAAATTTAAACTCAAATATAACAGTTACTACTAAATTAAAAGGCTAATTAAATAGTAACTTACAACCGTTACTATTACTTTAAGTCACATTAATGAATTCATTATTGTTTACAAATCAAATGTTACGATTACTTAATTAACTCTAATTTACTTCAATTTATATTAATCATATACTATCTCATTAATGATTCAACATTTACACTTGTGATTTCACTATTGACAACAAATGTTACCATTCTTATATACCCAATCATTATTCAAGAGTCATTTATTTCATATTATTCCTTTTATAAATTTAATGCTTGCATTATTTTTCTTATAATAATTTATAGCCAAGTATACCAATTTTCATTACTTCACCAAATTATAATTTCATTTCAATTGTTACTAATTAGTTCTAATTACCTTCGTTTAATTTTAAATTAATAAGTTTTTTTTTACTTATTACCAAAACTTATTAACTTAAGAAATTAAATTACTGAAAATTTTATGGGTCGTTACACTCTCCCCCACTCAAAACTTTTCGTCCCAAAAAGGAAAAGAAGGGAAAAGAAAGAATTAAGTAATCAATATATCTTATTCAAAATACTAGTTTATAAACAAACAAATTTATAAAAGTAATTAATTTGAATAAAGTATACCAATTTATTTAAAGATTCCTTTAACACCCTTTTTTATGTAAGTAATTCAGTTTACCCTTTATTCTGTTTACCTCAATTAATCCTTTTATAATTAATATTTAAGTGTACAACATTTCTTATAAACACTCAAGTTTTATTTTAAAAAAATCCTTTTATTGTACATTATCCAATTAATTTGTTAACTTCTAATAAGTAAGGTAAGTTATATTAGAATGAAATAGAATATTATACAGATAAGATTTTCTAGTTTAAGAATTAAATTTCCAATTTCACATCAAAACATTTAGAGATAAACAAAAATACGCAATATATATCAAATCCAATTTAAATCATACATCACATATATTATAAATCAAGTCATATTTTAGAAATTCGAATCAATTTAATTCTCCAAAGCAAAACTGTAGCAAAACTACAGCAAAACTACAAGGTAGTCTCTTCACTTCGAAACTCGAAAATGAATGTCGATGATGTTGTAGTCATCATCGAAATTATTTTCCAGCGACAAAGAAAAGAGCACTGATTTATAAATTAAAAATTCTTTGAAACAATTTCTACTTGAAATACTTTAAATAATACACTCTTTAAATCTTGAAGCATAAAGTTTGAAACCATCGAAAATTTAAATTCTTAATTTCTTGTTTTAAATTCATTTAATATCCAAGTCAATTAACTATCAAAATTCAGAAAATCATATTTATGCATATATAATATAATTATACAGAATTTATTTCATTTACTAAATTTGAAAACTATATTGTGTCGGTTTGCTCTGTTCAAGTGTTTTGGGGATCATATCGATTGCGTTGATCAGAGGAATTGATCGAAAATGTAAATCAACATCAACAACTCAAACAACACAATATATAAAACATTTTAAATATAGATTTACAAATGCACTATATAGGAATAGATTTTTTTTCAAAGCAAGGATAGAGATTCAAATTTGATTATCCTCAAATCGAAGAAAATTTTGATTCGAGGATAAGTAGGAATAAAAGATAAGATGAGTAAACTAACCAAAATAGGAAATGGATTAAGCTTATATAAATAGGGGCAACCTTAGCCGGGTCAACCGTGACTTCAAGAATTAGATCGATGTGGAATTTTAAGGCAAATCTACATTCGATCTCAAGAGATAGAATTTGGGATAACAAAGATACTAGCATCTAACCGAGGATACATAGAATCTCCGATGAATCAATGCCAATAGTAAAGGAGTTTCACCCCTTTACAAGTCATTTAGTGGAGCTATGAAATGCTCCAGAATTCAGAAGAATATGAATAGTGAGGGACAAGAATGAATTTTGGAACTGTAGGGAATGTTCCAAAATTCAAAGGAGACCGAATCAAAAGGAAGAGATTCACACTCGAAAGAAAGTGATGCTGAAAATAAATTTACGATATATGCTAAGTTTTGCCTAGAGACAAAGCTCTAGTACCAAATGTAACGACCCAGTATTTTCAACCATTCACATCTGCACATGTCGTACTTGAATTGCTCAAAATACCAAATTGTATAAATAAATTTGGCAAAACTCAGAATATACAGTAAATAAATAAATCACAGATCATCGTCACAGAGTAATATAATGCAGTGGAAGTAAAGAAATAGTAGTTCATGAAGCTTTTATATGTGTACATCAGAGTTAGACAAGATACAACAGAAATAACAAGATGATAATCATGTACAAAGCTGAATATAACATTGGAAGCAACTGGATAACCGAGAGTGAAATAGATGGCTGGTTCTTCAAGCAAAGCTCCAACTACGAAGGTGAGTCTAATGCTATATCACTCAGTCTGACCCGAGCCTAAAGCAAAACACAAATCACTCGAGTGAGGACATACGTACTTATACAATGTAAACAGACTCAACTGAACTGTAATATAATGTAAGAGTAACTTAAAGGATGCTTTGGACCACCCATCCTCTAAGGATCCGTTAAACTATTTACTCCGTAGTAATATTTCGCTACTATAATAATATCTACAGTAAAATAAACTTACTTTTAAATAGCGTAAGGCTTTACATTTTCCACCTTAACACTTAATAGTCCCATTAGTCCATCCAGTATCATAATCCCTCCTGATCGAGAAGCCACCAGAGGATACTCCACGGGCTACGGGAGAAATCCAAACTCGTACAAGGCGCGATAGGGTAGGTGACACGACACAACTAGGCAATGCCAGGGTAGATATACCAATTACACTTCCGGACCGGTGGTAACGCGTAGCAGCTACTACCGCCCACCTTGAGCAACACACCCAAATTCAAAATGGCCCTAATAAATCACAAAGTAGTAGAATAGTATCGACGGAGTGTGTCCGATAAGAGATGCTACCTCATTAGCCCGTCGATCGCTCCTGTTTTAGCCACCTTAAGCCAATTCAAGGGAGTCGGGTTTACGTAGATACCTCAAAGGAACGCCGCCGCCATCCTACTTCATTCTGGAATCTCCACCGTGTAAATGTTTGTTAAAGTGGTTTTCGGAGTTGGAAGAGAGTATGACAACTTCCGATCCCGGTCTCTTTAACAACCCAACGTTATTATAACCCATGGACATTTATTTCAAAATCATTTATACTTTAAAACCAAAATATCATATCCATTTCAAAAACAGAAGTAATGATATCTCATTTAAATTCCAAAACCAAATCAATATATTATTTAAATAAAACACAAATGTCAAATCACTGAATATTTCCTTCAATTTATTAAACCTGAAATATTCCTTAAAATCATTTTAAATCAAACCACTTTATAAAGTCATATTCTTAAATCTTCAATTTCAATAAGTTCAAATTTATGTATTTAAACACAATTCTTATTTAAATACAATTTCAAATAAATTCATTTCCAAAGCCATATTACTTTCAAGTTATAACAATTCTGAAACCAAACACTTTGGAACATATTTATTTAGACAATTTAAATTCAATGTTA
Organism: Allium cepa; assembly: GCA_030765085.1. NCBI lineage: Eukaryota > Viridiplantae > Streptophyta > Magnoliopsida > Asparagales > Amaryllidaceae > Allium > Allium cepa. The sequence continues at coordinate 208,146,779 of CM060944.1, forward strand.
GTATCCTCCAAACAAGATTCATTTAACCATTTAAATTCAATGTCAAATAATATTCATTTCAAAGTTAGAGCATTTATAAGTCTATTTATTCAATTATAACTTTCCAAACTTTGTATATTTCAGCTACATTAAGATTTCAATTTTTTAACCAATTTAACTTGTAAAAATAACATTTCCCACTTTAAAATATTCATTTGGATATCATTTAACTTTTGATTTAATAAAATAAATTTTATCAATAATTATCCAAACTAAAATATAATTCATTGATTAAGTCAAAAACACATTCTTTTACTTCTTTTATTTCAAAAATAACTTACCACTTTATTTTAAAATACCTACTTCATAAATAAGACTAAATTCCCATTTACTTAATTAAATTAACAATTTCAATTAAAACCAAATTTCCAATTACCAAGTTAAGTCATATTTTGAAAATATACTTTTCCACTTAAATCATAATTATTCAATTTCCAAACATTCCATTTCATAAATGAACTAATTTATCATAGTAAATATAACAGTCAATTTATTTGCAAATTTATTCATTTAGGCATCAATTAAACTATGATTTCAGGCTAAATACATTTATTACAAAATGTGTAATTAAAAATGTATTTCATTTTATCAATTCAAAGGACATCATTTATTATTTCATAAAATAAAAATTGATTGCAATTACCAAGTTAGACTTTAAAACTCCATATTAATTAACTTTAATTATTAAGTTATTTACCATAAATAAGACTCTTTTAACTCCATCCAAAACCAATTAACTTATAAAAATTTAACTTATGGACAAACAATATTTGTTTACACTTTAAAGATTTGATTAAATTAAGTTAAAATTTTCATATATTTATAATTCCAAAATAATTAATAATTTTTCAGAAAATATTTAAAATACTTAATAAATTTTTAGAAAAATGTTATTTAAAATATTACCATGGGCCTGTATAATATTTTCTAACATAGGTCAAGTGATATGGATATGTATCATTTCAATCGGTAATTTAGAAGAAAATCCCAGTTCTATCATTTCAAAACCGCAATCCCAAGTAAAATAAATGCAATAAAAATCATTCGAGCTTATCATTTCAGCCCATAATGGTTTTTCCTTATTCTAAAGTCCATTTAGGTATGTATCATTTCAGTCCATAGTGATAGGGAACTTGCAGTAATGATATGGTAAATAAAATGAATAGTATATCATATAATAACATATTAGATGATGTAATAAATATATAAACCGCATTTAACATCATAAAAATATATCACGGGCATGTATGAATAACATATCAATTTATACAGATCCACTTATCATAATTTCACAATAATATAAGTAAAATATGTCTAGAGTGATAAAACTCACCTTTTTAAAGCTAGAATAGAAATTCAGAATAAAAATCCAAACTCCGCAAAGCATGACAAAGCACAATGCAAAATTGAGTGGATGAAGAGTCAGATCTAAATGTGTTATGCAAACAAATATTACATAGATAAGAATATGATTCAATACAAAAGAATAGAGGTTAAAGCAATGGAAAAATATCGAATCAAAGTGGCATAACTTGCCTTAATCATCAAAGGCTTGGCTACACCACATATGGGTTCAACCATCATCTTGTGTTGCTTGGTCATGATGGTTAGAGATGTGCTAGGAGAAGATGGAGGTCAAGCCTAACTTGAAGGAAGACAAAGAAATTAAATGAAAAAAAGGAGGAGAAAGAAGAAGGAAGCCATGACTTTAGATCTTGTATATTTTTTTTCTTCACGCAAATGAATAAGATGAGGAGATGAGAAACTTTGTACATGAAAAAAAATAGATGGTGGCTAGGTTTTAGTAAGTACACGTCCAAAAGATAGAAACGGAAAGAAATAAAGAGGCTAGGCAATAGAAGGCAGAAGTTTGGATGGTTTGGGAAATAAAAAGGCAACAAATAACTTGATGTATTTATTAAATTTTTTCCATTTGTTTGCACGCAATGAAAAGAGGAGTTTGAAGAATAATATTTATGTGAATTATGAGAAGAATTCACGGCTATGAATGTGGGAAGTAATAGGTTATGCAAATGGAAAGGCAAGAGAAAAGAAAAAGGTAACAAATAAACAAAACAAGTAACCTATATCTCTTGAAATTTCTAAGCTATTATTAAAATGAAATCAATCAAAAATCAAATAAATATATTCAAAGTTTATACAAACAAAATAGAAAATAAAAATTAGAGAAACAAACATAGGGAAATAAAATATAGAAAGTCATTGCGTGTAAACATTGTATTTTATCTAATTTAAAAAGTATTTAAAAAGTATAAGTTTAAATCCCCAATAAATCCATATATTTTATTTCTCAATTTTGTTATAGAATCAATTATTAACTTATCCTTTTATAGGTAATATTAACATTGGTTTGTATACTAATATATTAATAACTTCCCAATTCATCCAAATTTCAATTTACACAGTAATTAATTTCATTTACCTGCAATAATCCATTTTATTATAGATTACATTCCAATTAAATAAAAATTGATTCCCATAATTTGATTTCATTTCCATCTTTATACTATGCTCACTATTTCTCTATAAACTTGGTTACATTAGTTTTATATTCCATTACATTAATACACACCTATTTACATCTTAAATTTGTATAAATGTTACTTTTTTAAATGTGTACTTTTGTCAATCGTACACATTAATTAAGGTTTAAAACCAATTAATTAATTTAACTTAGTTGCATTCGTTTTACCAATTTATTACTTTATAAATAAATTTACGTTTCTATTTAATTCATACATTCACACCTTCCGTTACTACATTAATTCTCATTAATGATATTAAAAATTTGCTATTTATTTTATAGACTAAATAGGAAACTTATAATAGCTGTTACCATTACCCTTTAATTTACACTTAAGTTTATTATATTCAGCTAATTAATATAATTATCTACCTAATATTGAATTCATTTAATTACTATTAATTATACTAATTCATTTATTTATACACCACTTACTCTTATTTACATATATTCAAATTTATACTCAAATATAACAGTTACAACTAAGTTAATATGCTAATTAAATAGTGACTTACAACCATTACTATTACTTTAAGTCACATTAATGAATTCATTATTGTTTACATATCAAATGTTATGATTACTTAATTAACACTGATTGACTTCAATTTATATTAATCATATACTATCTCATTAATGATTCAACATTCACACTAGTGATTTCATTGTTGACAACAAATGTTACCATTCTTATATACCCAATCTTTATTCAAGAGTCATTTATCTCATATTATTCCTTTTATAAATATAAATGTTTGCATTAGTTTTCTTACATTAAATTATAGCCAAGTATACCAATTTTCATTACTTCACTAAATTGTAATTTCATTTCAATTGTTACTAATTAGTTCTAATTACCATCGTTCAATTTTAAATTTAATAAGGTTTTTTTTAACTTATTACAAAAACTTATTAACTTAACAAATTAAATTATTGAAAATTTTACGGGTTGTTACAGATGGACAGACGGAAAGAATAAATCAAATCGTAGAAGACCTTTTGTGTGCTTGTATTCTTGACTTTGGCAGTTCATAGGAGGACCATTTGCATTTTGTTGAATTCTCATATAGTAATAGCTATCAGGCCAGTATCAAAATGGCTCCATTCAAAGCTTTATATGGTTGTCCATGTCAATCACCTGAAAGTTGGATCGAGTCAGGTGATAGACTCGTCCTTGGACCAGATATGATGAAGGAGGCCACTGAGAAAGTTGATTTTATACGAAAGAAATTGAAAACATCTCAAAGTCGTCGGAAAAGTTATGCTGGCCACATGGGAAGAGTTCTAGAATTCCAGGTTGGAAATTTTGTCTTTCTAAAAGTTTCTCCAATGTGTAGTGTGTTGAGGTTTGGAAAGACTGGTAAGCTGCACCACGATATATTGGTCCTTTTCTTATATTGGAGAGGATCGGTCCTCTAGCATATCGAGTGCAGCTACCCAGCTGGTATCTGGCATATACGATGTGTTTCACATTTCACATCTTCGAAAATATATGCACGATCCAAATTGTATTGTTGAAGAGGATGCCCAACAGGATTTGGAGAACACACCAAATCTGGCAATTAAAAGAGAACCGTTAAAGATCATTGATTGAGATGAAAAGCAGCTAAGGAATAAAATTGTGAAACTGGTTAAAGTGCAATGGAGTGGTGATCCAAATGACTGTACTTGGGAAACGGAGGATAGCATGCAAAAGTCCTATCCCAATTGCAGAGCGGATATTTTGGCTTAATCTGGTAAGCCATTTCTTTATCTTTTTAGGTATTTATATATTCTTTGCTTGTTTCTATCTTTTTCAAATTTCGAGGACGAAATTTTCTTAAGAGGGCAAATCTGTAACATCCTAATTTTATGATATTTAAAATTAGTAATTAATACAAATTTTGGAAATAATTTTAGAATTAATTTTAATTTTTCAAAATAAATCAGTTGATTATTGATTTGTATATCTAAATAAGATTGTAAATTTCATTTAAGTTTATAAAGTCAAAATAATAAATATTTTAAAATTATTTGAATTTAAATATATTTATATGGGTGGATTTGTATTTGTATTTGAATTTGAATTTAAAATTTAAATAAATATCTTAGCGAAATAATTTGGATTTAAAATAATACCTTTGTGATTTATTTATTGTGTAACTAGTTTTGAACCATTTTCTTTTAAATTGTGCATATATAAATAAAGAAGAATGTGTTTATAAAAATAGAAAATGTAATTTAAAAATCAATATAAAATTCAAAAGACAAGTGTTAAATTATAAATGCATTATTAACATGCAAATTATAATTGTAAGAGAGATAGTGTGAAAGTTTAACAAGTGTAATGATCTTGTAATTAAAATGAACAAGTGTCATTTTGTTTTTGTTTTTAAGAAAAATTGATAAAAGTAGAAAATGAGATTATATAAACTATTACATCTCCTCCTTCTCATTCCTTTATCCTCATTTTCAAACTAATCCTGTATAATCTCAAACCAAAAGATTAAAAACAATCAAACCAGAAAACAAAAACAAAAAATCCAAAACAAATACAAATTATTTCAAAACCTGGAAATCAAAGGAAACCAATCTCTTCATTTCATTTCAAATCCGAAAACAAAGATTCAAAGCTCAAGCCTGTAGAGGAAAGATTTCAAATAAGTAAAGAACAACTCAGTAACAAAGCAAATCAAAGATTCAAGGATCATTAAAAATCAACTCAACAAGCATATTCAAATTCCAATTTTCTGTTTTCAACTTCCAGGATTTTTGAAAGCACTCTGTTTCTTCTTTACAAGTAATTAAACCGTTGTAAAATTTGTGTTTTTATCTGTTGTTTGTAATCATGCCTGAAGTGAAGTTGAAAACCATTTGCATGTGAACAAGTTAGTGTATATATGTGTACAAATGTGCCTGTGCAAGTCTGAGAACATAAAAATGTTTCTGTTCTAAGTATAACAGGTTTCAAACCTGTTTGTAAAATCAAAACCTCACTCTCTGATCATCTTGAGACATTGATGTCTAAATTAAATATGTTAGGATTGGTAAGATCTCCATTCTAAAAATATTTTTGAGTATTAAAAGTAAATGGGTTTACTGGAAATATAAAAACCCAAAAAAAAAAATCAAATTTTGTTCAAAAATTCAATTGATTAGAACCTAAGTTATGATTGCATGATACAATTCGTCTTTGTAAACTATGATTTTAAATGATAAAATCATGAATTTTAAGTTGGCAAATCACGAGCATTCGTGAGATGTTTCGAAAATAGGTTTTACGGCTTTCTGGTGATCAACGACATAGTTCGTCTCGCGATCATGACTGAAGCTCGCTGGGAGGTTGGGGAGTTTGATAAAAATGCTTGAAAAAATTTCCGATCATCGTGGTGGCTAAATTTCGATTATCTAGGGTTTATAGCTCACATTTGGTATTGGTCGGAATTTGTTCAACTGCAGCGTTGTCGTCGAACCGGACCACACCAAACATAGGGGAATCGAAGCATCAGACATCGATGAAGCTTTAGGCATGTTCACGTGATCTCTATGGTCGAAGGAGGGAGAACGAGATGATCTTGGTGGCTCAGCTTAGTTCTAGGATTGGGTCGTGTAGCCAAATCGTGGGTTCGTCGTCGATTCATGTTGCTGGGTGGTTGGAGGCCAATGGGAAGTTGTCATCGACCTGTCGACGATCGTAGCATCGATCGGTGGTGGCTGGAATCATTGTGCATGTGCACAATGTATCTGGATTTTGTCAGTATGAAGTAATTTAGGAAGAAGGGTGAAGCTCGAAGTAGTCTTCGAAAAATCTTGTCTCTAGCTCGAGTGATAGCTCGGGTTATTTGGTGTGTGCGTCGGGTTTTTTTAAAACTTAAACGAAAATTTAAGTTTGGAAAGCATACGGGTTGGTTTGGGGGAAACTTAAAGTAATCAGTGTGATAGCTAGGGGAATAGCTCAGGGAGGCTTCGGGTTGGGTTGAAAACAATTTTCAAAATTTTAAAAGAAAATTCAATTTTGAATCATTTTTGACTTATTCTTTTAAAATAAGTGTTTTATTTAATAAAAGGGATAAGTAAAGGTTTAAGTTAATTATTTTAAAATAATTAAGTTTATTATAATTATGTAATCATTATATATAAGTTCTTAATTTATTTTAAAAGAAATGATTAATTTAAATGAAATATTGTTTTAAATTATTAATTAACCTTTAATATTTTAAGTTAAATTATAGGTTAGTATTAATTATCTACAAGGTTTGTTAATTTAATATATTAATTAATAATAAAAGGTTAATTAATTTATAATTAAGGATAAATTATTTATGTAATTAATTAAAGAATAATTAGTTAATGAAAGTAATTAAGATTAATTAATTAATTAATAATTAAGAATTAATTAAGAATAATTAATTAACTTATTAATTAATAATTAAAGGTTAATTAAATGATAATTAAGGTTAATTAATTAAGATTAGTTAATTAACAATTAAGGATTAATCCATAATTAAAGATAATTAATCATTAATTAAGGTTAATTAGTGAAAACAATTATGTGATTAATAGTTATAATCACACAATTAATTCATCTTAATTGTGCATGATTGATTACTATTGAATGCTTTGTATTGATTGATATCTCCGATATGTGATTGTGATACAGTGTGATATGAATTTCTTTGTGTTGAGCTGTGACATTTGTGAATATATTATTGCGTGAATGTGAAAAACCCCTTGGCTCGTAAAACGACATTTGAATTTCGATGCGACGGGGAGTCGGATTCTAGTTGGTTATCCAAAACCCACATCGAATCTTAGTGGTGAATCTTTGTGATTGATATATCCGCGTGTTTTTTCTATAAAAAAAGTAAGCACTCACTATTCGGTTTGGCCGGGAGAGGACTTTGTGTTGTATAACCATTCCGAATAGTGATATGACAAAATGGATAACTTTTGAAGACGGAGGTGAAGACCGGGTGTTTTAAAGAACGATAGGATAACCTGTCAATTGACTCAACACTGAGTTACCCCGGTATAGAGATCTCCATATGCGATGGGGAGTCCGATCTGGATTATGGATGCCCTGATTGCAAGGGCTTCTTTGGAAGTGCCTTCGGTTCCGTTCGACCCTAGAACGGACTTGTATGGTTATATGTCTGACATTACACTTTAATGTATAAAGATGATTTCTATCAAATACATTTCTGATTGGTGGCGGAGAATTTATTCTCTTAGCTTTACACCCTTCTCTGAGATGTACGAGCTCAGAGTTTTTGTAGTTAATGGTTATTAGTGATATACTCCCAATTTGGTAGTGTGGCGTGTTGAATGCTTCTGATCATTTATGATCGAAGCATGGCTTTTGTGAAAAGCGTAGCTTTGTGGACGATACTGCGTCGAACCTCACAAACCAAAAATGGTCGAAACAAGAAAGTTGCGGCAAGGTTATTAGGGGTCGGCCCCTAGAGTATGTCCATTTTATTCTGGATAAAAAGTGGTATAATGGTATGAAGCCCAGATTTTTAACCTATGTGGTTGTTGCTATTTTTTGGTGAATCTCGGGATAAAGGTCGGTAATGACTGGGGATGGCATACTTGTAGGTGTTACCTAGTTACAAAGGTAACCTGGCCTTGTGTTGGTAGAGATCCGGTAAGGTTCTCGGGGGCGTCCCTCCAGAGGCATCCCATTTAGTGTAGGACGTTCCTTTGTCTGACCATTGTTGGAAATCCAATCATTCAATACGAGCCCTGTATGGTTTTAGTTATATAACCTGCCATTTACTTATAGTGGTGACCCACCGTTTAGATGGTAGCTATAGCAGGCATACTTCGAAATGTGTATGCTGACTAAGATTAATATTATACTTTCGAAATGTTTTCTACACTATGCACTAATAATAATATCAAAGAATTTTCTCGTATCAAGCATGTTTGACTATCATAAGAGAAATCTCCTCCAATTGTGTGATTGCATTATGTTTGTGCGGGGAGGCCATATGGTAGTTTCATTTTTCAAAAACATAACGGATTTCTTTTTAAATTGTTTTTGTACAAACAACTGTTTTTGTTTACTCATACCAGTCCCATCACTGACCCGGAGTTTATTGTTCCCTTCCTAAACTTTGGGTGTCCATAATTTTCCACATGAGCAGCCTAGAAGCAGGTTATCTGTGTATTGGAGCTAGCTTGGATTTAGAAGTCTTTTGGAAGCTGTCAGATTTTGGAAAGCTTTTGGTTTGGAATCTTTTGAAGTGTTTGGAGTTTTGAAAAAAAAAACCTATCGAAGTCAAAGTATGTTGGAGCCTTTTCGAAGACCTATTGTTATTGTTCTGCTATGATGTTATCATTCTGTTGTTGTATTATGTGTATAACACTCTGATGTTGGTATTGTTCAAATATTGTATCAAATGTTGTATCTGTGTTGTGATCAATGATAATTCATTTTGTTTTCCGCTGCTTTATATTCATCTAATGTTGTTATAAGCTCCTCCCGAATTGGAGTTCGACGTTTGAATATCCGGCAGTCGAATACAAGTGAGGTATTTGATGTCGATTTTTTGGACGCTGAATTTCGAGTCGTGACGAACAGAGATAACCTAGAAAGTGAAACCGAGAAGAAAAATCCTGGAAATGATATCTGGAAAATTGGATTGATTCTGAAAGTAAATTGTTGAAGCTTGAGTTACCTCATATTAACTTTATTTTATCTTGAATTTGTTTCCAGGTTTTGAATTTGTGGTTGCTCTTAGTTTTGAGTCGAATCCTTGAACTTGTTTTGATTTACACAGGTTTGAACTTGAACTTGAAAGTGTTGTTATTTGATTTCATAAAGCCTTCAGTTTAAATTCCTTTCTTTGCTTTTGGTTTTCTCAGGTTTGAAAATGAAGAAGAATTTTGATAAAATATACACTAGCCTTATTTCTCTTATTTTGATATTTATTTACATTAAAAATTTAAAAGAAAAACATTTTGCCACTTGTTTATAGTGAGCCTACAAGTGTTTATGCATGTTATAGTTAGTTTACAAGTGTTACAAGTGTAAAATTTCATGTTTTTAACCATTTACTTAAAAATTTATTTCCATCTTATATTTATATAGGTTTATGTTTTTATTAATTATGCAATATGTTTAAAAATGCTTTTATATATAAAACTATATTTATCCCATGTTAAATTTAAAAAGAAAATGTATATTAAATCTTTTTTATCAAATTCTATTCAAATTTGAACTATTATGTTTTTATGTTTTAAATATATTTAAATCTTAGTTCAAGTATATTTATTTTAAGAGAAAGAACATTTGTATGCATTTTATATTACTTTTACTTATATATATATTTTTTTAAAAATTATTTTAAAACTAATTATACATTAATAAATATACACATATACACATAATATATATAGAATTTAACTTTTAAAAAGCCTTTGAAAATTATTGTATTAAATTTCGAATATAATTTCCAAATCAAAATGCCTATTTAATGTAATTAGAAAAAAAAATTTTATTAATTTAAAATATAATTTTTAAAATTCAATTTATTTTTCAATTTATTTATTTTTGGATTTCAAATCAAATTCTATTTATAATCAATATATATATATATATATATATATATATATATATATAAACAAACAAATATCTTATTTAGTAATGGAAAATTCCAAATTAATTCACAATTTAATTCAAAATTTTATGTAAATTTCGAATTTTTTTTTTTAAAAACGGGATCGTTACACAATCCTTGAATGTTAAACTCTATTATACCCGGTCTATTTATCCACAAGTCCAAATTTTTGCAACTTGTTGAACGGAATTGGGTTCCCCCACGCTTCTTACCAGTTAGCCTCATGCAATCGAAATCCGTAAGGATCGATCATGGTCTATAAGTACTTAAAGCATCATCTTTCAAGTTCTCCCACAATTTTCCCCTAAACACTTCAAAGTTGTGCCTATAAACAAGCAAGCAATTGCACTTAGCCCTTCAGTGTTCAACATATCTAAGGTGATATTTTGATCACTTGTGCTAACCAAATTAAATTTCCATATATCCACATTTATCAAAATGAAGATATCTCGTATATAGTAGCACAATACACTTCTCATTTCTTCCCATTTAATGCCAAATCTCCTTCGAATCACCTCTAACTCATTAAAACGAAGTTTTTTAGAATGATCCGCAATTTCAACAATTGGATATTTAAATATTTAATCATTAATTAATGGAAAAATCGTTGTACTTTGCTTTTGGAGATGGAGTAATTGAGACTGCAATTTCATTGCGAGAAGAATGAGTATAAACTTAACTGTGTGTGATAAATTTTTGAAGTGAATAGTGATTCATATGGATGAAATGAATTTGGGGCTAAGGCCCATTAGTTTGCCTATAAGTTGGCCAACCACTTTCATTCCTTTCAAAGATTTATTTATTATGCTTGATTTGGTTAAGAAAAAGGTGAGTGTGATGATTCTCACTATAGTTACTTGTTATGCTTCATAGATTTATTTGTTAATGAATATGAAGTTTTATGGAACGATATAGAGCATGTTATGTGATGATTTTGGCTTATGTTTGAGTGGAAAACATGATTATACGAGTTCATTATTTATTCCAAAACTTAATCACTATTTTTGAAGAAGTTAGCAAGCTTAGAAATGAGTTAGCTAAATAATGTTATGTAATGTTATGATTGATTTGAGGCTAATTAAATGATCTGATTATGTGCATATCATTTGTTGATACAAATTAAACTATTTGAGTGGGTTGTGGAAAAGTTAGTAAGTTAATTAAGTGAGTTTTGGACTTTACACTTATTATTAAAGTTACTGAAGACATTATGAAGCTTAATTAGTTTTTATAAATATTACCTAAGAAAATGGTTTTATAAGTAAATGGAATATTTATAATACTGTTAAAGCAACTAGAGACTTAATATAGCCTAATTAGTGCTTATAAATATTATTTAAGTAAAGAAATAATTTTATAAGAGAAAGTAATATTTTATAAAATAGAAGACTTTATAAAATAGTATAAATGAGATATTTTATAAAGTAGAATGAGATTTTATAAAATAGTGTAAAAGAGATATTTTATAAAATAATGGGATTTAATAAAATAGTAAAAGGTGATATTTTATAAAATAGTGTGTGATTTTATGAGTATAAAAGAGATATTTTGTAAAAGAATGTGATTTTATAAAATAGTAAAAATTAATATTTTATAAAACATTATGTGATTTTATAAAATAGTGTAAATGAGGTATTTTATAAAATAGTATGGATGAATTATTTTATAAAGTTGTTATAAGGCTTTATGAAATTATTATGAGATGAATACTTAATTTTAAATGAATAAATTAATTGTTATAAAGGCTTAAAACGATTAATAAGTTAGTATTATATTTTATAAAATAGTGGAATGATTTTATTAAATAGTAGAAAATGATATTGAACTTTTATTGAAAGATTTACTAAATGAAAGTAGGATTAGATTAGTAGTACTGGAATACTTATTTAAATATTTGTGTATGTGTATCTATATGTGTAAGCGTAAGTATGCATATACTTTATTTAAAAATGTTGAGCAATTAACAATTTATACATTGTAATTAGAATTATTGTGTATATTTGTATGTGTATATATGCAAATATATAAACATATTTGTTTGTATGAATACATGGATGTGTTTGTGAATATCGATATTTATATTCATTTGCGAGCATCTCATGTAGCCATAACGACTACTGAGTGCACTAAGTTGCATGAGAGAATACCGTATTGAGTAATCGCTTTAGTGAAATCTGAAACGTGATTTGAGTAGAATAAGCATGTTTGCATATACGTGTATGAATATGCATGCATAAGAAGATGCAATTACATATATGTAAGCATCACGAGAGGCTAGAAGGCAGGTTGTCTCCATTCTAGCATGTTACAGGGAATCGTGTCAAAAGAATAGTCCCATGGAACTCTACACATAAATGAGTGGTTTCCATATCGAATTGGTTTTTGAATAATTAAGAGACCACTTCCAAAATTTCCACCAATGAACTTCGAAAGAGGTCCGGTGTGGTGATGGAAGACTAGAGGAGCTAGGAAACTCGTTGGGTGATGCGATGAAGGAAATGTGGATCAAATTGGCGGTTTGTATGGCACAGAAGGTACTTGCGGAGGATTATTGCATGGGATGGGCTACCACCAGTCCACCAGTGGCTATCCACTGATGCATCGATGGGTGCAGCCTGGGTAATAAGCCCAGGCAGAGAGTAAGAAGGAGGGTTTTTCCCCAGTTCCAGATGTAATTTGACACGATGCTTTGACATGACTTTCAAACGGCATTGCGCTACTCGGGAAAGTGGAATGCAAGGCAATGCATGGGATCTGGATTCAGAAATAAAGTAATGTATATGTGATTGATAACGATCAATAAGATATTTGGGAATGTGGTCATGGAAGTGATCGAGGCGAGGGACGCAGGGCATGGGATATTCCTACATGGAATAGTAGAAGATCGAGATAGCGATCAAGGAACAAAAGAACACGAGATCGATACGATGATCGGTTGTACGGTCATGTATGATGAGAATGTACAATTGAAAGGAGCACATAATGATAAGAATCAGAACTAGATTTAGGTAGGTGTATAAACACATGATGGTAGCTATCGGTTTGAGGACGAGTAGACGTGTTGATAGACAGTTGGTATAGAATTCATAGTTCAAAGCGTTGTTTTGCTTGAGAGGTCCGTTGAGGTAAGTGCACGATGAGAGAGTCATGGAGTATGAAACAACATTTGGGTCACAACATGGTTCCAGTGCTATGTATTCACCTGTACACTTATTTTATGGTTTCGGGCCAAGCCATTTAGAGGGTTTAGAGTAGCGCTTAAGGGATAATTATATCTAGTAGCAATAGTGTAAATATAGACGCTGGGGAGCACTATAATGGAAAGGATTTTTATTAGTGCCAGGACAGCGTTCCAGGTCCGTACGAGGGCACTTATGTAATGAACAGGTCGTATGAGGATGTTCGGTTCCATTCGTAGACTCTCGAATGGTAAGAACGTATATAAATCAAAAGATCACATAAGGTGTAGTTGCTCCATTGATATTTCATTTAGTATGGAACGATAGCAGATATTATCTATTTGGCGTTTAGCGTTATGTTTGTACACAAGTTATATTAGAAGGTTGATGTTATTTTTGTGTGTTCTAGGATAGGCCTATATTGTGATATTTATATATGTTACCCCTGCATTTGCATATTAAGGTACCATTATCATCGTTCGTTGATACGTATTAGTCACATTATATTAGTTGTGTTGACCCGTTCATTATATGAGAAGGGCATGTTATGGTATGATCCTTTATCTTTGAGAAGGGCTTACATTAATTGTTTATAGGCATTCTTGATAATACAAGAGCCACGTTTGTGAAGAGGACTGGCTGTGTTTTAGTAGTTTCCCATTTATTTGTATATATTTTTGATATACAATTTTTTGACATAATTCCCTTTACACCAGGATTTATGTCTGATTCCCATATTGTCTTTATCTGTTTATGTCATAACAACTCTCGCGTACTTAATTAAGTAATTTGACAATTAGATGCTCATAGGGATATGCTATGTAATCCATTCGCATCCGCACATGTCGAACTTGAATTGCTCAAAATACCGCATTGTAATAAGATTTGGAGCAAATAAAACCAATCACAGACATAGAAATTTCAGAGAAACTCGCAGCGGAAATAAAAATACCATAGTAGTTCATGAAGCTACTATAACAAAATCTCAAAAAAATACATAATATCAGTCTGAAAACAATCACAATAGAGATCTCAAATACATAGAAGTCTACTAATACGAGAGCTCAAATAGAACACCAAAAATGAAATAGATAAAAGATAGGCAGAATCTCTAGCGATTCCTAGCTCCAAAAAGAGAAATCCAAAGCTGAAATACTCAGGCTGACCGAGCGTAAAGTAAAACACAAAACACTCGAGTCTGGACATACATACTTATATGTAAACCAACTCAAGTAAGCTGTAGTAGTACTGCACAATAACTTAAAGGATGCTTGGGATTGCCCATCCTCTAAGGATCCTTTAAACCATCAATTAAACAGTAATAGACGTTTCATAGAAATGCCTATATTAAGATAAACTATGCAAATAACAGTACTAATGTGGCTAGGGTAGCGCAGAGCTGCAGCAATCGCTCACCTCTAGTCCCGTGGATAAATTTCCAAAAAGATAGAATTCAAAAAAAAAGTTATAAATTTCGAAATAAAATCATTCATTTAAAACAATAAAAAGGTGGAGTCATTATACCTTCAAATCAAATATTAAATTCCCAAAAATTTACTCTTTCTAAGTTCATTTATTTAGTTAAACATTAAACAGTAAAATTTCAGCTTTCCACAGCACATAGAAAATGCTGCGGTGAGTCATATTTGAAAACAATTCATTTCAGAAAAGACAGCATTTTAAAACAACTGTAATAATTTAGTTTTGGTTGAAAAATAGTTAAATTTAGCAAAAACAACATTTAAAAAACTGCTGTTATAGTTCAGGTTTCAAATTAAAAGATTTAATTCAATTCAGCCAACTGCAGCACTTAACAAGTGCTACTGTAGCCCTTTTTTAGTTTAGGTTCAAGTTTTAGTTTCTGCAATTACAGCACTTACCAAGTGCTGCAACAGCCCTTGGTTAATTTTAGCCTTTAGTTCACTTATATCAACCACAGCACTTACAAAGTGATGTAATATCCTTTACAACAGTTTTTAAGTTATCTTCAGAAACGATAGTATTTCTGAAGTGCTATTAAATAAATTTCTAGATTTTCAATACAATTTCAGAAACAGTTTAAACTTCAATTTAAACCATTTAAACTTATAATTTTTCATATTTTTCCACTCAATTTTTTTTTTCAAAATACCTTTTCGCTTATGATTTTTATAAAGTAAATTTCACAAATAAATATCAAATTTCTTAAAAATTCACTTATTAAAGTCAATGTACAAATTTTCCATTCTTTGCATTTACTTTATACTTTAATTTAATTTACCATTTAATAAATTAAACTTAATTTCCATTTTATTTTCTTAACTTAACTTATATTTTATAACCAAATTCTACATTTCCAAATCAAGTTATATTTCAAATTACACTTTTAAGCATTTATTTATTTAACCATTTTAATTCATAGAAAATCAATAACACTTTATTAAATCATTTTAAATTCAAATTTAAATCCAATTATCATATTCATTTTCTTAACTTAAACTCCATTTTAAAACAAGATCAAAATTTCAAAAATAATTTGTATTTCAAATTTAACTTAACCATTCATTTGTTTAACATATTTAACCTGTAGAAAAATCATTAACACTTTATAAAAATCATTTTAAATCAAATTTTAAATCAAAATGTCATAATATACAATTTTAAAGATACTTTAAAAATTTTAGAAAAACGTTATATAAAATAACCACGGGTCTGTATAATATTTCTAACCTAAGTCATGTAATACGGATAATATATCCTTTCAATCCGTAATTTACAAGGAAAAATCCGGGTTCTATCATTTCAAACCCGCAATCCCAAGTAAAGTAAAATAAATAAAAATCATTCAGGCCTATCATTTTAGCCCATAACGATTTTTCCTTATTCTAAAGTCCGTTGAGGTATGTATCATTTCAACCCATAGTGATTCTATACTTCAGGGAACTTGCGTTGTGATAAACAGATATAAATAAATAGTATAACAACATATAGCAGTAACAGATGATATGACAGGTTTATAAAAAGGGTTAACATCATATGATTCATATCACAGGCAGGTATAAATTGATATAATAATTTCTACACATTCACTTGCGATCAATTCACAATTGTATAAGTATAAATGTCACGAGTGAATACTCACCTTTTTTACGCTGGAGATAGCAATTCAAACTACACAAATGAATTCCAGAAAGCACGATACGGCATGACACATCATGACTATGGATTCAAGTGAGTGGACAGAGCCAAGACATTATCTTGTAAACAACCAATAACACAAACAATATGACATATGAATATACAACCAAAACAATATTGAACAAATGGAAATACAAAGCAGCAAAAACAAGACCTTGCCTTATCACCTAAATGCATGGCCTAGGTGGAACATATGCTCAGCCATTATGATGCTAGGCTTGGGTATGGGTCATTTGACACGACTAGAAGTGGAGATGATGGTATAGTGGTGATAACATGAAGCATACATAAGAAAAAGGCAAAATAGCGGAGTTTGGTTCAACCTTTTGGCTCGACTATGGGTAAGTAGGGGCTCGGCCATGGGGTTTTCAGATCTGGTGATGGTTATAGCTATGGCTAAAGGTCATGTAGTTGCTAGTGGTGGTGGCTATGGGGTGGCCGAAGTGATGTATGAAGGGGTATAGGTGAAGTTAAGCTTGGCTAAGGCAATTTTGGTAGGGTTTTGGCAAAACTTCGTGGTGCAAGCTTCATATGGTGGCACAGCCAGTATTGGTCCAAGAAAAGGGGGTGGAGCTGCTGTAGATGGTGGTGGTGTGGTCGGTGGTGAAGGTGGAGGAGTATAGGCCAAGCAAGTCAAGGTAGAAGAGGAAGCAAAATCATTGGAAAAAAAATAGTGAAAAGAAGAAGAGAAATGGAAGAAGCCATGACTTAATCTTTTCTTAGCCATGAGTTATTTCAGATGGGAGAAATATTTATCATGCGAATGAGAATAAGAAAGCATGGCTGAAGCAACAGAAAAGGACGGTCAAAGCTATTGAAAAGGCAATGGAAAAATGAAAAGGCAAAGGTTATATGAAAAGACATAAGAAAATGAAAGGACTTTGACTCTTGAAATTTCTTTTTCTTTTAAATCCAAATAAACTAAAATAAATTTGTAAATAAAATAGAAAACGAAAACAAAATAAAGTGAAAAAGAAAATAAATAAAGTAGACAATAAATAAGAAAATAGCTGAATAACTGAAACTATAATTTAAAAATTGAAAACAAAATACAATAAACATTAGAAAATTATAACTACACTTTTAAAATGTTTTAAGAATAAAATATATGCATCACATATCATAATACACATATCTACACAAATTGGAACAAATAAAAATATTATTTATATAAATTAAAATAAACAATTTTGTTAAATAAACAATTTACACACAATATTGTCAAAAGCATAACTTTCACTTCATAAATCGGATTTCAATGAAAAAAAAAGTAGTATTATTGAAATTTAATTTATTTTGATAATAAAAGATAAAATTCAAATATTCAAATATTTAAATTTTAAATTTAAAAGTCAAAGTTTGACCAAATTGACCAAAATTCACATTTTCTAGAAAATATTCAATTTATTCATGTTTGGAGATATAATTCACATAAAAATCAAAATTTATATTTAATATAAATTTTTTTATTCATTTTAATAAAATAAAGTTTTTAAATCAGAAATCAATTTAAAATAAATCAAAATATTCAATTAAAATAATCACAAAATACCAGGTTGTTACACTCTCCCCGCTCAAATCTTTTCGTCCTCGAAAAGAACGAACAAGTAAAAAGAAGAAAAAGAAAGATAGAAAAGCAATAGCACCTAACAAAAAAAATTCCGAATTCGAAGCACGAACACTCTCCTCCGTCTCCAAGGTACAATCCCGATCATCAATACTCCACTGTACTTTGACCAGACTAACATATTTCTTTCTTAGATGCTTCGTACCTCTGTCGACAATACGAAGTGGCTTCCTCGGGACAGTCATATTAGGCTCAATATTCGAACTATCAAGACCAGAAGGCTGAATAATAAGAGATGGGTCATGAATATACCAATGAAGATGTGAGACGTGGAATACAACATGCCCTCTAGTAAGCTTCTCGGGCAAATCTAAATGATAAGCCAAAGAACCAACTCTTTCCATAATGTAGAAAGGACCCTCAATGAGAAAGAAGGTAGAAATTTCTAGAAGGGAAAGTAGGTTGAAAGACAAGGATGAACCATTATTTTAAAACCATTTAAATTTCAATTTCATTTTTTTTTATATTTATAACATTTTAAACATTTTATAATATGATGAATAGTCATTTGATTCAAATTTGTTAGTTCGAAGTAAACGATATTTAAAACATTTTAAATTATTTAGAAAAGTAAAATAAATGATCAAAATATCCTTTATATAATACTTTATTAAAATACTTTTATAACTCGATGTCTTAACAAGTTTACTCTCGTTCCTGTAGACTCTGGCCGTGCGTTGATCAGGCGCAAAGCTAGAATTCTCCAGGTACTTAGTAGACTTGTTTCAACACCCAGTGAAAAATACTGAAAAACCTTTAAAAATAGAAATGGAAAGTACAATCCAAACAAAACAACCAAACTAAAACATTTTCTAACCATGGATCGCAGATACACAATGGTTACGCCTGGATCACCCAGGAAACATCCATACCTGTAAGCTATCTCAGCCTGCGAATTACGCCATGATGACTAGTAGACCGTAGATACACAATGGTTACGCCTGGATCCTCCAGGAAACATCCGTACCTATAAGCTATATCAGCCTGTGGATTTCTCTACGAAAAACATTCTACATAGATTGCAGATACACAATGGTTATGCTTGGATCCCCAAGGAAACATCTGTACCCTCAAGCCATCTCGGCCAGGCGAATTACGCTATGTAGTCGCACTCGTAAGACCAGAGAGATCGCCATGGAATTCGATGGACACTCGAGTATCATATCCGAAAAACCCAAATCAGAGGGAATAATATCGATAGAATGAATCCACAGTGTGGCCACAAAGCGGATACCAAGCAGAAGGCAATTTAGATATCTTTACTTTGAAAATGTGTATCATATAATACCTTTTCAAATCACTTTCAATTATCATACTTATACAAAGTCCATCGTATATAAAATTTAATTTTCAAATCGAATACTTTTCAAAGTCAATATCACACTTATATAGACTTCGATTATATAAGATTTCTCTTTCCAAATTGAGTACCTTTCCAAAACAATAGTTTTCAAATCAACCTCATACTTATACAAATCAATTTTATATAAGTTCGGTAACTCCCAAATCAAGTATTTAATAAAACAAGATTCTCAATTTCAATTCCTTTCAATAACATTTCAGTTTCAAAATCATATATCATTTCGCCAAATCATTTCTTCCAAATTATATATATTATGTTTCAAAGTTTCTTAAAACAGTAGATTTAGAAAATAATCCATATTTCCAAATCAACAAAATTTATGTCAAACAAATCCATTTCTAAAGTCATTATGTAAATACTGGGTTTAAATTTCAATCTATTTTCGAAACCAAATCTTTTCCTCAAGAATCACTTATCTCCAAATGATTACCAATTCTATAACCTTTCCTTTAAATCCTTTTATTTATTACTATTATTATTATTATTTTTTAATGATCTTCTTTACCTTTGAAAATTACTATTATTATATATAGTTTTATAAAAGATGTTATTAAGCTAAAACATTTAAACTAAATTTTGTTCAAAATATTTTGAAAACTAATTTTTTTTATTCCAAACGTTACAAAATTAAATTTCATATTAGTATAATTCAAAATAGTTTTATTCATTTACTTAACAAAACGGTTTCAAACTAATTTAAATTATATTAAAACATGCAAAACTAAACTTATATACTTTATCAAACTTACATACAAAACTAAATTAAATTAACCTTGATTTTGAAGTGCTCGAACTTTTTAAAACTAATCAAAGAAACCTAATTTTCCAATCCAAGAGTTGGAAATCAGCACCAAATCAGCAAATCAATTCCAATAGATAAGATTATACCAAAACAAATCTGAAACTCGAGGACTAAACACCGGCTTACTTTAAATCATTTCAAATACACACACACACACACACACACACACACACACACATATATATATATACATATATCCTTTGAATATCAACCCATACTTTGGAATCTGTAATCAAAATTTGTTTCACAAAATCACTCGCATGGAAAAGCTACTAAAGTGGCCTCTCCCCTACTCTGAAACTTGAAAATCAATGTTGATGATGCATGCACTCATTACCGAAATTATTTTCCAATGACACAAGTGAATTATGGACTTCTATTTTCTTGAAACTTCTTTGAAATCTCTTCGAAATCATTGGAATTCATTTGATTACTTTGAATACATTTGAAACATTTCTTATTCAGAAAATATCTTGAAATCATATTATTATTATATATTTTTCAAAATCTTAAAACCGATTTCAAAACACCGGAGTTCGATTCCTCGAAATTCAAATTCAAAACCCTTCAGTTATAAATCATTTTATATAAATCAAATTTTTTGTAAATTTTCAAAGTTTCAAATCCTTTCGAAACCTCGAATTCTCGTTTTTAAAAAAAGTATATAATCCTTATCGAAAGCATTTCATGTTTATATATAAAATATGGTCATCCTTATCAAAATAATAATTTCGATGTATGCACAATTCAAAATACAACCAAACACAAATTTCCAAGGAATGATTCAAGGATAGATTTCAAACAAACAAAGATTCAAATTTAAAGGAACTCTAATCAAATAGAATTCTGGTTCGAAGATAAGCTCGAACGAAGATGAGATAATGTAATTACCAAATAGAAGATGATAAGCCTATATAAATCGTAGCGATCATAACCGGTCAACCGTGACTTCGGCAATATAATCAATGTAGAAATCTAAGGCAAATCGATATTCGATCGCCAAAGTTAGAATCCAGATATAGTAGAAGGCAGGTAGCATCGTAAATCGAGGATACAGAAATCTCCTGTGAATCAATGCCAATTGTAAAGGAGTTTCACTCCTTTACAAATCATTCAAAGATTTGTGAAATCACCGCTCTTTATAGGGGTCATTCATTGTGGAGTTATGGAATGCTCCTAAACCAAAGGAATAAAAATAGGGAAGACAGGAATGGATTTCAGAACAAGTGGGAGCGTTCCAAAGTTCAAGGAATTCTAATCAATAAAAATCCTAACCAAGAGATTACTAATAAGGTGGATACAGAAGGGTTGAAGTTTAAAAAATCTTGATTTCAAAATAAGAAAAAAAAATTGCACCAATAATCTTTGAAAATCCTTCAAAATCATTTGGAAATCATTTTATACTTCGAAAATACATTCTCTCACAAAGAAATGATTCTAAGATTGATTTCACTCATTCTAGGTTATTTCTACCCTAACTCTAATGAGTTTTATCTCCACAGGCTAAGGTTTGCCTAAAAACCAAAGCTCTGATACCAACTGTAACAACCCGATATTTTCAGCCATTCGCATCCGCACATGTTGGACTTGAATTGCTCAAAATACCACATTGTACTAAAATTTGGAGCAAATAAAACCAATCACAGAATCACGGACACAGAAATATCAGAATAACTCGCAGCGGAAATAAAAATACCATAGTAGTTCATGAAGCTACTATAACAAAATCTCAAACAAAATACATAATATTAGTATGAAAACAATCATAATAGTGATCCCAAATACATAGAAGTCCA
This sequence comes from Allium cepa, assembly GCA_030765085.1. Taxonomy (NCBI): domain Eukaryota; kingdom Viridiplantae; phylum Streptophyta; class Magnoliopsida; order Asparagales; family Amaryllidaceae; genus Allium; species Allium cepa. The sequence continues at coordinate 208,168,911 of CM060944.1, forward strand.
CTATACAAGAGCTGAAATAGAACACTTAAACAAAAATAGATAGATATATAGATAGGCAGAATTTCCAACGATTCATAGCTACAGAATGAGAAATCCAAAGCTGAAATAATCAGGCCGACCCGAGCGTAAATTAAAACACAAAACACTCGAGTCAGGACATACATACTTATACTATGTAAACCAACTCAAGTAGACTGTAGTAGTAATGCACAATAACTTAAAGGATGCTTGGGATCACCCACCCTCTAAGGATCCTTTAAACCATCAATTAAACAGTAATAGACGTTTCATAGAAATGCCTATGTTAAAGTAAACTATGCAAATAACAGTGTTAATGTGGCTAGAGGAGCGCAAAGCTGCAGCAATCTCTCACCTCTAGTCCCCGTGCTTAAATTTCCAAAAAGATAGAATTCAATTTTTTTTTATAAATTTCAAATTAAAATCATTCATTTAAAACAATAAAAAGGTGGAGTCATTACACCGTCAAATCAAATATTAAATTCCCAAAAACTTACTCTTTCTAAGTTCATTTATTTAGTTAAACATTAAACAGTGAAATTTCCGCTTTCCACAGCACTTAGAAAATGCTGCGGTAAGTTATATTTGAAAACGATTCATTTCAAAAAAGATAGCATTTCAAAACTGCTGTAATAATTCAGTTTTGGTTGAAAAATAGTTAAATTTAGCAAATACAGCATTTACAAAACTGTTATAATAGTTCAGGGTTCAAATTAAAAGATTTAATTCAATTCAGCCAACTACAGCACTTAACAAGTGCTACTGTAGCCCTTTTTTTAGTTTAGGTTCAAGTTTTAGTTTCTGCAATTACAGCACTTACCAAGTGCTGCAATAGCCCTTAGTTAATTTTAGCCTTTAGTTCACTTGTATCAACCACGCACTTACAAAGTGCTGTAATATCCTTTACAACAGTTTCTAAGTTATCTTTAGAAACGATAGCATTTCTTAAGTGCTATTAAATAAATTTATAGATTTTCAGTACAATTTCAGAAACAGTTTAAACTTCAATTTAAACCATTTAAACTCATAATTTTTCATATTTTTCCACTTAAAAATGTTCTTTAAAAAGCCCTTTAACTTTTGATTTTTATAAAGTAAATTTCACAAATAAATATCAAATTTCTGAAAAATTCACTTATTAAAGTCAATGTACAAATTTTCTATTCTTTGCATTTACTTTATACTTTAATTTAATTAACCATTTCATAAATTAAAATTAATTTCCATTTTTATTTTCTTAACCTAACTTATATTTTTAAACCAGATTCTACATTTCCAAATCAAGTTATGTTTCAAATTACACTTTTAAGCATTTATTTATTTTACCATTTGAATTCACAGAAAATCAATAGCACTTTATTAAGTCATTTTAAATTCAAATTGAAATCCAACTATCATATTTACTTTCTTAACCTAAACTCCATTTCAAAACAAAATCACAAATTTCAAAAATAATTTATATTTCAAATTTAACTTAACCATTCATTTATTTAACATATTTAACTTGTAGAAAAATCACTAACACATTATAAAAATCATTTTAAATCCAGTTTTAAATCAAGTATCATAATATAAAATTTTATAGATACTTTAAAAATTTTAGAAAAACTTTATATAAAATAATCACGGGTCTGTATAATATTTCTAACCTAAGTCAAGTAATACGGATAATATATCCTTTCAATGCATAATTTACAAAGACAAATTCGGGTTTTATCATTTCAAAACCGCAATCCCAAGTAAAATAAAATAAATAAAAATCGTTCAGTCCTATATTTCATCCCATAATGATTTTTCCTTATTCTAAACTCCGTTCGGGTGTGTATCATTTCAATCCATAGTGATTCTATTCTACAGGGACTTGCAGTGTGATAAACATATATAAATAAATAGTATAGCAACATATAGCAGTAACAGATGATATGACTTATAAACAGGGTTAACATCATATGATTCGTATCACAGGTAGGTATAACATGATATAATAATTTCTACACATTCACTTGCGATCAATTCACAATTGTGTAAATGTCATGAGTGAATACTCACCTTTTTTTACGCTGGAGATAGCAATTCAAACTGCACAAATGAATTCCAGAAAGCACGATACGACATGAAACAGCATGACTATGGATTCAAGTGAGTGGAGAGAGCCAATACATTATCTTGTAAACAACCAATAACACAAACAATATAACATATGAATATACAACCAAAACAATATTGAACAAATGGAAATACAAAGCAACAAAGACAAGACCTTGCCTTATCACTCAAATGGATGGCCTAGGAGGAATATATGCTCAGCCATGATGATGCTAGGCTCGAGTATGGGTCATATGACACAGCTAGAAGTGGAGATGATGGTATAGTGGTGATAACATGAAGCATAAATAAGAAAAGGCAAAATAGTGGAGTTTGGTTCAACGTTTTGGCTCAACTATGGGTAAGTGGGGCTCGGCCATGGGGTTTTTAGATATAGTGATGGCTAGAGCTGCGGTTAAAGGTCATGTATTTGCTGGTGGTGGCGGCTATGGGGTGGCCGAAGTGATGTTAAGGGGTATAAGTGAAGTTAAGCTTGGCTAAGGCAATTTTGGTAGGGTTTTGGCAAAATTTTGTAGTGCAAGCTTCATATAGTGGCATAACCAGTATTGGTTACAGAAAAGGGGGTGGAGCTACTGTAGGTGGTGGTGGTGGAGGAGTATAGGCCGAGCAAGTCAAGGTAGAAGAGGAAGCAAAATCATTGAAAAAAAATAGTGAAAAGAAGAAGAGAAAATGGAAGAAGCCATGGCTTAATCTTTTCTTAGCCGTGAGTTGTTTTCAGATGTGAGAAATATTTCTCACATGAATGAGAATAGGAAAGCACGGCTGAAGCAAAAGAAAAGGACGGTCAAAGCTATTGAAAAGGTAATGGAAAAATGAAAAGGCAAAGGTTATATAAAAAGACATAAGAAAATGAAAGGACTTTGACTCTTGAAATTTCCTTTTCTTTTAAATCAAAATAAACTAAAATAAATCATTAAATAAAATAGAAAAAGAAAATGAAATAAAGTGAAAAAGAAAATAAATAAATATTTTAAGGAAAAATAGACAATAAATAAGAAAATAGCTGAATAATTGAAACTAGACTTTAAAAATTAAAAACAAAATACAATAAACATTAGGAAATTATAAATTGTGATGTCCCGGAAATTTAGGCAATATTTATTTAATAATTTCATTGATAATTATTTTAAAATGTGAAATATTGATTTAATAAATTAATTCAAACTGGAATTCTCTTTTGAAAATTTATAATTATTTAGTTTGTTTAATGATATTCTTTTCAAAGTTAAAAATATTTAAGTAATAACTTTATCTTTCTAAACCGATTTAAAAATATTTTATTTATAATGTATAAATGTTTATACATTGTAAATAGAGGATTTGGTTTTAATTAATATTAAATAAAGGATATTTTCTAATTTATATATAATTGTATAAATTGTAAATTGATTTAAAATGAGTATTTATTTTGTTTATAAGAATAAATATTGTTTAATTTTGTTTTATAATAATAGTTTGTTTTGTTTATTTTAAAATTGTTTTTCTTTTGAAATAGATTTAATTCATTCTTCTCTTTTGAAATTTAGTTTCATAAAGAATGTTATTTTAAAAATAATTAAACAAGCATTAAAATATAAGTGTATAGTTTTATAAAGAAACTTATATGTATTTAATTAAAGACTAATGTTAATTAATCATTTAGAAACATTTTAAAATAAATTAGAAATGGTTAAGATAAATTTAAATACATTTACAAATTTAGAATTCTCTTTTTATTTTGAAAATGAACATGTGTTAGCTTTTTAAAACATAGAGAAGACACTTGTAAATCAATTGTCTTACTTAACATAACAAGTGGCATGCTAATTTATTTTTGAAATTTATTATTATTGATAAGAAAACATAACATTACATTTTGTTAAAACATTTTCTTCAAATGAGACTTAAATCAGATTTTAGAAAGAAAACTGAGAACCAAATTCCATCTAAAATTTGTAAAACCAATTCATGTTCAAAATCTACAAACAAATACAATTTATCTTTAAACATGCAATCTTCCTCTTCAAAACCTCAAACTTCATATCTGCAGTCTAGAATCTGCATACAACTTCAATTTCTGCAATCAAAATACAAATTGATTTCTACAAAGCATGTTAAAATCTTCAATCAAATTCCTCATTTCTGCATGCTAAGTTCAACTCAAATCTGGAGCTCAACTCCAATTTAAAATCTGAGCAAAGAATGGGTATGCATGCATCATCATTACAGAAGCAACAAGCAACTTCAACTTGCTAATGACATTCAAGTTCATCATGCATTTCAAATATAGGTCCTGGAAATGAAGTCTGCACCTAAGATTGTTTCTGCATCCTTCTAAAATGTGAGTAAACCTTTAATTTTAAAAACAGTTCTTTTCTTTAAATCAAAGCTAAACAAAAATTGCCAGAACTTAAGCTTTGTATGCAAACTGTTTTTTTTTCAAGAATCAAAACTGCTATGATTGAAATTGCTCTGTCTCCATTTGGTTTAGTGGGTGACTTCACAATTTTAAAAGTGGATTTAAATTATCTGTTGCATGAGTACTGATTGAAACTAGCATGTTTGCTTGACTATAATGTGATGATGTTCTGTGTGTTCATTAACATGCATATATGTGTGATGCTAGCTATCTACAGACATGAATTCTGTTTTCTTATCTAGGCCGTTTGATGTCCATTTCCACAAGATTAGATCTCAGATAGCAATTTTTATGTAAATCAAATATGTTTTTTAGCATAGATTTAGGTTTATAAATTATGATATTGGATAAATTTAGTTTAATTAAGGATCTGTGCCTCTGAAAACAAATGTAACTGTCCTTATTTTTAATAATCATGAATCTAAAATATCTTAAAATATTAAAACAAGTTTAAAACTAGAATATATGTTTGAAACTGGGAATTTTAAAAAAAAATTAATACAGTTTTAAATAAACTGTTAGGGAAAGACATTTCTGTTTAAAACAGAAAAAGGAAATAATCTGTTAAGCTAGTGGGTTTAGGGTGATATGATGCTTCATGATTAATGGGGATTTGTTGTAGGAATGAAGGGGATGTTGGTGATGGATGATCAGAGGGAGAGGAGAGGTGATATTGAGTTTTCTAGGTGGACAGAGTTTGAATTGGTGTTTCAGGTTGTTGATCAACCTGAAATTTTGAAATATGAGTTACAGGGGAGATTAGGGAATTGGATTTCTGTTAGGGAATGGTAAGTGACTTGGTGGGGTTGTTCAGAGTGGCTGGAGATGGCCAGAATGTTAGTGCATATGCACTATGTATAGATAAAGTTCTGGTGAACTTAGATGGGGTGTGCAGGGTTTAATTGCCCCGAAGCAATCCTCGGGTGATTTTATTTTTGACTCGGAGCAGGGAGCCTTTGAACTCGAAGTTTATGATGGGGTTACTCGGGTATTTAGTTGCAGGATTTAGAATCTAAAATTTTACAGTTTTTAAAAAAAAACTTTGAGTGAAACTCATATTTTAAGAATTGTAAACTGATTCAAATGAAAGATTTAAACTGAATTCAAATGTAGCTTTGAATTCAAAGTTTTTAAAAGTAAAATCTTAAATTTAAACAAGATTTAAAATTCTGTTTTAAATCAAGGTTTAAAACAGTTTGTAGGTTTTAATTCAGGGAGAGTTTGCAGTTTTTAGATTCTTGAATGAAATTCATATTTTTAAGTTACAACTTGATTCAAGTACAAGTTGGATCTGAATTCAAGTAAAGTTTGAAATCCAAAGTTACTTTTTTAAATAAAAGAGGGGTTTGCAGGGTATGGATTACAGGTTTAAAAATCCTGTAGTTTTACAGTTTTGAATAAAATTCATATTTTTTAGTTGCAACTTGATTTAAGTAAAACTTGAATTTGAATTTAAATGTAGTTTTGAATTCAAGTTTTATTTTAAAAAAAAAATGAGATCTTAAATTTAAACAAGGTTTAAATCTGGTTTTAAATCATGTATAGAACAGTTTCAGGTTTGTTTTAAAACTAGATTTTTGTTTCAAAACAGCTTGTAAGATTTAATTTTTGAACAAATTTAAAATGTTTAAGCAAAATTTAAATTGTTTTGAAATTAAGTTAAGAACAGTTTCAAATTTACTTTGGAATCCAGTTTTGATTTCAAAGCAGTTTTGAATCCAGTTTTGAACATATTCAAAAGTGTGAAAATAGATTTGAAAATAGGAATTGATTTCAAATAAGTTTTAAACTTAGAAGAATTTGTTTCCTTTAGTATTGAAATTAAAATATGAAGTGTTTAATTTAAATTTGAAAATTGAAATAAATTTATTTTAAATCTTTCTTTATATTTAAGTAATGAATGTTGTTTAAACATTCATTTTATTTTAAGGTTTATAATTATTCTAACTTGGATTTATGTTTAAATAATTAAACATTTGAATCTTTTAATAAATTGGAATTTGAATTTAATTTTTAGAAATGTATTGTTTAATACATTTTGAATATAAATGAATTATTTAATAAGTAATTAAATTATTTTGAAATAATTAAGGATTTTACTTAATTATTTGACTTTTAAATAACGTTTTAGATTAATATTAATTAGAAATGATTTATTAATCTAATTCAAATTTTCTTAAGTATATAATTATTGAAAAGTGGATAATTAGTAAATGGTGATAATTATCAAGGGATAATTTAATAATTAATTAATGTAATTAATTTTGATAATTAACTAGATTAATTAATTGAATCTAATTAATTGAAATTTGTTAAGTATAATTAATAGTTAAAGTAATTAAGGAATTAATTACTTATTGTAATTAATTTTGATATGTGATTTATTTAAGTTAATTAATTTAGTTTAATTAATTTTAATAAATCATTTGATGATTTAGAAAGTAATTACTTAATGTAATTAGTGGAGCAAGATTACTTAGAGAAGTAATGATGATAATTACTGGAATGTAATTAGTAATTTAGATAATTACTTTTGTAATTAATTAAGGAATTAATTAATGATTAATGATTTGATAATTAGTTTATAAATAAGTAATTAAAGATAGATAATTACTAAATTGAATATTAATCAAGGTGATTAATAATTGGATTAATAACTAAATGCAATTAATTTTAATTAAGTAATTTATTTAAATATTAGAGATCATTAATTTTTATAATTAATGATGTAATTAAGGATTGTTTGATTAAGTAATAATTAATTAAGTGATTAATTAATTGTAATTAATTAAGGATAAATATAATTAATTATAATTAATTAATAAATGAGCAATTAAGTGTTAATTACTTATGATTAAGGTTAATTAATTTATGAATTAATTAAAGACTAATTACTTATTGTAATTAGTGAATGATCAATCAAAGATGTTTAATCAAGTTTAATACTTAGGAAGTGAATTAATTAACTGGGTTAATTAATTAATGGATGTTAAGCAGGATTTATAGAAGTGTTAATTAGTTTAATTTATTTTAAATTAATTAGAGATGGTTGTAATTAATTTAATTCATTTGAAATTAATTATAATTGATGGTTAATAAATCATTGCTTATGGATGTTATTGATTGAATGGTTGTGATCTCAGTAATGAGATTGGTTGTATCTGTATGATATGGATGATTGTTTAAGTATGATGGTTTGTGATGGATTATTTGGTTGTGATGATTATCTGTTTATGAATGATATAGATTATCTGTTTATGATATGGATGTGATTATCTAATGTTAGTTGTAGTTTATCTATCCCTGTGAAATAGATAATAATGAATTGAGTTAATTATTTAAAACCCTTAAGTATAACTTGGACATTAAAATGGCGTTTGGTTTCGATGAGACCGGGATCGGGTTTTCATATTTGGATATCCAAAAACCACATCGATTCCAATTAAACGTTAGGTCGTTAATCCAAGTGGAGCAAGTGAAGACTCGAGGTGTAAGGGCCATACGTCAGTATAACTCTGTGGGTGATTCCGTAATGAGTTGACGGAATAGTACTTATAGATTCGAGATGGAGATTTAGAGTGCAAGGATTATCGTCGTTAACTCTGAGGGTGATTCCAATACGAGTGTAACGAGATAATGCCTTCGGTTTCGTTCGAACCCGGAACGAACTTGTATGGATTGAATGCTTTCACAACATCGTCAGGTGGACGATGAGCATTCTAAGATTGATATGTCCTATAAAGGTAATCGTAGCCTCAAGCCTCATCAACCAGGAATGGCTAAAACAGGGGAGGTGGAGCAAGGCTTCGTGGGTAGCCCCCACTTGAGAGCAAGATTTACTTCTGTCTAGAGGTCCCTTTATATTCGGCTGTGTGGCAGTTGGTGACGACCAATCTGCGGGGTGTTCTTGTTCGGAACTGTTCAGTAAGGAACGGGTCCGGCTTTGTGTTGCAAGGGAGTGGGAGTACTCCTCGGTACGGTGATCTAGGCCACGTACTGTGACGGGCGGTACCCGAGTAGCCCTGCCATTGTTGGAAACCCATTTACCCTACGAGACCCTACGGTTTTGTTTGTATTGCCCACTTTTGTGGCTAGTAGCTGGAATTTAATGAATGTAACAATTTCAGCTGTTTCTTATTTACTTGAAAACTCTAGACACTATTATAATATCACTAGATTTCCTATCAAATGTTTTGATTAGCGTAAGGTAAAAACTTTTCCATGTTTATGTGTGGGAAGCCTTACGTGATACCTTTTGTTTTCAAAGGATTTTCTAAAGTTAAGCAACTTTTAACCCCGTTTACTCACACCAGACCCCTGTCTGACCTGAGTGTTTATTTTCTGTTTTATTAAACTCTTGGGTACTCATATTTCGTATGAGTAGTCAAGTGTTTCAGGATTGCTTTGACAAGTTCTGGAGGAGATAATGGAGCAGGAGGCTTCAGCGTGTAGATATATTTAGTGGTTTCGTTGTGTTTGAGTTGTATCTGTTTCTCTGATGTACTTGAATTGTAATAGCTAGACAGATGTTTATAACTGTCTAGTTTGTGTTGTATTTGCTGTTTAACTCTGATGTATATGATACTATGTAAATTATTATGTGATATATTATAATTTATTCGATTCCGCTGTGAGATTCTGATGTGGTTTGTTCTTTCTTTCCTTTCTTTTCTCTTTTCTATCCCTTTCTTTCTTCTTAGCGATGCGACTTCCTGGAGTGTGGAAGTTGGTTCGTTACATAAATACACTTTTAAAATGTTTTAAAAATAAAATATATGCATCACATGTCATATTACACATATCTACACAAATTAGAACTAACAAAAATATTATTTATATAAAATAAAATAAACAATTTTGTTAAATAAACAATTTGCACACAATATTATAAAAAGCATAACATTCACATTATAATTCGGATTTCAACGAAACGAAAAGTAGTATTCTTGAAATTTAATTTATTTTGATAATAAAAGATAAAATTAAAAAATTCAAATATTTAAATTTTAAATTTAAAAGTCAAAGTTTGACCAAATTGACCAAAATTCACATTTTCTGGAAAATATTCAATTTATTCTTGTTTGGACATATAATTCACATAAAAATAAAAATTTATATTTAATATAACAAGATTTATTCATTTTAATAAAATATAGTTTTTAAATCAAAAATCAATTTAAAATAAATCAAAATATACAATTAAAATAATCATAAAATACCGGGTTGTTACACGCTATTAGAGTGGCACGGCTAGAGCATGTTAGAGGAATGATGTCAGTACTTTAGATATATACCATATATCGTAGTAGTACATGACAGATATATTTTTTATATACGAGACTTGTTGTATCAGATATTCTATTCTGACTTTCTATATTGATGTTTATTTATCAGTTATTTCCGCTAGTGCAATCTCTTATTGTTTATCCTGTTATGTTCATGTGTATTCAGTATATTATGTGTTATTATTCCATTGTGAGATCCATCAATATGCATCAGTACAGTGTTTTGTTTTAATTTTATCCTAACAAACTATCTTTTATGGTATTCAAAAGTTGGGCGTTGTCATTTGATATTGTTTTCAGGGTATTATGAAGGACGATTTGCTACATTTGGTATCATAGCTTAAAATCAACACTCACGACTAAGTGGACTAGCTTGAGTTAAGCAACTGGTGAAAAAGATATACCTTTATTAATAGTTGATTTCGAAGTGCAAACTTTTTATTCGACTGTGAACTTTCCAAATTTCCCTTTATATGAAATTCTTTATTAATAGTTATACTATATTTGTTGTCATGCTTTTTTGGTATTAACATGAAATACCAAAAATATCTCTCTACGGATATTATTAAAATTTAGCATCACTTAAAATTAGGATTTGGCAATTAAGCTTATTTTATAAATTCAAAATTTTATCAGAAAATATTTACTAAGTCTTATTATCACTTAAAAATAGGATCTAGCAAATAAACTACTTTACAAATTTATTTTTTACTATTTAATAATATAAATAAAAAATTTAAACTCACAAGAAATTAGATATTGCAACTTAGGAATAAAATTTTAAATTACCTACATATGATTCAATACAAAATATGAATAAATATATGTGCAAATCATTTTCTTTTGAACGTATTAAATAAATACGATTTGTAGAAAACAAATTCTGTCTTCTTCATCATGCGCGAAGCGAGTGACGTAATGCTCGTGTAGAGAGAGCATACTCATAATTTTCTATTATATAATATTGCATACACCACTTTTCTTTCGAACTTTAATGTAATTCTATCGTTGATTGCTAACGTATCTTCACTTAGGTTATCGTTATGAGCAGACGGGATATACGAGCAACTATGGTTTGGTAGTCCGAGAAGCCTGATTGGTTCACAGGCTATTTGGATATGTTTCGCCGCCTTCAGAAATTCCAATAGATGTGGTAGGTGTTGAAGGTGGTGTAGTGACCGATGCATAAGCTTTCGATTTGAGTAGGATTGGTTAATGAAGCATGACTTGGTTTCACGTCCAAGTAAGATTCGTTGGATGCCCGGTAATAAGCAAAGATCGAGCGGATGACTTATATGTTTTTTGCATAGAGTCATTCATGTAAGAAAATTTTGTCTTTGTGTTAATAAATCTTTGGTTGTGGGGTAAATTCCATGCGCCAAAGAGATATTTCTAAGGATCGGCCATTCATGTACCAGTTTCTAATTATTATTGCAAGTGTAGGGTTCTAGGTCATTTGCACAAGTTAGACAAGGATTTTTCACTCGATTCTTAAAATCGAACACTTGAGCCAGATCTTTGAGGTGAGAGAGAGATTTTCAAAGCGTGACCTTAGTCATGCAAAGAATTTTCGATGGTCGAACCAAGGGATTGGATCAGAGTTCACGTGAGAGGAGTTAGGTGGCCGACCCTAGTATAAAAAAATTGTGTGAGCGAACAAAGGATTGGAATGGCCGTCGTATATTATTTTAGATAATCTTTATTTATTTTTAACATCAATTATATTATATTAGTTATGTGATGACCTGCCTTTTTAACCCTCAAAACTCGACACTAATTCACCCATGATTTTCACATGCCAAGTATCCAAGTGCCGAAAAGACATATTATTGGAGTGAAAAAAAAAGAAAAGACAAAATAAAATCTCACATCATGATGAGTAATATATAATATCCAAATGATCTTTACAAAAGAAAACATTATTATACATAAACAACCAGAGTTTATCCTATCATCAGTCTGGGCAGTTATTAACATCCTGTCCCTACACACGCTGATAAGCTCAAAATAATTAATACAGTGGAAAATAAAATATGTCAAGTCTTGGAAGCATCTGGCTCACCACTTGAAACTCTAAGTATCCAAAGCAAACTCTTGAAATATTCGGGTTTGACCCAAGTATTGTAAGAAACTAACACCGGGATCAGTCTGGTAAACCAACGTGAAACTCAAATCATATGGATTGTTATATACTATAAAACCTTTTACAAAAATAAAGGTATTTCATAAGACTACATCACATGTAAACACGGTCGGGTTTTTACCTTAAAATAGCCAAACCATTTTATCAAAAAATCCAATGATATTACAATAATGTCTAGGGTTAAAATAAATAAAGAATCATAGCTGGAATGGTTACAGTAATTAAATTCAACAACGTATAAGTATACAACTAAATTCATAAAGGCACGTATTAAAAAATGGATTCCATACAATGACAAGACTATTGGGTTGCAACATGTCATGGTACACCTTTAGAAAATGCAACGAGGGCCTCAAAGGGACCCCACCAACACAAAATGGCTTACCCCTTCCTAGAGAATACTGAATATGTCATCCCAGTTGTTTTGCAACCTTTTGTCTTGAGCTCACATGCACATACCAAAATCATAAATAGTGATCTGGAAGGGTGATGTCCATACCCTAATGGGTGCAAACCACATGGCCCTGCTACATATCCCATGTTTTAGTCATTACCGGGTGTCGGGCTTGAGGCTACATTTAATCTTTTTAGCAAATCCCACTTGAAATACTAACAGTGCCCTCCAAGCAAAAATGCAATGCTAGCATTCATCCATACAAGTTGTTCAGGATATCAATGAACCAAAGACACTACTTTTACTACATCCTTTTGGAATTACCATCAGAATTAGTAGAAAATAGCCATTGCACTTCAAAGAACTCCATCTTCTATTTTCATCATCTTCAAGATATCTCCAATTCGAACATTTTTGCTAATTCGAAGTGGTTTTCAGATAACTTATGTTTATCCAATATCGGTCTCTTTGAACCAACAAATTATAGTTTCCGATTGGCTCAATCTCGGTTCTTTCAGAAGTAGCAGACTATATAAGAGTACCAAAGGGATCTCTAATATACCTTATTAAGCGAAGTGACATTTCATGGAAATGATTTTTCCCGAGGGATCTCAAACCGTATGAAATCGTGAAGCTTTCATATACTCCCTAAGTCAACATAGCTCAAGTTATCGATAGTGGACAAAATATTATTTGGTGTAAGTATATAGTTTTCATATGAAAAATTGAACATTATATACTTATCACCACTTTTGTATATCAATGCTATAATATCCCTTGATTAACAATGAAGTCGGACAAGTTGGCTTAAACCATTGTCTAGACGTACATTCTTAATCTCTCGTAGATAGAAACCGACTTCCATACCTCAAAATTTAGTGTCAAGTATAAGATGAAGTACCTTCCATATACTTAATTAATCACGACCTTTTTATAGAAATTAACCCTCTTATACTTATCATGTTTTCAACATTCCTACTTCTCTATCCCTTGCCCAGAATTGAATCAGGGCGTTGGTTGCTATGGCTTTGCCTTAGTTAAAATACTACGATTCAATATCTCACCGATAGAGAAAAATTTACTCATAGGCTTTTAGTGCTAAATATAGATGACTTATTTTCCCTAAAAATATCAACATTTTATCATTACTTTATCTTATTTGTTTTGTGTTACTTAATAGCAACAATAAAGAAATCCCTTGCATAAACCAAATTCTTATTGAGACGATCAAAAAACCCAACTTCACATTTATTACTACTCTTTGTTTTCAAACTGGTACTTTTCATCGATTAGAAATAAAACCGTTCAAGTTAGGGAATCATTGCCTCTTAAACCTTGACTCGACAACACTTCTAACTTTCAAAATAGAAACAAGTTTCATACCTCGAAGTCTAGAAATTAAAATAGATCCAAGAGTTCCAACATACTTGTTCTTAAAACATTTTCCAAAATCACTTATTTAAACAAAGTTTGATTAAAAATGCAACATCTTTTCCTGTATAAAAGTAAACACTTTACAATTGATAAATTCCAAACCACTCTAAAACATCTTCCCTTTACATAGGTAAACGAGTGATTTAATAATAACAAATTTTTATAAATCAACTTCTTTTCCAATTTCTCGAAACCATTTACTATGTGTCCACAACCTCTTTCCTTTTCTCAAAAATATTTATTACAGTAATAGTGTTGAAATCCATGCTTCTTTCCTCTTTCTAAAATTACTTTTAAAACTCTTTAAAATAAGTTTGAAACTTGTATTTAAAACTTTCCTTTAAAGATAGATGGTTTTAAACAAAACTTGCCTTTTGAAACAAAGGAGTAAAATTTAAACCTCTTTTTTAAATAACGAAATAAAATTTCATAAATATATTTAAAACTCAAATTTTCCTTTTAAATACTTATAATACATTTGAAAAGACATTTCAAAATATCCAGAATAGACAATTCTTTTTACTTTACAAAAATCATTAATTTTCAAATTACATCCATAGCGACTATCATTATTTGGACCGTAACTTTTAAAACTTTGTTTTGAAAAACAAATAGCTTTTAAACCCTTTCTCTCGATATTTTAAAACACTTTAATAACTTTGCAAAAAGGTTTAAAAACAAAAATCAAGTTTGAAAACCATTTCAAAACACTTCAGAAAAAGTGGTAAATCGCTTAAAACGAGCACGAGATTTCAATATCGCAATAAAACCAACAACAAATAGTTAACTATAACTAAGTAGCATTTACTTTCCATATACATAAACATTTACTTGATCAAAAAAATATGAAAATTAAAATCCAACAAGGTAAGAAATCCTTTACGATCCCTCTACAAAATTTTCATTCTTCGAAGTGTTTTCATGGTGACCTATTCGCTAAAGAGCACTTCAACTTCCATTCACTTTTCTTTTGTCCCATATAACACAATGGTTGTTTATGTCATTCGCTTTCAAGCGGGAATCAATAACAACCAACAATATATGAACATCACAAATACACACATATAACACTATAGGCCAGCACTGAATTGTTACAATATTTTCTCAATTTTAAAACTATTTTAGAATGAGATATCTCACTTTAATTCAAAACAAACATAAAATCACCACCTTCCATCTAGAATCTCATGCAAATGGCCACAACCCCCTTAGGTGTTCATGGCCCAAAGAAAAATGGGTTTTGGCTTCAAACTTTGGAACTTTAAAACATAGAGAGTAACTATATTATTCTAGGCTTGTTTAAGTGTTTTAAGGAAGAAAGAAGGTTTTTTTATAAGGTTTTGGAGATTTTAAGAGAAAAAAACTGGAGTGGAAAAGAATTGAGAAAGGAGAAGTAGAAATTAAAATGAATTTGTGAACCGGAAGTGCACTTTAATAAACATGGAAAATTTTGATAAATTACACCACATACCCTTAAGCCAAATTACACAAATATCCTCCAAACCCTTCCATGCAAGATGAACAAATGTATTTTCCATCAAATCACAAAAGGCACTTAGAACAAGAATGAAGTGTCTTTTCTTACATTATTAACTTAAACAAATACCTCTTTAATTATACTTACTTTTACAAATCCTTTTTACTTTATTAAATCACTTATTATATGTATAAGTGTATGTTACAAAGTGTACATATATGTTCAAAAATGTTGCTGCAACTTCTGTTCGATAAAAAGTCGAAAGTCCGAAAAATGATTTTTGGTCACATTTTCAATTTTTCGTCGATTATTTAACTCTTTAAAGGAATTATCAAAATAGGTTCACTATTATTATTTATTAATTAAAAGAGGGTTATTTGACCATTAAAAAAATTAATTGAATATTTAAACTTAATTAAGCATTCATAAATCAAAGCGGTACCTTTCCCCCTTAAAAGATTTTCGACCCCGAAATTTCACCAAAAGAAAACACCCAAGAAACAAGCCCTACTAATAATAAACATTTTCCAAAATGTTAAATAAGTAACAACAAACTTAATGTTTGTCGAGGTTTACAACCTTCTCATCACCCAAGGATGATAAACAATCTACTAAGCATAACTCATGCTCAACAGCCATGGGTTATTACTCAATTGATCATCCATACTACCTTATGAAAAAGCAATGAGTCATCTACCCAACTCCATAAAACATTGAAGGCAAATGTATGTATGCCCTTATGATGTATATGTCGGAACTGGGTTTATGGGTGAATTTTAAAATTTTTACCATATTAGATTTTCATTGGGCTTATGAAGTCTATTTTCTTTAGAACATTTCTAAATTTAATTTAAATAAAATCATATATTTCATTTAAGTTTATATAATTTATTCGATTTATTTTCTATTTATATACAAGTATACATATGTATCATATACATATGTATATGTGTGTGCATGTGTAACATGATATCGTGCAAGGTATAACATGCCTGTATATAGATGTCGGGATTTACATCGCAATTATACATTTGCTCATCCTATATGTATTTTGTGTTTGTTCAAATATATGTGTATGTTTACAATTAGTATATTTGTATCTAAATATTCAAGTAATATATATATATATATATATATATGTATGTATGTATATTAGAAAACATTATATAAATAAATATATACATATATGTATATATATATATGTAAAATATTATATTATATAAAAGAATAAAAATAAATACATATATATATAATACACAGTTTGATTTTTTATAAATATACATGCATATATCTAAATGTATTAAAGTAACAGAATTATATATATGTGTGTGTGTGTGTATTTGTCTGTATCTATAAATAAAAATATAACTATTAAATGTAAATATGATTTAAAATATTTTATATAATATAAAATTTTAAATAATTTTTTTAGTTACATTCCAAATCGAATGCACTACAATTCCAAATTAAATATAATTTTATTGTGTATGTAAATATAAATATATTAGGGATGAATTAATTAAATAATAATAAATAAAAGATATAAAATACATACATAATAAATATTTCTAATCTTAAAATTTCATAAAATCAGTAATACTATTAAATAGCATTAGAAATATTTTTGGATTTCCTAAGTCAAAATAATATTTGTTATTAATTAATTTTTTTTCGAATGAATTAAAAATAATTTTTAAAAATGTTAAATTTGTCTAAAAAATCTAATTTTTTAACCTAGAGCATATGGGACAGCTTGCGAATTTAAAAAAATAAATATTAAAATGAATTTTCGGAATATGATTTATTTTATAAGAATTATTAACTCGTATAATGATTAAATAATGATAAAAAAATATTAAATAATTACCAAAAATAATTTTTATTTACTATAATTTATGTTTAATACAAATGTATAGTTTAATAATATTATAACAATTATTTATGTTATATAATTATATAGTTTAATATAAGTCATATAAATAAATTAGTTAATATATCAATATATATATATATATATTAATAAATATAAATAATTAAAAATAATAATTTCGACCGTGTGTATCGGATCCTTATGGGAAAAATATTTTTATTTTACTTCATAAACACATACACATAACCAATCATTGTGACAGCAGCAATACCTATAGGAATCCCACCCAACAACAATATAATAATAGCAATATATGTATATACATGAACAAGACATTTATACAAAGGTAATACATCATATGTATAAAAAATACTTACCTAAAGCTAATGATCCAAGTCCACCTTCTAATGATGAGTTCTCCTCCCTTAGAAAGCTTCTCGATTCGTAAGATTGTCAGTCCTTTAACCGTAGACCCTTTGCTACCAAATAGCTTTTGACTTGAATTGATTTGAGTTTTGATGAAGTATATAGAGAGAAAAATTTAGACCATAAAATGATAGAGTAGGCAACAAAAATTTCTTTTGCATTAGGGTTAGGAGTCATTTTATAGTGGAAGGAATGGAAGATGGACCATATGTCTTACATTTTCTCCCCAAATCTGAGCCATCCATCTCAAATACTACTAGCCCATTTTTAGGCCCCCTTTACATCTTTTGGGTCGAAATTTGCCGCCCCTTTCATGGGCATTAAACTCATTTTAAGCCCAAATAAATATTATTAATTAAATCTAATTTGACTGCTTATGATTTTCAAAAAATATACCCTATTGGATCTTTATTGGGCCTATAAAGTCTAATTCATTTAGAACATTTCTAAATTTAATTTTAACAAAACCATATATTTCATTTAAATTTATAAATTATTGATAGAAATTTATTCAATTTATTTTCAATTTAGGTATAAATATACATATGTATCATATACATATGTATATGTGTGTGCATGTGTAACATGATATACCGTGCATGGTATAACATGTTCATATATGGATGTTGGGATTTACATCACAACAGACAATTAGGTCATCTTATATGCATTGTATGTTGTCCAAATATGTGTGTATGTTTACAATTATTATATGTGTATATAAATGTCCAAGTAATATATATATTATTAGAAAATATTATATAAATATATACATACATACATATAGATGTAAATAGTATATAAAAAATAAACATATATATATATATAATATATAACTTATTTTTTTATAAATATACACACCATATATATATATATATATATATATATATATATCTAAATGTATAAAAGTAACATAATCATATATATGTATATATAAATTATTAAATATAAGTATGATTTAGAATATTTTATATAATTAAAAACTTTTAAAAAAAATTATTTTCATCCCAGATCAAATACACAACATTTCCAAATTTAAATATAATTTTATTATGTTAATATATATATATATATATATATTTTAGGAATTAATTAGTCAAACAATAATAAATAATAGATAGAAAAAAATATATATCAAATATTTCTTATTTTCAAATCTCATAAAATCAACAATACTATTAAATAGCCTATTTTTTGGATTTTTCTAAGTCAAAATAATATTTTTGTTAATTAAATGCTTTTCGATCAAATTGAAAATAATTTTTAAAAATATCAAAAACAATATAAAATCTAAATTTTGACAAAGAGATTATGAGATGTCAAATTAATTTAAAAAAAATATAAAAACAAATTTTCAAAGCATAATTTATTTTATATGAATTTATTTATTAACTCGTTTAATGGTTAAATAATAATAAAAAATATTAAATTATTTTCATAAAAATATTTTCGTTTACAAAAAATTATTTGTAATATAGATGTATATTTCAAAAATATTAGATCGATTATTTATGTGATATTGCTTTATAGTTTAATATAAGCCATATAAATAAATTAATTAATGTATATATATATATATATATATATATGTATGTATGTATGTATTAATTAGTAAAATATAAATAAGTCAAAATAATACTTTTAGTTTTGTGTATTGGATCCTCATAGAAAAATTATATTTCTATTTTATTTTATGAACACATGCACATAACCAATTAATATGTGACAACAGCAATACCTATAAGAGTCTCACATAACCAATAATATAGTAATAGCAATACACACACACACACATACATACACACATGAACAATATACATTTATACATAGGTAATACATCGGATATATAAACTGTACACTTACCTAAAACTAAATCCCTTAAGTCTACGTTAGAATGATGAATTCTCCTCCCTTCTTCTCGATTCACCGGATTGCCAGTCCTTTAACCGCATACCCTTTGCTATCAAATAGATATTGATTTGATTTGAGTTTTGATCAAGAATATAGATGGATAAATGTCGGCCATAAAATGATAGAGGAGGCAACGAAAATTTATTTTTGCATTAGAGTTAGGAGTCCTTTCACAATGGAAGGAATAGAGAGAAAGGTGGATCATATCTCTTACCCTTTCTCCCCAAATCTGAGTCATCCATCTAAAATTCCCCTAACCCATTTTTTACCCTCTCCTTACATCAATTTTTTATAAATTTGCAACTCTGTACATGGGCTTTAAACCAATTTTAAGCCCAAATAAATATTATTAATTAAATCTAATTTAATAGCTTATCAATATCGCATGCCGATCGATATTTTTATAACTATTATAAGTACATAATAATATTTATTCCTTAAATCATATTCAAATTTCATAATTAATAATTCATAAATATTAATTAATTTAATTAATATATAACAATTATAAACTAATTAGATCATTTGGTTTAAAGAGAATTCATCATTTCAGTTGTATGACTCCCACGTATAAATTCGGTCAGCGATTAACAATGAATTATTCGAATGTTAATGTTCACACGTCACTTAGTAGGTGGTGTGATATTTTGGCTAAATTCATCACTTACTTAGTTTCGATAAAATCCGATTTCACTTTATTAATCATCACTCGGTTGTGACATTTATTTTGACTAATTCCCTTCATCAAAATTATATCACTTTGGACTTACGGAATTTGTTTATGGTCAAAATTCCAGTATTATCCATATTTAACTCTATAGTCCAAACATAAAATCCTTGGTTCATAACAACAATTATTATTAACCGAAATGCTCTGACCAGAGACTTTGACTTTGAGCTGACTTGAGTTGACCATGATACTAACCCATATAACTGAGGAGACGAATCCTCTCTTGAATACTGCTTCACTTCTAATAATTCCACTCGGTCCAACTATAGTCACTCGATGGAACACCATGCCTTGGTTTGGCTATAATCAAAGCAGAGCCTTCATATTGAAAATCCACAATATTCTCAAGTCGAGAGTACTGTGTACGTCAACCGCATCGATATTTTCTGTTTGACCTTAGTTATATTAACCAACAGAAAACTATTGGGTGAGTCGTTCCAACGTTATCCAATAACTATCAGTGCGTGATCCCTTGATGCCTCCAATAGCAATAAGTAATACATTTTCCAACACTTGGAGAGCATTATGTACTCTAATCTCAACGTATTATCAATATCCAGTCTCGATGCATCTTGACTAGAAACATTTAAAATGGTATATCTATTTTCATTGTTATAAATTACTCACGGTCATAGCACTTTATAACTACTATCACAAAAACATACCATTTATGGATTTTCTATTAAATACTCTTAATTAAATTAATTAATATAACACATCATATCAAGTATATAATAGAAAGAAAAACACCGTTTATTTCGAACAAGATTGGTTACAAATTTAGATATATGTAACAAATTACATAATTGCTCCTAGGACGTACCCTTAACTCTATCAATATATAGATCATCCGTATGCAATATTTGATTCGATCACCCACTCAAATACATAAGCTTCTCTTTGAAGTAGCATCGCTTATCCAACTTCACTAGCGCGGACTCCAATTAGGCTTCTTGATTAGGAACCTCCGTTCTCTTTGCATAACCATATACTATGATTGAAAACCTCGATACCATATCAAGGACCCTCACCAAATGTTCTCAATCAAGAATCAAGGAATGAATCCTTGTTCGAACCAATATGAATCACCAAAGTCATGTGCTCGAATCTTTGATCAAGAACTTTGCGAAGAAATGATCTACGTATAACTTACATATTTATTCTCGTTGGTTCTTACTTATAACAATTTCTTTTTATTTCTACAGTTATTTCTGAAAACATTTCATAAAAATACAACTTATGTTTAAACTTGTGTAATACCCTATGATGTCTTAAGAGTATATATAACTATTTGATTAAATCTCTTATCTTTTCTTAAATTCAGATGTAGGCCCGAAATAATTCCAGGTCTTAAAATTGAATCTACCTCTTCAACCTCTTTACTCATCTGGTCTGGAAAGTAGCGAAGAAGAGTAGGATGCTGGTTTTCAAACTTAGTCCCAGAGTCCACTTTTCCTTAGACTCCTCTAAGGTAAATATTTTTATCAGTCGACCCAATAACATCAAATAGTTCATGTAACTTAGATATCAAAACAAAAGACTTGGCTTCAATAAAAAAAAGTTTACTAAAACCTTCTTATTAAATTGTACCCGTCAAAACTTGCATTAAATAATTTCTTCCCTAACCAAGAGTAACATAAATCCATACTAAAAAATTTATTTATCAACATCTCCTTTATCAAAATACCCTTTTATATTGAATCCATTTTCTTTTAAGGAAACCTAAGAAATTAATACCCAATTTTTATTTTAAAGCCTTTATGAAATAATACTCTACATTTCAATCTATAAAACATATACATATAGATCGAGTAACACCAAAATGATGCCAAGGAACTGGGTTCTACCAAATAGTATCATATATTCCTTTATAGAAAAGGGTACTACTTAAGAGAAGTGCTTACCATCCAAACACATTTCTTGTCCATTTTTAGTTAATTTCGAGTGCTTGAACTAGTTAACCTAAAAATACTTCTTCTTTTTCGAATCCCATTTTGAAACAATACTATATGTATTTCTAACATATATAAAATAGCTTCAGCATTTTATTTACTAAAATCTGCTTTCGATTCATTTGGATTCGAACTTGTTTCGATCATATAATGAAAAAGGGAATAATTTACTAAGTGCACTACAATGTTCGCCTAAGCAAACATCTATTCGTTATTTAAAAGATCATTAAGAACACCACAAAACTAATCGAGGCTCATTCCTTGAACTATCTAAAGAAAATATACCTTACTTAAAATTCTCCTTGAAAATTATACTTATATATACTTTCAAGCAATATTATTATCACTTTCTCCTAAAAAAATCACTTGAAATCTTTTTCAAAGACACCAGGATTTAAATTCTAAAAATCCTCTTTATTCATTAAACACATTTTATAAACTCAATTTTATAAAATTACGTTTATAAAATAACTTCATATATTATAGTAACTCTTTTAACAAAGTTAACTTATTAAACCTATATTATTTATGAAAGCCTTATAGTCAAATCGTGAAACTGAATTCACAATTTATTTTATTTAATTCAACCAAATAACAAATGCACATAAACTGACCAAGCATGAATAATCAAAACAAGTGACGATAAATAAATATCATCATTCCCTTACAAACAATCACAAAAAAATAACTATATAGTAATTTTTTTGGAAAATTATCCTCTTATATACAAAATGTTAAATTGAGGTAAAATTATTTCATTTACCAGTTTCAAAATAATATAAAACATTTTTATGGCACTAACAAAAACGCACTTTCATATATAATACATTCAAACTCATTGTAGGGTGCCAGTTACCCTATCTCTATTGAGTTTGCCCCGCCAGGGCAATAGTTCTCGCATTACCTTCACCCCTGATACCACTATGTCAATTCGCCCTTTTGATCCTAAAAAATCAACACTAATACATTCACGGTATTCATGTATCGAGGATTTGAGTTTCAGAAAGACAGATTATTAGGGTGAAAGAAAAGAAAAGACAGAACGTAATCTTACATTGTGACGAGTAATATATAATATCAAAATGATCTTTACAAAAAAACTTTAAAATGTATAAAACAACCCAAGTCTAACCTATCATCGTCTTGAATAGTTATAACAGTTCGTCCTTCCAAATGCTGATAAATACAAAACAAGAAATACAGTAGAAAGCAAAATACGTCAAGTCATGGAAGCTTTGGGCTCGTATCCTGAAACTCTAAGCATCCAAAGCTAACTTTGGAAAATACTTGGGTCTGACCCGAATGTCATAAGAAAATAACACGTAGATCAGTCTGGTAAACCAGCATGAGAAATTCAGATTATATGGGTTGTATATATTATAAAACATTTCAAAAAATAAAGGTATCTCGTAAGGTCATGCTGCACATAAACATGGATGAGCTTTTACCTTACAATAACCAAATCATTTTATCAAAAAATCCAATGATATTATAACAATGTTTGGGTTTTAAAATAAATAAAGAATCCCAGCAAGAAAGGTTACATTAATTACATTTAATAGCTTATTTAGTATACAAGTAAATCTATGAAGGAATGTATTAGAAAATGAATTCCATATAATGGTAAGGCTACCAGGACATCGCGTGTCATAGTACACCTCTAGAAAATGTACCGAGGGCCTCAAATGGACCCTATACCAACCGACCCACTCCTTCTTGGATAGTACCGAATATATCAACACCCCAGTTGTTTTATGACTTTTCCTCATGAGATCACATGCACGTACCAATCTATAAATAGTAATCTAAAAGGGTGATGTCCATACCCTAATGGGTGCGACCCATATAGCCTTGCCGCATATCTTCTATTTTAGTCATTACCGGGTTTGTAGCTTAATGCAATGTTTTACCATTTGAGCAAATTCCACTTGGAATTCTAACACTGTCCTCCAAGCAACAATGCAATGCCAAAATTCACCATATAAGTTGTTCAGGATATGAACAAACCGAATGCACTACTTCTACTGCATCCTCTTTGGAATTACACTCAGAGTTAACAGCATGTAACCTTGCATTTCAGAACTCCATCTTTGATTTTCATCATCTTCAAGTTATCTCCAATTCGAATTCTTATGCCGGTTCGAAGTGTTTTTTTGGATAACTCATGTTTATCAGATTTCGGTATATTCGAACCAACAAATGATAGTTTTTGGTTGACTCAATCCTGGTGCTTTTAGATGTAAGTGGACTATATGAGAGTCCCAAGGTGATCTCTAATATACCCTTTAAGCGAGAGACATTCCACCAGAATGAGTTCTCCTGAGGGATCTCAAATGATATGAAATCGTGAAGCTTTCATATACTTCCCAGGTCAAAATAGGTCTAGTCATCAATAATGGACTATTAATAGTGAACAAAACCATTATCTGATGTAAGTGTATGGTTTGCATATGGAAAATAGAACATCATATACCTATCACCACTCTTTGATTTCAACCCCGTGCTATCCTTCGATTAACAATGAAGTAGGACAAGTTAGAATCTAATATTTCTTTGATGTACATTGTTAAATTGTTAAAGATTGAAATGGGCTTCCATACCTCAAAATTTAGTGTTAATTATAAGATGAAGTACCTTCTATATAGTTAATTAATCAGGACTTATTTATAGAAATCAACCCTCTTATACTTATCACATTTCTGACATTTCGACTTCTCTATCCCTCGCCTAAAATTGAAGTCATGTAAGTGAAAGCACCGGTCACTCCGGCTTTAACTTAGTATAAATACCACAATTCTAGATCTCACGAATGGAGGAAATTTTACTTGTAGCCCTTTAGTGCTAAATATAATATGACTTATTTTTCGTAAACATATCAACATTTTTGCACTACTTTATCATATTTGTTTTGTGTTACTTAATGGCACTGATAAACAATCCCTTGCGTAAAACAAAGTCATTTTGAAATAATCGAAAAATCCAACTTAATAATTTATTACCAGTCAGTGTGCGACGACCCGCCCTTCTCTCCCAAATAGACGTATCATCATTAAGAAAGAAAGGGATAGAAATAGAAAAGAAAAGAAAAGAAAGAACAACAATATCAGAATCTTACAGCAGAATGGAACAAAATATAATACATCACATGACTATTACATAGTTTTACATATATCAGAGTTATACAATATCAATACACATGACAGTCATACATACATCTGTCAATACATACATCATAGATACAACATACATCAACTAACACAGCGGAACTCGATAGATATCTACACACGTCTGGAACTCCTGCTCCAAGCTCCTCCATAAATCAAAGTCCAAAACCTATCACTTGGCTACTCATAAAAATTTGAGTATCCAAGAGTTTATGAAAAACAAAATATAAACTCTGGGTCGGACATGGGTGTGGTATGAGTAAACGGTTTAAAGTTGTTTAACTTTGAAAAACATTTGAAAATAAAGGTATCACGTAAGACTCCCCACAAATAAACACGAGTAAGTTTTTACCTTACGCTAAGAAAAACATTTTATAGAAAATCCAGTGATATTATAATAGTGTCTAGGGTTTTCAAGTAAATAGAAATAGCCGAAATTGTTACATTATTAAATTCCAGCTACTAGCCACAAAAGTGGGTAATACAAATTAAAACTATAGGATGTTGTAGGGAAAATGGACTTCCGAAAATGGCAGGGCTACTGGGGTACCGCCTATCATCGTACGGGGCCTAGATCACCATACCGAGGATCAATCCCACCCCTACAACACAAGGCCGGAACCATTCCTTACTGAACAGTCCCGAACAAGATAACCCCATGGTTGTAGCTAGTAACCGCCCACACAGCCAAAATAAAAAGGGACATCTAGACAGGGGTATATCTTGTCCTGCTTGGGCATGACCAACCTAACCTTGTTGCACCTCCCCTGTTTTAGCCATTCCCGGTTGACGAGGCTTGAGGCTATGATTATCTTTACAGAACATGTCTCTTAGAATTCTCATCGTCCACTTAACGATATGATGAAAGCATTCAATCCATACAAGTTCGTTCCGGGTTCGAACGAAACCGAAGGGATTATCTCGTTAAACTCATTTTTGAATCACCCTCAGAGTCAACGACGATAACCCTTGTATTCTGAAAACACCATATCGATCTTTACTTGAGAATTCACGACCTAACATTTAAATTGGATTGATGTGGTTTCGAAATATCAAATTGACACCCGATCCCGATCTCATCGAAATCCAAATGCCATTTTAATAGCCAAGTTGTCTAATTAACTTCAACAATTTAATTCAATGATTTAATTCACATAGCATTTATCACAGATAAGTCATACACAATCATCATAGATATATCTGAACATATCACAGAACATCAGAGAATATCATCAATTAAATATCACAGATCAGATATTCTACACAACAATCCATAAGAAATCATCTTAAATTCTCATTTGTAATTAATTCAGTTAAAAATAAATTCCTTGAGAATTAATCACTTAACCCTGTTTAATTAATCATTAATTAACAGTTGATTACTTATTTCTTTTTGAATTATTTAATTAATCATTTCTTAATTAATTATTAAGTCTTAATTACTTAATGATTTAATTATTTTATTTCACCATTTAATTAATTACGTCTTAATCAATTCGTTTAACCTTAATTAACCATTTCTTAATCATTAATTATTAATCTTAATTATTAGTAAATAAAACTTAATTACCTATTAATTAACTGCTAATCACTTAATTAATCTATTATATATCCTTAATTAAATTACTTAATCAATTAACTATTAATTCATAATTAAATTACTTGATTAATTAACTATTAATCATTCATTAATTAACTTAAGTAGTTGATTACAATTTTATTAATTACTTAATCACTAATTAATCTCCACTTACAATTGTAAAGTAATTATTGTTGATTACTTTCTAGAAATAGATAATCTAATTTTAATTATCCAACTTAGTTAACATATTAAAGTCCTCTTTAAATTTGAAATTCAATTATAATACTAACTACAATTCAAATGTCAATTAACTTTATGCTTAACTAAATTAATTACTTAATTAAAATAATAATTAAGAGTTTAAACATTTTAAAGTA
Source organism: Allium cepa (assembly GCA_030765085.1). Lineage (NCBI taxonomy): Eukaryota > Viridiplantae > Streptophyta > Magnoliopsida > Asparagales > Amaryllidaceae > Allium > Allium cepa. The sequence goes on from CM060944.1 coordinate 208,196,178, forward strand.
TTGACTAAAATAATCAACTTGTATCTAAGTTTTTAATCTTAAAACTGTTAAACATTTTTAGGATTAACAATGTTTACAGTTTGTTAAAAACTGTTTACTTAACTTACTTAAAAAAAACTGCAGTTAACAAAAACCCGAGGCTCCCCTACGTTATACTCGAGTGTGACCCCGAGTTACCACTCCCTTTCCCGTGTCATGCCCTGAAACATCTTCTTCTTCTTGTTGTTTTGTTATTCCCAGTAACTAGTTTAAGTTTAAACTAAGATAAGAACTAAAGCATCAGGTTCAAACTCAAGTTCGAACTCGACCTCAAGCCCGAAGCATCCAACCCAAAAACTCGTGCACGACTAGAGACAGAAGACACCACGACACTGACACAAGAACCCACCGCCGTATACGTGCGCGGCGGCACGATCGGCCTCTGACGAATTCCAACATCATCGACAAGTCGTGAATTATACCAAAGCATAAAATCTAAACTCAAATCACTAACATACATTCGAATTCGAAATTTAGTCAATTGGTCGAGAAACTACAAACATGACCCATCACTAAAACACCTCGCAATCGTCAATCAAGCCACCAGAGTTGCCCAAAGTTCGCCCATACCACGGCAATGCGTCAAGTAACAACTCACCCATGATTCTTGCAACTCGATCGCTCCTAGAGATCGAACACGCCATGATACAGACAAGTGCAAAATCTTGAACATAAACCCTAGAATGGGTTTGACACAACAATATATTCAGTTGAAAAATTATCTGATCATTTTCCAAAGATCAATGATGTTCATACTAGCTTCAATTCAAGTTTCAACATTTTAAATTGGATCAATAACCGTGAATTTGCGAAATTCAATTTTTGTTTATTTACAAGCTGCTCTTTAAATATTAATCTAAAAATCTTGATTTTTTTTTAAAATCATGTCTTGCAGTATGAATTCATTATATAGTCTTGAATCAATATTTTACAACAATCGAATATTTCCAATTATCACTTAATTTCCTGTATCAATATTACAGTGGTATCCTTTATAAAGATGGTTTAATCAACATTCTAAAAATCTTAATTTGAAGTTTATCATCTTGTTTGTTGAGAAATCAAAGCTTAACAATGATTTAAATAAGGATAGTTTGAGTATTCAAACCAATACGCAATCTCTATCAAGTTTCAGAGAATACAGAGCATACAAAATCATATGCAAACTGAAGCATATACAAACATTTTATAAATGAAGTTTGAACTGTTTAAATGAACTTAAAACTCTTAAAAATTAAGTTTACTCACCTGCATATCCTTTTGAACAGAAAAAAATTTCTATTTTTGAATCTGCAGTTGAAAGATTTCCTGAAGTATGAAACTGCCTGAAGTTTGTTTTTGAATCTACCCTGTATTTTGTTTAAATTAAAGTTGAATTTGCATCTTTTTTTTCTTTTTGCTATGGTTAACTTATGTTCTGAACGAACTAGACAAAAAGATGAATACACACACACACACACACACACACACACACACACACACACACACACACATATATATAGAAGATAATAGGTGTGTGAAGGAAGGTAGTAACTAGTGTAGTTGTTTACCATTTTTGTTTTATATGAATAGATTTTCTTCTGCAAAGAAAATATTTGTGAAAATTTGCTTTTGAATAAAGCATTGGCTGAGTTGATGGCAATAAATGCTTAGGCTTCTTAATATGTTTACAAAATTATTATGTATGATTGTGTACATATAGATATTTGTTTAACATATACACATTTGTAGGTAGGCATAAGTTGTATATAAAGCTTTATTTTAGATGTAAACATTTGCTTTATTACTTCTAGTCCAAATAGTTTATACACACATGTTTTTTCAGGTATTGATTTATACTTTGACTGATTGCATGTAGATTTTTAGTTTTGTGAGTATATGAAGTTGATTTGTTTCACTTTTTTATACATTGCTTATTTTATTTTATGCTTTCAAATTTACAGTTTATGTTGTATGCTAGTATATTCATTTTAATTCTATTTGTGTTATTTTATTTTATACTTTGTTTTCAACTTATTCTTTTATTTTGTTCTTAAATTTTATTTTGCATTTTGTATTTCACTTTATTTCTTGTTTGTATTTACATTTGTATTGTGACTATGACTGACAATATTTGAGTTATATTCAGTATGGTGATTTAAATTAGCTTTATACATTTGTTTGTATTTGTATTTTAGCTATAAATATTTAAATTAAGTTCATATGGTTTATTTACATTTATATTTATATTTCATACTTAACTATCAATATTTAAATTATGTAGAATATGATTTTTTATTATACTTATTTTTATTTCATATTGATAGACTTTGATTCTATTTCAAGCATTATCATCAATAGATATTTTTATCAAATGGTAACAAAAGAAAGTATTTTAATTTAATGGTATAAGATAAATATTATAAAGAGATTTATTTTAAATTTCAAACATTATTATCCATATGTATATTTATCAGATGTAAACAACGTAAAGTATTTTAATTAAATTATATAAGATAGATTTTTAACGTAAATATTATTGAGATATTTATTTCAAATTTTCAAATCAATTCCCCTTTTAAAATACCAATCCATATGAACAAATGGCAGTTATTTCCAAAATCATATCATTTTAATATGATCAGTTTACATTTTATTTAATTAGATTAAATATTTATTAAAATAAACAGGGCCAAAATCCTGGTTCGTTACATTACTCCCCCCTTAAAAGAATTTCGTCCCCTTAATTTAAAACAAAGATAATTCTAAAGCTGTTATACCAACCATTTAAACATAGATATCATTCATACATTAGCAAACGACCAAAAAGTCTATCCTAACAAACATCACTAGCTATCCGTACACAAATCCGGATAAGCTTTTCTTAAACTATCCAGAGTTTCCCAAGCGCAATCTCTGGGATCCTCACTCCACTGCACTCTGACAAGCTTCACTACCTTACTCCTGAGTTGCCTTAGATTAAGATCCTTTTTGAGAGAAAGATATTTCAATAGTTTGTGGTCCATTAATAACTCAAACTTCTCTCCCAAGAGATAGTTTTCCAAATCTTCAAAGCAAAAACAATGGCTAATAATTCAAGTTCATGCGTAGCGTAGTTCTTTCCATGTGGCTTTAATTGCCGACTCGCATATGCAATTACTCTTTCATGCTGCATCAGCACTGCCCCCAATCCAATTATGCAAGCATCCATATAAACCTCAAATTTGCTCTTCCCATCCGGAATAGCTAGCACTGGTGCACTAGTTAGCCTTGTCTTCAATTCTTGAAAAGCTTATTCACACTGAGGTGTCCATTTGAATTAGCTTCTTTCCATATAAAATTGGTCATATGCGAAGAAATCTTGGAATAATCCTTGATAAATTTTCTATAATAGCCAACTAATCTCAGAAAATGCGAACTCCCATCGGTGACCTCGGTGGCTACCATTCTAGATGTAACGACCCGAAAATTTCGATCCCGAAAATTTCAAATTGTTAGAGAAAAAGAAGAAGAGATGGAAGAAAAAGAAGAACAGAAACACCAAAATACAGAAACCTCACATTCGCAGTGGAATCAAAATATAATATCACATAAATAATAGTTATACATAGGAACACTGTACTTGTCAAATTACACTTTAATATATCAGAGTTACCACATATTTACAAACACAGGATAGATAAATAAATCTGTTTCAAATATTATAAAATATCACTGCAGAAACTCCCCATACGTTCCTGCTCTTCAGCTTGCCTCCTGAGTTCCAGAACATCATTACCTGGAAATCTGTATACTCGGTCTGACCCGGGCATTACATCAAAGTAACACCCGGGTCAGGCTGGAAACCAGCGTGAGTAAACTCATCTAACATGGAAAACCAAATCAGGCAACTTATTTTAAACCCGGGTATCTAGTATCAATTTCCTTCATAAGTCGTTATATACATCTGACATCACATACCAATTTCTAAGTACCAAAATTTAGATTAAATGGTCCAATTTACTTAAATCATTCCATACCAATTTATTAATTTCGCATATCAATCTATAAAGAATTGAAGTGGTTTTGGGCATTTGCTAATACCCTACACCATGTCTCTTCGAATCCAATGTCATCTTTACCCAAGCTATCCAAATGAAATACAATTCAAACTTTAAATACAGGATGTCACTTTACACAGCAATGCATCTCGATAGATGACCACATTATCACTGTTCAACCCAAACATATCACAAAACATTTAATATCACATAGCATCACAATCACACACCAGGGATAACAAAAAATCCAAGGTATTAAAATATCATTCAATCATCCATAAGCAAGATAAATTAATCATATTATTTCTAATTAATTTAATTAACTACCAATGAATTAAATTAATTACTTTATAAATCTTGCTTATTTAACATTAATTCATTACACTCACTTAATTGATCATCCCTTAATTATTCATCTTGATTAGTCATCCTTGATTAATCATTTTTTAATTACATGAAGTAATTTATCTTTTAATTAATTACATAATTATTCTCAAATCCATCATATTAATTACCCTTAAATTACCATGTTGATTAATTACCCAAATTAATTATCCGATAATCACTTACATTGATTAATTATCCTTTAATTAATCCACACTCATTAATTAACTCATCCTTAATTAATCTCCTTGATTAATAAATCCTTTAATTAATTACACTAAGTAATTAATTCTGCATTACTTCTCTTAAGTAATTAACCTCCCTTAATTTACCTTGATTATTAATTAATTTACCCTTTAACTACTCTCATAAATCAATTTTACCATGCTTAATCACATTCAAGTAATCGCCTTTTAATTAATTTACATTAAGTAATTAACTATTCTTAATTGCTCACATTAGTTAGTCTTATTAAATAATTATCTAACTTAAGTAAATATCTTTAATTAATTTCTTAAATTAATTATCACTAATTAATATCCTTAACTAATCACTTAATTAATTATACAAATTAACAACTTTGATTTATTATCCATTAATAAATCAAACCCTTAATTAATTTTGAGAAAAACCAAAATCTTAATTAACCACTTGATCAAATTATTATAAGATTTTCTTTAAAATCTCGTAGAAATAAAATCAAGTAATTAACTTATTGTATAATTGTATTACCAACTAATTTATTTAAAACTGGGTTAATTATTTACTTTCATTTTCTTTGGCTTTTTAAAAAAAACTTTTTGTAGAGAACTAGGTCAAATCAAATTAAAACACTCCGGCCGCCCATGCTTACGAAAGCAAAAAACAGCACATCTAACACCTTCTACTGATTAAGATTAGCAGGCTCAAATTCATCGGCCTAAATTCCGCTCCTTTTTCCTCTTAAAATCTTTCCAGTTCTTCTTCAATGCCTGTGCACGAGTGTGCACGAAAGTGTTCACCTGAAACCGAACCCCGACCATCGAAATTCGCCAACTATCGACGTCCTTCAACGCACACAACCGCTCGTATGTTTTTTCCCTTATGGAAAACTCGAAAACCCAGACCGCGTTCAAAAATTGGACACTCACTCCCCACCAGAAAGACATCAGTGACAATAGTGAGCTTCAACTTCCTCGACGAACCACCACCGTGGTCCATTTCCTCCCAAATCACACCAATACACTCGCCATTGTTCCATCCTTCTCCATGCGTAGAACCGCACCCCTGCCTTTCCTCTTCCACCTCGCAGTCGCCCAGAAGACGAGCTTCACCCAAACAACCCTTAAACCCTAGATTCTCCTCAACTGGCCAATCCAACCAACAGAAAAATCGAATGACATTTTTTCCCGAGCTACCAACCTCTGCAGCTACCCTCTGATCAAACTCCACCGTCAATTATCCAGTAGATCACCAGGAATCGATGAACCAAGATTTTCGTTCATCATGCGGTATCTCGATATTCGAAAGCCTAAAATTTTTGAAATTGTTCTCAAAATTAATTTTCCTTAAGTACGCATCTTGTTATGACATCAACATACAAAATTTAAAGGTTTGATTTCAAACTTATATTAGATAATCACTGATATTTCTTCTTCCTGTAGAATTGCTTGCCAATTTTAACTTAATATAATTTTTCTTATTAGAGATCAAGACACAGAAATCATTTTAGGTTGATAATTTGAAATTTTAGACCAGGTTTTTAAACCTATAGCATTCAACAGAGACATGTTATGACAGCTTCAGGCATGTACTTAAAGATCATCATCCATATTTATACACAAATTCATTTTTAATGACATGCACAGCATAATGCTTTTCATATTTTCCAGGATCATCACCTACAATCTTAAGATATTCCAGACTTTATGATTTGCTCACCCTGTTAGAGGACAACAGAGAAGCAGGATACTTCCAGGTTTTAAATCAAAGCTTTTCCCATACATATGTATAGATATATATAAAATCACCTCTAACAACATGCAAGTATACTACCCATCATAGTTTCCACAAATTATCACCTCCAGGAACATATAAAAACAGATTAAATAGATAGTAGTTTACTCACAATTTTTTTTTTGAAGAGGCAGAGGACAGGTTCCCTGGATATGAAAACAGAATGCTTGAAACCAGAGATCTTGTTATGCCCCCTTGAGATTTACACTTGTTAAAGTCGAACTCGAATTTAAATTTGAGCTGCAGTTTACTCAATTGAAAACTTGAAGATGATACAGGTTACAGCTACAGGTTTGATTAAGAATGAAATATTGTTGATGATTGACTTAGCTACAGATTGTAAAAATTCTTTAGAGGCTTTGATTTTCTGTGTTTGATTTGTTTACAGGCCATTTCTCTGGTTTCAGCCTTTACATGTTTTGATTACTGATTTGCTTTTTGTTGAAAGATTTTTTGCAGCTGGATTTTTTTTTCTTTCAAGCTTTGAAAAAGAATTGGAAAAAAAATGAGGATGAGAAGAAAATGTGTTTATATAAATGAATATTTGATTTTCATTAAAATAAAAGAAAGATGAAAATAAATTAGGACACTTGTCTTAATGCATTAACATTTGTCATCTTGTTTTATTCATTACTCACCACATGTTATTAAGTTACTTGAGGTAATTACACTTGCCCCTTGACTATTTTCTTTTTATTTTAAATGTTAATAAAAGCTTTTTAACTTAATTTATTAATTTACAAATACTTATTTAAGTGCATAACAATTTCCTTTAAGATGAAAGCTTATATATATTTTAAAATCCAAACATTTTAAATATCTACCCTTTTGAATTTCAAAATTAAATTCAAATTAAAATCATATTCAAAAGTCTACCTTTAAAATCAAGTTATATATGTATATATATAACTACATATTAAATTTTGAGAATAACAAATTTCATTTATATTAAAATCCATATATATTTATATATATGGACAATACATTATTTATATTGGTTAAAATAACAATTATAAAAGATATTATCTTATTATTATATTTTTCAAATCATATTTATCAAGAAATATTTAAAATAAAACAAACCTTATAAACATTTTCTTAAGTATTTTAAAACTATACGGTTATTTGTTAGTATCCTTGAAAAGCTTTATATTGAATTCAAATCAAAATTTCCAAATTACCAAGATGTATAATAGAATTTGAAAACAAGATTTATTTATTAATCAAATTCAAACCAAAGATTATCTATTCATAATGTAGACAGATATATACATTATAAATAGAAAATAATTTATCAACTTATCCAGATATAAATATTTATTCAATCTATAAATTAATATCCTATTAATTAACCCGATTATTTATCAATCACAGATGTCTAGAATTCCGGGATATCACACCAGAATAGATTCCTCATTCGTTGGATCTACAGAGATACCTTCACCAAAACAATATGCCCCAAAAATTTAATTCTGATTTAGTGACAAACACTGCAGCAGAATCCCAACAAGAAAAAACGAGGCCTGATCAATCTCTTCCTCCAAAAGATCCCGAGTCTGCTTAATTAACTCTTCTCTCTCCTTAGGAGCCATTCTTATACTGGGTTGAATCACCGGCACTGCTCCTGGAATCAAATTGAAGCGAAACTCTATCTCTCGATGGGGAAGCAAACATTTAACTTCCTTGAATACACCAGGGAAATCTTGGACCACAAGGACATCTTCAATCTTCTCTTGAGAAGTCTCAACTCCATGTAAAAGACTACTCAAGTGAATTCTAGAATTATCACACATCACTCTGGCAATTCTACCCAAATCAGTTTCCGAAGAAACTATTCTCCCATCTCAATTCAGAACAGTCTATACTTATCGAGCCAATCCATCGAAAAAATGGATCCACTTTGCTACTTCTGAAATTATCACAAGAAAAACCTCTAACCAGAAAATCTTCTCGACGACACACAGAACACTTCAAGCTGCACTGCTGACTTAGATGTCCAAAGACTTCCTATTCAAAGCTCTTCGAAAAACTCGGACCTCGAACCAAACAAAAACACCCTACTGAACTAAGCCACAACTCCAAAGCAGACATACTTCCTTAACTTTTTCCAAAGAAATATCTTCGGAGACATCCATAATCACTGTGTCTCGTCACACCGCTATTACATCCAGAGGTATCAAGATAACATGACTTGCCACTGTCCAACCGACAGATCCAAACTCTAGCTCATCCAAACTCACACTTCAACGATGAACTTCGAACCTTAACAGATTTCCTTCAGAGATCCATGAAATACTTACACCATCCAAAGCTCACTTGAAACGGTAATAGGTCTACAGTCTCGACAAATACACTTCCAACCTCAAACATTCAAACTCCAACCATTGGTAGTCGTCTTACACACACCACTACCCTATCTACCTTTATAACTTATATTGGAAAACCCAAATAGGTAACCCAACAAATAGGTAGATATATATATATATATATATATATATATATATATATAAATCAAAATTACAAATACGCTCTCTCAAGAAAGAAATCACTCAAGCGCCTAGGTATTCGCTCAACCTAGCGCTCTGATACCACCTGTGGCGACCCACCCTTCTCTTCTAGAAAGACGTATCATCATTAAGAAAGAAAGGGATAGAAATAGAAAAAAAAAGAAAAAAAAGGACAACAACATCATAATCTCACAACGGAACGGAACAAAATATAATATACCAAATAACTATTAAATAGTTTTACATATATCAGAGTTATACAATATCAATACACATGACAGTCATACATACATCTGTCAATACATACATCAAAGATACAACATACATCAACTAACACAGCGGAACTCGATAGATATCTACATACGTTTGGAACTCCTGCTCCAAGCTCCTCCATAAATCAAAGTCCAAAACCTATCACTTGGCTACTCATAAAAATTTGAGTACCCAAGAGTTTATGAAAAACAAAATATAAACTCCGGGTCAGACATGGGTCTGCTTTGAGTAAACGGTTTAAAGTTGTTTAACTTTGAAAAACATTTGAAAATAAAGGTATCACGTAAGACTCCCAACAAATAAACACGGGTAAGTTTTTACCTTACGCTAACCAAAACATTTTATCGGAAATCCAGTGATATTATAATAGTGTCTAGGGTTTTCAAGTAAATAGGAAATAGCCGAAATTGTTACATTATTAAATTCCAGCTACTAGCCACAAAAGTGGGTAATACAAATAAAAACCGTAGGATCTCGTAGGGAAAATGGATTTCCAACATTGGCAGGGCTACTGGGGTACCGCCCGTCACAATACGGGGCCTAGATCACCGTACCGAGGATCACTCCCAACCCCCTACAACACAAGGCCGGAACCATTGCTTACTAAACAGTCCCGAACAAGATAACCCTGCGGTTGTAGCTAGCAACCGTCCACACAGCCGAAATAAAAAGGGACATCTAGACAGGGGTATATCTCATCCTGCTTGGGCATGACCCACCTAACCTTGCTGCACCTCCTCTGTTTTAGCCATTCCCGGTTGTTGAGGCTTGAGGCTGCGATTACTTTTGCAGAACATATCTCTTAGAATGCTCATCGTTCGCCTGACGATGTGCTGAAAGCATTCAATCCATACAAGTTCGTTTCGGGTTCGAGCGAAACCGAAGGCATTATCTCGTTACACTCATTTTGGAATCACCCTCAGAGTCAACGACGATAACCCTTGTATTCTGAAAACACCATATTGATCTTTACGTGCGAATTCACGACCTAACGTTTAAATTGGATCGATGTGGTTTTCGGAATATCAAATTGACACCCGATCCCGTTCTCATCGAAATCCAAACGCCATTTTAAAGGCCAAGTTGTCTAATTAACTTAAACAGTTTAATTCAATGATTTAATTCACATAGCATTTATCACAGATAAGTCATACATAATCATCATAGATATATCAGAACATATCACAGAATATCACAGAATATCATCTAATAAATATGACAAATCAGATATTCTACACAACAATCCATAAGCAATCATCTTAAATTCTCATTTGTAATTAATTCAGTTTAAAATCAATTCCTTGAGAATTAATCACTTAACCCTGTTTAATTAATCATTAATTAATAGTTAATTACTTATTTCTTTTAAAATTATTTAATTAATCATTTCTTAATTAATTATTAAGTCATAAATACTTAATGATTTAATTATTTTATTTCACCATTTAATTAATTACTTCTTAATCAATTCATTTAACCTTAATTAACCATTTCTTAATCATTAATTAATAATCTTAATTATTAATAAATAAAACTTAATTACCTATTTATTAACTGCTAATCACTTAATTAATCAATTATAAATCCTTAATTCTTAATTAAATTACTCAATTAATTAACTATTAATTCATAATTAAATTACTTGATTAATTAACTATTAATCATTCATTAATTAACTTAAGTAGTTGATTACAATTTTATTAATTATTTAATCATTAATTAATCTCCATTTACAATTGTAAAGTAATTATTCTTGATTTCTTTCTAGAAATAGTTAATCTAAATTTAATTATCCAACTTAGTTAACATTTTAAAGTCCTCTTTAAATTTGAAATTCAATTATATTACTAACTACAATTCAAATGTTAATTAACTTTATGCTTAACTAAATTAATTACTTAATTAAAATAATAATTAAGAGTTTAAACATTTTAAAGTATTGACTAAAATAATCAACTTGTATCTAAGTTTTTAATCTTAAAACTATTAAACATTTTTAAGATTAACAGTGTTTACAGTTTGTTAAAAACTGTTTACTTAACTTACTTAAAAGAATATAAAACTGCAGTTAACAAAAACCCGAGGCTCCCCTGCGTTATACTCGAGTGTGACTCCGAGTTACCACTCCCTTTTCCCGTGTCATGCCCTGAAACATCTTCTTCTTCTTTTTTATTCCTAGTAATTAGTTTAAGTTTAAATCAAGATAAGAACTAAAGCATCAGGTTCAAACTCACGTTCGAACTCGACCTCAAGCCCGAAGCATCCAACCCAAAAACTCGTGCACGACTCGAGAACAGAAGACACCACGACACTGACATGATAACCCAACGCCGTACACGTGCACAGCGGCATGATCGGCCTTTGACGAATTCCAACATCATTGACAAGTCGTGAATTACACCAAAGCATAAAATCTAAACTCAAATCACTAACATACATTCGAATTCGAAATTTAGTCAATTGGTCGAGAAACTGCAAACATGACCATCACTAAAACACCTCGTAATCGTCAATCAAGCCACTGGAGTTGCCCAAAGTTCGCCCACACCACGACAATGCGTCAAGCAACAATTCACCCATGATTCTTGCAACTCGATCGCTCCTAGAGATCGAACACGCCATGATATAGACAAATGCAAAATCTTGAACATAAACCCTAGAATGGGTTCGACACAACAATATATTCAATTGAAAAATTATCTGATAATTTTCCAATGATCAATGATGTTCATACTAGCTTCAATTCAAGTTTCAACATTTTAAATTGGATCGATAACCGTGAATTTGCGAAAATGCAATTTTTGTTTATTTACAAGCTGCTCTTTAAATATTAATCTAAAAATCTTGATTTTTTTTTTAAAAATCATGTCTTGCAGTTTGAATTCATTATATAATCTTAAATCAATATTTTACAACAATCGAATATTTCCAATTATCACTTGATTTCCCGTATCAATATTACAATGGTTCCTTTATAAAGATGGTTTTATCAACATTCTAAAAATCTTAATGTAACAACCCGCATATTTATCGATTTTATATTTAAATATTTTATCGTTAGTCGGATATTAGTCCGAAAAGCTACTTTTTGCAAATAGCCGAATTAGGACTCGAGACCACCTCCATTGAGTTCAAAATGCCATTTGCGACCTTTTTGAGTATAAGCTTTGATATATTTGGAGTTAGTCAAAAATTTGACCTTTTTCACTTTGGGTTTGAGTTTGGGTTCAGCCCACTAGCCAACTTATACTCAAAACTGAACCACTCTTCCCCATTCACCCTCACTTCTTCCTCTTTTCAGTTCTAAGGCAATAATGGTGGGAGAGATTGGAAATTAAAACTCCAAAACCCTAGTTCCTCTTGCAACCTCAAATTCCTAGCTCCAAATTCAAGAGAACCCATCGGTAAGCATTCTCTTCTTCTTCTCCAACTTATTCTCTTACCAATTTCAGAAATTCCTAAACCTAATTTTGGGAATGTTTTTGTTTTGAGCATAGATTCAAGCTCATTTGGGTTGTGTTGAAGAGAGGTTGATTCTCCATTTGCTTTCAAGCTTCTTCTTGTTCGATTTTGTAAAAAGGTGAGATTTTTATCTCACATCTTTGTCTATAATTGTTTTCTATTGTTAGGTATGAATTCCTAACGTTTATTCGTGTGCAATGGATTTTGGTTTGGATCGATTTCGTGTAAATTCCAATTTTTGGTGTTTTGGTCTAATTTATGAAAATCCTTTTATGGATATTTGGACATTGATATTTGAGGCGTATCGAAGAGCTGTTTAGGCTGGGTTGTCGTTCGACGTAATTCCTTAGTCATCGCCATTTGCTCGTTCGATCGTTTTCGATATTCGTTTGGCCATTTTTGGCCTAGGTTCAGGGAATGCCCTGAACCCCAGATTCAGACGTCTGAAACGTAATATTCAGACGTCTGAATAATGTTCTGGGAAGATATCTATTCCCAGATTCAGACGTCTGAATATATGGTTTCAGACGTCTGAATTGGTTCATTTGGAACCAGAAAGGAAATAGGCTAAAAAGTGCCTATTTCAGACGTCTGAAACACACGATTTAGACGTCTGAATTGTGTTCTCGAAATCTTTATATTTCAAGATTCAGACGTCTGAACCACTTGTTTCAGACGTCTGAAACTGCAGTGTTTTGCCTGCTTGCCTATTTGCTTGAGAATTCCAACTTTAATCGATTCGTGTTGATTCCCTTTTGTTATTATCACTTATTATCGACTTTGATGACATTTTCTTCGTGATTTTTGGGAATATCCATTTTGATGGATTCAGTATCGATTTCTTTGGATTTTATTCACGTCTTCGAATGTGAATTTTAGTGATTGATTGTTCTTACAATCTTCTTTGTGATTTGTCACTTTAAAAATATAAAGGTTTTCTATACTAGTAGTAAATATCAAAACTCTTTCTTCAAATGATTTCAACACTATTTTATTACAAAGATCATTTTCTCAAACCGATTTCTAATCTATTAGTATATACAAACATTTAACTCACTCGTATGAGAAATCCAATTAAACGACTTAGTAAAACAAGTGGTATGAAACGCTTGCGTTCACTTTGTTGGTTAATTCTTGGACTTGTTCGATTGAACTTCTTGTGACAATTTTCTAATGGAGATCTACAATTTGTTTGTAAATATTTAAGTTAAGCTAGTGGTTATGGGACATGAAGCTAAGCTCATATATTTACTAGCTTACTGTAATTGACACTTCTTGATGATCATGACGATCATTTTTGTGATTTAGACTAGCAATGTGCAATGTCTCTTTGTCTACGAAGGAGACTAAACCCCGTTTGTGTGAGTTTCAACTCACATATGTGGGGTAGCGCCCCATGGTCTTCGGGCCGTTCGTGTGTCAAAAATTAATGGCTAGCTACCATGAGATGGCGTCTCGTTCGTGTGATACATATGTTGGTGAGTTTTCATGCTCCCGTTCGTGTGATAGCCCCCCCCCCCCCTTTTCTTGTGATTTCTGGATTTCGTGTGTCGAATTCTGGAATTTTCTTCTTCACCAATTTTGTGATTTCTATTGATATGATTTATCAATTTTTGTGCATAGGTGAATTCGTGTGTCATTGACTGGATTTCTTGAGATGATTTCTAGAATTTATGCTTCACCAATTTTTGTGATTTCCATTGATAAGTTTTATCAATATTTGTGTATTGGTGAATTTGTGTGTCATGGACTTTTGTGATTGACATTTATATAATCGTCAATATTTATGGTTTGGTGAACAAAATAAGGAGTATGACATTTCCTTTGATTCTTGTGTAGATTTGGTGATATTGATTAATCTCTTGTTGATTCTCAATTACTTATATATATCACAGCTTGGCATTGTGATTATTATGTGTTTAGTCATATCTCTTACTCTATATCGTTTCATCTGATATTTATAGTTAGACTGATCCGTTTATTATTTTCTTATTAAATAATACTCGGGTCAGACCGAGATGTTGCAGGTGCTTCTGCCTCACTTCTCTCCAGGGAGCCATTACTCTGACCTTTTGCTTACTACTTAGATTAGTATTTTTTGTTGTATACTCTTGATATATTGACTCATTGATGTATTCTTTTGTATAGCACATGTTGCTATTATTTTGTGTTATTGTGGATCTTTTTGACCACTACTCTGATATACACTTCCATGTGTTAATTATATATTCATATCTTCTTCCGCCTTTGTGACATGAATTATCTGTGACTGATTTATGTTATGTTATTTCTGTATTTGTTTCTGAAGATATTATAGCCACTGTGTAGTAGCTTTGAGTTTGTGTCGGTATGTCGGATTTCCTCTTGATAAAGTATTGCATGTTATACCATCTGACATATCGATGCTCGCACAAAGCAATTACACGGATGGTCGCTCCTCAACAGCCTTATTCTCCGTGCTAGTTGACAGCATTCACCGTAATGTTCTTGGCTAGCGTGGGTATAGAGGTGGGGCGTCACAGCTTGGTATCAGAGCGAAACTTTGGAACAATATGGAATATTATAACAAGGATCATTGTCCTAAGTCTTTCTTAGGAGTCATGCTTTAGGATTTTATTCGAGTCTTCGTACCGATTCATCCTATTTTATTTTATGATTCCTTGTTTTATCTATCAAGAATTGCTTGATATTGAATTTGGTGAATAACCTTTTTCTTCTTCTTCTTTCTTTCTAAAGAAAGAGAAATGTCTAGACCAGGCCGCCCCAGAGCCGTACCATCTAGCACTCCGCCCCAGGATGGAGTTTTTATGACTGCTCAACAGCTTCTTGATTTGGTAACTAATGCTCAAGCAGCTGGAGCTAACCTGGAACCTACTCACCCAAAGTCGGGATTTGCATGCTTGTGCAGCGATTACACTAATTTGGGTGGGGAGCCATTCAAAGGTTCCGAAACTGTTATTGAAGTACAGGCTTGGCTAAGGTCATGCGATCGAATCTTTTCTCGCATGAATCTTATTGACCTTCACCGAGTTCAGGTGGCCTCTAGTATGCTCCGAGAAAGAGCATTGGACTGGTATGAGCTTCTTATTTCTGAGATTAATGAAGCGGATCTCACCTGGGAGCAATTCCGGGAACGCTTCGAGTTGAAATTTGTACCAGAAGCAGAGAAAGTGACATTGGCTCGACGATTTATAGACCTTGTTCAAGGTGAGTCCTCCGTGACTGATTACGTCGCCTCCTTCGAGTCGCTTTCCAAATATGGGGTTGAATACATCAACACCCCTTTAAAGAAGAACCAGAGGTTCGTCTATGGCTTAAACAAAAATCTTAAGAAGCCATTACTTCTAAAATTAGAAGTTTCTTTCGACCAACTCGTTGATATTGCTCTTCGTCTTTAAGAGGCGGATAGGGAGAATGATGTTGAAGTGGTGGGTTCCAAACCAAGCTTCAACAACAACAAGAAGATGTCAAACAAATTCAAAGGCCCTTATCCCAATAAGAAAGGGAGGCAAGCAACTCCTGTTGAAAAGACCTTTTCCTCTACTCAAGGGAAATGCTATAATTGTGGTTCGAAAGACCATTTTGCGAACAAGTGTTCAAAGCCTCGTACTTGTCGCTATTGCAAAAGCCCGGACCATTTTATGCACGTGTGTCCCAAACTTCAAAATAGGAAGGAGGGAAAGCTTAATGTTGCTCAAGCCCCTACCAACACACCTCGTGGCCAAGGTATTTCTCATCCTATTCTGGATGGAATTATTTTATTTCGTGATCATCTTATTCGAGTTCTTTTTGATACGGGTGCGTCCCATTCTTTTATATCAAAAGAACTTGTTGATACTTTTTCTTTGGATGTTTTGTGTTTAATGACTTCTTTGAGAATTGCGAATCCGGTTGGTGGATCCGCGACAATCAGTTTATTGTGTAAATATGTCGAGATTATTTTGTGTGATTTTTCTTTCCGGGCCGATTTGCATGTCATGCGTTATTTAGGCTTTGGAATGATTTTGGGAATGGATTGGCTTAACCGTTAGGAAGCTCATATCCTATGTCCTGAGCGGACTATTCATCTTCGACATTCTCAATCTGTTAAGAAGATTTCTATTAATCTTCAAGATTCAGTTTCCAGCTTGGTTGCATCTTTATATTCTTTAAATCCTCGTGATGACGATGATGATGATGAGGGTGATATTATTTCTCTTATTCACGTCGTTCATGAATTTTCCGACATATTCGAGCCCGTTTTAGGATTACCACCTAAGCGAGCAATTGAGTTCAGAATTAATCTCATTCCTGGAGCTCGACCTATCACCCGCCCTCCTTATCGTATGTCCAATAAAGAAAACGAGGAGATGCGTAAACAATTATCCGAATTGGAGACGAAACAATTTATTCGCTCTAGTTCTTCGCCTTGGGGAGCTTCAGCTATTTTTGTGAAGAAATCTGATGGAACACTTAGGCTTTGCGTTGACTACCGCAAGCTTAATGATCTTACTATCAAAAATAAGTATCCTTTACCTCGGATTGATGATCTATTCGATCAACTTAGTGGTGCTAGAGTCTTTTCACAATTAGACTTAGCTACTGGATTTCATCAGCTTCGTATTGCAGAGGATAGTATTCCTTTGACATCGTTTCGTACTCGTTATGGATCTTATGAATGGCCTGTTATGCCATTTGGTCTAACGAATGCTCCGGCTTATTTCATTGACCTTATGAATAGAGTTTTCAAAGACTTCCTCGACCGGTTTGTTCTCATCTTTATCGATGATATTCTTGTGTATTCTAAAACCGAGGAGGATCATGAGAAGCATCTTCGGATTGTGTTGGAAACTCTTAGGAGTAATCGTTTAAAGGCAAAATTTTCCAAATGCCATTTTTGGCAATCTCGTGTGAAGTTTCTCGGTCATATTATTTCCGAATCTGGAATTTCCATGGATCCTTCAAAGATTGAAGCGATTCAAGATTGGAAGAGACCGGAGAGTGTGACAGAGATTCGTAGTTTTCTCGGATTGGCGGGCTATTACCGTCGTTTTATCAAAGACTTTTCTAAGATTGTCGTGCCTCTCACTAGCTTGACGAAGAAAGGTGTTAAATACATTTGGTCGGACAAATGTGAAGCTTGTTTTTAGAAATTAAAAGAGCTTCTTTCTGATGCTCCTATTCTTGTTATTCCCGAGGGGAATCAGGATTTCGTTGTTTATACCGATGCTAGTCGCGTTGGTTTGGGTGCTGTTCTTATGCGAAGAGAACGTGTTATTGCTTATGCTTCTAGGCAATTGAAGCCTACTGAGACTAGATATGCCACTCATGATTTAGAGCTTGTGGCTATTGTTTTCGCCCTTCGTATTTGGCGTCATTATCTTTTAGGAGAGAAATTTGTTCTTTATACCGATCATAAGTCCGTGAAGTATTTATTCTCTCAAAAGGAACTTAATTTGCGTCAACAGCGTTGGCTCGAATTTCTTGCACCATATGATCTTGATATCCTTTATACTCCTGGAAAGGGAAATCGCGTTGCGGATGCACTTAGTCGAAAGCAACAAGCGGTTATTTCTATGATGATATCCGAATGGAACGATCTCGAGATTTTATCCTCTTGCGAAATTCGAGACCGTGTTTCCGATTTATGTTCATCTCTTGTTTTATGTAGCCTTGAGGCTCATCCTTCTCTTTTAGACCGCATTCTTGAAGCTCAAAGGCTAGATCCCGAATTAGCTCTTCTTGGCCAAGATATTAAGGATAAAATTGATGTTGAAGGTTTGAAAGACTTTGATATCGAGTCTCGTGGCGGCATTCGAAAATTTGGTAGACTTATCATACCAAATATTATTGATCTTCGTAAGAATATTTTAGAAGATTCTCATCGTTCTACATTCACCATTCATCCGGTAGTAGTAAAATGTACACGGATATGAAGCGACTATGTTATTGGGAGGGAATGAAATTTGATATTGCTAACTTTGTTAAGTGTTGCATGACTTGCCAGCTTGTTAAAGCCGAACATCAAAGGCCGGGTGAGTTATTGCAACCTTTAGAAATTCCAATTTGGAAGTGGGACCAAATTTCCATTGATTTTATAGATGGCCTTCCCCGTTCTCATTCGGGTCATGATAGCTTATGGGTGATTGTTGATAGACTTACTAAATCCGCCCATTTTATTCCCGTTCGGTCTAACCGAACCGTTCCTCTTTTGGCCAAGCTCTTTATCAAAGAAATTGTTAAATTACATGGGGTTCCTACTTCTATTGTTAGTGATCGTGATCCATTGTTTACTAGTGGATTTTGGAAGAGTCTTCAAAAAGCTTTGGGAACGAAGCTTAATTTTAGCACCGCTTATCATCCTCAGTCCGATGGACAAACTGAGCGTGTAAATCAAACTCTTGAAGATCTTCTTCGTGCATGTGTTCTTGATTTTGGTGGAAGTTGGGAAGATCATATTTCACTTGTTGAATTTTCCTATAATAATAGCTTCCAATCTAGTATTGGTATCGCATCTTTCGAGGCACTCTATGGAAGGCCATGCCGATCTCCTTCTTGTTGGCTTGAGGCCGGTGAAAAGCTGGTTTTAGGTCCAGATTTTATTCGTGATTCCACAGAAAAGATTGATCTTATTCGTCA
The DNA here is from genome assembly GCA_030765085.1 of Allium cepa. Classification (NCBI taxonomy): domain Eukaryota; kingdom Viridiplantae; phylum Streptophyta; class Magnoliopsida; order Asparagales; family Amaryllidaceae; genus Allium; species Allium cepa. The sequence goes on from CM060944.1 coordinate 208,215,475, forward strand.
TAGGATGAAAGAAGCGCAGAGTAGACAAAAATTCTATGCCGATAACCGGAGAAGGAAATTAGAGTTTTCTGTAGGAGACCTTGTTTTATTCGTGTTTCACCTATGAAAGGTGTTGTGCGTTTCAGTCGCTCGGGAAAGTTAGCTCCTCGATATATTGGGCCATTTCCTATCACTGAACGTATTGGTTCCATGGCTTATCGCCTTTTATTACCGGCTCAATTTTCTGCTATCCATGACGTGTTTCACGTTTCTCAACTTCGGAAATATCTTCGAGATTCCGATTCTATTCTTGAGCCCGGTGTTGTGGAAGAGATTGAAGTTTCGCCTAATTTAACTTATGAGCAACATCCTATTCGTATTATTGCTTCGGAGGTCAAACGACTTCGAAATAAAGATGTTCCGCTTGTTAAAGTTCAATGGTCTTCAAATCCTAAGGATTGTTCTTGGGAATCTAGAGAGTACATCGAGCGAACACATCCAGACTTACTTTCTCGTGCTCTTTGAGGTGAACTTCTTATTTCAAATTTCTTTTGTGTTGAATATGCTTTTATGGTTGTTACTACATATCTTCTTCTTAAATATTGCGAGGACTCAATTTCTTTAAGGAGGGGAGTCTGTAACAACCCGCATATTTATCAATTTTATATTTAAATATTTTATTTAAATATTTTATCGTTAGTCGGATTTTAGTCCGAAAAGCTACTTTTTGCTAACAGCCGAATTAGGACTCGAGACCACCTCTATTGAGTTCAAAATGCTATTTGCGACCTTTATGAGTATAAGCTTTGATATATTTGGAGTTAGTCAAAAATTTGACCTTTTTCACTTTGGGTTCGAGTTTGGGTTCATCCCACTAGCCAACTTATACTCAAAACTGAACCACTCTTCCCCATTCACCCTCACTTCTTCCTCTTTTCAGTTCTAAGGCAATAATGGTGGGAGAGATTGGAAATTAAAACTCCAAAACCCTAGTTCCTCTTGCAACCTCAAATTCCTAGCTCCAAATTCAAGAGAACCCATTGGTAAGCATTCTCTTCTTCTTCTCCAACTTATTCTCTTACCAATTTCAGAAATTCCTAAACCTAATTTTGGGAATGTTCTTGTTTTGAGCATAGATTCAAGCTCATTTGGGTTGTGTTGAAGAGAGGTTGATTCTCCATTTGCTTTCAAGCTTCTTCTTGTTCGATTTTGTAAAAAGGTGAGATTTTTATCTCACATCTTTGTCTATAATTGTCTTCTATTGTTAGGTATGAATTCCTAACGTTTATTCGTCTGCAATTGATTTTGGTTTGGATCGATTTCGTGTAAATTCCAATTTTTGGTGTTTTGGTCTAATTTATGAAAATCCTATTATGGATATTTGGACATTGATATTTGAGGCGTATCGAAGAGCCGTTTAGGCTGGCTTATCGTTCGACGTAATTCCTTAGTCATCGCCATTTGCTCGTTCGATCGTTTTCGACGTTTGGCCATTTTTGGCCTAGGTTCAGGGAATGCCCTGAACCCCAGATTCAGACGTCTGAAACGTAATATTCAGACGTCTGAATATTGTTCTGGGAAGATTTCTGTTCCCAGATTCAGACGTCTGAATATATGGTTTCAGACGTCTGAATTGGTTCATTTGGAACCAGAAAGGAAATAGGCTAAAAAGTGCATATTTCAGATGTCTGAAACACTTGATTCAGACGTCTGAATTGTGTTCTGGAAATCTTTATATTTCCAGATTCAGACGTCTGAACCACTTGTTTCAGACGTCTGAAACTGCAGTGTTTTGCCTGCTTGCCTATTAGCTTGAGAATTCCAACTTTAATCGATTCGTGTTGATTCCCTTTTGTTATTATCACTTATTATCGACTTTGATGACATTTTCTTCGTGATTTTTGGGAATATCCATTTTGATGGATTCGGTATCGATTTCTTTGGATTTTATTCACGTCTTCGAATGTGAATTTTAGTGATTGATTGTTCTTACAATCTTCTTTGTGATTTGTCACTTTAAAAATATAAAGGTTTTCTATACTAGTAGTAAATATCAAAACTCTTTCTTCAAATGATTTCAACACTATTTTTTTACAAAGATCGTTTTCTCAAACCGATTTCTAATCTATTAGTATATATAAACCTTTATCTCACTCGTATGAGAAATCCAATTAAAAGACTTAGTAAAACAAGTGGTATGAAACGCTTGCGTTCACTTTGTTGGTTAATTCTTGGACTTGTTCGATTGAACTTCTTGTGACAATTTTCTAGTGGAGATCTACAATTTGTTCGTAAATATTTAAGTTAAGCTAGTGGTTATGGGACATGAAGCTAAGCTCATATATTTACTAGCTTACTGTAATTGACACTTCTTGATGATCATGACGATCATTTTTGTGATTTAGACTAGCAATGTGCGATGTCTCTTTGTCTACGAGGGAGACTAAACCCCGTTTGTGTGAGTTTCAACTCACATATGTGGGGTAGCGCCCCATGGTCTTCGGGCCGTTCGTGTGTCAAAAATTAATGGCTAGCTACCATGAGATAGCATCTCGTTCGTGTGATACATATGTTGGTGAGTTTTCATGCTCCCGTTCGTGTGATAGGCCTCCCCTCCTTTTCTTGTGATTTCTGGATTTCGTGTGTCGAATTCTGGAATTTTCTTCTTCACCTATTTTTGTGATTTCTATTGATATGATTTATCAATTTTTGTGCATCGGTGAATTCGTGTGTCATTGACTGGATTTCTTGATATGATTTCTAGAATTTATGCTTCACCAATTTTCGTGATTTCCATTGATAAGTTTTATCAATATTTGTGTATTGGTGAATTTGTGTGTCATGGGCTTTTGTGATTGACATTGATATAATCGTCAATATTTATGGTCTAGTGAACGAAATAAGGAGTATGACATCTCCTTTGATTCTTGTGTAGATTTGGTGATATTGATTAATCTCTTGTTGATTCTCAATTACTTATATATATCACAGCTTGGCATTGTGGTTATTATGTGTTTAGTCATATCTCTTACTCTATATCGTTTCATCTGATATTTATAGTTAGACTGATCCGTTTATTATTTTCTTATTAAATAATACTTGGGTCAGACCGAGATGTTGCAGGTGCTTCTGCCTGACTTCTCTCCAGGGATCCATTACTCTGACCTTTTGCTTACTACTTAGATTAGTAGTTTTTGTTGTATACTCTTGAGATATTGACTCATTGATGTATTCTTTTGTATAGCACATGTTGCTATTATTTTGTGTTATTGTGGATCTTTTTGACCACTACTCTGATATACACTTCCATGTGTTAATTATATATTCATATCTTCTTCCGCCTTTGTGATATGAATTATCTGTGACTGATTTATGTTATGTTTATTTCTGTATTTGTTTCCGAAGATATTATAGCCACTGTGTAGTAGCTTTGAGTTTGTGTCGGTATGTCGGATTTCCTCTTGATAAAGTATTGCATGTTATGCCATCTGACATATCGATGCTCGCACAAAGCAATTACACGGATGGTCGCTCCTCAACAGCCTTATTCTCCATGCTAGTTGACAGCATTCACCGTAATGTTCTTGGCTAGCGTGGGTATAGAGGTGGGGCGTCACACTTAATTTGAAGTTTATCATCTTGTTTGTTGAGAAATCAAAGCTTAACAATGATTTAAATAAGGATAGTTTGAGTATTCAACCAATATGCAATCTGTATCAAGTTTCAGAGAATACAGAGCATACAAAATCATATGCAAACTGAAGCATATACAAACATTTTATAAATGAAGTTTGAACTGTTTAAATGAACTTAAAACTCTTAAAAATTAAGTTTACTCACCTGCATATCCTTTTGAATGGAAAAAAATTTCTATTTTTGAATCTGCAGTTGAAAGATTTCCTGAAGTATGAAACTTCCTGAAGTTTGTTTTTGAATCTGCCCTGTATTTCGTTTAAATTAAAGTTGAATTTGCTTCTTTTTTTCTGTTTTCTATGGTTAACTTATGTTCTGAACGAACTAAATAAAAAGATGAATACACATATATATATAGAAGATAATAGGTGTGTGAAGGAAGGTAGCAACTAGTGTAGTTGTTTCTCATTTTTGTTTCATATGAATAGATTTTTCTTAAGCAAAGAAAAGATTTGTAAAAAATTTCTTTTGAACAAAGCATTGGCTGAGTTGATGGCAATATATGCTTAGACTTCTTTATATGTTTACAAAATTATTATATATGACTGTGTACATATAGATATTTGTATAACATATACACATTTGCAGGTAGGCATAGCTTGTATATGAAGCTTTATTTTAAATGCAAACATTTGCTTTATTACTTCTAGTCCAAATAGTTTATACACACATGTTTTTTTCAGGTATTGATTTATACTTTGACTGATTACAGTTAGATTTTTAGTTTTGTGTGTATATGAAGTTGATTTGTTTCACTACTTTACACATTGCTTATTTTATTTTATGCTTTCATATTTACAGTTTATGTTGTATGCTTGTTTATTCATTTTAATTATATTTGTGTTATTTTATTTTATACTTTGTGTTCATCTTATTCTTTTATTTTGTTCTTAAATTTTATTCTTTATTTTGTATTTCACTTTATTTCTTGTTTGTATTTACATTTGTATTTTGACTATGACTGACAATATTTGAGTTATATTCAATATAGTGATTTATATTAGCTTTATACATTTGTTTGTATTTGTATTTTAGCTATAAATATTTAAATTAAGTTCATATGGTTTATTTACATTTATATTTATATTTATATTTCATACTTGACTATCAATATTTAAATTATGTACAATATGATTTTCTTATTTATACTTATTTTTATTTCATATTGATAGACTTTGATTCTATTTCAAGCATTATCATCAATAGATATTTTTATCAAATGTTAACAAAAGAAAGTATTTTAATTTAATGGTATACGATAAATATTATAAAGAGAATTATTTTAAATTTCAAACATTATTATCCATATGTATATTTATCAGATGTAAACAAAGTAAAGTATTTTAATTAAATTATATAAGATAGATTTTTAACGTAAATATTATTGAGATATTTATTTCAAATTTTTTAATCAATTCCCCTTTTAAAATACCAATCCATATGAACAAATGGCAGTTATTTCCAAAATTATATTCATTTTAATATGATCAGTTTACATTTTGTTTAATTAGATTAAATATTTAATAAAATAAACAGGGCCAAAATCCATGGTCGTTACACTGTGTTTTCAAACTATTATTTTTCATCGAATTGAAATGAAATCATTCAAGTTGGGGTGTCATTACCTCTCAAACCGTGACTCGATAACATTTCTAACTTTTAAAATAGAAATTAATTTTGTACTTCGAAGTCTAGAAATTAAATTAGGATCTGAGACTTCCAATATAGTTGTTCTTAATTTTTTTTCCATAATCAGTTATTTAAACTAAAGTTTGATTAAAAAGGCAACATCTTATCCTTTATAATAGCAAACATTTTTTATTGATATAATCCTAAACCACTCTTAAAGATCTTCCCTCTACATAGGTAAACAACTTATTTAATAATAACAAAGTGTTACAAATCAACTTCCTTTCTAATTTCCCGACACTATTTTACTATAATAAAAATGTTATAGTCTATAATCTCCTTACTTTCCTCGAAAACATTTGTAACAACAATGGTGTTGACATCCATTCTTTCTTCCTCCTTTTAAAATTACTTGTAAACTCTTTAAACAAGTTTGAAACTTATATTTAAAACATTCTTTTAAAAAATGGTCACTTTTAAAAAGAACTTGCCTTTTGAAAAAAGGAGTAAAATTTAAACCACTTGTTTAAATTACTAAATGAACTTTTAGAAATATATTTAAAACTTCAAACTTCCTTTTAAATAGCCATAAACACATTAAAAAAGACTTTTCAAAATACCAAAAATAGACAACTCTTTTTTACTTTACAAAAATCATTACTTTTCAATTCGCATCCATAACGACTATCTCTATATGGATCATAACTTTTAAAACTTTATTTTAAAACAAAATAGCCTTTAAACACTTTATTTTTATATTTTAAAACACTTTAATAACTTTGCAAAAAGGTTAAAACAAAAGTCAAGCACAAAAACCATTTCAAAACACTTTAGAAACATGGTAAATAACTTAAAAACGAGCATGAGATTTCAATATTATAATAGAACCAACAACAAGTAAGTTAATTATAACTAAACAAAGTTTACTTTCCATGTACAAAAACATTTACATAATCAATAATATATGTACGTAAAAATTCAACAAGGTGAGAAATCCTTTAGGATCCCTCCACAAAATTTCCATTCTTTGAAGTGCTTCCATAGCGACGTATTCACTATGGGGCACTCCGACGTCCATTTACTTTATTTTCGTACCCTGCAACATAATGGTTATTTAAGTCATCCACTTTCAAGAGGGAATCAACAATAACCAACAATATATGCAGACCATAAATACATTCATGCAACACTATGGGCTAGCACTAGGTTATTACAGCATTTTGTAAAATTTAAAACTATTTTAGACTGAGATATCTCATTTTAATTCATAACAAACACAAAGCCACCACCTTCCTTGCTTCAAACTAGGCTAAATCCCTCCCCTTCCATTTAGAAGCTCATGCACATGGCTACAACCCTCATAGGTGCACATGTCCTAAGGAAAAATGGATGTTTGGCTTCAAACTTTGGAACATTAAGATGTAGAGAGTATTATTCATATTATTCTGGCTTGTTTAAGTGTTTCAAGGAGTAGAGAAGGTGTTTTTATTAGGTTTTAGATATTTTAAGAGAAGAAAAGTGGAGTGGAAATGAAGTGAGAATGGAGAAGAAGAAAGTAAAATGAATTTGTGAAATGGAAGTGCACTTTTATAAACATGGAAAATTTGATAAATTACACCACTTACCCATAAGAAAAATTACGTAAATTCCCCTAAACGCTTCCATGCCAAGTGAATAAGCATACTTGCCATCAAATTGTTAAAAGAAGCACTTATGTAACGACCCAGAAATTAATCGCTATTTAAATGAATATTTAATTTTTGAATAATAAATGATTTTTATTAACAAACAAAACTATTTTAAATAATGATTAATGATAATTTCAAATTTTGTTTACCAAAATATATAGTTCATAGAAAAATAATAATGTGACCAGAAGTTATTTTCCGAAATATCAATTTTTCATTGGTTAAAAACTATTTTAAAGGTCATAACACTATGTAAAACACACATGCACATATTACAGACTAGTTTAACATGTTGTGTACATGTACATAAGCATGTACACATTTACACACTTAAAACATATTAACATATAAGATCTTATTTAATAAAAGTAAATGTACATACATATATATACATATATATAAACACACACACACACATATAAAAATACACTTTTTCAACACAAGTACACTAGAGACATGGCATGAATAGTGAAATCAAGGAGAGGAGGCAGTATGAACGGTTTTGAAGGTGAGGAGGAGGTAAGGCTATGCATGCATACATATATTTTAATATAAGAACTTACATATATTTTAATTAATATCCTAAGCCTATAAATACCACTACTTCTTCATATTCTCATTTTTACAAACCTCCTCTTCACTGTAATATTTCCTAAGGGCTTAAGCTAAAGCATCCATGACTTCCTCTTTATAAATTTGAAAATAGAAAAAAACCACTTTCTTATGCAAAATCCCTCTTTTAATTCACAAAACCACTTACATTTCCTAAAACACTTTCTCCTCCAAAATACAACATTCCATCCACCGAAACAAACCATGGCCAAGCCAAATCTCCTCATGATCATGCCCTAAAGGCCTAGGCCGAGCCCAAACCCACTTGGCCTATCCCATTTCAAGTGTTCAAAGGTACAAAAGTTCTATTTTTGTATGTTTCGAAAGTGTTTTCGAGTTTCGGCAAAAGTTTCTTTGATTTAGAAATTTTTTCGATACGTAAAATTTTGTGTGTGGAAAAGAATTAACTTTATTTTGATGGACTGTATGTTATGAAAATATAGCGACTGGTATGTTGAATTTTCATATCGTACTGATAACATATGATGATATGTTTATGTTTGAACTGGGATTTGATGATTGGTCGATATGTTGATACGTTTTGATATGCATGGATATGTATATGGATATGTCTATGTGATATTATGGTCGTATTTTATGAAAACAAAACCATGTGTATATGATGTTAATGTTGTGAAGTTTGCACCTTTAAAAGTTGCAAAGGACTTAAGATCCAATTTGAAAATAAATACTATTTTCTAGCTTTGTATTTTTAAAAATGTTTTTCCATGTTTTCACATTTGTTCTAAGTTTTCAAAACCTTCCCATTTTTTTTTCAAATATGTAGTAGCTAAATTTAAAGTGACGATTTCACCTAGATATCTACTCTAGCGAACTGTGTTTATAGAGATAGTCGCTTTGGATGCAGTTCGAAAAATTTCACAATTTTAAGTTTGAACCGTTTTCTTTTAGATTGTTTTTGGAAAATTATTTTGAATTGATTAAGTAATTCAAAGTTTAAGTTTTTATTATATAATAATTTATTTATTTAATTTAAATTAATTTGGGTAATTATTAATTAATTAATTAAGTAATTAGGTTAAATAATTAAAGTTTAAGAAATTATTAACTAAGTTAATTATTTTTAATTAACTAAGTTTTAAATAATGGTTAATGATGATAAAAGGGAATTGATTTTATTTAACAAAGTTTACTTTATTAATTAACTATTTAATTGTAGTTAGTCATTTAATTAATTATTATTCAATCATCGTTTGATTATCCACTTAATTTGGGTTTAAATTTAAATAAATGTTATTTAATTAAAGTTTAAATGTATATAAATTAGAGTTATTTATGATTTAATTTTGATTTTATTAAGATTTGTTCAGGTTTAATTGAGGGTTTAAACTTATGATTAAAATCTGAATTTATTTGTTCTAAGATTTTCTTTTTAATTCTATCTGTTATTTATTTTTCACAAACTTCCTTGTACATGAAAATTGTTTTAAAAAAAAAGGATCTCTTGTCCGTGATATTAACTGGCCAAATTAATTAAAGTAGTTGTAATAAAACATTGACACGTTTTATTAAAAGTAAGTCAATTCGTACTTACCACAAATACCACGCTACGAGGATGTGATGAATATAAGGGGGTTAATTTCAATAAGTGGATCATGATAATCTAAGCATTTTGAGTGTATATCCATATGTAAATATTACACCCTAATAGTAGAATGGTCCACTATAAATAATTTAACCCTTTAAAATTATCGAACAGTGGTTTGGAGAACGGGATTGGATGTTAGTTGTTATCTAAAAACCATTTTGAACCAATGTAAACATTCGAATTGGAAACCGTGAAGGCAAGGTCCAAGATGTCGAAGTGCAAGGCCTATTTGCTACTAACCCTGATGGTGATTCCAAAACATGCGTAGTGGAAATAGTGCCTTCAATTCCTTCATCTCCTGAACGACTTGTATGGATGAGTGCTGACATTTTGTCAACATATGGAAGGCAATGTTCACATTCCAAGTGGCAATGCTAGTCTCAAGCCTCATCAACCGAGAATGACTAAAACATGAAAAATGAAGCAAGGCTAAGTGAGACGCTCCCATTTGGGTAAGATTATCCTTATCTATGTCCCTACTATCAATCAATGTGTGTTTCGGTACGATTGCTGATTCCAATCGAGGGTTGATCTTAATCGATACTACCCAACAAGGGGTAGGCCAGTCTTGTGTTGGCAGGAGATCCAAGTGAGGTCCTCGGTGTTATTTTATCTAGAGATGCACCGTTACGGGCGGTACACCAGTAGCCTAGTCATTGTATGGAATCTATTTTCCAATAAGTGCCTTCGGTCTTAGTTGTATACCTATTATGCTAGAATTTAATTAATTTAACAATGTCTATGTGAACTATTTATTTGAAAACCATAGGAGTTATGATAATATCACTAGATTTCTATATAAAGTGTTCTAGTTACCGTAAGGTAAAAACCCATCTGTGTTTATGTACAGCATGGTCTTATGGGATACCTTTGTTTTCAAAGTGTTTTATAAAATAAGAATTAAGTTGTACAAGTTTACTCACACCAGACCCATGTCTGACCCGGATTTTTATTTGCTTTTCCTAAAACTCTTGGGGACTCAAATTTTATGGGTAGCCAAGTGATCCAGGTTTCTTAGGAAAGAATTTTGAAGGAGTTGGAGCAGGTGGCTTCACCATAGCTTATTGTATTTATTCCTACCGTGTTTATGTATGATCTATGTATTTTGTGATGGGCAGGCAGTATAACTGTCCAATTGAAATTGTGTTGTAACGATTGTGATGTATTATTATTGGAGGAATGACTATGTAATATCTTATTCAATCTATTATATGTTGTTCTGATTTGTGGCGAGATTCTGTGATTGCTTAGTTTCTTCTTATCTTACTTTTTTCTTCTACCCTAAATGGCTCGTCTTTCAATTCAAGTAATGCAATCGTTACATTAAGGTATCAGAGCCTGGGTTTGGCGAATGCTTAGGCTTTGGGTTAGGGTCAACTTTGAAAGTGCATATATGTAATTTTCATTCACACACACACACACATATATGTATACCTAATAGATAAATCAACTTGATAGGTTCGATTAGTACCTTCTATCAAGATTTATCTCGTCCAAGTATTCTAAGAATTATCTTTTATGCCATTTAGTAAAACATGAGTAACAGATGCAAATAAAGTAAGGTAGCAGGTTGCACTACAACTACAAGTGGTCGATCCCCAAATCCTAGAGGAGTTCAGATTACCAAAGAGGCAATACCAGAGAAGCCAAGAGTGAATTTCGCAACCTTATGCAAGGATTACACCAACCTCGGAGGAAAACCATTTAAAGGAATCGTGTTTATCATTGAAGTGCAAGCTTGGTTGCGATCTTGCAAGAACATTTTTAAAGGAATCGTGTTTATCATTGAAGTGCAAGCTTGGTTGCGATCTTGCAAGAACATTTTTAAAGGTTTTGGTTTATCCGATGAATAAAAAAGGTTTTTAGTAGCATGGCAACTGCAAGAGGGTGCAGCTGCATGATGGGACTCTCTTACTGCAAATGTTCCTGAGGAAGAATTATCGTGAGATCAATTTAAAGAATTTTTTGAGGACCGATTCTTGATGGCAGCAGGATGGACCCGAATGTACCGCAACTTTGTGGATTTGAAGCAAGTGGATCTGTCCTTAGCAGAGTATGAGACGAAATTTAATGAGTTGTCTTGTTTTGGATCGGAATTGATCAATACCCCATTGAAGAAGAATGAGATGTTTGTCTTGGGCATAAGGGACGAATACCATGAGAAAATGACTGCTCATATTAAAGGTACTTTTGTGGACCTAGTTGATATGGCTCTGAGGCACAAGACCTTGGAAAAGAATAATCCTACTCCCATAGCCTGTTGAAATACCGGTGAAAACAGTTCTAACAAGAGGAAGTTCTATCCATATTGGAAGAAGCAAGGAAAATGGAAGCATGGAGAAGGTCAAGGAGGCAAGTCTAAGGATAGCAGGTGTTATATTTGCAAGAAAAAAGGACATATTGATGTGTATTGTCTGAATCCTGAAGTCCAAAGCAGCAACACCAAGGTGGACCTATCTCTAGATGGTCCAGAAGACTCTTTGTTTTAATTTCCATCGGCCTGGGCATATGATAAAGGGATTCCCACTCATGAGGAAGGTGCAGCAACCCAATGTATAATTTATTAAGAATGAACCGTCTACTTCAAACGGTGTAAAGGAAAAAGGCATCCTTAAAGGTACCTTATTGATTAACGGTATTTTTGTTCAACCATTATTTGATACTGGTACCTCTCATAGTTTTATCTCTTTTGAATAAGTAGGTAAATTTTATCTTATTCCTAGTATTGAGGAAAACCCTATGTGTGCATCTAACCTCATAGTTGGGTAACCCATTTGAATATTATTTATGAAGATGTGCAAATTTCCTACCTTTCTCATCATTTTTATTACATCCCGTGTGTCTTAGACTTTAAGTGATTTGATATTATTCTAGGTATGGATTGGCTGTTAAAATATGGAGCCGTTTTAGATTGTAATAAAAGAACTATATCATTAGTAACCAATTTAGGAAGGGTTACTAAAGCACCTTGTAAGGAACCCAATATTAATATATGTAGTTTTTTGTATGCCTTGTAGCAGCTTAAGAGAGTTTAGGTTCTGTTGAAGTTGTTAAAATTTTCGGATGCGTTTGAAGAATTTGAAAGTTTACCACTGAGAAATTGAGTTTCACATTGATTTGGACCCTAATGTAAGGCCTGTAGTTCAACCTAAGCGAAGGATGGCTCTAAGAGAGAGGGAGGAATTGGTATATCAAACCCATGACCTATTAAGTAGAGGATTGATTAGACCTAGTCGTTTAAATTGGGGGTCTACTTTGATGTTTTCGGCGATGTTAGATGGATTTTTAAGGTTACACATGGACTATAGGGAGTTGAATAAGCTGACCATTAGGAACTAGTATCCCTTACCTATAATCGATGATCTTTTTGAACAACTTCATGGAGCTAGGGTATTTTCTCCGATGGATCTAGCAACTAGATTCCATCAAGTGAGGGTTGCTGAAGATAGTATACCCTTAACTACTTTTAGAGGCCCTAACGGTTTCTTCGAATGGTTGGTTATGCCTTTCGGGCTAACCAATGCATCATTGTATTTTGTAGATATCATGAATGATGTTTTCCAAGATCTTCTTAATAAGTTTGTGTTAGTTTTCATCGACGACATCCTTATCTACTCCAAATCCGAGGAGAAGCATAAATATCATTTGGAAGTGGTGTTGGAAACATTGAGGAGACATGTCTTGAAAACGAAATTTTCGAAGTGTCATTTTTGGAAATCGAAAGTAAGATTCTTAGGACATATTATGACTAGAAAAGGTATTTCAGTAGATTTAGTGAAGGTGGAGGCTGTTTAGGAATGAAAGCAAACATGGACTCTTGCCGAGGTTCGCAGTTCCTTATGGTTGGCTGGATATTATATGAGGTTTATTCAAGATTATTTCAAGGTTTCCTTCCATTTGACTAAGCTAACTAAGAAGGAGGAGAAGTTTGTATGGACCCCTAATGTGAAGAGGCATTTCTGGAATTGAATAGGAGATTGACCAGTGCATAAGTTTTAGCTATTCCTAATGGAAATAGTGGGTTCACGGTTTACATGGATGCGTGTGGAGTAGGCTTTGGTGCTATCCTTATGCAACATGGTAGACTGATTGCGTATGCAAGTAGGCAGTTGAAGCCTCATGAGAAAAACTATGCTACACATGGCCTGGAATTGCTAGCTGCCGTCTTTACATTGAAAATATGGAGACACTACTTGTTGGTTAAGGATCCTTCTATTCCTATTGGTTTCTTTCTAATCTTTAGAGATTTTAGGAATAAGTTTTGTTTCATTAATTAGGTGAAAAATTCAAGCTCTTCATGGATCATAAATCCCTGAGGTATCTTTTTACACAGAAGGATCTGAACCTAAGGCAACATTGGTGGTTGGAGTTTCTGGCAGCTTATGACTTGGATATTCTATATACCCCGGGGAAGGCTAATGTGGTGGCAGATGGCTTGAGCAGGAATGATGTTTTGGCTCTTCAGGAGGTTACCCTGACTCTCCTAGAATGGTTAGCGAGCAAGCAAAAGATGGTTAGGAACTTGACGACAATCATCAGGAAGGTTGAGGAGGGGTAGTGTACAAGTTTTAAGATTGATAACGAGGAGTTTTGAGGATGAATGGATAGATATGTGTACCGACGGTCAATGGTCTTAGGCAGGAATTTTTTCCAGAATGCCATCGTTCAAAGTTGAGTATCCATCCAGGTGTCTCAAAGATGCGTAGGAACATGAAACAGATGCTTTGGTGGAAGGGAATGAAGAAAGATATCTCTATTTTTGTTGGCAGGTGTTCGTGCTGTCAACAAATAAAAGGTGATCATTAGAAGATAGTTAGATTATTGCAACCTTTGGAATACCTAATTGGAAACGGGAAATGATATAAATGGATTTAATCGATGGTTTTCCAAGAATTAGAAGAGGAAATGTAAGGCGTTGGTTATCATAGATCGGCTAACGAAGTGCGCACATTTTATTTGAAAATAACAAGGACCGCTGCTTCTTTAATGGAAATTTTTATGAAGGAGACAGTCAGGTAGCATGGAGTTCCTATGAGTATTGTAAGTGATCGAGACCTACTTTTTACTAGTCAATTTTGGAAAGCATTACAAACAACCCTTGAAACAAGGTTGAGCTTAAGCACAGCACATCACCCCCAAACCAATGGAATACGAGAGCAGGGGAATAGAATTCTAGAGGATCTCCTAAGGGCTTGTATTCTGGATTTTGGTGGATCATAGGAGGATCATTTGCATTTGGTTGAGTTCCCCTATAATAATAGCTTTCAAGGAAGCATCCGAATGGCATCGTATGAAGCCCTATATGGAAGACCTACAAGTCACCAGCATGTTGCGTTGAGACGGGAGATCGATTAGTTCTTGGACCAGACATGATACGAGAGGCTACAGAGAATGTTAAACTGATTAAGAAAAGGATGAAGAAGGCCCAAGATCGCTGAAAGAATTATGCAGATAAGAGCGAAGGATTTGGAATTCATGGTAGGAGACTTGGTGTTTGTAAATATTTCACTAATAAAAGGAGCTTTTAGATTTGTAAAATCTAGGAATTTAGCTCCAAGGTATGTTAAACCCTTCCATATTCTTGAGAGGATCAGATCGCTTGCTCATAGGGTCGAGTTGCCAGAGAGATTGGCGACAGTTCATAATGTGTTCCACATGTCTCATTTGAGGAAATATGTTCATAACCCATCTTTAATTGTAGAGCTATCAGTTCAAGATGAATTGGAAATAAAACCGAACCTAACAGTGGTTAGACATCCATTTTATATTGTGGATCAAGATGAAAAGAGGATGCATAACAAGGTGGTGCGACTAGTTAAGGTTTAGTGGAGAGAGGATCCTGGAGACTGCACTGGGGAGACGGTGGATCGTAAGAGAGAAGCCTATCCCAAGTTGATGTTGGGATAACTAGTCATAGGTTGTATGTATAATGCATGTTTGTTTGCTATGGAATTTGTATGTGTTTTATGATATGAATATATAGCTTTTTGCATAGTCGACTTATCTCCTTAGTTGCTATTCGGGATGAAATTCTTCCAGGGGGGAGAGTGGAACGACCCAAAAATTGATCGCTATTTAAATGATGTTTACTTATATTTTAAATAATCAATAAATGTATTTTTACTAACAAATAAAACTATTTTAAATAATAATTCATGATCATAAAATAATTTTCAAAATTTCTTTACCAAAATAAATAGTTCATAGAAAAATAGAAAATGTGACTGGAAGTTATTTTCTGAAATTTTGATTTTTCATTAGTTACAAATTGTTTTAAAGGTCATAATACTATGTTAAACACATATACACACATCACAAACTACTTTAACATGTTGTGTACATGTACAAATTTACACACTTAAAACATATTAACATATGAGATCTTATTTAATAAAAGTAAGTTTATATACATATATATACATATAAAAATACACTTTGTCAACACAAGTGCAATAGAGACATGGCATGAATAGTGGAAGCAAGGGGAGGAGGTAGTATGAACGGTTTTGAAGGTGAGGAGGAGGTATGGCTATGCATGCATACATATATTTTAATATAAGCACTTACATATATTTTAATCAATATCCTAAGCCTATAAATACCAATACTTCTTCATATTCTCATTTTTACAAACCTCATCTTCACTAAAAAGTTTCCTAAGAGCTTGAGCTAAAGCATCCATGACTTCCTCTTCATAATTTGAAAATGGAAAGGAACCACTTCCTTACGCAAAAATCCCTCCTTTAATTCACAAAACCACTTCTACATCTTCTAAAACACTTTCTCCTCCAAAATACATCATTCCATCCATTAAAACAAACCATGGCCGAGCCAAATCTCCATATGGCCATACCTTACAAGACCTAGGCCAAGCCCAAACCCACTTGGTCGAGCCCATTTCAAGTGTTCAAAGGTACAAAAGTTCTATTTTTGCAAGTTTCGAAAGCATTTTCGAGTTTCGGCAAAAGTTGCTTTGATTTAAAAAAAATTCGGTGAGTAAATGTTTTGTTTTTGAAAAAGAAATTAACTTGATTTTGATGGACTATATGTTGTGAAAATATGATGTTTGTTATGTTGAATTATCATGTCGTACTGATCACATATGATGATATGTTTATGTATGAACTTGGATTTGGTGATTGGTCGATAGGTTGATATGTTTTTATATGTTTGGATAAGTATATGGATATGGATATGTGATATTATGTATGATATTATGGTAGTATATTATGAAAACAAAACAAGTGTATATGATGTAAATGTTGTGAAGTTTGCACCTTGAAAAGTCGCGAAGGACTTGAGAACCGATTTGAAAATGAATGCTATTTCCTAGCTTTGGATTTTTATGTTTTTCCAAGTTTTTACCTTTGTTTTAAGTTTCAAAACCTTCCCATTTTTGTTTACAAAGACGTAGTAGCTAGATTTAAAGTGAAGATTTCACCTAGTAATCAATTCAAGTGAACCTCGTTCATAGCAATAGTCGCTATGGATGCAGTTTGAAATTTTTTCACGATTTCAATTTTAAGTGTTTTCTTTTGGATTGTTTTTTGAAAACTCATTTTGAATTAATTAAGTAAGTCATAAGTTTAATATTTTAATTACTTGCAAATTTATTTATTTAATTTAAATTAATTTGGGTAATTATTAGTTAATTAAGTATTAGGTTAAATAATTAGAGTTTAAGAAATTATTAACTAAGTTAATTATTTTTAATTAAGTTTTAGATAATGTTTAATTAAGGTAAAAGGGAATTAATTTTATTTAATAAGTTAATTTAGTTTAATTAATTATTTAATTAGAGCTAGTTATTTAATTTAATCAAAGGTAAATTATCCACTTAATTTGGGTTTAAATTTAAATAATTGTTAATTAATTAAAGTTTTATTAAAGTTTAAATGTAAATAAAATTAGGGTTATTTATGATTTGATTTTGATTTATTTAAGATTTATTAAGCTTTAATATAGCGTTTAAACTAATGATTAATATGGAATTTATTTGTTTTAAAGTTTTCTTTTAAATTCTAATGGTTATTTTTTACAAACTTCCTTGTATAAGAAAATTGTGTTTAAAAAAAAGGATCTCTTGTCCATGCTATTATGTAGCCAAATGAATTAAAGTAGTTTAATAAAACGTTGGCACGTTTTATTGGAAGTAAGTCAACTTGTACTTATCAAAATACTACGCTTCAGGGATGCGATGAATACAAGGAGGTTAATTTCAATAAGTGGATCATGATAATCTAAGCATATAAAGTGCAATCCATATGTAAATATTACACCTTGAGAGTGTAATGGTCCACTATAAACAACTTGGCCCTTTGAAATTATTGAACGTTGGTTTGGTCAGACCAGGATCGGATATTGGTTGTTATCGAAAAACCATTTAGAACCAATGTAAACGTTCAAATTGGAAACAGTGAAGGCAAGGTCCAAGATGAAGACTTAGAAGTGCAACAGCTATTTGCTGCTAATCTTGAGGGTGATTCCAAAACAAGTGTAGTGGATATAGTGCCTTTCGTTCATTCATCTTCTGAACAACTTGTATGGATGAGTATTGACATTATGTCCACATATGGAAGGCAATGTTAGCATTCAAAGTGGTAATGTATAATAAAATTAAAACATAGCCTTAAGCCTCATCAAACGAGAAAGGCTAAAACATTGGAGATGCAGCAAGGCTAAGTGGGTCACTACCATTAGGGTAAGGTCATCCCTATCTAGAGTCCCTACTGTCAATTCATGTATGCTTTAGTACGATTGCTGATCCTAACCATGAGGTGATCTTATTCGGTACTACCCAGCAAAGGGTAGTCTGGTCATGTGTTGGCAGGGGATCGAGGCAAGGTCCTCGATGTTATTTTATCTATAGATGCACCGTGATGGGCGTTACCCCAATAGCCCAGTCATTTTATGGAATCCAATTTCCAATAAGTGTCTTCGGTCTTAGTTGTACACCTGTTATGCTGAAATTTAATTAATGTAACAACTTCGGCTATATGGACTATTTACTTGAAAACCCTAGGCATTATGATAATATCACCGGATTTCCACATAAAGTGTTTTGGTTACCGTAAGATAAAAACCCGTCTGTGTTTATGTGCAGCATGGTCTTACGAGATACCTTGGATTTCAAAGTGTTTTATAAACTAAGAATTAATTTGTTTTACTCACACCAGACCAATGTCTGACCTGGAGTTTCATTTTCTTTTCCCAAAACTCTTGGGTACTCAAATTTGTATGAGTAGCCAAGTTATCCAGTTTCTTACGGAAGCATTTTGAAGGAGCTGGAGCCGGTTGCTTCACTGTAGCTTATTATATTTATTTGTGTTATGTTATGTATGATCAATGTATGTTGTGATGGGCAGGCAGTATAACTGTCCAGTTGAAATTGTATTATAATGTCTCTGATATATTATTGTTATGGGAATAAATATGTAATATCCTATATTATCTATTATATGTTGTTCTGATTCATGGTGAGATTCTTTGATTGTTTAGTTTCTTCTTATCTTTCTTTTTTTTCTTCTACCCTAAATGGCTCATCTTTCGGTTCAAGAATGGCGGTCGTTACAATTTAAAATAAGAAAGAAGTGTCTTTTGTTACTTTATTAGCTTAATTAATCACCTCTTTAATTATATTCACTTTTACAAATCATTTTTTACTTTATTAAATCACTTATTATATAAGTGTATACTATGAAATTGTACATACGGGTGCAATAATGTTGCGGTAACTTTCGTTCAATAAAAAGTCGAAAATCATAAAACAATTTTCGGTTATATTTTCGATTTTTCATGGAACTATTTATTTTTTTAAATAAACTTTCAAAATAAGTAAACTATTATTATTTATTAATTAAAATAGGGTTATTTGACCATTAAATGGCAGTTGAGGTGAGACTCGAGCAAGCCTAAGCATTTGTAAGTCGTCATTTAATAGTGATTTAATTTGTAAATTTTTCTCCTTTGGAAAATAAGTTCTGTTTAGAAAGAAAGGAAAATTGGGACTTAGATTGTTGGGTTTATACGACAGTTTTGAAGATCGGTTGTCCAACGTATCATATGAGTTTCCCTCTTCACAATAGGAGGTGTAATAGTCTTTCATGCATTATATTCATAAAAGGAGTTACACCATTTGGTCATTTTGTTCATCTTGGATGTCAAAGAGGATCATGGGGGTTTATAGTTTGACATTCCCATTTAGACCATTATTAGTTAGCATGCATGTTGGTCTGCACTCTTTTTATTTGTTTGGTTATTTGTGTGCTTGTAATTGCTGCTTGTTTATTGTTGTTGTTTGTTATTGTTGTTTGTTACTGTTTTCTGTTGTTGTATGTCATTTATTGTTACTGCTTATTGTTAATTGATTATTGATTGATTTTTGTTGCTTATTGATTGCTCGTCATTGTTTGTCATTGCTTATTGTTGCTCGTTGATTGCTTGTTGTAGCTTGTTGATTATTTGATCGTCGATTGTTGATTTTTGTTGATTATTATTGCTAGTTGTTGCTTTCTTTGTATGTTTAGTAGTATGTTAGTAATTTATAGTTACCTATTATAGCGTGTTTAGAGAGAGATAACAATAACTATTTAAAATAGATTGCATAATATCCATGCCTATTGTAGGGTCGAGATGAGATCTATACGAGTCGATTGTATTTTGATGTAACTCGGAGTCCTTATAATACTTAGATATCGGCTTATCTAAGCTTATTATAATGAACCGAGATTTTTGACCCTCCAAAATCGACACAAGTACGTCCACCTATTTCATGCTTAGCAATCAAATGCTGAAAGCTCGATCGTTATAGGAAAAGTAAAGAAAAGAGGATAAGAGGAAACTAAACAACATAAAGTCTCACAATGGAATGAATAATCAATAATATACAATAAATCTTTACCCAAAGAAAAATGGAACATACATACAACAATTAGAGTATACTAACCTATTTCAGCCCGGACAGTTATAAAAGCCAGTCCTTACAATTGTTGATAATACAACATGTAGACAATACAACGGGACATAAAGAAATATATAGATACATCTTGGACCTCCCGCTCATACCCTGAGCTCCAATGCATCTAAAGCAATTTTTAAATATGCTCGGTCTAACCCTATAACACCTCCTATCTTGAGGCCCAAAGCTAATTGCTACGGATACTACAGTCATCTGTAGTATTTAACTTTCGGTGACAAAATACAGTAGTGTTAATAGTATCCATAAAATTAAAGGCACATGGATATGAAATAAAATCACAGATTTTGAAAACAACTTTTTTGATTACATTTCAAATCAATATTTCATATTTAGTTACATAATCCCAAAACAATTTCCAAGCTTCGATCATATACCATTATTAAAAACAACGCCTAGAGCAACATATAAAATGCCCCTTTGAATGATTAGAGTACTAAATAGATAGACATATCAGTCATAAATACATTACAGAGGAAATAACTCTAAATAACTCCTTCATAGATACATTTGCCTTCTGCATGTCCTAAGAAGCTTATTCGTCTAATCTACTAAACATGAAAAGACCTTAACTCTCAATCTACTCAAATTGATTTCAAGCATCACAGAGTTTGAGGAGAAAAACATAAACTTCAAGTCCAACATAAGGACAGGTGTTAATAATACTATTACATCCGATTAACTGACATTAAGTTAGACCACGCCGCTTAGCGAAACGGGTTTCCCCTCACTAATATCCTTTCATAAGAATATCTTTTACAAATCAAAATCGTACAATGAAACGATTATAACATCAAGATCAATAACATATATACATATAAATCAGGTAATTAATGGACTATCTGTCCACATTACTATTTTATCTAACTAGCTATTAACTATTGGCTGACTCTGGCCTACTAGACATAATTAATAATCTAACTACTATTAGACACAATACTGGGCCATTTGCCCTTAACTATCTTTTTCTAGGGTCAACTAATCCTAATGGTTTTGTGGGCTCATCAATAACCAATCTTTACTCTGTATATTCGCTTTTGTGTACAACATCATTTAAGTCACATTTGTGACAAAGCCCTAAACACTGGAATTTTGGACTTATTTTAGCTAGGGGCTAATAGCTAAAATATAGGGCCCAACCCATATCAGTCCCATCTAGTCTTTTAATATATGAGTCATAAACTTAGGGTTAACTACCCTATTAAATTTTCATTTCCTTATAACCAATCTTTACAAATGATTTACCCTTGAAATCATATCTTTATAAAACCAGGAAATCATACTCTTTGCTTTACTCAAAGTATTTATGCCATGATATATCCTTTATACAAAACAATGTTGATGAAATCTAATCAATGGGATTATCTTTCCCTTCAAAATAAGTTAAAGCCCTTTTTAACTTAGAAAACTTTAGGCCACAAAGCCAAAACACTACCTTCAAAATCCTTGTTTAAACCTTAAACAATACCTTTCGAAATCATTGAAAACAACCGTTTCGAAAGCATTACTTAAAACCTTAGACATCCTCTTTCAGAACCATTTGTACTTATCTTTCGAAAGCATTGGAACCTTCCTTTCGAAATACTTAAAACATACCTTTCGAAACATTCATAATATACCTTTCAAAAGCATTAGGCTCAAGTAAAGGATTATGGAAACATTGCTTGAAACCATTTAAAATTATTCCTTTCAAAACCATCGGGTTTAACATTTAATATAACTGTTGGGTCAAAGAATACCGAAGCAAATGTATCCTTTTCGAAATCTTTAATCCAAGTAAAGGAATTGGGGAAGTGAATAGCTTCCAAACCCAACCTTTCGAAATCATTTCCTCCGAAACCATTTAAAAGCGGCTATATGACCCTTTCGAAAGCATTGAGAAAGTGGTTTCAAAGATAAAAGGCGAAAGCACCCCTTTCGAAGACATTGTGATTCAAAAGGTATGAATTTGGCAACTAGGTATTAAATTGGTTCAAATGCGGCAATCCTTTCGAAAGCTTCTTTTAAAACAAAAGCAAAAGGCAACTCTTTCGAAGGCTCCTTTCTAAAAACAAAGACAAGTGGCAACTTATTTGTAAGCTTTTTTTAAACAAAAATGAGTTGATTGTTTCAAAAGCTAGTTAGAGTGGCTTCAACCCCTTCGAATGCATGCCTTCGACACAGTCCCTTTCGCCTTTCTCCAATGCGCTATATACCAATTGCTTGATACCACGTGCATTGGTTTTGAATGGGTTCAAAAGGTCTACTAGGCATGGTGATAGAAGCAAGCAAATGAAGTGGCAAAGTTTTAATTTGAAACAAAACTGATTTTATGCCTTTCAAAGTAATTTCTTTAAACCTAACTTGCCCAATTTGTCAAAATATGATTGGTTGCCACTTCTTTATCAAAATCCTTTTCTAAAAAGGTCGTCGAATTCAAAATTTACAATTTAAAACATTTTAATCAAATAAGCCTTTCTCCTTGATATAATGTATAAAACATGTAAGCACCTTAAATTAAATAATTTTATAACCGTAGTAAAATACTTAGGAAAATTCCAATAATACCATAACAGTTCACTTTTAAAATGTTTTATAATATGTATAAATTTCAAACCCAAAATTATTATGTAGTTTCCTTAAATAATTTAAACCCAATTTTAACTATCTTCTCTCATAGAAAATCCATAATAAATCCACAATTACTTAGAAAATTTTGAAACTTGAAACCCACTTCTAAAATAATTCTTTTTGGTCATATATAAAAAATGCAACTCCTTTGGATGTCATTTAATCAGTTTGCTAATCTAAACATATCATAAAACCCATATAAAATCATATTAATCATCGACAAGCATATATATATATATATATATATATATATAAAAAAACTATAAAATGGCATATTACTTGCAAAATAATTTAGACATACTCATGAAACCGAAACCACTATCAAAAAAGAGATGTAAATCAAATTATTCACCTTGGCTTGTGTTAAGAAGGTTGAGATCTGCTCTTTGATTAACTTCATCAAGCTTTCTACTTGATTCCTAGCTTATCTTCTTTTTGATTCCTCTTAATGTTGGCCGACTAAGCTCTTAGGATTTTAATTTTGTTTATGAATGTTAGAATAAATGAGGAATAGAAAATGGAAGTGTTTAGGATATTAGAATGAAGGACGTTTTCATTTTACCCGTATCATATTTCTCCAATTTAATAATTTTCAATTCTCTTTTGCTTATACATTCATTAAGGTACAACCCCTTATTAATTAACAAATCTCAATCCCTTAATTATTAACAATATTTTATTTTATTTATCTAAATAAATGTTCTAAATGATGTTACTCAAAATTAGGATCATTATAGACTTGGGCATTGAAAATGTAGAACACCCGGATCGGTCTGGTAAACCGGCATGAGAAAACACACCTAAATCAATTTGTACATTTTATCAAACCTTTCAAAATAAAGGTATCTTGTAAGACTACACCGCACATAAACACGAACATGTTTTTACCATATGATAAATAAGACATTTTCTATAGAAATTCCATTGAGGTTATAATAATGTCTTGAGTACAAACACATATTAATCATAGCCGAAATTCATACATTATTAAATTCCAGCATAATAGATATACAACTAAAAATGTGAATGCTCGTATTGGAGAATGGATTCCATACAATAACTGGGCTGTTGGGTACCGCCTGTCACAGTGCATCTCAAGATAAAATAACGTCGAGGACCTTGCCAAGTTTCCCTGCCAACATTGAACTGGCCTAGCACTAGATTAATAGCACCAAATATGATCACCCCTTAGTTAATGGGCCCAAAGCATACAAATGGGAGATAATGTTGACTCTAAATAGGGCGATCATACCCTAATTGGGAGCAACCCACTTAGATCTACTGCATCTCCCCTATTTTAGTCATTCCCAGTTGTTGAGGCTTGAGGCTAGGTTTTACCTTTCATATAGCACTTCCCACTTCAAACGCTAACACTACCGTTCAGGCAACAATGCAATGCCAACATTCATCCATAAAAGTTGTTTAGGATATGAACAAACCAAAGGCACTACTTCTACTATATCCATTTTGAAATCACCCTTAGGATTAGTAGTAATCAATCCTTGCATTTCAAAGAGCCTCATCTTCCTATTTTATCGTCTTTAAGATGTCTTCACTTCAAAAAGTTGAGTTGGATCGAAGTGCTATTCGGATAACATATCATATCACGGTCTCTTTGAAACAACATTCGATGGTTTTCGATAAACTCAACCTAGTTCTTTTGGAAATAAACAGTCAAAGATAAGAACGGAGGTCATCTCTTAACAATTAATGGATGGATTTCCTTATCATTTTCCCAAGGAGAACGAAATGAGATTTATAAGCATAGTACAACATCATTAAAAAATACCGTACCATATGACTCACGTGTTTCTCCTAGATATTTCCAAAGTTACGATTTTGGTCCATATTTGAAAGTTGGTTATTTGACTATCCACAAGCACATATTCAATCAGGGAGTTAATTCCATAGGGAAAAACCAACATTGGTTAAGCACATGAGCAATCACTAGCCCCTTAAATTAATCTTTTCATTATTTAAAATTACTTTGTAAATACTTATATCAAAATACTTTTACAAAGATATATCCACAAACCCCTATATTCACAATACTTGGAAAATTATCCATATACTTTTCTTAATGGACAAAGTATATTCACAAAATAAAGGTGGATTTCCTTTTTACACAATTCTAAATCCATTTATAAACCCCTTTATAAATTTCTAAAAGCCATTTATTAACCATTTTATGAATATCTAAAACCATTTATAAAACTCTTTTTATATACATTGTAAGTAATCTTCCTTTAAGTCACCAAAACATTTTATAAAACCCAAGACTGTTTATTAAACTTTATTTATAAATCTTGAAACACTTATAAATAAATAATAATAATAATTTACTTTAAAATACTATTATATAATAATTAATAATTTTAAAACATTATTAATAAACAATAATAATTAATCTTCACCATTATTACAAATAACAAGTATTAATTTCCAAAACATTATTATTAATCATTATTATTAATTTCAAACCATGTTAATTATCTAAATAATTAACCTTTTAAAATATTAAAATACTGATAAATAACTTTAAAATAATATTAAATATAAATTAGTAACCATTTAAACCATTTCTAAATGACCTAGAAAAGATAGATAATAAGGTTGGAGTAAAATATAAATTAAATCCTTTAAAAAAAAATTCCAAAATCCAATTTCTTATTTCAAAGTCATTTCTTGTCTCAAAAACCAACTCAAAATCAAATGGCAATTTATAGTATTTTTAAAGTACTAATTTGAGGTCAATAGCTACCCAATGTTTAGCGAATATCGATATTGGTTTTTTATTACTACAGGGTTTAAGTTGAATATATAACAATGTCATAATCCATAGTGTCAACAATCAGGTTTGATATTTCATAATTATTCAATAATAATATGATTGCAAACATTTCAACAATAGCGAGAAATTCAGTTGGATTCCTCCCATCAGAACTCATATATAGATTAACATATATGATATATGTATATATGTATATATATATATCAATGGTGATGAGGAATCCTATTGGATCCCTCCAACATGTTCCCATATATCACAAACAGTATGCAATCATATAGCAAGGGTCATCCGCTACTAGGCGGGTATATATAAAAGGTCATGCGCTCCAAGGGAGGGAATAAAACTAAACCAACTAATAAAAATAGTAAATCATCCAAACATCTAATCAATAATTTTTGTCAATTATATAACATGCTGGTTGACCAAAAAGGCGAGTGTAACTCACGAGAAATTTCTAGTTGTCGACGATGCATTCCGATCTTTGTCTGTATTCGAACGGCACTCTAATTCAATGTAAAATTTCACTAGCTCAAATTTCCTACCAATCTAATTCCAAGACATAGTACTTGTCAATACGACTGACCCTGTTCAATTTAGACCTAATATGAAAAAGTTATCGCGGTTATAAGATTGATGACGTTAATAATATGATACACACACACATTAATTACTTATTTGATCATCTACTTAACTAACTCCTCTCATTAATCCTTCTGCACCCTCGACTAATGTAACGACCCTAAATTTTAGTGAATAAAATTTGGAATATTTGATTGATTTTATATATTAAAAAGTTAATATTATAAGTTGAATAAATTGAATTTTAAATATAGCGTTTTATTTTATAACTAAATCATTGAATTCAATATACAGAATTGCTTAAATGAGTAAATCTTGAATTTAATGCGAATAAAAATGATTTTGGAAGTTGATTTAAATTCTATTTGAATAAGAATGAAAGTAGTAAACTTTTAAATTACATTTAAAAGTGATTTATTTGGTTTTTATAATAATCCATTTTAATTAACGTGTAAAGACAGCATTTCAGGGTACTATCTCGGATTTCGACAAAACTAGTTTCACTGGATCCGTAACAGTAAATGATTGTAAGTTAATGAATTTCATGGCGATTGGACGTTTCGTTTGGTCATGTGAGATCAAAATGCATAGAAATTAATTTCAGAAATTTATAATATAATTGGGTTTGAAAATCTATCTTCTGTATATGATCGAATTAGGCCTCAAGACTAGTTCCATTGTGTTTGAAATATGGGTATCATATATAGAACGCCAGACAGCATGTCTCGTTTGGAGTTCGATATTTTTGAGTGTATCGATATAGATAGTTTATAATATAATAATATATATTTCATTTTTATAGCCACACTTGCCCATAGTTTCCCCACAACCCTCTCCTCTATTTAGTCGCGTGCATATCAGAATATAGTTCGCCTATTTTTTTTCAAATTCCCTCCTTTCATCCAACGGCTCATGATCATCGGAGCTAATCCAAGCCAAATTGGTTCTCGACTTCAACTAACGAAATGCGGATATCGACGAGGGGAGCAACTTCAACGGTTGGATTGCCATATAGCGAGGCGAGATGGCTAGAATTTGGTCATGTTCGTGGCAGAAAAGGGTTGGGTTTTAGGGATGCTTGGTCATGCGTCGGTGTCGATGGTGGTATGCGAGGTCGAAGGGGCCGGCGATGGTGGACGACCGCACGGCGAAGCAGCACACGAGTGTAGGAGGCAGCGATGCACCGACAAAGTCACAAATTTTTAGGGATGCTTAACATGTGGATATGTACTCCATTGATTGTGTGTTGTGACAAGTGGTCGTGTTGAGAATAAAGGAGTCAAGCCATGTTTACCCATCCTTTATGTTTTCATAGGATAAACTTTGTTCATCTTACTCATCTCCTTGTTTACTTTTATAGGAATAATCAGTATTTAACTATATCACTACTACAAAACAGGCCATTTACATCGGTTGTTTACCCCCCTTTTGCATCAGTTCAGCAACCGATGCATATGCAACCGATGCAACAGGCTTAACACTTTTGCATCAGTTCTGAAACTGATGCAAAAAGGTCCTTTTTGCATCGGTTGTTACTAACAACTGATGCAAAATATCCATTCTATTGCATCAGTTTTTTATAACAACCGATGCAAACTAATCCCTCTATTGCATCAGTTTTTTATAACAACTGATGCAAACTAATCCCTCTATTACATCAGCTATTTATACCTGATGCAAAAAAGCGATTCTCAGAAACCATTATTACAGTACTCAAATAGACTATATACATACATACATATATATATATATATATATATATATATATATATTATTGATTATAACAAACAATTATTGCATGCAATATTACAATCATTCAAAATTAAATTTGATGGCAAGTACAAACTGAATAACATAATACCAAAATAAACATATATCATCAATTATAGTGTTAATAATCTATACAAATAATGGTTCATACATTCATTTTGGCAGCATAATTCAGATCTTTAGTACAACAGCTGCCACTTCTACAACTCCTACCACACTGCACCATTTTGACCACCATCCTCTGCCAATATTCGATCACAACTGCTCTTACCATATCCACCTACTGCTGCACTGTCCCGTACCTCATCACACAGTGTAATGCTCCTCCACAAACCAAAATTCACCACTTTTATTACCAATCAGACCATCAACTCCACTGCAGCAGTTCATCAACCAATACAGCAGTTCATCACAATCACAATAACACTGCTACTTCAGTTCAACTTCAAAACCACAACATCCACAGCAGCATCCTCCACCACCAGAACCACCATCTTCAATTCACAGTAGAACTATCTCCAATAAAACATCACCACAACCACAATTTCATCCGCCATCTGCTGCTACAACAGTTCTGTCAACTCCATCCAATCATCGGCCATCAGACTGCTAAACCTCCTCAACTTAAAGGGGCACACCTTTCAGATATAATAACAATTGGCATCTATCACGTGGCTATTTAGATCAAGTAGTTACAATTTTATCAGAATTCACATGGGGTTCACCAATTCAGAAATTTATGATAAAGCTCATAAGAATTAAACAAAACCTAAAACTGTGGAATAAGACTAGACACAAAGACGGAGAAAGCTTGGTAGACTTCGAAACAAGTTTCAATCAGAAATTAGTTGATGTAGATAATGACCCATAAAGTCCTCTACTTTATGAGGCAATGATGAATGCAGGATGTATACTGAAGCAAAAAATGTTTGAAAAATATGTAGAGGTCAAGAAGAAATATGTAAATGCAATGATGAATGCAGTCAGTTTTGTCCTGTAGAATGATCATTTTCGTTGCTAGTGTTGTAATAAAAATTATAAAAGACTTACTTCAAGTTATTCTTGTAGCTTCTTTTGCACCTCTATTTGATATTTCAAAGTCTCTGATGGTGGAAGTTCACTGTAAAGTAATAAAAAAGAGTATGTATTTTCACTCTCATGGTAAATACTAAATATTTTGATCATATAATCCATTTATAAAGAAACCTACCCAGCACAGTTAACTCGGGAAACACTTGCGGTAATGGCAGATGTATATCCACTGGGACTCCCTGTATTTTAACAATCAAACGCAGTTGTACAAGAGTTATAGGAATCTGTACTTTTGATGCAGATTTCTTATTTACATTATAGTCTTTTTGATAATGTATAAATTGCATGTACCACTGGTACATATTTCTCTTCTATTAGAAAACTGTGATAATAACTAGTTACCTTTTATACTTGGTTCAGGTCCTATATCTTTAGGTGATTGCTTTCCAAGTCTATATTTCTGCGGTAAAAAAGGAACCCCAAAAAAGTTTATAGCTCAAAATTAATATAATATAAAGTAAAAGAAAGTGGAAGATAATTTGAAAATTGGAAAGGGAAAATCACATGAAGATGACTCTTGAGATGGTAGAGTGTCAACCATTTAGTGCCCATCATTCTCAGCACTGATTTTGGCGTCGCCTCTGCAGTTACCAATTTTGTGGCAGAAACTGTGCACTTTATCTCCTTTGTTACACTGTACCACCCATTGCCTTACTTGCCTGCATACATCTAATTACCCCTATCACACTTGCCTGCCTGTTATCCCACAGTCATTCCAATCCAAACTTCTTCAATTCACTACATACCATATACCTGACCACCAATACAAACATCATACTTCCTCTGCCATGTCTTCATACAACTTCATACAACCACCAAAACTAATAATGGGTTCGTTTTCTCCAATTTGCTGGAACATTTAATCATTCTCATAAAAATCCCTTAAGTTGAAAAAGAAATTGGATTTATTTTGCTAAAATAAAAAATATGGTTTGTGAAAATAAGTGAATTAGAGTAAAAGATGTCTCATGTACTTACTGTGAGACTGATTAAAGAAGGGTAAAATGGGGCATCTTTGTCCAGTTAATTTTTTAAAATTAATATGGGGCAATGAAATAATTTTGTGAGTCTGAATAGAATTAACCTTTTTTAATAGATAATTATGTGACCACATCATTAACTTTGAATTTCTTTAATTTTACTTTCATTGCCTTGGAAGATGATTCTAAGGCTAACTGAAAGAGATATATGTTTATGTTTATGTTTATGTTTATGTTTATGTTTATGTTTATATCCGACTACATTTCATTGTAGATTGTGGGATTTGACGTATTTACTTGTTTATAAAAAGGTTAAAAGGAAGTATATCACCCTGACGACATATATTTTCAAAGGCAGGTTTTATATTTGCTATTACTCAACCATGCTTTTGGCCTTAAATACTATTTTAAGCATTAGTTCATCATGTTCAGGGTTCGTATTAAAATTTAAGTATACAGACAAATCGCACGCCAAATTTAAGTATACAACAATCATTACTACCGCTAGACAAAGAGTACATTTTACTGAATTTATCCAACCATGTAAACATTTTTTTTATTTACACAACGTGAAAACAAAATTAAAGAATTAGTAAATTGGTAGTGCTTATACATAATTTTCATCACACAATAAAAAAAATAGGAATATATTTTTGAAAGCAAATAAAGAATATAAATAGCAAATAAAGGTCTGCTAAGAATTTAATTTGAAGCATCCATTATAACTTCTAAGTAACTACATTTGAAAATACATGCACTACTGGTAATTTAGAGATAATTTGCTAAAAATGGAAAGAAGCAATTTAGCGATAATTTTCAGTCTACTGCAGATATGTTCTCACCATTAACAAATGGCCCGTCATAGAATTTCATAAACAACTACCACTGTGCAAAGAAGTGATAGTAAACCTTTAGCGAAAATTGAAAATTAAGATTTGACGTTCTATTTGGTTGTTTGTAAAATGTCTGCACTGAATTTAATAAAGAATAAAGCTCAGAGGAAATATTAGGTAAATTTTATTGTCTTTCTATTTTACTTTGTTCTTAATTTAATTATGTAAAATTGGCTTGTATTCAAACCAATAATCATAGAAACTAATCAGTTCGACTTTTAGCTACCACTACTATTACAGATTAGGTACTGAAGTGAATATGATTGTTAATTTATAGGTTCAACTCTGTTTCATCCCACTTTCCATGTACTATTATATCATTTTCATCATTTTGCTTTTATTAAAATATCTGTAATTAGGTTTGACCGGTTGTATGAAACATAGGTCTTCGCTCTATTTTTAGAATCAAAAGTATTATACTATATTTTTTGATAGACAGTATACAATTGTTTCCTAGAAAATTGTGGAAATAACGACTCAAAAATTTACCTATATTATTTTGTCAAGGATAGGAACATAACCTTTTTGCTTCTTTATAGTACTCTTTCCTCCGCTTAATAGATAACTATTTGCTACCGCGGCTTAAGCCATTAGGTGTAGGCGAGCGAAGTGAGGCGACCGTTTTTATTTTCCTCGAAATGAATGTTCCTTTCCTCCGCATGCAGAAAAGGAATAAATAAATTAATCAAAGAATCAACGAAAAGAAGTTGATTCAAGTCTCTATTTTTTTCTCGGGTACCCGAGCGGGTCGACTTTTGTTTTACTGTTGATAGGAATTCCCTTGTTAAGACCTTATAAATCAATTAAAACCTCAGATTCATACAAGAACCACGATGATTTAATCCCAAGCTAAATAAAAGGGCCGTAAGAATAATGTAGTGGTAGCCTTAGTATAGTATTAGTAGTGCCGGTTGGTAAAAGCAGCTTTCGAGATCGCACTGTAAAAATTGGATAGGTTCGATCTATGGTCATTGGTGGCCTCCTAACTCCTAAAAGGATCTACTAAATTCATCAAGTTGTTCCAAAGAATCAAAACGGCCGGTTATTAATGGAATCCCCTGTCGGCTCTCTGTGAAATATTCGTTTGGTCGAGGACTTCCAAATACATCGTAAGCTAAACCTGTATTGACGAATAACCAACCCGCAATTACATTCTGTTATAATTTATAAGTCAGTTGGAGATAATACATTCTGTTTGAACATATTATGCCTTAAGCCGACAGTAGAAACGATAGTGCAAAGAAAGGGTAAGAAAATACAAAACTTTGAAATTAAAGATAAAACAGAAATTTACAGGAAGGCGGTTCTATTCAATCTTTCACTGGTACTTTCCATCACTCAATTTCGTGGAGCTTGACTTTGCTCCAAGAATTTCTGTCCGAAAAAATGAGATACAATTTAGTTTGATAATCGTGTTTAAGCCAAACTTTATTGTAACGACCCAGAATTTTTGATAATTAAAATATGAATATTTAATTTATTTTAAATATTAATAAGTGAATTTATAAGTCGAATAAATTTTTATTTGAATTATTGGATTTAATTGGATAATTAAATCGATAATTTAATACGTTAAATTATGGAAATAATTGAAAATTGAGTTAAATATGATTGAAAATGATTTGTAAAATTTTATTTTATCATATGGAAGTTAGATTGATATTTTAGAACTTTTAAAATCGAATTAAAAGTTAATTTGTGAAAATTGAATATTTTAATATTTAAATCGACTAGTGAAAATAGTCAATTTTTGAACAGTCTCAGAATTGAACGAAACTAGTTCCATTGGATCCGTAATAGTTAGTTATTACCAGATTTCAAATTTCGTATCAATCGGAGTTATCGTTTGATCGTGACAGCTCGAAACGCATCGATTTATTTTTAATTTAAATTTGACGAGTGAAAATAGCCATTTTTCAAAAAGTCTCGGATTTCGACGAAACCAGTTTCATCGGATCCGTAATGTGATATTATTATAAGGTTTCAAATTTCAAGTCAATTGGATTTACCGTTTGTCCTGTACGAATTAAAACGCCTAGAAAATCGCTTAAATCGGTTTAATTCAAATTGAGCGTTTACAGCCATAACTCGCACATACTTCCGAATTAGCTTCCGAAACCTGTTCCATTGTGTCCGGAACGCGGGGTAAACCTTAGAAACGTTGGTTACGGCGCGTAAATCGGAGTTCGGAATTTCCGGGATGAATAGTGTTTTGATAATTTCTATAAATAGCACCACAACCCTCACAAATAAAAAAAAAAAAAATCAAACCTTAATTCAAAGTGCAGCCGGCCCTAACTATTGAATGGCCAGAAATCATTCTCCTTTCCCCCTCAATCTCTCTCAATCTACAAAGATTTAGCCAAGGTGTTCAACACGAAAGTCGTAGAGCTCGACGAGAGCTTCGATTCCATACGGTGATGATCGGAAATGGTGCAACGTAGGAGGAGCTATGGTGGGCCGAACCTGCAGATTTTTGCATGCAATTCAAGGCCATATAGGGGGCCGAGCTTCAAGCCATGGGTGGTGGAGGTAGCTCTCGCGAAGAGCTTCGATTTGCAAGTGGTTTGATCGAGTTTCGTCGAGTATTGGCGATGCAAATTGAAACCCTAGTGATTGAGGGATGGGTTCATGCTTGCGTGAGTGACCTGTAGAAGAAACGTGAGGGAGAGGGAGAGAAGGGGAACGGCCAAGATCAGTTTGAGGTGGATCCAGTGGCTAGGAGATTGTGTAGGTTGAAAATTATTAAAGTTAGTTGTAAATTTATAAGTATATAAATCATGTAACTTCAAAAATACATATCTTTTTCATACGAGGTCGAAAAAATGCAAACTCAGTTGCGTTGGAATCGTATGGACGAGCACTACGCGATGGAGTTGGTTTGGATTCGTTTGGAGTTAGTGAGAATTTTGGGTAAAATTAAACGTCCGTTTAATTTTATTCGAAATAAATCGCTAAAACGGAAATTTAAAACCAAGGTGAGAATTTCTCACTCAATCGAATCAGTTTCGATTTTATTTTAAATAGTTAGATTTAAAATATTTGAATGCATGTTTGAATGTTGATTTATATATATTGATTGTTAAAATAGACATTATACGCCGTTAGTAAGCGGATGTTATTTATTAAAAACATATACCGCGAATATTTCATAAACAGTGAAATTGGTATTATATATAATATCAATATATATATTGGCATATGTATATATTGCAGTTGTTGATTTCCCGCATTTTTTGTTTAGCGGATGAGACCCTATTACGCCGTTATTAAGCGGATAATATTTAATAAAAACATATACCGCGATAATTTCGTACTGGAACGGAATTGGTATTGTGCTAATGTTTGTGGATGCAGGAAACAGGTTGGAGGGATCCAACAGGATTCCTCAACAGTTTTTATTTGATTTCAGATATTTTGATATTTGATGGACTTTCATATTGATATATGATATCGTTGTTGTCGTGATTGACTATTTGGTGTGTAGCATCATTGGACCCAGATTTTGGGATTTTAAAATGATTTTTAAAGTGATTTTTGAAAATATACTATATTTTTGAAATTGATCCATTTTAAATAAATAAACGATATAAATTTTTATGTTATAAAAATTATGGTTTTTGTGAAATATAGTTAAAAAGCTGATTTTGAGAAATACGGTTAAAAGTTGATTTTTGAGAAATATGGATCAATGATTTTATAAAATAGTTTAAATTGGGAAATTTGAATTTATTTTGAAAAGTTTAAATATAGGCTTTATAAAATTTAATTATTTTATAAATCAAGAGAATGGTGAAATTATAAAAGAATTTAAAGACGTTTTAAAGAATAATATAAATTGATTTATATTAAGAGATTTATAAATAGATATTTATAAATTGAAATATTGACATTATAAAACGAGTTTTTATAAGTGTTTGAATGAAGTGAAAATGAATTTCATAAATGAATGAAATTTATAGAATTATAAATTGTGAAGTTATAAATGAAATTTATAAATAGTAAGATTTATAAATTTGGTGAAATTATTTGAAGAATAGTTAGGTAAAATAAATGGATCTTATAAGTTATAAGATTCATAAATTGGAAAGTCTTTAAAAGAACGATTTTGTAAAATAATCGTTTTATAAGTATTTAACTTATAATATGAATGTTTAGTTCATAATTTAGTTATAAACTGGAATAGGTTAATAAAAGAATTTATAAAAAAGAAGTTTTTATAAATAAATAGAAATGGAATTTATAAACATTGTTTTATAAATTCGCAAACGACTTATTTTGATAAGAAAATTGTTGAAACCTATAAGTTGAGTTATATTTACATTTTTGAATAGTGAATAATCCTTTGAATTAAAATGAATAAAAGGATGAAATTGTTAACGTAATATATTCACGTTTTTGAATAGTGAATAAGATGTTAAAGAAATTGTTTTGAATGTGATATTGAAATAGAATTAAAACGATCTAACGAAGTTTTAATTGTGTTGAGATTCGAAACCATAGATTTCAACATTTATTGTTGAAATAGACGTTTTCGAGAAATAGAAGGAGATGGTGGACTATAACACTGTTGTTATAGTAAATGATTTCCGAAAGGAAATGTTTTGTGTAGTATTGGGATTTATATATCTATTTAATTTCGAATCCCTATACTAGTGATTTTGGGTTGTTGTAACGATGTTTTACGCAACATTCGTTTTGGCCCAAATAAATATGTTTATGAGAATGATTTCCTTAAAGAATGAAATATATACTTAATCTCGATTGAAGTATATTGAATATTTTCTAAGTGTTGAAAATAAATAAAATTTGTGAATTACTTATGAATAAATAAGTATGGAAATGTTTTCCAATATAAAGTGAATATCTTAAGAATTTATCTTTTTGAAGATAAATTGAAATGAATGATCGAAATCGAATATTCATAGATATTTTGGATTATAAATTCACTAAGGAATTTATAAATGAAAGGGGAAACTTGTTTAAAAATAAATATTGATTTATTTTTGAAGTGTGAAATAATATATATCTTGTAAAGATATTTTGGAAAATAAATAATTTGGAAAATTATTTGGAATCTGGTGATGTGTGCATATCCAGTGATCGTTCAATAACCGACTATCAATATTTCCCTTTGAATGGGTATTTGATGTGATTTGTTGAATGTGAATGCTACACTTATTTTTGAATAAGCGCTCACTATTCGGGTTAACCGGGAAAGGACCATGGGGTCGTATAACCCATTCCGAATATGTGATACGTCGTTGTGAATTGCATTGAAGATCGGTGTTGAAGACCCGGTATTTGCGAGAGCGATAGGATGACCTGTCGATTTACTCTGCACCGAGTTGCTCCGGTATAGAGTTCTCCATATGTGATAGTGAATCCGATCAGGATTGTGAATATCCGGATTGCAAGGACTTCTTTGTAAGTGCCTTCGGTTTTGTTCGATCCCGGAACAGACTTGTATGGATTGTGTGTCTGACATTACAAGTTGAGATATAAAGCCGATTTCTTTCAAATATATTTCTGTTGGTGGCGGAGAATTTATTCTTTTAGCTTAACACCCTTCTCTGAGACGTACGAGCTCCGAGGTTATATAGTTGAAGTTATCAGCGATATATTCCCAATTTGGTAATGTGATATGCTGAGTGATGCTGAAATGATCATTGTGTTGATTATTGTGATAGGATCGTTTATTTGATCGTCTATCTTAGTGATCATTGTGTTGATCATTTGTTGACCCAAAGCATGGCTTTCGTATAAAGTATGTTTTTGTGGACGTGACTTCGTCGAACCTCACACCCCGGAAATGGTCAAAACAGGAAAGATGCGGCAAGGTTATGAGGGGTAGCACCCTTTAGGGTATGTACATTTCCTTCTGGATAGAGGTGGTATCATGGTATGGAGCCCAGATATTTAACCTATGTGGTTACTACGAATTTATTACTTTGTGGTTGTTGGTTTTCGGGATCCCGTGAGAAAGGTCGTTTACGATCGGGGAATGGCATGCTCGTGTCAGTAGTTACCCAGTTAGGGGTAACCCGGCCTTGTGTTGGCAGAGTTCCGGTTTGGTTCTCGGGGATGTCTTTCCAGAGGCATTCTCATGTGGCAATGGGAAGTTCCTTGGCCTGACCATTTGTTGGAAATCCAAAGAAACAATACGAAACTTGTACGGTATTAGTTGTAGAACCTATCATTCACTTATGGTGTCGCAACACTGTTTGGATGGTAGCTATAGTAGGC
Source organism: Allium cepa (assembly GCA_030765085.1). Lineage (NCBI taxonomy): Eukaryota > Viridiplantae > Streptophyta > Magnoliopsida > Asparagales > Amaryllidaceae > Allium > Allium cepa. The sequence goes on from CM060944.1 coordinate 208,252,621, forward strand.
ATACGATAATGGTCGTATGTTGGCTAAGATTTATATTCTACTTTCAAAATAATTTTTCCTACACTATGCACTAGTAATAATATCAAATGTTATTTTAAATGCGTATCAAGCATCTTTGACTATCATAAGGAGAAATCTCCTCCGATTCTGCGTTTGCATGTGTGTGTGTGCGGGAGGCCTTATGGTAGTCTCATTTTTAAAAGCATTGCGAATTGAAATAAAAATATTCCTCTATTTTGATTTTAAAGATAAATAAACTGTTTTGAGTTCTCACACCAGTCACATGACTGACTTGGAGTTTATTGTTTTCCTTCCTAAACTCTGGGTGCCCACCAATTTCCACACGGGCAGTCGAGAGTTAAGGTTTATCAGGATATTCTGGATATTCTGGAGTTGCTGGAGGCAAGCTGGATGGCATGGCGTATTACTAGTATATAGTATTTCTTTTTCCGCTGCACTATTTGTTGTTGTTGTACACTCTGATGATATGATGTAATGAAATGTGTTGTAATGTAATAACTGATATAGTTCTTTGTTTAAAGATTATTCATTTATTATTATATGTTGTGCCGCTGCGAATTGTGAGATTCTGATGTTGTTCTTTTGTTTTCTCTTCCGTCCTATTTTCTCTATTTGTGTTCTGTTCTGTTTCCTTTCTCTTCTCTTTTCTTTCTATTTAAAATTTTCTATCTTCTTTTCCCTATCTAAATTTTCTATCTTCTTCTCTCTTTTTCTTTTGCTAAATTCTTTTTTTCTTAAAACCCCTAAGGGTTCGTATTTTCGTTCATCTTGAATTAATCAATGGAGATTAGTGTCTATTCAAGGAGTACGGATTTACGGGTCTTTACAGTTGGTATCAGAGCTGATGGTTAAGCGACAACCATGGTTCTGTTGGGTATAATTCATTAAAGATAGAGTCAGCAGTACTCTAGAATGAATTTGAGTGTAATAATAGCTATGAGAGCGTATTTGTTAGTGAATATAAAAATTGTTTTATATTGTGATGATTGGTTTATTGAGTGGTATATGAACTTTCGTCAGCGTGGTCCGCAAGACTATGCCGAAGGAGTTTCTAAACACTTGAATAGAACAATTCGGCACAATATTGATTTTTAAATTGGGTAAATGAAATAATTTTGCTTGAGTATATTTTCTATATAAAGAAAATGATTTTTCAGAATTATTTAAGTGTATATAAGTTGATTGTTAGGTTGTTTGAATAATCTAAATAAAAGAATAATTGTATAAGCAAATGAATTATAAGAATTGAATTATAATTAAAGTGATTTACAATTGAGAAATAAACTTATATATATAAGAAGTGAAACTATATGAATATGAGTTGTAAATAAAAATGAATTTAGAAGTTAAATGGAAATTTACTTTAGAAATTGAATTGAATGAATAGATTGAATATTAATCAATTGAATGTAAATTAAGTTGATATGAAATAATGATTATAAGTGTAATTCATTAAAATCTAATGTTATTAGAAGTTGAAAGTTTGAATGAAAATCAATTAAATTAAACCAATTGTAAGCAAATGAATTTGATAACAATTAATATACATTGGTTGTTATATGATTGTTAGTTGATTGTATATAATTCATTAAGTGTTAATGAAATTGAAAGCTAAAGTAATTGAAATTCAATTGGAAGTTAAATGAATCTTAAATGGAATTGAATTTGTTTTGGAAGTGAACCAACTTGAATATGAATTAGTGAATATAAACTAATTGAGAATGAATGTTAGTAAGAACATCAACTGTGAATGAATCAAATGTGATTTAAATTGAAAACCATTTCATTGTATATAAATGAGAATATGAATGAATATTTATTGGTTATGAATGATAATTGGTTGATGTTTGCATTTGTTGTTTAGTTGCATTTGCTATGTGACATATATAGTTGTTATGGAGATATATGTTGTATATCGATATTATTTTCATATATGCATGTTCTCATGTTGTTTGTTGAGTGATTAGTAGGTGCGGATCGCGTTTGCTTCGCATTTGGAGCTCGCTTTTGCGCTATATTAGCCGTATATGCTCGTTAATAAAATATAAGGTACATATCTCGGATTAAATATCGTACTTTTACACTTTTTTCCCTGCGGGATGCCTCATTACTTGATGAGATGTATATTTGTGATATATATACTGTCATTTTTTTTCGGATCGAGCCGCGCAAAGGAGACTATGGCGAATTTTTCCGGAAATTTAAGGCGTTAGAAAATTTTTTGAGAAAATTGGAAAACTTTTGTGAAAACTTTAACTTAGTTTTGAAGTTGAAAGTTAAACAATAGTAGTTGTTTTTGAAAAGATAACTAAGTATGATTTTGAAAACTTAGTAAGTATTATAAGAAGTTTAATTATGAATTATGGAAAATTAATAAATTCCATAACTTTTCTTACTTAATAATTTCGAGGACGAAATTCTTTTAAGTGGGGAAGATTGTAACGACCCAGAATTTTTGATAATTAAAATATGAATATTTAATTTATTTTAAATATTAATAAGTGAATTTATAAGTCGAATAAATTTTTATTTGAATTATTGGATTTAATTGGATAATTAAATCAATAATTTAATACGTTAAATTATGGAAATAATTGAAAATTGAGTTAAATATGATTGAAAATGATTTGTAAAATTTTATTTTATCATATGGAAGTTAGATTGATATTTTAGAACTTTTAAAATCGAATTAAAAGTTAATTTGTGAAAATTGAATATTTTAATATTTAAATCGACTAGTGAAAATAGTCAATTTTTGAACAGTCTCACAATTGAACGAAACCAGTTTCATTGGATCCGTAATAGTTAGTTATTACCGGATTTCAAATTTCGTGTCAATCGGAGTTATCGTTTGATCGTGGCAGCTCGAAACGCATCGATTTATTTTTAATTTAAATTTGACGAGTGAAAATAGCCATTTTTCAAAAAGTCTCGGATTTCGACGAAACTAGTTTCATCGGATCCGTAATGTGATATTATTGTAAGGTTTCAAATTTCAAGTCAATTGAATTTACCGTTTGTCCTGTACGAATTAAAACGCCTAGAAAATCGCTTAAATCGGTTTAATTCAAATTGAGCGTTTACAGCCATAACTCGCACATACTTCCGAATTAGCTTCCGAAACCTGTTCCATTGTGTCCGAAACGCGGGGTAAACCTTAGAAACGCTGGTTACGGCGCGTAAATCGGAGTTCGGAATTTCCGGGATGAATAGTGTTTTGATAATTTCTATAAATAGCACCACAACCCTCACAAATAAAAAGAAAAAAGAAAATCAAACCCTAATTCAAAGTGCAGCCGGCCCTAACTATTGAATGGCCAGAAATCATTATCCTTTCCCCCTCAATCTCTCTCAATCTACAAAGATTTAGCCAAGGTGTTCAACACGAAAGTCGTAGAGCTCGACGAGAGCTTCGATTCCATACGGTGATGATCGGAAATGGTGCAACGTAGGAGGAGCTATGGTGGGCCGAACCTGCAGATTTTTGCATGCAATTCAAGGCCATATAGGGGGCCGAGCTTCAAGCCATGGGTGGTGGAGGTAGCTCTCGCGAAGAGCTTCGATTTGCAAGTGGTTTGATCGAGTTTCGTCGAGTATTGGCGATGCAAATTGAAACCCTAGTGATTGAGGGATGGGTTCATGCTTGCGTGAGTGACCTGTAGAAGAAACGTGAGGGAGAGGGAGAGAAGGGGAACGGCCAAGATCAGTTTGAGGTGGATCCAGTGGCTAGGAGATTGTGTAGGTTGAAAATTATTAAAGTTAGTTGTAAATTTATAAGTATATAAATCATGTAACTTCAAAAATACATATCTTTTTCATACGAGGTCGAAAAAATGCAAACTCAGTTGCGTTGAAATCGTATGGACGAGCACTACGCGATGGAGTTGGTTTGGATTCGTTTGGAGTTAGTGAGAATTTTGGGTAAAATTAAACGTCCGTTTAATTTTATTCGAAATAAATCGCTAAAACGGAAATTTAAAACCAAGGTGAGAATTTCTCACTCAATCGAATCAGTTTCGATTTTATTTTAAATAGTTAGATTTAAAATATTTGAATGCATGTTTGAATGTTGATTTATATATATTGATTGTTAAAATAGACATTATACGCCGTTAGTAAGCGGATGTTATTTATTAAAAACATATACCGCGAATATTTCATAAACAGTGAAATTGGTATTATATATAATATCAATATATATATTGGCATATGTATATATTGCAGTTGTTGATTTCCCGCATTTTGTGTTTAGCGGATGAGACCCTATTACGCCGTTATTAAGCGGATAATATTTAATAAAAACATATACCGCGATAATTTCGTACTGGAACGGAATTGGTATTGTGCTAATGTTTGTGGATGCAGGAAACAGGTTGGAGGGATCCAACAGGATTCCTCAACAGTTTTTATTTGATTTCAGATATTTTGATATTTGATGGACTTTCATATTGATATATGATATCGTTGTTGTCGTGATTGACTATTTGGTGTGTAGCATCATTGGACCCAGATTTTGGGATTTTAAAATGATTTTTAAAGTGATTTTTGAAAATATACTATATTTTTGAAATTGATCCATTTTAAATAAATAAACGATATAAATTTTTATGTTATAAAAATTATGGTTTTTGTGAAATATAGTTAAAAAGCTGATTTTGAGAAATACGGTTAAAAGTTGATTTTTGAGAAATATGGATCAATGATTTTATAAAATAGTTTAAATTGGGAAATTTGAATTTATTTTGAAAAGTTTAAATATAGGCTTTATAAAATTTAATTATTTTATAAATCAAGAGAATGGTGAAATTATAAAAGAATTTAAAGACGTTTTAAAGAATAATATAAATTGATTTATATTAAGAGATTTATAAATAGATATTTATAAATTGAAATATTGACATTATAAAACGAGTTTTTATAAGTGTTTGAATGAAGTGAAAATGAATTTCATAAATGAATGAAATTTATAGAATTATAAATTGTGAAGTTATAAATGAAATTTATAAATAGTAAGATTTATGAATTTGGTGAAATTATTTGAAGAATAGTTAGGTAAAATAAATGGATCTTATAAGTTATAAGATTCATAAATTGGAAAGTCTTTAAAAGAACGATTTTGTAAAATAATCGTTTTATAAGTATTTAACTTATAATATGAATGTTTAGTTCATAATTTAGTTATAAACTGGAATAGGTTAATAAAAGAATTTATAAAAAAGAAGTTTTTATAAATAAATAGAAATGGAATTTATAAACATTGTTTTATAAATTCGCAAACGACTTATTTTGATAAGAAAATTGTTGAAACCTATAAGTGGAGTTATATTTACATTTTTGAATAGTGAATAATCCTTTGAATTAAAATGAATAAAAGGATGAAATTGTTAACGTAATATATTCACGTTTTTGAATAGTGAATAAGATGTTAAAGAAATTGTTTTGAATGTGATATTGAAATAGAATTAAAACGATCTAACGAAGTTTTAATTGTGTTGAGATTCGAAACCATAGATTTCAACATTTATTGTTGAAATAGACGTTTTCGAGAAATAGAAGGAGATGGTGGACTATAACACTGTTGTTATAGTAAATGATTTCCGAAAGGAAATGTTTTGTGTAGTATTGGGATTTATATATCTATTTAATTTCGAATCCCTATACTAGTGATTTTGGGTTGTTGTAACGATGTTTTACGCAACATTCGTTTTGGCCCAAATAAATATGTTTATGAGAATGATTTCCTTAAAGAATGAAATATATACTTAATCTCGATTGAAGTATATTGAATATTTTCTAAGTGTTGAAAATAAATAAAATTTGTGAATTACTTATGAATAAATAAGTATGGAAATGTTTTCCAATATAAAGTGAATATCTTAAGAATTTATCTTTTTGAAGATAAATTGAAATGAATGATCGAAATCGAATATTCATAGATATTTTGGATTATAAATTCACTAAGAATTTATAAATGAAAGGGGAAACTTGTTTAAAAATAAATATTGATTTATTTTTGAAGTGTGAAATAATATATATCTTGTAAAGATATTTTGGAAAATAAATAATTTGGAAAATTATTTGGAATCTGGTGATGTGTGCATATCCAGTGATAGTTCAATAACCGACTATCAATATTTCCCTTTGAATGGGTATTTGATGTGATTTGTTGAATGTGAATGTTACACTTATTTTTGAATAAGCGCTCACTATTCGGGTTAACCGGGAAAGGACCATGGGGTCGTATAACCCATTCCGAATATGTGATACGTCGTTGTGAATTGCATTGAAGATCGGTGTTGAAGACCCGGTATTTGCGAGAGCGATAGGATGACCTGTCGATTTACTCTGTACCGAGTTGCTCCGGTATAGAGTTCTCCATATGTGATGGTGAATCCGATCAGGATTGTGAATATCCGGATTGCAAGGACTTCTTTGTAAGTGCCTTCGGTTTTGTTCGATCCCGGAACAGACTTGTATGGATTGTGTGTCTGACATTACAAGTTGAGATATAAAGCCGATTTCTTTCAAATATATTTCTGTTGGTGGCGGAGAATTTATTCTTTTAGCTTAACACCCTTCTCTGAGACGTACGAGCTCCGAGGTTATATAGTTGAAGTTATCAGCGATATATTCCTAATTTGGTAATGTGATATGCTGAGTGATGCTGAAATGATCATTGTGTTGATTATTGTGATAGGATCGTTTATTTGATCGTCTATCTTAGTGATCATTGTGTTGATCATTTGTTGACCCAAAGCATGGCTTTCGTATAAAGTATGTTTTTGTGGACGTGACTTCGTCGAACCTCACACCCCGGAAATGGTCAAAACAGGAAAGATGCGGCAAGGTTATGAGGGGTAGCACCCTTTAGGGTATGTACATTTTCTTCTGGATAGAGGTGGTATCATGGTATGGAGCCCAGATATTTAACCTATGTGGTTACTACGAATTTATTACTTTGTGGTTGTTGGTTTTCGGGATCCCGTGAGAAAGGTCGTTTACGATCGGGGAATGGCGTGCTCGTGTCAGTAGTTACCCAGTTAGGGGTAACCCGGCCTTGTGTTGGCAGAGTTCCGGTTTGGTTTTCGGGGATGTCTTTCAAGAGGCATTCTCATGTGGCAATGGGAAGTTCCTTGGCCTGACCATTTGTTGGAAATCCAAAGAAATAATACGAAACTTGTACGGTATTAGTTGTAGAACCTATCATTCACTTATGGTGTCGCAACACTGTTTGGATGGTAGCTATAGTAGGCATACGATAATGGTCGTATGTTGGCTAAGATTTATATTCTACTTTCAAAATAATTTTTCCTACACTATGCACTAGTAATAATATCAAATGTTATTTTAAATGCGTATCAAGCATCTTTGACTATCATAAGGAGAAATCTCCTCCGATTCTGCGTTTGCATGTGTGTGTGTGCGGGAGGCCTTATGGTAGTCTCATTTTTAAAAGCATTGCGAATTGAAATAAAAATATTCCTCTATTTTGATTTTAAAGATAAATAAACTGTTTTGAGTTCTCACACCAGTCACATGACTGACTTGGAGTTTATTGTTTTCCTTCCTAAACTCTGGGTGCCCACCAATTTCCACACGGGCAGTCAAGAGTTAAGGTTTATCAGGATATTCTGGATATTCTGGAGTTGCTGGAGGCAAGCTGGATGGCATGGCGTATTACTAGTATATAGTATTTCTTTTTCCGCTGCACTATTTGTTGTTGTTGTACACTCTGATGATATGATGTAATGAAATGTGTTGTAATGTAATAACTGATATAGTTCTTTGTTTAAAGATTATTCATTTATTATTATATGTTGTTCCGCTGCGAATTGTGAGATTCTGATGTTGTTCTGTTGTTTTCTCTTCCGTCCTATTTTCTCTATTTGTGTTCTGTTCTGTTTCCTTTCTCTTCTCTTTTCTTTCTATTTAAAATTTTCTATCTTCTTTTCCCTATCTAAATTTTCTATCTTCTTCTCTCTTTTTCTTTTCCTAAATTCTTTTTTTCTTAAAACCCCTAAGGGTTCGTATTTTCGTTCATCTTGAATTAATCAATGGAGATTAGTGTCTATTCAATGAGTACGGATTTACGGGTCTTTACATTTATCCTATGTCATTATAGCACTAATATATTAAAAATTACTCAGCGTGCCACCTGATATCAGCCATCAATTAGTTCTTTTAGTGGGATACATTCACCTATTATGTAAGTGTCAGCTGTATAAAATGGTACAGGAGCATAATGTCTCAGATTTGCATGTTAAAACCTTGCACTTAATATATAAGGGTCAAGAACTAAGACACTAAAGATATATCAAAGATATGCATTGTGCATCAATCTCTTTATAAATTGTATGATTGTTTTGTACGTATTTCAAGAATTTGGTTTTGAAATCTTATAGCGTGTGTAATGGTTATATGCATGCGTCAAACATGGATCCAGATCACCAACTACAATAAAACGTAGAGTATCAAAACTTTATGAATCATATATAACATCCTAAAGACATTTATGATTAAAGTAGTACATCCAATTTGGTTCTGTGAATTCATATGAAAACGTTAAAGCATATGTTTCCAGACTACTTGCACGAAATGTCCCTTGACGAACTAAATCAACATTCATCCCCTACAAACACAGCACCAATGATTTGGGTAGGGCGGATTACAAGCAAAATGAATCATACACAAGTGCCGATATAATAAAGTTTACTGCTTAATTACTACCATCCATTATTAGTACTCTCATTGCTGAAGTAAACTTCTGAATAAGGTGCAATGAGCTTAAATGGTCAATATTGCACCTTTAAAATAATAGTATCAGACTTGATGTATAAATAGCAACAACTAATAACACTGAGTGTCAGATTCATACCTTATTTTGGTTTATACGAAGAAAAATGTTATGTGCTTTTTTTATATTATAAATGTGATGTGTTATAAAAGTATCATGGCATGTAATCAATTAGTGCGGTCGTAACAACCTGTAGGTTATCACAACAACCGACAAACTATCACACTGTTAGAATATAACTGGTTGCATCGGATAAAGCTTTGATACCAAGGTTGGCATAAGGGCTAGGCCTACTAAGCAACCACCCAAGGTGACCACCCTCCACTAGCGACCCCGCACAAAAAAAAATTCAATTCGAGATGGGGTACTATATCATTCAAATTGATATTATTCAAGATGAAATTGCATACATTGATTGTCTACATCAAATGAGTTGGCCATGATTGCATACTAAATGGTATATGTAGATGCATGTAGAGTAGTTGCAGGTTCAGTTTGTTCAATATGAATTTGAATTAAGCAATGTTTTACATGGGGAAATATTGCACTGTCCAACTCCTTACTAAGACACTATTACTGACAATACCATCAGACGTTCTAGACTATTTTAATATCTGTAGTACATGACTTAACTCAGACAGTGTTCGTTGTTTGAACACGAAAGAATGAAGTAAGAAGTAAAAGAAACATTTATTTGTCTATACAAGTCACATGAAGTAAGAAGTAAGACAGTAACCAAACTTAGCGCATCAAAAGATAGTATCAATATGATGCTAGCAGATTAAGACGATACCATTTCATTTATTCACCAATATTAAGTTCAACATTTTAATACAGAAGCAAAAAGAAAGAAAGAACATGGCTTTTAATATCTACTTTTATACCTTTTCAATAAATACAAAAGCACATCTATTTTTAGTCGGTAAAGTAGTCATCAATGATTTCTAAAATTAAGTTTTTACTATTTTACTTCAACTAAACAATTCAATTCATTCACCAATTTATCCAAGACAGTAATTTTGTTTGGAGAAATCAGTAATTATAGATATAGGTGCGTGAGATTATTACCTCACCTCGACGAAAAGAAGTATGCCACCTGCTATCGCTGTTGAGCACCTCCATTGCACCCAGATTCACACCTCCATAACTCGCATCACCAGAAGGTACCTCGAAGCGCATGCAACCTTCCTTATTGCCTTAAGATGTTGATGTCGTTCGACCTCGCCTTGCCCTAACATGCTTGAAACACGCCTCCTCACAATAGCCGCTGACGACGTATGCAAGGCTTATTGCCTGTATTTTATTTGAGATTGGAATTAATAGTGAAGGTGGAGATGAAAAGGAGATCAAGTTTAAGGGGGGCTATAAAATTATTTAGGGACTGAATGAAAATTTGATAGAGGAAAAATTTTAGTAGAAAAGAAAAATGATTCGGCGGCAAAGAAAATTTACCGTAGTTGCATCGGTTCAATTTAAAGCTGTTGCAACTAAAACTATTTTCACGTCTCAATTGCATCGGTTATTGGTGACAACTGATGCAAATTTGATTTTTTATTACCTGTTGCTTTCCACGTACCAATTGCATCGGTTATTAAGATAGAACTGATGCAAATAGTTCTATTTGTATCAGTTTTTACTTCAACTGATGCAAATGAGGCGAAGCAATATGCACTTTTTGTACTTGTGTATCCTGGGTCTAGTCTCCATTTAACTAATTCTTATGTGTATCAACCCTTTTTTTATTGTTAGGTTAATATATGTTTAACTAACTCTATTATGTTTATTCTATCATGTGTAACTGGTGGACTATGTTTAACTAATTCTAGTTACGTTAAATATTAATAAATATTTAATAGAAATCATTATATTATGTTTATTATGATGGGCTAACTCTATGGGTTCAGGTTAAATAGATTGAGGTAAATAAGTATTGGATTCATATGATGTTTATGAAATCATGTATCAGTATATACTTGGTAATATTTTACACACCAATCATTGTCTGACCCCCTCCATACACTATAGATGAATGAAGTGAATATGAAACTGTGGTGTTCGAAAATGGAGACTATGGAGATATTTACATATGTTGTCCGTTGTTTATATATATTGTATATATAATGTGACATTGTATGTATGTATAAAGACTACGTGTATTTTACGATGTATATAGATGGAATCTTTTTATTTTACCTATATTGTATTTCGATCCATTCCACTGTGAGTTTTGAAAGTTTTAGTTAGTTAGTTTATATTGTTCTCTGTATACCATTGAAATTTTTTATAATGATTTGTCTTTTCATTTTACGGTGATTTTATAGTTGCGAAAAGTATGGTTGTTAAAGTGACTTTTCTTTCAGCTGTACTAATTCAATATCTCCCGCGACTATTAGGGCCGTAGTAACATGTGTCAGTATAGTTGGTATGCTTTTTGCGCCCTCTAAACGCCTATCTGAGAATGAAATTATTTGACATTAATGCTCATTCCTCGTCTTTACCATATTGGTCTCATCATCTTTTTGTCGACTACAACATTTTCCTTTCCCTTATTGCTCTTTGAGTTGTTATTGTTTTTACTGTTCTCCTTATCTGACAAAATCGAATCTCGCACCAATCTTAATTGTTCAATGGCCTCGTCAATCTTGTTCGATGTTTTTTGGACTTCTGCTGGGCTTCCCTTGTTATGACTTTTGTAATGATCCATCTTTTCGACCTCCAAATGATGACACTAATACATCCACGGTATCCACATATCGAGCACCCAAGTGCTAAAAAGACAAACTGTTAGGGTAGAATAAAAAGAAATAGAATAAGAAGAAAGAGAACACAATATCAGAATCTCACATGCATAATGATAATATATAATAACTTAGAAGTTCTTTATCGAATAGAAAACCATTACATACAAACAATAGTCAAAGAAAACTAACATAACATCAGCCTGGATAGTTATAACATCATATCCTCACAAATGCTGATATGTACAAATCAAGTAATGCAGTGGTAGGAAACCATCCAGCTACTCTCCAGGAGCTCCAATGAACAACGACTAAATATGGAAACATACTCAAGCTGACCCGAGCATTAAGAAAATAACACCCGGATCAGTCTGGTAGACTAGCATGAGAAACTCAAATCTTATAGATTTATTATCTTAAAACCTTTCAAAACAAGGGTATAATGTAAGACCACGTCGCAAATAAACACCGATCGATCTTATCTTACGATAACCAAACCATTTCTATTATAAAATCCAGTGATACTATAATAATGTATAGGGCGTAGAATATAAATATCAATCACGGCTAAAATGGTTACATTGATTATGTTCCAGCATAATAGGAGTACAATCAAATCCAATAAGGGACGTTCACATATTGGATTTCCCAGGAAGACGCCTCCAGCAAACTGATCGGATCTCCATGCACAAGGATCAGAAAATACCTTTCGAGCCCTATATATTTCTAGATAAAATATACCATAAGGTAAATACAAGCGGCCGAGGACCGAACATAACTATGAACCATGTGGAAACAAATATCATCAATTCCTCCGGCCAATAATCGATAAGTATCTCTAGATTTTGAGTTGATAACACCCTGACGTGGGTTAGCGAAACCCTCGATTGTGCAGCTACTCAATCTTTAACCATTTCCAATGTCGAGGTTATGTTTGACATCTTTCACACTAATCTTCATCGCTTTAATAGAATTCGAATCCCAAATTGGATTCCCACATCTCGAGCAAATCATGAAACCACACATAGATTCCCATATCCCTATAGATCTCGAAATCACAAATGGATTCCCCCATCCTAAATAGATCACGAACAACTACATATGTTCGGGCATCTTAAATAGATCTCATATCTCCATATAGATTCCAGCATCTCAAAAATATTCACTTCCAAGAGATAAAACACGTATCTCAGCCTTGAAGTGGTTTTCGATAAGTAGAACATTTACCAATCCCGGTCTCTCCAAGACTGAGCCAATAAATTGGTCATTCAATAATAATGAGAACAATCGCATATGGGAACTATGTCCAACAGACTATCCATAAGTAAGTAACACACAAAGCACGATCGAATCACAAAAGCACGACCAAGTCATATAAACGAGTTCTAATCCCTTTTTTAATTAATCTTCATTTATTAATTAAAATCGCCTTTTATTAGTAAAACTAATGTTTACTCAATAAACTCATTTTATAAATGAAACTCGATTTGTAATTAAACTCCACTATTTAATTAAAATATTACTATTAATTTTCAACTCCTTTCAACACTTCTTAAAAATATTCATATACTTATCTCAAATGATATAAGTATATTCACAAACCATTAACAAGATTTATTACTTTAAACCATTATTTTTTCTATCTTTTTCCAAAAGATTCCTTACTTATAAATTCCTCAAAATATCCATTTCAAGGACCCAAGTAATTTAACAAATCCATTCCTAAGGTTTAAGACTAATGTCACTTAAAACATTGTCACTACTACCCAAAACCAATTTATACTTGTTAGTCTTTAAAATTTCCATTTTAAAGATCATTTTTAACCAAATCATTTACAATATTTTATCGCTTTAGAATATTATCCAAGGGTTTAAAAACAAATGTTACTAAAATAGTGTTTATAAAGAACCCCAAAACACTTCACTATTCCATTATCTTTAAAACTTCATTTTAAAGATTCAATTACTTTTCAAAAGTATTGTTAATGGGGTAAAACAGATATTGCACAAACATCGATACTATAAACTCAAAATCACTTTTACTTACCCTTTACTTTAAAACATCCATTTATTGTTCTATGTATAGCTTTACTTATTAAACAAGCTAATATGTCTTTTTCAATCAATTTATAAAACCATCCATTATAATATAAGTGTTATAATCCAAAACTCCTTTTAAATCCCTTTACAAAATATTCATTACAATCCTTTATCAACATCCTTTGTAACTATCCTTTTGTAAATATCCTTCATAAATATCCTTTTTAAATATCCTTTGTAAATATCCTTTTTAAAAACTTCTAAAGATACTCGGTACCTTAAAAAATTATTTATACTTATTTACCTATAAAACTAAGATATTTAGTAATATACTATAAACCATTTGTAAAATTTTATAATATAAAATCCTTTTATTTCTCAAATAAGATCTTTATAACTTCTAAAAACATATATATAATAAAAACATACTTTTGATGTACTTTATAAGTAAAACCCATTTAACCTATTTTATAATTCAAAGCCATCATGTTATAAATCCATAAATGATTTCCAAGAATATATTTAAACATGGTTATTTCTCGAAAGTAAGTACACTAATAGTACTTATTATAAATATTAATAAGCCATAAAATGTCTTCCAAAGTTAACTTTAAAATCGCAGATTAAATCGATTTCAAAATGCATCCAACGCATCTAGCGCGACCGTTTCGCTTCTACCATTTATAACTTCCGTTACCAAATTGCTTAAATGTCCAAACCAATCCCATCTATGCCTAACATACCAAAATACGTATAGAACAACCCAACATATATGCACATATACATTCCTACAATTTACCACAATCCATTACTTACCGTCTCTTATCCACGTGACACGTGGAAAAAAAGACCCCCCCTCCACTTTAGTTCTCTCTCACCTTGATTAGAAGGCAACGATTGTCCCTTCCGTTCTAACCCTAAGCCATGTCTCTCTGCCAAATTTTTCCCAAATTAATTCCAGTTTCAAGAAAGCTTTGGCAACGATCAAACTTCGTTAAATTCATACCACTGAATAATCAATACCCATGTTCTTCTTTGGTATCAGTAGACGCACACCTCACTTCTTGAAACGCAACTCTTTTTAGTTTTATGGAAGATTGGATGGCTTGGATGGGGATTAATTAACATTGTTAGGATCTATTATTTGTGGGATCTTCCTGAATTTTGATTCGGTTGGTCACATTCCTTAAATTATAGAATTTACTTCAGGTGCGCTTTTAATTTTATGTGGTTTATGTATTTTTCATTTACTCTTTGAATCTGTAGTTTTGATAAATGCAACATTAAGTTGACTTTTATGTGATGACTTTGTGGGTAAATAAAAGTTCGTTTCCGCTATAAATAATGAAAGATTAGACTTTTTCCCTTTTTTCCTTAAATTATTTTTATTTCATTCCAATTTCTAGCCTCAATGGTTTTATTCATATTTTATTTATGTAACTGTTTATTTTATCTCACTATGTTGAAGGAGTGTGTGAACTAATGATAGTGGAAAGAGAAGATGTGAAATAAAACACAAAGGGAAGTCTATTATATGATATTTGAATCGTCCCTGTTAGTTTTCTCATAATCATTAGTACGTTTGTTATTTCTATGACATATCTCTTACACTTATACATTCAGTATAGTTTGAAAATACACGATGTTTTATGTTTTCATTAACTCTTTTAATGCTAAAAAATATTACTTGAACTAGCAGGTTTACAATGAAACTTTCTATATTTAGAATTTGAGGTAATATATTTATAAACTCTAAAAGGAAAGTCTAAAAATGTCGAACTAGGCAAAGCCACAATGATAAAGTTTATTGTTTCACCATAAAAATTATAACTTCACATATGATGGGACAATTTAAAATAATGATCACTAATAAATAGGCTTCCTATAAATGTTCAAAAGAAGGCACACATAGAAATGTGTCAAATATAGATAAACTTTTGATTACCCACAGTAGAAAGAAAGTCTATATAGCACAAGACTATTTAAATCAGTAATGAATGCACAAAAGGTAAGAAACATTAAAACAAACTATATGTTACGGTTAGTCATGTTTGATCCCGTTGGCTCATAGAAAATTGTAGATGTAGGCATTTGATCTTTGTAGTGTAGGATTGTAGAATAATGAAAATTTGGTTTATGAAAGTATGAGTTTAGAAGTGAATTTACGAAATTTCACTCTAATTAGCACGGACATAAATGTGTCGTTGCTGTAGTTGTCACATGGTAGCATGATGAAAATATGGTTTACGATGTTTCTGATTTCAATGTATCGGAAACTAGATGCTTTTTTTGGAGATAACTTTGCTGCATTTAACAATGAAGCCTATGATTCTTTTGCATTCTTGAGAAGTTTCTTTACTTCCCATTATTACTTAAGAAAACCAATAATGCAACACAAACCATTTGTTACATGAAATGAGCAGTCTAACTTTTATCAACACAGGTGCATTACAAGTGTTGCTCAAATCAAAACATCACATCAATACAATTGTTGTCTATATAATGAGCTTTAAATATGAACACACGTATGTATGAAATACTATAATTGGCACGAACGTTCATCAAATTTTATTAATCCAAAATATTTTCAATTTTTTTTTAAATAATTAAATCTTCTTTTGATATCTTTTAAAAGTATATAATCTTTTCTTGAAGGAGTTTAAAAACAGTCAAAGTCAGTATAGATGCTATTTTTTTGGTAAATCAACTAGCCTTCAAAAATACAAATAAAATGGAAGAAGACGCACTCTGACACATGTTATAAATTATTTATGTGCGACCAGGTTGCATTTATTTTATTTTTTATAAGAATTAACATAAGTTTTCATTACATTCATAGTTAAGCAGAGTAGACCATTTTTTTATGTTCAAATAATCATTTCTTTGTATAGATTGCCTATGGAATATTTTGATATATACTAAGTTATACACATGGTCCTTAATACACAGTCCTTAATTGAACATAAGTCGATTTGAGAACTAATTAAAATTACTAAGTACTACAATGATAATATTCAAGGCACAACCTCTCTGCTCTAACGATTTCTTAAATTTTGGAACTACCTAATGGCATCCTTATCAAGCTACTGCAATTTTCATGCAATTAGAACATAAACACTTTCATATTGACAAGTCTAGAAAGGGATCGTACTAAATCAGCCCTATGATTTCAGTAAGCACATCAAGGATTTGGTACCATCTAATTGTAGTTTTCGTTTACCACTAGGACATGCTATGGTTATATATGGACTATGACAAATTTTCAGCCTGTCTGCTACATTGGCAATCTATGTACTGGCTAATTTAAGCATCGAACATGTTATAGGATGTATGGTTTGTAATATATTTAGGTGATAATTTTTTGACACAAATTTTATCAACGCTTTTGTACTAAATACCTTCCTTTTGAGAAACAAATAGAATTAGCAAGAAAATTTGAAAAACCTTGACTACCGTATAAGCTTTTTCTCACCAACTTTTATGGTTTCTCATTTTATTTTGTCAACCATCATGATTTGAAATTTTTGAAGTCAACGGACTCACCACCGATGCATAACTATTTTCCCACTTCAGTGTTTGAGTTTGGGTGCATTAACATTGTATGTGTTATTAGAAAACTAAAAACCAAATTTGAAAACTACAAACCATAATTTATTCATCCATATAAAAAAGATTCACCAATGTTATAATTTATAACCTATTTGAATTATATGTATTCTCTTCTCCTAATTATTAATTCCCTTCGCATCAGACTGATTTACATTTGTGCCACTTACATTTTAGGACTGTTGTTCTTCTTATATTAGAGATTACCGGAGATAATAGATTATGTTGTAGGTTTAAAACTGTAATTTTATTATTATTTTCTACATGATTCTCATACTTATATGTCTATATGCGTGAAGGTATGGGTGGGTGGAACTCTCTTATTAGACAGGGACTCCTTTAAAATGGATGTGATGTAAGGAGGGAAGTATTGGATTAACGGTGCATGATTTGTGCTTGCCAGTGTAAGTTTTTATCACTAGGTTAATAGTTCCCAGAACCAGATTTTTCTGTATCTTATATTCTTATTTTTTAATAAAGCATTCCTTTTTATACTATAATCCATGCTTTCATAAAAGTTTAATTAAATTGGAAGAGCAAATTTATGGGCTACTAGATAAGTAATAAAATGCAAACTTTTGAATAGAATAATAAGCTGGAGATTCAATTAATTTAAAATTTAGAAAGCAGGATCTTGATCGGTACAGCAAATCACATATGCATTTTTTTTAATATAACTATGAAACATAGAATAGATTATACTACTTTTTTAGTTGTCCACATTTGGACATTAATTATTTATAAGTTGGGATAACATTGCTAAGGATGACAAGCACCATTGTCCAAGTGGTTAATTGATTCGGCTTGGTGCAGGATGTCACAAGTTCGAAACTTGCTTTCGAACGTTTATTTGACATGGGATATGTTGTCCCATTGATTTGTTGTATATAAAGTACCAGTTCAAAAAAAAAAACATTGCTAAGGATAAACTAGAAAATTTTGATGATTCGTATATCGTTGATACATTTGTGCATAACAATACTCTTTATTTGTTTGTTGTTTGTTGTTCAATCAAACTATCCATTATCTTTAAGTTTATTACCTGTGGTAGTTAATTACTCTGCTAGCTTTTGTACCTTCCATTCTTTATCGAATAATAAAGTATGGAAGAGTATTAAAATTAAAACCTTTTTGATAGTTGTTCCATATTTTGTATTTAGTTTCTTAGTTAGTTAAGGTAATCTTCATGAGATAATAATTTCATTCATTGGGTTTACATTTTCCTACAGTGGTACTAAATTTGATATGAAATAGTTGAAATAAAAATTTTAATCACTTTTTTATAACCTCATCAATCAATAGAATTTTCTATCATTTTTGACAAACAAGCGAACCCAAGCTTTTGAGCATTATTTTATGGTTCAGTATTTAAGCCGCTATTTACTATATTATATTTTGTTTCTGATAAATGACTGTTAATGTGTAAAAATTCTTATTCATTTAAACCATGTTTAGTTATTGTTTGATCCTAGACGTACAGCATATTCAGCGAAAAAAGTTTACTTGATTATCATTATATATATATATATATATATATATATATATATATATATATCAGAACACCCAGGAAATTGTTAGAAAATCACAAGTGTTTATGAATTCATTTTCTAATGTTGTTGCGTTCAACAGCTACGTGATTAATATAGGTATTGATCCATCCATTTTTTTCTACTGATCTCAAGCAGTATCGTGCAACTGGTCAAAGTGTATACTGTTGTGTAAATACCATTTTGGGTTTCTTATTAATTATGTTGCAAATTTTGTAGGAAAATTAACAATTGCTAAGAGATTGCAAATGTTGTTATGGAAGCTGAGTTTGTGAAATAATGGAAGATCCTCAGTTGGAAAATGTGCTAAATGGAAGGTGAATTCAATTCCAATTGGTGGCACTGGATGCGGCGGTTGTGCTTTCCATGGATATCGTAGCGATAGAGGCACGATGACACAAAATAATTCTTTTATATGTTCTCAAAGCAATTTATTTGTATGTTTTTTGGGTTTGATTGTTTTATTTTACTAATTATGTTGTTTTTCTTTGGCGCAAGAACAGTTAATAGGAACTACTGTACTGAAATTAATTGCATTGACAATTGTTTTTATGTGATTTATGTCCTATAATTTTCTTATGCTATTGTGGTAACTGCGGCTTAAAGATTTAAAATTAAAAAGAAAGATGATACCACATTGAAATAAAAGATTCATCTTAGCTTCAACTAATGAAATTACGTTTATTGTATCCTTTTTGGATCGTTTATCCGCATCTCATGCGTGTACCTTTCCACTCAAACTAATATTAAATATTATGTCTACTAAGTTTGGTACTACCATTCAGTCTGGCAATACAAGTACTTATGCAGTTCGAACAGAAGCAAAATACTCACTGCCGTTTCAACTAAGTTAAAAAATTCACTTCAAACTGATAGTTATTCAAGCTTAATATCAACTTTACCATTGTATCGTGGAATATACTTTCAAACTATTTGTCGTATATGCTTTATGCATCTACTTAGTTCAATTCTGACATATTCATCTACTTCGAAGTACACCGTTTCTGAATTCCTAATGCATATAGCACAAATAACTCATGGTAAAGAGAGATGCTACAGTGATCGAAAAGGAGGTGTAAGAATTTACAGAACTGAAAATTAAAGGAGGAAATCAAAAGGGCTAGAGAAAATAAAGGATTAAGATAGTTTTTTCATGAAGTGACAAACGGTTTTTGGGTAAAGTGGTATTTTTCAATGGTAAATTACTAACTATTGAAAGACAAAATAACTTAGTCATAACTTTAACTTTCCATTTTATATGGACAAATCATTTAAACTTATACATTCTTTATTCAAAAATAACTATAACATAGGTAAAGTCTACATTTTAAATTTGTCTGTAATATAACAAAATATAATAAAAACAATTATATTTTAGGCACAAAATTTAACATTGCACAAAATAGTGTTCATAATAATGAATCAAAAAACTGCCCGTGTGCGCAGAAAAGAATCAAATTTTCAAAAGTGGGTCGTTATTCATATGTATTGGGTTTGCTCTTTATATCTTGAAGTGGTAAGAGGAGAAATCACAGCCCCAGAGTGAGAGGTTCACTGAACGAGATCCAATGATACATCGTCTAATTTCATTTTCCACTAAAGCAGATTTTGCTATTAAATTTTATGTTCAAGCGGCCATGTTGATACAGGAATATGAAAAAACTAGCAGTTATACATGTGTGACTTTCCAGGCATCCTTTCAAGAACATTTGTTTTAAGTCGTCAGTTCAACAATTCACATCTGCAGTGAAAAATGACCCGGTCTGAGATTATGAGAATGGTAGTATGTTGGTCAAAGAGGGTCCGCTAGCTAACAATGAACTGAACAATAGTTTAAGGTTTCAGGAATGGAGCGACTGTTATAAGAATTTTGGTCACGCTTTAAGTTAGAAGATGATGATTCAACATTCAATTGGGAGGAAAAACTGAATATAATTTTATGTACGAGCAGAGAATGAAATATATGATTTAGGTCCATGATTTACATTACAAAAATGCAGGGGATGATCTATTTGGGTATTATCATAATTTATTTATGTAGATATAATATGAGCCGGCTCTATATGGAAGCTCATTCTCTGTAGTGGGTTATGTTGGCAAGGCAGTTCAAGATAACATGTAATGTGATACATGATTCAGCACTTTAAAATTGTGTTGTGATATGATACATCGTAGAATATGCCCTATGATACACAGTTCAAGTATTCACCGATAAATTTTTGTCTTGCCTTAATGTATTTTATCTATCTACACCTAAGATGTATAAGTCAACCACTAAGGTGTACGGTAGTGTGATGTTCTATGTGTTTGTACTTCATCTTACGAAATATTAATAAAATTAAACGTTTTAATTTTCAACTTAAAATTTTAAAGATATTCAAAATTTTAAAAATTGATCCATCCATCTTAACTTGTACTTGGGTTGAGAAACCTGTACTCTTGCTGCTCGTTACGTCTAATGGGACGTCCACATGCAACCTGTAGGTGGTTCATTTTGAGTGGGTTCAAAAGGACGTGGGGAAATTTCAACAATACACTATGAACGTGGATAACAAAATTTGTAGCATTATCCATACACTATTAGCAAACATAAATTTTTCATTAGTCTTTTTTTCAGCACATATTCCATTTATGGCGTAGTCATTTCTCTCTTCTTACCATCTGATTTGTGAACCAATAATATTTACAACTTTTAATATTTTCTCTAATTTATAAATATGTTTCACTTTGGAAATTTTGTCCATCAGCTGCATAATTTTTAACTTTGAATTATATTCCAGTTTATAACGTTAATTGTACATAATAGCTTACCTACATTAATTAATCAATGTCTTATCTAAGTCATAAAAGCATCATCAAAATAATTTTAAACTACAAAATAATAAACATAGAAATACTTTGATCACACTATAAATATAAAGTAAAATCGACATGAAAAGTTTACAAAATAAAACCACGATATTCGTCTCCCCAACCTAATAACTTCACAAGTTCCAGTGTGCGTAGCACGGGTCACACACTAGTTTATCAAATTTAATATATGTCGGCTATCGAGGATTTCAAAGCACGTTTATAATGACTAAATCTTTTCTAACATTCATACATATTTTCACTATTCACAAAGCAATATCAAACATGTAAACAAGTAGTCTGCGCCATGAGACATGTTATAGATGATCAAATTGAGATTATTATACTCAATAATAATGTTCTTACTTGTTTTACAAAAAAAGATTGGGTCCAAAAGTAATAACTTGCATTGTTCATTGTACAGCTTATATTTTCAATACAACAATAATTATATATACAACATTGTATAATTAACTAGTGAGTAAAACTCATCCAAGCTCCAGTTAACGCTTTCGCATTTTCGAATAGTCCAAAATCGAGCGCCGTTCTGATTTGACTAAAATTTTCTCTAGCTCCAAACTCGATAAATCCAATTCAATCGCGTAGATAATCTCGATATCAATGCAATGGTGGAAACCGCGCTTTAATTGGACATCATATGAACAAGATACAATCATTAGAACTTAAAGATACTTAAATTATTAATTAATTAAATTAAATAAGAAATTAATTAATTATCATCTTATAACTCTAACCTAGGTCGCGTTATTCAAGAACCACATTGCGACTTTCTTTTGCTCGTCGCTACCGCCAAAACGCCTGAGCCGCCGCCACAGTTCACCTTCGACCTTCCCAGACCACGTTCAAAGTTATATCTACGCCACCATGCATCGGTCCGCGGTGATCCAACGGTCCCTCCTCCTCGCCTCATCCCCATGCACCCTTCTCTAGTCGACAGCCAAGCCTAGATCGGCCTCTAGCAGTGTCGATGAACCAAGGCTGTTGGATGAAGGATCTGATTTAGGGTTAGGGTTTTAATTTCTAGAAATAAAAGAAAAGTGATGTCCTTTTATAGGAAAATTTCCAACACTATTCATCCTCCAAAATCCCTAATTCCAAACGAGACGTGCTGCCTGGCATTCTGAACTAAATAGCCTCATTCCAAACATAATGGAATTAGCATCGAGACCCAACTCCATCATATATAGAAATTAGCTTTTCAAATCAAATGATATTATATTTAATTCCTAAAATTGATTGATATGTGTTCGAGCCTGCACGACCAACAGTATGTCCGATCGTTACAAAATTTGATGTCGTATAACAATTCATTATTCCGAATCCGATGGCACTAGTTTTGTAAAAATCAAAGACAGTGCTTTGGAATGATAATTTCACACATTAATTAAAGTGAATTATTATTAAACTAGTTTAATCATTTTTAATTCAAATATAAAGCATACTATCATCATTCTTATTTAAACAAGCTTTGAAATCATATTCATTCAAATTAAATCTAAGATTTAATTATTAAATAATTCCAATATTTAATTAGAAACTATTCAAAATTATGGGTCCTTACATTCTTCTCGCTTTAAAAGAATTTTGCCCCCGAAATTCCTATGTAAGCCACAAAGCAACAATAACACATCAACACCTAACGGTATTGTAAGCCAAGAAAAAATCACATCACAATACTATATAGTACCGCGTTCACTTGCAACCAAAACTCATGGTTCATCGAGGTTCAGAAATGATCTCATCACACAAGGATTATAAACCATTCACTAAGCATTACCTTATGCTCAACAGCCTCAAGTATTACTCAGTCGATCACTCATGCTACCAAAACAATTCGAAGAGTCATTCCCCAATTCTCCACGAGCCAAAATACATAGGGTATACATATACTAATGCCCTTACGCTACACACATATCATTCTTATGCAATATCAAATCTTATCACTAGCTCGATTGCATAAATTTCACATTCAAACTAGTATATCTCACTTGACCTCTCTAGTGTGGACTCTAACCTGGTTCCTTGATTAGAAACCTCTTATTTTCTTACACAGCGATATACTATGATAGAAAACCTCATGATTATATCAAAAATATGTATCAATGGGTTGTCGTTGAGAATCAAGTGAAAAATCCTAACTCAGACGTGTAAATCACCTTGAATGCCATGTATTTGAATCCCGGATCAAGAACTACTACGCGAATAAAATGATCTATGTATAACTTATGTACTCTATTCAATTGGTTTCTTAATTACCCAAGTTGCTTTCCATTTTTAATTCACATTCAATTTCATTTAGTATTTCTTACTTAACACTAAAACCACTTATGAATCATTTCATAAAATTTAGTTCAAGTTATTAAACACTACATAACTTAAATCCATATCCATATAATATTCCACTACACCCTCAAAGTATATACTAAAACATCTAATTCATTTTACTTAACATGGATATTCGATCAATTCAAAACCTATTTAAATTCAACTATCTTTCCAAATCAAGCGTTATATAAACTTAACTTATATAAACACTCAACCTCCAAATTCTATTGTCTTCTAAGTTCTATTGTTATATAAACTAATCTTTATAGTTTCATAAAACACTTAGTTTCGATTTCTTATATAAATCAGAAGTTTCGACTATCCAAAATCATTGAAAATTCCATATTATTTTAAAAAATGAAAAACTACGGATCAATAGATTAAACAAGATGCACAACCATACTTAACATAACGCATAGATACATAAGTCTATAGAATATCTTAATAGAAAACTCAAGAACTAAACACCGATCTTATTTCATATCATTTTGAAATATATATACCTATAACTTTGGTATATCAAATCATACTTCTAATATTTAACTTAAAATATGTTTTTTATCAAAACAACTCTATAGCAAACCGTCATTGTAGCTTTCTCCATTTTGAAACTCGAAAATAAACGCTGACGATGCTGCAGTCATCATTAGAATTATTTTCCAACGATAGAAGTGAGTTCGGTGCATCCAAATCATGCCTTTCAAACTTAACCGAGATCTTTTCCGAAACATTATCAAATACTTTATAAATATTACTATGTACCATGATATCAATTCGTAAATCAACTTTCAAATTATTTACTTTCAAATAATACTAGTATTATTTTCCAAAACCTTAGAAAGCCAATTTCTAAAACATCAGGATTTAAGTTACAAAATTCTCAGTTTAAATTCTTTTTATATTTATAAACTATATTTATAAATCATACTTATATAAATCAATTCCTATATATAACTATCACCGAAGCGTTTGCCTTGTTTAGATTACAATAAACAACTTTGTTAAAAATAAATTTTTAACCCAATATATATGTTGTGAAACTTAATTCACAAGGTGTTCATTTCAATGTTCCCACAAGTTATTATCTACCCCACCCATGCAGTGTAAAGGTAAAACTACTCATAAACTGCTCGAGAACAATAAATCAAACAATGAATTATAATAATAGAATATAATCATTTCCAAACAAATAAACACATCATAAATAACTATATCAATTTAAGAAAATTATCCTTTTATATATAATATATAATCTAAGGTAAAATTATTTCATTTACCCATTTTAAAACAGTACCGTGTCAGTTTTCCCTGCTTAAGTGTTTAGAGATCTGGGTCAATAACGGTAGCAACTCATATTGATCACAGCCTATAAGTAACTCAACAAACTAATCAACACAATTCTAACAATAACATATACACACTCTCGTATATAAACACTCAACTCATAATAAGGCATTCTATTACCCTATCTCTCAATGTATTATACCCACCCAAGCCAAGGTTCTCACTTAACCTTCAGCTCTGATACCAAGTGTAGCAATTTACCCTATTTCGGATTGTGACTAACGATGGTACCTCGTTCCAAATTTTACGGCCTGCCTTTCGACTTCTTACCACCAACCGTAAAGGGATATGTAGTGGTAAGAGATAAAGCTTCATCACACGTCCTCTATTGTGAGAACCCTCTATCATGCGCACAAAGTCCAATGTAGGAACGATAAAATATAATATCTCAGAAGGTCTTTACCAAAAAGAAAACCTTTATATACATACCTCATTCAGAGAAAGCTAACATATCATCAACCTGGACAATTATAAGATCTTATCCTCACAAATGCCAATAGGTACAAATCAAGTAATGCAATAGAAAACAAGTATGGTAGGAAATCATCCAGCTCCTCTCCAAAAACTCCAATGAATAAAAACTAAATCTGGAAACATACTTGAGCTGACCCGAGCATTAAGAAAACAACACCTGGATCGGTCTAGTTAACCAGTGTGAGAAAATCAAATTTTGTAGATTTATTATATCTTAAATCCTTTTAAAATAAGGGTATGTTGAAAGACCACACATCTAATAAACACGGATGAGTCTTTAACCTTACGATAACCAAACCATTTCTATACAAAATTCAGTGATACTATAATAATGTCTAGGGTATAGAATATAGATATTAACCATAGATAAAATGGTTACATTGATTACATTCCAGCATAATAGAAGTACAATCAAATCCGATAAGGGACGTTCACATAATGCATTTCTTGTGGAGATGCCTCTGGTAAACTGAAGTGGATCTCCATGCACAAAGATCAGAAAATACCTTTCGATTGTTGTATATCTCTAGATAAAATATACCATAAGGTAAACACGAGTGGCCTACGCCCGAACCTAAACATGAACCATGTGGAACCGACTATCATCAACTCCTTTGGCCAATAATCGATAAGTATCTCTATATTTGGAGTTGTTAACAACCTAAAGTGGGTCAACTAAACCTCAAGTTGTGAAGCCTACTCTATCTTTAGCCATTTCCGATGTCGAGGTTACGTTCGACATCTTTCACGTGAGTCTTCATCACTCAAACAGAACTCGAATCCTAAATTGGATTCCCACATCTCAAACAGATCATGAAACTACACATGGATTCCCATATCTCAACAGATCTCGGAATCACACATGCATTTCCACATCTTGAAAAGACCACGAACAACTATATGTATTTGATCATCTTAAACGGATCTCGAATCTCCTTATAGATTCCAGCATCTCGAACGTATCCACTTTTAAGAGATAGAACACGTATCTCAGCCTTAAAGTAGTTTTCGATAAGTAGAACACTTACTGATCCTTGTCTCTCTAAGACTGAACCGACAAATTGGTCATTCAATAATAACAAGAACAGTCGCATACGGGAACTAAGCCTTGTATACTGTCCACAAGTAAGTAACACGCAAAGCACGATCAAGTCATATAAACGACTTCTAATCCCTTTTAAATTAATCTTCATTTATTAATTAAAATCACTATTTATTGTTAAAACTCATTTTACTCAATAAACTCATTTAATAAATGAAGCTCCATTTGTAATTAAACTCCACTATTTAATCAAAATATCACTATTCATTTTCAAACCTTTCAATACTTCCTAAAAGTAATCGTATATTTATACTTTTCTCAAATGATATAAGTATCCACAAATTATTAACAAGGTTTATTATTTTAAACCCTTACTTTTTCTAATCTTTTCCAAAAGATTCCTTACTTATAATTACCTCTAAAATATCCATTTTAAGGACCTAAGTATTTTCACAAATCTAATCATAAGGTTTAAGACTAATGTAACTTAAAACATTGTCATTGCAACCCAAACCAATTTATACTTGTTATTCTCGTTGAAATTTCCATTCTAAAGATCTAAATGTTTAGCCAAATCATTTAACAATATTTAATAGCTTTAAAATAGTATCCAAGGGTTTAAAGACAAATGCTACTAAAACATTGTTCGCAACAAACCCCAAAACACTTCACTAGTCCGTTATCTTTAAAACTTCATTTTGAAGATTACTTTTCAAAAGTATAATTAAATGGGTTAAAATAGATATTGCACAAACAACGATACTGTAAATCCAAAATAACTTTAATGCTTACCATTTACTTTAAAACATCCATTTAAAGTTCTAAGTATAGCTTTACGTACTAAACAACATAATATACCATTTTAAATCAATTATTAAAACAATCCATTATAACATAAGTGTTATAATCCAAAACTCCTTTTAAATCCCTTTACAAATTATTCCATTACGATTCTTTATCAATATCCTTTGTAAATATCTTTTGTAAATATCCTTTATAAATATCCTTTACAAATATCCTCTTATAAATATCCTTTATAAATATCCATTGTAAATATCCTTTTTAAAAACTTCTAAATATACTAAGTCCTTTAAAAGATAAATATTTGTACTTACACATTTACCTTTAATACTAAGATATTTAATAAAATACTACAAACCGTTTGTAAAATATTATAATATAAAATCCTTTTGTTTCTCAAATAAGATCTTCAATAACTTCTAAAAACATATATATAATAAAAACATACTTTTAATGTACTTTATACGTATTTCAAAACTTTTTATTTAAAACTGTTTTAAAACCTGTTTTATAATTCAAAACCATCACTTTATAAATCCATAAATGGTTTTCAAGAATATATTAAAATTTTTATTTCTCAAAAATAAGTGTGCTAATAGTACTTATTATAAATATGAATAAGCCCTCAGATGTCTTCCACAGTTAACTTTAAAACGCATACCATAGCAATTTCAAAGTGCATCCATCGCGATCGTTTCGCTTCTACCACTAATAACTTCCATTTCCAAATTCGACAAATGTCCAAACCAAACCCATTTATGTCTAACACACCAAACTACGTGTATAACAACCCAATATATATGTAAATATATATTCCCACAGTTTCCCGCAATATATCCAATTTAACATATGTCGGTTATCAGGGATTTCAAAGCATTTTTATAACGACTAAATCATTTCTAACATTCATAGCATATTATCACTACTCACAAAGCAATATCAAACATGTAAACAAGTATTCTGGTCCACGATACATGTTATAGATGATCAAATAGATATTATTATACTTAATAATAATGTTCTGACTTGTTTTACAAAATAAGGTTAGGTCCAAAAGTAAGAACTTGCATTATTCGTTATACAATTTATATTTTCAATACAATAACAATTATATATAACAATATATAATTAACCGATGAGTAAAACTCATCCAAGCTCCAGTTAACGCTTCCGCATTTTCGAATAGTCCAAAATCAGATGTCATTGCGTAGATAATATCGATTTGAGTAAAATTCTCTCTAGCTCTAAACTCGACCAATCCAACTTTATCGCATAAAGAATCTCAATACCGACGCAACAGTGAATACGGCGCCTCGATCGGACCTCGTATGAATAAGATACGATCGTTAGAATTTAAAGATAATTAAATTAATAATTAACTAAATTAAATAAGAAATAAATTAATTACCTTCTTCTAACTCTAACCCAGGCCGCGTTAATCAAGAACCACATCATGACTTTCTTTTGCTCGCCGTCGTCGCCACAACTCATGAGCTACCACCATGTTTCGCCTCTGACCTCCCCAGACCATGACGATTCCATTGCCTCAAGCCTCACTGCCTGAAATGCCGCCATGGCTGAGATCGACCAAAATACGTCGGCCATGTTCAAAGTCGGATCTACACTACCTGCCTCGATCCACAGTGATCCAACCATCCATCCTCCTCGCCTCATCCCCCGTACCCTTCTCTAACGGAAAACCAAGCCCACGTCAGCCTTTAACGATGCCGATGAACCAAGGCCATTAGATGAAGGGTCTAATTTATGGTTAGGGTTTTAATTTCTTGAAATAAAAGAAAAGTGTGGTCCTTTTATAGAAAAATTTCCAATACTATTCACTCCCCAAAATC
The DNA here is from genome assembly GCA_030765085.1 of Allium cepa. Classification (NCBI taxonomy): domain Eukaryota; kingdom Viridiplantae; phylum Streptophyta; class Magnoliopsida; order Asparagales; family Amaryllidaceae; genus Allium; species Allium cepa. The sequence continues at coordinate 208,282,074 of CM060944.1, forward strand.
TCGAACTCCAAACATGGCGTGCTGCCTAGCGTTCTATACTAAATACCCCCATTTCAAACGCAATGGAACTAGTATCGGGACCCGATTCCATCATATACAGAAGTTATCTTTTCAAATCGAATTATATTATATTTAATTCCTGAAGTCGATTGCTATGCGTTTCGAGACTACATGACCATACGGTACGTTGGATCGTCATGAAACTCGACTGTAAAACAATTTATTACTCTGGATCTGATGACATTAGTTTCATCAAAATCTGAGACATTGCTCCGAAATGATAATTTTATAGTTAATTAAAATGAATTATTATTAAACTACTTTAATCACTTTTAATTAAAAATTTAAAAGCCTACTATTATCATTCTTTTTTAAATATAATATAAATAAGCTTTGAAAATCATATTTATGCGAATTAGATATGAGATTCAATTATTAAATAATTCCAATATTTAATTATAAACTGTTCAAAAATCACACTCGTTACAAGTTCCTTTTAACTGAACGACCTACTTCTTTCGCCTCTCTACTTCCCTAGCTTTATCTTAAGATCATTTCCTTTCCACGTGATGTTGCTACAACAACCCTCTCTACTTTTCTTATATTAAACTCCCTATTCTCTTTTCCCCTATCTCCTTCACTTTCAATATCTACATTTTCTCCACCTCATCTTTTAGATTTCCCCAACTCATCTTCTATAGACCCGTTATGTGATGATGCTTCCTTTTCCCATGAGGTTCACTCATCCTTTTCTTTGTCTATATTAAACTTCCTCTTCTCCTCTTCACTAACTCCTTTTGTGCTTTCGGTTTTCGAATCTTACTTGTAGGATGCTGGAGTTGAATATATCCAAAAACACCAGCAGTTTTTGCATCGAGGTGGAGGATTTTTGTAGCACTTCTTGCTTGAATAAATCACCATTTTCATCCACTACTTTTATTCTACTTAGAAATCCCATATATGATCTTTATCCCACAAGAATTTTGGCAAAAGATATTATTTAATTGTTTTTCATTGCTTCATCTATTTTGATTGAAATCCTAATGGTACTAACAAACATTCTTATAGCCTTTGGTTCCCATAACCTAAAACTCGTTCTTGGAACTCTAATCCAGACTAGCGTTGATGTTAAAAGTTCTCGATCAGTATGCATTGTTAAAGATAATAACTTAATAATAGTCAGATTTTTGTCAAAAACTGTGGTCCTTAATCGATCACTTTACGACAATTTAACTCACTTTCAAATATTATTGCAAAAAAAACTATTCTCTCTTGTTTACATTTCAAAATTCATTTCTCTTTTACACACTCTCTTAGTTTATGCTTTGAATTTCTTGTAATAAAGTTTGTTACCTACCACATATAACAAAATAAAGTTTTCCAACCTCTCTTTTATAGCGGCATTTGAAAGCACTCCTCTTCTTTTCCCATTCTTAACTATTGGTTCGATAAATTCTAGCTCTAAAGCCTTTCCACTCTTAACCACACCCAACCTCACTACTTTGCAATAAGATGTTTTCTTTGCATCTTTAGAAATTGTGAATTTAATGTTGTTTACCTTAATTCCTCCACTAACTACCCAGTCTCACTTAGCACCTTCTCAGTAATTGCCTACGCACCATTTTAAGCTCGCATTACCTTTCTCCTCTACTCCTCCACCTTATGCAATAGCTTTTCTCCCCTTCCTTCAAGTCACTTCAACTCATCCCTCCTCTTCTACCTCGTCTTGATCTTTGAATTCAGGTTAGACTCTGAGATTTGGTAAAGATAAAAATAGAAATAAAGATCCAGGTAAGAATAGATCAAAATAAAATAGGATATTTATTAAATAAGTAATTAACTAAAAGTTTGTATACAAATATATATAATGACATATGTATATGTAACTACAAAGGTTGTAGTTGAATATTTATCATAAATTGTTTAAAGTAAACTAAATAAAACAAGTGAAAATTATTCTGATATTTAATTAAAATGTTTAATTAAGATGTATAATCAAAATATTTAATTGAATAAATGTCTTAATCGATAAATAAATAATTAAATATTAGTTAGTTAATATATATATATATATATATATATATTGATATACAAGTAACTAAAAATTATAAAGCTATAGTTTTACAATTTAAAATGTTTTTATTTTCTCAAAACTGTTTTGATTAAACTAAATAAAATTGTGAATTTTTTAAATATTTGATTATAAAGTTTAATTTAATAGTTAATTAATTAAATCTTTAATTAACTAATGTATTTGAAATACATATAACTATGAAGGTTAGAGTTAATTATTATTCATCATAAATAGTGTTGGGATGAAAAAAACAAGAATTAAATTTTTATTGGTTAATTAAATTAAGAGTAAAAATTAAATGGATATGATATAATTAATAGGACATATATGGATATCACATAAGTTAATTAATCTATAATCGCAGTAATTAAACTGAACTTACATATTATATGTATAATTAAAGTATAAGTGGAACTGAAACAAACCCAAATAGATTTTTAGAATAAATACATGTGTACAATATATGTACCATGATTTTAAATGTGGCCGACACTTGAATCGCTAAGGTAGTTCATAAGAAATACATTATTCCTTAAATTGACCTCAATCAAAGTATATTAAAGATTATAATTTTTTAATATAGTTTCTCTCTATCATTTGTATATTGATGGATTACTTGAATACGCATTAGTCGTTGAGAAAACTCAACTTAGAGCAGTTATGTGTAGTACTATTAATATATTGTCTAGATAAGGTAAGATACATGCATGTATTTATTAAGAAAAATCAAGGTATGTGCATTATACTTAGGCCATCAAGAAATGATAGGTATTAATGAATAATCTCTCTTTATTTGTTGAGCAAACTCAAGGCCAAAGCTGAGATTAAGGCGACCACAGCTAGGAATTATATATGATACAACCGATAAAGAGTTATCTATCGCTTATGTGCTTATATTTTTTAATCAAAATCAAGGTCAGAATCCTAGGGTACTTCAGTCCTAACACTCACTAGATAAATCCAAAGATTTCTATATTTCTTTAAGGATTTTGAGGAATATAAAAATCTTTTAGGAGCCTTATTAGAAAAATGAAATGATTACATTTAACCTTTCTAATATTATAAGAACACATGCTAGAAAAAATTAAAATTACATACTTCAATAAATTTATGCAAATGATCTAATTAATAAATTTATTTACCACTTGAACTATACTAATGAATAAAATTAAGATTAACAAAGAAATATATATATACTTACCAATAAATCTTTTGGAATTTTGTCATTTCATGACCCATTCAAGAACCAAATTATATGACCACCATATACATTCATACCTTGGTCTCTAAAGTGTTTATTTTCCCAATATCGTGTATTGTCTTCCGTGAGTTTTGATCTCTAAAGCAATACAAAAATATGGATGTTTGATACATGTTAAATCACATATAAAAGTTGTATACTAAATAGCCACATTTGTAAAATGTGGAATTTAAATGAAATTTGTTCATTCAAAATGAGCAAGTAAACTAAAATACAAGATCGAGTATTCAATACGATTGAATATAACTATGCCATAAAGTGAATCAAAAAACATTGATCACACAACATACAGTAGATTTCTAGTTGTCCTACTTTTTCACACAACACATGGAAAATCATCTTTTATATGAATAGCCAGTGAAACTTTTCATCTCTTGTTTGAATAGCCCGTGAAATCTCTATGTACATGATTGTTATTCAGACTACATTTTATATGTTTTTTTGATTTAAGTTATCAAATTTTTTAGTTTTGGCTCCATCTTTTCCCTTTTAATTTGTGGCCTTTTTTGTTTACCTCTTTATATTTTTGTCCCCCATTTTATTTTTATTTCCTTTCTTCGTCTGAAAAATCGAAAGTCTTTTGGAATTAGGATTTCAGCCCCTTTGAAATTCATTTGGATCATCTTGCTCCTTTCATCCCTTGTTTGATTGCATGCTTTAATTTCATGACTGTTAATGGTTGCGGATCCTTATTGAGTGTTCTTCGATTGATAATGGTATGATTTTTACCCCTTTCGATTTATATTGTTCTCGACTTTGATTATCCTTCCAACGATGAATTGGTTCATTATATAGGAATTAATTTCCTATATTTTCATATATATGCCGAGATTTGAATTTCAAAGTATTTGCTTGGCCATCTGATTTCCTTTCATTTTCTGCCTCTTTTGATTTTGTATTAATCTTGACTAGATTTGCTTATGATGATTTGGGTATTTATGTGACAAGAAAGAAAACTTTGCTAAAGTGCATTGACCAACATGTTTTCGTCATATACATAAATTTTTTGAGATATATGCGTGGTGATGGTGAGTACTTTTGTAACAACCCGCATATTTAACGATTTTATAATTAAATGATTTATTTAAGTATAGCGTCGTTAGTCGGATTTTGGGGTCCGAAATGTTACTTTCTGCAAACGGCCGAATTGGAGCTCGAAACCACTTCCATTGAGTTCAAAGCGTCGTTTGCGATCTTTTTGAGTATAATCTTTGGTATGTTTGGAATAAGTTGAATTTTGCTACTTTTTCTGGTTGGGCTTTAGCTTTGGGTTCAGCCCCAAACCCCACTTAACCCTCTAACTCAGTCCGTCTCCTCCCATTCATTCATTCCTACTCCTCTTCACTTCTAAACTCAAGCTCCAACTGAAATGGGGGAAAGAAAGAGGAAATAGAAACTCCCAAGCCTTAGTTGCTCTTGATAATCCAAATTCTTGCTCCAAATTCAAAGAGAAGGATAGGTAAGCCTCTTCTCCATCTTCTCCATCTCTTCTCCTCTTCAATTTCGGAAAATATCCTAAACCTAATTTAGGAAAATATGTGTTTTATTCTTAGATTGAAGCTTGTTGAGTAAGAGTGAAGAGTGGTTAGCCTTTCCTTTGCATTTGAGCTTCTTCTTCTTGTTCTTGAGTTAAAAAGGTGAGTTTTGAACTCACATCTACTTCTCTTGATTTCATTGATGTTAGGTATGAATTCCTAACACCTTGTTCATATGCACTTGCAATTGAATTGGGGAATATTCCAATTTTTTAGTGTTTTGGGTTCAAATCTTTGAAATCCTAACTTTGATGTTTTAATCATGTTTTGGTGATGCATCGAGGAACATATAGGGCCGGGTTGTCGATTGGCATAAGCCCTTAGAGCCAATGTTCGTCCGATTGCATTTTGGGAGAGTTTGCTCTTCATTTGAATAAGGCTGAAAAACAGCCCAGGCATGATTCAGTCGACTGAAAACTCTGTTCAGTCGACTGAAAACTCTGTTCAGTCGACTGAACCTGAAACCCGAGAGTTTCCAGGCATGATTCAGTCGACTAAAAAACTCTGCACAGTCGACTGAACCTGGAAACAGAAAGTTTCCTAAACCTGAAAATTTTTCCAAGTATAGGGTCAGTCGACTGAAAACTCTGTTCAGTCGACTGAACCTGCTGTTTCAGCCCACTTTGCCTTTTTGGGATTGAATTTCCAATTTGAATCGATTCATGATGATCCTATGTATGATTATCAATTGTTTTGACTTTGATGATTCCTTTTTATTTTAATCCACGGGTTTTTATAAAATAATCTCTCGAATCGCATTTAAAAGTTCGTTTCTCTAATTTATAAATTCTATTTAAAACACACACTTTCGCACTTCGAATGAAGTGGAAGGGTGATTAAATGGTTGGGCAAAACACGGACCATGAATCTGTGCGTTTATCCTTCCGATTAATCCTTGACCTATTCGATTGATTGTTTTGACCTTCGGGTTTGGTTTATCGATGATATGAGGTAAACTTTGTACTGCTTTGAGTGTGAAAGGGACTGACGGATAGTAAACCGTTTAGTGCGAACGAGTGGTTATGGGACATACGTTAACACTTTTCGGATTCCTTTTCGAGAGTTGTGACACATTCCACCAGTTAGTGGTGTCCAGTACTGGGTCTTCGACCTTCACCACTACGGCTTGTCGCCCTATAGTATCGCTCTGATGTTGGCCTTATGTGCCGCATGGGTGATATTGGGTTTGTGCCTTCGGGTTTGTCGCCCTATATAGTTTCGCTCTGATGTTGGCCTTATGTGCCGCATGGGTGATACTTGGGTTTGGAGCCTTCGGGCTTATGGATCCTTGTTGTACAGTACTGAGCTCGAGCAATCATATGTTTCATTGATATTATATTCCCTTGGTATCGCCCATCGTGTTGGTCTGTTTGAGCCGCATGATGTATAACGATTACCTTGTGGAACTTGTATACCTTATTGGTATTTGTTATTTGCCATTCGGCTTGTTTTGGTATATTCGTATCCTTTGTTTCTATATGTTGCCGATGATATGAGGCTTGTTCTATATGATTCATCTCTTGTTGATGATTGTGTTTTCTCCTCTGGAGATATTTGTTATACTGTATGACCTTGCAGGTTTATTATTGTTTAGTTTATCTAACTGATTTGTTTAGCTAGACTGACCCGGGTATTTTATACTTGGGTCAGATCGAGATGTTTCAGGTTAGGTGCTTTGGACTTAGCCTCTTTTGCTTCCGCATGGACTATTCCGCTGACTCCTTTTTGTCTTAGCTTTTTGTGTAGTCCTTTCTGTTATAACTCTGATATGTATTCTATTGACTCGTCTGTATATTGTGGTTTTCTATACCACTTGACATGTATTATTTTGTATACTCTGCTTTGTATCAGTATATGTGTGTATATGCTGGTTTACTGTTCTGTGATGTATATTACATTTGAGTTGTTATATTCTGTTCTGATAGATCCTCTATCCACCTCTGGCTCTGTTTTAAGTATTCATTGGACATGTCGATCTGCTTGGTAAGGCAATTGTCGATGTATTCAATAGATAATTAAAGCAAGGCCATAGATGGTCGCTCCTAAACAGCCTTATTCTCCGTGTTAGCACACGGTATTATCTATTAATACTCTTTGCTAGCGTGGGTATAGAGGTTGGGCGTCACAACTTGGTATCAGAGCGAGGTTCAGAACAAAATATGATAAACACAGAATAGAGCACATATTACGATACATCAGAGTGTGATAAGTGATACAAATCTTTGAATCATCGTGTGTCTCTATTACTTCTACCATCAAAGGTTAGATAGGATTTGGGATTATGCCTAGGAATGCATTTAAATTCCATAGTATTCCATATTGAATTATCTACCTTGGGAATGATCTTTACCTTATCTTAACTTTCAGCTTATGGCTGGAAGAGTTGGAGGACGACGCTCGGATGCTGGGCAATCCAATGGCTCACATCCGGACGGCGTCTATATGTCTGCCGATCAGTTTTTAGAGTGGTTTAGGAGCACGCAGCCTCCAGCTCCTACTCGAACATCTCCTCCATGCAAGTCCTCCTTCGCACGTTTGTGCAGTGATTTTTCTCATCTTGGAGGGAAACCATTTAAAGGCTCCGAGATTGTTCTTGAGGTCCAAGCTTGGGTTCGCATGTACGAGCATGTTCTCTCTCGCATGGATCTTTCTGACGATGATAGGGTTCTTGTAACTTATAGCTTATTGCAAAAGCGTGCTCTTGACTGGTACGAGCTTCTTTTAGCTGAATTTGATGAGTCTGCTCTTTCTTGGACTCGGTTTCGGGGACGATTCGAACTCAAGTTCGTTCCTGAATCTGAGAAAGCTTTGTTGTCCCGGCGCTTTCTTGAATTGAAGCAAGGGGATTCTTCCGTTTCTGAATATGTTGCATCTTTCGAAGCCTTATCTAAATATGGTCTTGAATTCATTAGCACCTCGTATAGGAAGAATCTGAAATTGGTATCTGGTCTTAAGAAATGTCTTAAGAAGTCTTTAATGCTCCAGCTTAAACTTTCCTTTGAGGAGTTGGTTGATTCGGCACTTCATCTCGAAGCCTTCGAGAAGGAGTGTGATTGTGGGAATGATGTTGAGGTTCGTAAGAACGCCAACAAGAGGCAGTTTCCATTCGATAAGCGAAAATTTTTCCCTTCCAAGAAGAAAAAGCCCGTTGAATCTGATCCTCAGTCTCAGTCTCAGTCTGTTGGAAAACCTTCCACTCGGAAGTGTTTCAATTGTGGTTCCCCTGATCATGTGATTCGAGCTTGCCCTATGCCTCTCTTCTGCCACTATTGCAAGGAGGAAGGCCATCATATTTTCACTTGTCCTATTGTTCCAAAAAATCCTTTATCTAGCAAGCTAAAGATAACGGATGCTTCTGGAGGTTCTTCTCGGGGAAAAGGTGCATCTCCATTTATAAAAAAAAGGTTCTATTGTATTCGAGTTCTCTTCGATATGGGTGCTTCATATTTTTTTCCGTATCGAAGAAGCTCTTCGATGATTTATCTTTGGATGTTTCTTGTATGGTTACTTCTTTGAGAATTGCGAATCCGAATTGGTGGATCCGCAACGCTCAATTTGCTTGTATTAATGTCGAGATTATTTTATGAGATTTTTCTTTCCGAGCCAATTTGCATGTATGCGTTGCTTAGGCTTCGGAATTGACATTTTTTTGAAAGGATTGACTTAATTATTATGAAGCCATATCCTATATCCCGAGTGGACTTTTCATCCTCGACATTTTCAATCTGTTAAAAAGATTTCTATCTTCCTTTGTGATTTCGATTTCCAATTTGATGGCATCATTTTTCTTTAAGTCCCCATGATAAAGAAAGTGTGGTTTCTCTCATTCTTGTAGTTTGAGAATTTTCTGGTATTTCTGGTCTTGTCTTAGGATTATCACCTAAGCAATCTTTTGAGTAGTGTTAAGGTCTTTTTAGCTCGACCTTACCGCTAGTTTTCATTTGGCTACGAGTTGCGGAAGTTAGCACTCCACTTACCGCATTCCGCACTCGTTGTAATTCTTATAAATGATTTGTTATGTCATTCAGTTTGTCTAGCTCATTTCATCCATATATGAATCGAGTATTCTATGAATATCTCGATGATTCCATTTTGGTATTTATTGATTTTGGATGGAAAATAGCAATTTAAAGAATTTTGCAAATCTTTTTCATAAGATTTATTATAAGTATAATTGGATTTTTGTTCTTTAAACGAACAAAGAATATTTTTAAAAGTTTTTAGAAACATGTTATCATATAGAAGATGATTTTGTGATTGTATTGCCCATTGAGTGCTTTAAGAATTCTGGTCGATGCGCTTGATCAACGTTATCGATAGGAATTTCCTAAACGCTTTGATGAGACAATCAGGCACAGTAAATTGATTTGGAATAAGTAAATTTTTCTTGAAAGATTATTACATAAAGATAATTGTAATTTTGAAAGTCTTTGCTTTTTGGGAAAGAAAATTAGTTTAAAAGAACTCTTTCTTTTCGATATCCCTATTCTTGTTATTCCCGTAGGGAACCAATGCTTATTCTTTTGTACCAATGCTAATCGTATTGGTTTGGATGCCGTTCACTTGCAAAAGAGAACGTGCTATCATTTATTCTTCTAAATAGTTATAGCCTATCGAGACTAGATATGCCACTCATGATTTAGTGCTCATGGCTATTGTTTTCGTCTTTTGTATTTTGCATCATTACTTTTGGGTGAGGGATTTTGCTCTCCTCAACAATCACAATTTTGAAATGTTTATTTTCTCATAGGGAACCTAGTGTTGGTTCGAGTTCCTTGCATCTTATGATCTTGATATTCTTTTTATTCCCGAAAAGAGGATCGTGTTGCCAATGCATTTGGTTGTAAGCAGCAAGTGATTGTTTCTTTGTTGATGTCCGAATGGAGTGATCTTTTTACCAAGTTCATCGGACGTTTTGTTGTACTTCATTTTGTTGAGCTTTGGTTCATTTGACGTATTGTTTGTACCACGTCGGTGTTCCAAATTATTTTGAGCTTAGGATCCATAGAATTCTCTGAGCAATCAAGTTCGGACTTACCCCTTCGTGCACTTTATGGTGAACTTCTTATTCTGTTATTCTTTTGTGCTAGTATGTTTGTGGGAGTTGGGAGAATCACCTACCTCTTGTAGGGTTCTCCTACAATAATAGTTTTCAGCCTAGTGTCTTGTTGGTTGGAATCTAGGGAGAAGATTATTCTTGGTCTAGGTTTTGTTCGTGATTCTTCCGAGAAGATTGATCTTATCTGGTTGAGAATGAAAGAGGCACAGAGTCGCCAGAGGTACTACGCGGACAACCGTAGGAAGGCTCTCGAGTTCTCGATCGGTGATCTTGCCTTTATTCGTGTTTCTCCTTTGAAAGGAGTTATGCGTTTTAGTACGACTGGGAAATTGGCCCCTCATTATATAGGACCGTTTTCTATTACTGAACGTATTGGCCCTGTGCCTTATAGAGTTTCACTTGCAGCTCATTTATCTGGTATTCATGACGCGTTTCACGTCTCTCAACTTCGGAAGTGTCTTCGGGAGTCGGATTCTGTTATTACTTCTCCTGATTTGCAAGAGCTTGGGGTCCACCGGACTTATCTATTGTACAGCAACCTATTCCCGTGCTTGACACGGAGGTGCGACACCTTCGAAACAAGGACGTGCCGCTCGTTAGGGTTCAATGGTCCGCTAATCCCAATGACTGTACTTGGGAAACCAGAGAGTTTATCGAACGATCTTATCCGGATTTTCTATCTTTGCTTTGAAACGATGAGAATGTCTTTTCATCTCAAGCTTATTTCCTTTTCTTTTGAATGTTGTATGTAGTTGTTACAAATATCGTCTCTAGAAATTGCGGGGACGCAATTTTGTAAGGAGGGGTGATCTGTAACAACCCGCATATTTAAATAAATTCTAAATTGACTTAATGTTTTCAAAGTTAATAAGTGTGTTTAAATATATATATATATATATATATATATATGTACTTAAATTGATTTTAAAATAGGATAAATTATTTGTAAATAATAATGAGCTTATTTAAAAATTGATATTTATACTTATTTAAATTGATTTTTAGATTTGGATTTTTAAATTGACTTTGAATTTGAATATATAAATTTGAATTTAAGGGAATATACATACATCTTAAAATAAAATAATAATATAGTTTGGTTTTAAATATATAGATAATGTTTTTAGTTAAAAATAAGATTTGTTTTATATTTTTATAGAAATTTATTGATAGCATTTTATAAAATGAGTTTGCAATATTATATATAATTTTATTTAAATTATAATTGGTTTTATTTTATTTCCTTTTACAAATTGTATTCATATAAATTTAGAAAACATTTATAAATTTATAAATGTATTTGTTAATTAGGAATTTAATTCTAAAGTATTTATAAATTAAGAAAACATATTAGTTAATTAGGAAATTAATTTAAAAAGATTTTAAAATTCTTTTAGGATAGAAATAAACAAATGTTGACAAGTGTTAAGTTATAAATTTCTTAGATAACAAGTGGTAACATATTAATCTAAGCTTAAGACAAGTGTCCATTTTTTTTAATTTTTCTTTTAATTTTAATAATATTGAAAATTAGCCTATATTAGCCTTCTTTACTTTCTTTTAATTAATTTTAATATTCTCTTCACTTTCTTTTTCTTTAAAATTTATGTACATTCCTAAAAGAAAACAAGAATTATCAATGCAATCTTTACTCTTCAAAAATCAAAAAATCCTCAAACTAAAATATGAAATCCTTGATCAAGTTTAAATTCATTCCAAAATCTAAAATCTCCTCAAGTTCAAATATGCAAATTTGTTTCCCTAGAAAACCTCTCAAGTTCTAAATGCAATCTTACTCTTCAAAACCCAAAAGACCAAAACCTGAAACCTAAGTGCAAATCAAATCTGCATTTCCCATGTCTGTAACTTCCTCATACCAAATTTGCAGTATGTTTTCAAAAATTTCAAGTATTTGCAAGTTTTTAAAATGCACGCAAGTGAATAATCTAGGTCATGGCAACCTGAAGCATTTCTGTTGAAAGAAAATTCAGTTTAGAGGCTTCAGCTTCAAGTTCAAAATATTTTGCAAGTACTCCAGTTTTTAAATTTTCAAGTTCAAGTGTTTGCAAGTTTTCAAAAAAAAGATACAAATCTGAAAAGCAAATTCAGTTTGAAGGCTTCCTGTTCTTTTCAAAGGCTCTGGATCTCTTTGATAGGTGAGTTAACTTTTTTATTAAAAGTTAAGTAGACAAATTAAGCTGCTTTGAGATTCTATGATGAAAATGCTCTGCATGTTTATATATATATATATATATATATAAGTATAATGCTTTTATTTAATTGGTTGTGTTCAAAAGTATGCATGTTTGTGTTACATTTTTTTCCCCCTGTTCTTGTTTCAAGATTATCAAGTTTAAACAAAATTTCATGCTGCACTTACTCTGATTACAGATAGGATTGGTTATCAAGCATTAAATGTTTGTTTAAGCTAAGATTCAATATTAAAAATAAATTTAAGTAGAAATATTTAACAACTCATCTGGGAATAGAATTCAGCAAAAATTCTTATGAACATGATAAATCCAGTACTTTAATTCACTGTTTCAAATTTATGACTTGAATCCATTGTAGAAGTCAAGATTTTTAAAATTAAAATTACAATTTTAAATAAAGGAATCAATGTGAATTTGGGATTTATTTGGAATGTAGTTCCTCTGATGATCTATGCATTTGGGGTGTTCGGTATTCTTGATGGAGCTAGAAGTATGTTTGGGTAGTGTGGCAAAAATTGTGGTAGCGCTGGATGATAGCCATAGTGACGGTGGTGAAGTGATTTGGATTTTAACCCTAAATTCTATTGGCTTGGGAAAAAGGTGTCATTGCCACTTATCTAGGTAATTGAGCTTGAAGGGATTTTGGGAATATGATCGTGGAAGTCTGGAGGAGATGTGTCCATGGTGGCGCGAATTCCGGTGATCGTCGTTGAGAGTTCGAGGAGGTTGTGGCTTTGACTGTTTATTCTAGTTTTCCAACTGGGTAGTTCGATTTTGATCAATGGCTCGTGCGAGGGTTCCGGTGTTTCGATTTGTGTTGCATCATGATAGTGACGTGTCGGTGGGTTCGTCGTTGACCGGAGGTGGTTCCGGCACTTGTGTAGGTGCACGAGATGTTTGGTGTCAGTAAGTACTTGGGAATTGGGTTGCTGGGTATTAGCTCGGGTAGAATAACGTGTTTTTGAGTTGATAACTCGAGTATCAACTCGGGTAGAGATGAGATGGATCTTGTTAACAGTTTAATAGTTACAGGGTTTATAATTTAAAATTTTAACTGAAACTTAAATTAAGTTTTGTAATGGAAGAAGGAGGGAAAGAGGAACATGGGTGTTTCTCGGGTTTTGATCGGGTTAGACCCGAAGTTGATTAAAGAAAATTTTCAAAAACATTTTAAGGATTTATTTTAAAACAGGTTTAAATTTTAAATAAAGTATCTTTTGAATTTTTGGGTATGAATCTTGTTTTAAATTTATTTTTGATAAAATGAATGTTTCTTTAACATTGTTTATGAAGTTGAACTTTATTTAATTTAAAATCTGTTAAATCAAGGTAAAATATTTTAAAACTTTAATGTAAATGGAATTATAAATATTTTATCAAGAGAAAGTATATTGATTTAAATTTAAAACTTGATTTAAACCATTACTTCATGATATTTTGAAGTATTTAAAGGAAGTTGTGATTTGTAAACTTTAGATTATTATGTTGAATAAGTATTTTAAACTTAATTAATAATTTGATTAAGTAAAGTTAATTTTTAACTTAAGATGTTTAATAAGCATAATTAACATAATGTTTTATGTTAAGGATAATTAAGTTAAATGAATAATAATTAATTAGTCAATCTACAAATTTTAAGTTTAATTAATTATTTAAAAGTGTCATTAAGTAATTAATTAAGTATAATTATTAATTTAATTAACTAATAATTACGATGATTTAATTAAGGACTAATGATTAATTAAATTATAACTATCTATTTATTAATTAATTAAACTAGTAATTAAGTTTTAATTTGGTTTTCTTGATTAATAATTAAAAAGGATTATTAATCTATAATGCAAGTTAATTAAGAATTAATTAACTATTATTAAAGGTTATTTAATTATAATTAAGGATTGATTAATTAATTATGAATTAATTAATTTGTGATTAAGGTTGTTAATTAATAATTAAGTTTTATTAATTAATGATTAAGGATAATTAATTGGTTAATTAAGGTTAATTAATTGATTATAAAAGTAATTAGTGATTGATTACTTTGTATTAAAGGATTGATTAATAATTAAGGTTTATAAATTAATAGTTAATGATTAATTTGGTTAAAGAGTAATTAAGGGATGAACTACTCGATTATGATTTACATGGTGTTTGTGATCAAGTAAGTTAATTAATTTGTTAATTAATTAAAGATAGTTACTTGATAAATGATTAAGTACGATTACTTAATAAGTTTTGATAAGAGTAATTACTTAAGATAAGTAATTGACGAATAAATTACAGGGGGTAATTAAGATAAGTGAAATTACTTATTTGGAAGCAATTTTAAATGGATAATTACTTGGTAAAATAATTAAGGGTTTATTACTTAGTGTATTAAATCAAAGGATTTATAAATATAATTAAAAGTAATTAAGAGTAATTTATTACTGTTTAAAGTTGTTTTAATTAATTTAAGCATGATTAATTAATGTCATTAATTAAGAAATAATGAAATTAATAATAGTTAATTAATTAATGGAAGTAATTAATTAAGGTTCGTTAATTAATATGATTAATGTGAATAATTAATGTTTAATTACTTAATTAAGAGTTAATAAATCAAGGTTGATTAATTAAGATGATGATTAGTTAATTGGTTTAATTAATGGATAAGTAAGAAAGATTTATTGTAATGAAGGTAATTAATTTAAATAATTTTAAATTAATTAAGAGATGAAGTAATTAATTTAATTCACTTTAAATTAATTAGAGATAGAGATAGTTAATTTAATTCATTTTAAATTAATTATGTTGTGATTAAGTAAATCATTGCTTATGTATAAATGGATGACATTGATTGTCTTGAGTGGATGTAATCTCAGAAATGAGATAAGTAATGTTGTGTGGTATGAATGCTTGGTTGCATTAGTTGTGATGGTAATATAGATTTTCTATTGTGATGATGATATGGATTACCTATTTTTTTGTGGATCATCTATTTATTTTGATAATGTGATTATCAATTGTGACTTATGAATTATCTATCTGTGCATATATAGATAGTTGAATTGAATTATTTAACCTTAAACAACTTGGACCTAAAAGATACGGTTTGGATTTCGATGAGACCGGGATCAGGTTTCCATATTTGGATATCTGAAAACCACATCGATCCAAATTAATGATAGGTCGTGAATCTCAAGAGAAGATAAAGATTCAGAGTGCAAGGGTTATTGTCGTTAACTCTAAGGGTGATTCCAAAATGAGTGTAACGAGATAATGCCTTCGGTTTCGTTCGAACCCGGAACGAACTTGTATGGATTGAATGCTTTCAGAACATCGTCAGGTTTACGATGAGCATTCTAAGGGATGTGTTCTATAAAGGTAATCGTAGCCTTAAGCCTCATCAACCGGGAATGGCTAAAACAGGGGAGGTGCAGCAGGGCTAAGTGGGTCATGCCCAAGTAGGATGAGATTAATCCCTGTCTAGAGTCCTTTTTATTTCCGCTGTGTGGGCGGTTGAATAGCTACAACCGCCGAGGTTGTCTTATTCGAAACTGTTCACTAAGGAATGGTTTTGGTCTTGTGTTACAGGGGAGCGGGCTTACTCCTCGGTACGGTGATCTAGGCCACATACTGTGACGGGCGGTACCCCGGTAGCCCTGCCATTGTATGGAATCCTAAATCCAATAAGTGCCATCGGATTTGATTGTATTACCTACTTTTGTGGCTAGTAACTCAAATTTAATAAATGTAACAATTTCGGCTATTTCATATTTATTTGAAAACCCTAGACCTATTATAATATCATTGAATTTCCTATCAAATGTTTTGGTTAGTGTAAGGTAAAAACTTTTCCATGTTTATGTGTGGAAAGTCTTACGTGATACCATTCTTTTCAAAAGATTTTTAAAGTTAAGCAACTTTAACCGTTTACTCATACCAGACCCATGTCTGACCCAGAGTTTATTCTGTTTTTCTTAAACTCTTGGGTACTCAAATTTTTATGAGTAGCCAGGGGATTCAGGTTGGCTTGACGAATTTTGGAGGAGCAATGGAGCAGGAGGCTTCTACGTATAGCTATATAGTATTCCGCTGTGTGTTCTCTGAGTCGGTTGCCTTTGTGTTGTATTGTGTTGTATAACTAGACAGGTGTTTATAACTGTCTAGTATGTGTTGTTTTAGCTGTGTATTTCTGATGTATATGATACCATGTAATATATTATGTGATTAATGTAATTTATTTGTTCCGTTGTTTAGATTCTGATGTTGTTTCTTTCTATCTTCTCTTTCTTTTCTCTTTTCTACCCCTTATTTTCTTAAAAATGATGCGATTTTCTGTGGTGAGAAAGTCGGGTCGTTTCAGTTGGTATCAGAGCATTAGGTTGACCGAATACCTAGGCTTGAGAAAGCGTACTCGTAATTATATATATATATATATATATATATATATATATATATATATATATATATATATATTTCTACCTATCCGTTGGGTTACCTGTTTGGGTTTTCCAATATAAGTTATAAAGGTAGATGGAGTACTGGTGTGTGTAACACGACTACCAATGGTTGAAGTTTGAATGTTTGAGGTTGGAAGTATATTTGTCGAGACTGTAGACCTAATACCGTCTCGAGTAATCTTTTCGGTTTGGTGTAAGGATTTTATTGATATCTGAAGGAAACCTGTTAAGGTTCGGAGTTCATCTTCGAAGTGTAGGTTTGATTGCGCTCGTGTGAGCGGATTTTTGAGAATTTGGATCTGTCAGTTAGGCAGAAGTAAGTGATGGTATCTTGGCAACCTCAGGAAGTAGTAGCTGCGTGATGAGATGCAGTGACTATGGATGTCTCCTAAGATGTTTTCTTTCGGAGCAAGTTTAAGGAAGTGTGTCTGCTTCGGGGTTGTAGCTGAGTTCAGCAGGATGTATGAGTTTAGTTGAAGGTCCGAGTTTCTCAAAAAGCTTTGGATAAGAAGCCTTTGGCATCTGTGTTAGCGGTGCAGCTCGGGAATGTTCTGTGTTCCAGCAGTAAGATATTTTTAGCTTAGCATTTCCTAGAGGTGGAATTCAGAAGAAGCAAAGAGGAACCGTTTCTTCAATGGATTAGTTGCTCGAGGATAAACTGTTCTGATTTGTGAAGAGAGAGCAGTATTTTTGGAAATTTAGGTTGGGTGAATCGCAAAAGTGACTTGCGATTGTTTGGTGATTATCTTAGATAGTCTTTTGCTTGGATTTGTGGCATCTCTACAGGATGTAGGAGTTATGGAGTTATCGAAGATTTTCTGGATATATCTTCAGGAAATTTAGAGATTTGCCCACAGTGGAGATTGAGTTCTGAATCGACTTGATGACAGGAGTAATACCGGTGATTCAGCTGGGTAGAAGGTTGTCTCCTAGGTTGATTATTTTGTGAAGCAGCTCTGTATTTCTTGGAACTTATGTTGAACCTTATTTCTGAGATGTGATGTTTAGTCTGTGCCTGTGTTTATTCAGCGGCATTTTCATCTGCTCCTGATCAGAGTTGTGCAGCAGAAGCAAGATGGCTGTTATTCTTGAGTAGAAGCAGCTGGAAGTTGCAATGTTTTGGATTAGAGAGTTTCTACTGAACTTTTTCAGAATCTGAGGCAAGTTGGCGAGTGATTCTGTTCTATCTTTTGCGGATGGGAGAAGTGGTTTTCTACTGTTGATGGTAAAGTTTGGTTTTGATTTTGGATTGATCTTGTGAGGATCAGTTTGTCAAGTTGTTTTGATCCAGTTTGTTGTAGGAGCATCAACGAAGGTTGAGCTAATCAGGAAGGAAATGTAGGCAGCCCGGAACATCCGAAAAGTTTTGAGGTTAAGAAACGGAAGAATTTGGAATTCAAGGTGGGAGGCTTCAATATTGTTGAGGTTTTCTCTGGTAAAGGGAGCAATAAGATTTGGTGAGCTCCGAGGTATATTGGATTCTTTTGAGTTTTTGTAAAGATCAGTGCTTTGGTCTGAAGAGTTGAATTGCCAGTTTGGAAGACTGGAATTCAAAATATTTCACATGTCTCTGAGGGAGTACGTGTTTGGTCCATCACTGGTTTTGAGACCAGTAGTTCTGTGAAGGATTTAGTTGTTGATCGGACTTGTCTATGGTATGGTATCTTGTGCAGATTATAGATCTAGCTGAGTAGGAACTCAGTAGCTTAGCAATATAGCTAGTTTGGATTTAGTAGAGCGAGTATCCCTGTTTCTGTACTTGGGAAACTCGAGATAATTTAGGAAGCTTATCCTGATCTGTGTCTGGATTGCTAGTGTTATTTATTTGAATTGGATAAATTGGTTGTTTGGATGAAATTGTTTGTTTGATTGATAGTGTATGGCTGTTATGAATGTTTGAATTGGTTGAAATAAAAGAAAACTTTGGATTATCTATGTTTTAAATTTCGAGGACGAAATTCTTTTAAGGGGGGAGGAATGTAATATCCCGGAATTTCCAGGAATTTAAAATATGATAATCTCTTAATTTAAATTATCAGAAATTGATAAAATTATTGTTTTTAAAAGATAAATAAATAACCAAGTAATAATAATATAATGTCTTAATTATGGTTATAGATTGGTTTTTAAAATAATAATTATTTTGTTTGTATAAATAAATTCTAAATTGACTTATTGTTTTCAAAGTTAATAAGTGTGTTTAAATATATACATATATGTGTATTTAAATTTATTTTAAAATAGGATAAATTATTTGTAAATAATAATGAGTGTATTTAAAAATTGATATTTATACTTATTTAAATTGACTTTTCGATTTGGATTTTTAAATTGACTTTGAATTTGAATATATAAATTTGAATTTAAGGGACTATACGTACATCTTAAAATAAAATAATAATATAGTTTGGTTTTAAATATATAGATAATGTTTTTAGTTAAAAATAGGATTTGTTTTATACTTTTATAGAAATATATTGATAGAAATTTGGATATGTATTTATTTAATACAAATACAAAGGTTTTTGAACTAGCATTTTTTAAAATGAGTTTGCAATATTATATATAATTTTATTTGAATTGTAATTGGTTTTATTTTATTTCCTTTTAAAAATTGTATTTATATAAATTTAGAAAACATTTGTAAATTTATAAATGTATTTGTTAATTAGGAATTCAATTAGAAAAGTATTTATAAATTAAGAAAAACACATTAGTAAATTAGGAAATTAATTTAAAAAGCTTTCAAAATTCTTTTAGGATAAAAATAAACAAATGTTCACAAGTGTTAAGTTACAAATTTCTTAGATAACAAGTGGTAACATATTAATCTAAGCTTAAGACAAGTGTCCATTTTTTTTTTAATTTTCTTTTAATTTTAATAAAACTGAAAATTAGCCTATATAAACACTATATTCTCTTCACTTTCTTTTTCTTTAAAATTTATGTACATTCCTAAAAGAAACAAGAATTATCAATGCAATCTTTCTCTTCAAAAATCAGAAAATCCTCAAACTAAAATCTGAAATCCTTGATCAAGTTTAAATTCATTCCAAAATCTAAAATCTCCTCAAGTTCAAATCTTCAAATTTTTTTCCTTGTCAAACCTCTCAAGTTCTAAATGCAATCTTAATCTTCAAAACGCAAATGACCAAAACCTGAAATCTAAGTGCAAATCAAATATGCATTTCCCATGTCTGTAACTTCCTCATACCAAATCTGCAGTATGTTTTCAAAAATCTGAAGTATTTGCAAGTTTTCAAAATGCATGCAAGTGAATAATCTGGGTCAAGGCAACCTGAAACATCTCTGTTGAAAGCAAATTCAGCTTAGAGGCTTCAGCTTCAAGTTTAAAATATTTTGCAAGTACTCCATTTTTTAAATTTTGAAGTTCAAGTGTTTGCAAGTGTTCAAAAAAAAATACAAATCTGAAAAGAAAATTCAGTTTGAAGGCTTCCTGTTCTTTTTCAAAGGCTTTGCATCTCCTTTATAAGTGTGTAAACTTTTTTATTAAAAGTTAAGTAGACAAATTAAGTTGCTTTGAGATTCTATGATGAAAATGCTTTGCGTGTTTATATATATATATATGCATGTATGTATATATATATATAGATATAAGTGTAGTGCTTTTATTTAATTGGTTGCGTTCAAAAGTGTGCATGTCTGTGTTACATTTTTTCCCCCGTTCTTGTTTCAAGATTATCAAGTTTAAACAAAATTTCATGCTGCACTTACTCTGATTACAGATAGGATTTGGTTATCAAGCACTAAATGTCTGTTTAAGCTAATATTCAATACTAAAACTAAATTTAAGTAGAAATATTTAACAACTCATCTAGGAATTAGAATTCAGCAAAAATTCTTATAAACATGATAAATCCAGTACTTTAATTCACTGTTTCAAATATATGACTTGAATCCATTTTAGAAGTTAGGATTTTTAAAATTAAAATTACAACTTTAAATAAAGAAATGAATGTGAATTTGGGATTTATCTGGAATGTAGTTCATGGCCGATATCTGATGATCTATGCATTTGGGGTGTTCGGGATTCTTGATGGAGCTGGAAGTATGTTTAGGTAGTGTGGCAAAAATGGTGGCAGCGCTGGATGATCGCCGTAGTGACGACGGTGAAGTGATTTGGGTTTTAACCCTAAATTTTGTTGGCCTGGGAAAAAGGGGTCATTGCCACTTATCTAGGCAATCGAGCTTGAAGGGATTTTGGGAATATGATCGTGGAAGTCTGGAGGAGATGTGTCCATGGTGGTGCGAATTCCGGTGATCGTCGTTGAGAGTTCGGGGAGGTTGCGGCTTTGACTGTTTGTCCCATTTTTCCAACTGGGAAGTTCGATTTTGATCAATGGCTCGTGCGAGGGTTCTAGTGTTTAGATTTGTGGCATCATGATAAGTGACATGTCGGTGGGTTCATCGTTGACCGGAGGTGGTTCCGGCACTGGTGTAGGTGCACGAGATGTTTGGTGTCAATAAGTATTTGGGAAATGGGTTGCTGGGTATTAGCTCGGGTAGAATAACGTGTTTTTGAGTTGATAACTCGAGTATCAACTCGGGTACAGATGAGATGGATCTTATTAACAGTTTAATAGTTACAGGGTTTATAATTTAAAATTTTAACTGAAACTTAAATTAAGTTTTGTAATGGGAGAAGGGGGAAAGAGGAACATGGGTGTTTCTCGGGTTTTTATCGGGTTAGACCCGAAGTTGATTAAAGAAAATTTTCAAAAATATTTTAAGGATTTATTTTAAAACAGGTTTAAATTTTAAATAAAGTATCTTTTGAATTTTTGGGTATGAATCTTGTTTTAAATTTATTTTTGATAAAATGAATGTTTCTTTAACATTGTTTATGAAGTTGAACTTGATTTAATTTAAAATCTGTTAAATCAAGTTAAAATATTTTAAAACTTTAATATAAATGGAATTATAAAGATTTTATAAAGAGCAAGTATATTGATTTAAATTTAAAACTTGATTTAAACCATTACTTCATGATATTTTGAAGTATTTAAAGGAAGTTGTGATCCGTAAACTTTAGATTGTTATGTTGAATAATTATTTTAAACTTAATTAATAACTTGATTAAGTAAACTTAATTTTTAAAGTAAATTGTTTAATAAGCATAATTAAGACAATTTTTTACGTTAAGGATGATTAAGTCAAATAAATAATAATTAATTAGTTAATTTAGAAATTTTAAGTTTAATTAATTAATTAAATTAATTATTTAAAAGGGTCAATTAAGTAATTAATTAAGTATAATTATTAATTTAATTAACTAATAATTATGATGATTTAATTAATGACTAATGATTAATTAAATTATAACTGTTTATTAATTAAGTAATTAAACTAGTAATTAAGTTTTAATTAGAATTTCCTGATTAATAATTAAAAAGGATTATTAATCTATAAAGCAAGTTAATTAAGAATTAATTAACTATTATTAAAGGTTAATTAATTATAATTAAGGATTGACTAATTAATTATGAATTAATTAATTTTTGATTAAGGTTGTTAATTAATAATTAAGTTTTATTAATTAATGATTAAGGATAATTAATTGGTTAATTAAGGTTAATTAATTAATTATAAAAGTAATTAGTGATTGATTACTTCGTATTCAAGGATTAATTAATAATTAAGGTTTATAAATTAATAGTTAATGATTAATTTGGTTAAAGAGTAATTAAGGGATGAATTACTCGATTATGATTTATAGGGTGTTTGTGATCAAGTAAGTTAATTAATTTGTTAATTAATTAAAGATAGTTACTTGATAAATGATTAAGTACGATTACTTAATAAGTTTTGATAAGAGTAATTACTTAAGATAAGTAATTGACGAATAAATTACAGGGGGTAATTAAGATAAGTGAAATTACTTATTTGGAAGTAATTTTAAATGGATAATTACTTGGTAAAATAATTAAGGGTTTATTACTTAGTGTAATAAATC
This sequence comes from Allium cepa, assembly GCA_030765085.1. Classification (NCBI taxonomy): domain Eukaryota; kingdom Viridiplantae; phylum Streptophyta; class Magnoliopsida; order Asparagales; family Amaryllidaceae; genus Allium; species Allium cepa. Next base: position 208,304,635 of record CM060944.1, read on the forward strand.
AAAGGATTTATAAATATAATAAAAGTAATTAAGAGTAATTTAATACTGTTTAAAGTTGTTTTAATTAATTTAAGCATGATCAATTAATGTCATTAATTAAGAAATAATGAAATTAATAATAGTTAATTAATTAATGGAAGTAATTAATTAAGGTTCATTAATTAATATGATTAATGAGAATAATTAAGGTTTAATTACTTGATTAAGAGTTAATTAGTCAGGGTTGATTAATTAAGATGATGATTAGTTAATTGGTTTAATTAATGGATAAGCAAGCAAGATTTGTTGTAATGAAGGTAATTAATTTAATTAATTTTAAATTAATTAAGAGATGAAGTAATTAATTTAATTCACTTTAAATTAACTAGAGATAGAGATAGTTAATTTAATTCATTTTAAATTAATTATGTTGTGATTAAGTAAATCATTTCTTATGTATGAATGGATGACAATGATTGTCTTGAATGGATGTAATCTCATAAATGAGATAAGTAATGTTGTGTGGTATGAATGCTTGGTTGCATTGTGATGGTAATATAGATTATCTATTGTGATGATGATATGGATTACTTATTTTGTTGTGGATCATCTGTTTATTTTGATAATGTGATTATCAATTGTGACTTGTGAATTATCTATCTGTGTGTATATAGATAGTTGAATTGAATTGTTTAACCTTAAACAACTTGGACCAAAAAGATACGGTTTGGATTTCGATGAGACCGGGATTGGGTTTCCATATTTGGATATCCGAAAACCACATCGATCCAAATTAACGATAGGTCATGAATCTCAAGTGAAGATAAAGATTCAGAGTGCAAGGGTTATTGTCGTTAACTCTGAGGGTGATTCCAAAATGAGTGTAACGAGATAATGCCTTCGGTTTCGTTCGAACCCATAACGAACTTGTATGGATTGAATGCTTTCAGAACATCGTCAGGTGGACGATGAGAATTCTAAGGGATGTGTTCTATAAAGGTAATCGTAGCCTCAAGCCTCATCAACCGGGAATGGCTAAAACAAGGGAGGTGCAGCAAGGCTAAGTGGGTCATGCCCAAGTAGGATGAAATTAATCCCTATCTAGAGTCCCTTTTATTTTGGCTATGTGGGCGGTTGAATAGCTACAACTGCCGGGGTTGTCTTATTCGAAACTGTTCTGTACGGAATGGTTTCGGTCTTGTGTTGCAGGGGAGCGGGAGTACTCCTCGGTACGGTGATCTAGGCCACGTACTGTGATGGGCGGTACCCCGGTAGCCCTGCCATTGTATGGAATCCAAAATCCAATAAGTACCATCGAATTTGATTGTATTACCCACTTTTGTGGCTAGTAGCTGGAATTTAATAAATGTAACAATTTCGGCTATTTCATATTTATTTGAAAACCCTAGACCTATTATAATGTCACTGAATTTCCTATCAAATGTTTTGGTTAGCGTAGTGTAAAAACTTTTCCATGTTTATGTGTGGGAAGTCTTACGTGATACCTTTCTTTTCAAAAGATTTTTAAAGTTAAGAAACTTTAACCGTTTACTCATACCAGACCCATGTCTGACCAGGAGTTTATTCTGTTTTTTTCAACTCTTGGGTACTCAAATTTTTACAAGTATCCAGGGGATTCCGGTTGGCTTGACGAATTCTGGAGGAGCAATGGAGCAGGAGGCTTCTGCGTATAGCTATATAGTATTCCGTTGTGTGTTCTCTGAGTCGGTTGTCTTTGTGTTATATTGAGTTGTATAACTAGACAAGTGTTTATAACAGTATAGTATGTGTTGTTTTAGCTGTGTATCTCTGATGTATATGATACTATTTAATATATTATGTGATTAATATAATTTATTCGTTCCGCTGTTTAGATTCTGATGTTGCTTCTTTCTTTCTTCTCTGTCTTTTCTCTTTTCTACCCCTTTCTTTCTTAAAAATGATGTGATTTTCTGCGGTTAGAAAGTCGGGTCGTTTCAGAAATTTTTTCGGATATCTTCAGGGAAGTCAGAAGTTTGTTTGCATTAGAGATTGAGTTCCTATTGACTTGGTTCATGGAGCTACGTGTAATTCAGTTGAGAAGAAGGATGGCTTCTAGAGAAAGAGGATTTGGTGAGGTAGCTCAGTATTTCTTGGAACTTCTGAGTTTTCTCTTTATGGATCTGTTAAACCATATTTCTAGGGTGTGATGTCTAGTCCGTGCTCGTGTTCACCGACACATTATTATTTGTTCCGGATTAGAGTTGTGCGCGGAAGCAAGATGGCAGCTGTTCGAGAGTAGAAGCAACTGGAAGTTGCAGTGTTTGGATTAGAGAGATTCTACAAGATTGTGAGTTCTCATGTTTTGTCTTTTTGGGATAGGAGAAGTAAGTTGAAGTCTTCTGATGATTGTGGAATAGGGTTGTATTCTGGATTTTCAGTAGACCTTGAGAGGACCTTTTTGTTGGGTTATTTTTGGTCCTGTTTGTTTCTAGAGACATCAGTGAAGGTTGAGCTAATCAGGAAGGATATAGGCAGTCCAAGATCGTCGGAAGAGTTTTATGGATATGAGGCGGAGGAATTTGGAATTCGAAGTTGGAGACTTCATTGTTATTAAAATTATCTCCGGTAAAAGGAGCAATAAGTTTGGGTAAGATTGTGAAGCTAGCTTCAAGATATATTGGATTCTTCTGAGTTTTTGTAAGGAATAAAGGTTTGGCTTATAAGGTTTGAATCGCTAGTTTAGAAGACTGGGATTCAAGGTATTTTACGTATCTATGAGGGAGTACATGTTTGATCCATCACTGGTTTTGGAACCAGTAGTTCAAAAGGGTTTGGTTGTTGATCAGTCTTGTCCGTGGTGCAGATTATAGATCTAGATGAGTAGGAGCTCAGTAGCTTAGTAGTATAGCCAGTATGGATTCAGTAGAACGAGTATCCCAGTGTCTGTACCTGGGAATCTCTAGATAATTTTAGGAAGCCTACCTGGATCTGTGTTCGGATAGCTAGTGTTGTTTGTTGGATTGAATTGTTTGGTTGGTTGGTTGTGTATGGTTGATATATATGCTTGAATTGGTTGAAATAAAATAAAACTTTGGATTATCTTTGTTTTAAATTTCTAGGACGAAATTCTTTTAAGGGGGAAGGAATGTAATATCCCGGAATTTCAAGGAATTTAAAATGTGATAATCTCTTAATTAAATTATTTAAAATTGATATCTATATTTATTTGAATTGATTTTAAATTGGATTTTAAATTAAATTGACTTTGAATTTAGATTTAAAAATGGAATTTAAAGGAATATTTATCTTAAAATAAAATAATAATATAGTTTGGATTTAAATTACATAAATGATTTTTTATTTAAAAATAAGAGTTGTTTAATATTATTCCTTTTAAAGAAATTTATTTATAGAAATTTGGGAAAGTATTTATTTAATAGGAATAAATACAAAATCTTTTAAATTAGCATTTAAAAATGAGTTTAAAATATTATATATGATTTTATTTAAATCATAATTGGTTTATATTATATTTTCTTTAAAGATTGTATTTATATAAAATTTAGAAAACATTTATAAATGTATTTCTTAATTAGGAATTTAATAAGAAAAGCTTTTAAAATCATTTGTAAATAATATAAAAATAAGTTAATATAAGAGTTAAGTTATAAACCACTTTAGATAAATGTGTTAACATATTAATAAGTTAAGAGACAATTGTCATTACTTGTTTTTATTTTCTTTAAATTATAATTAAACTAAAATTTAATCTACATAAAACACTTTCACTTTCTTCCTTTATTTCTTTTCTTATACTTTGAATTCAAACAAGTAATCAATGTCCACAAATCTGAAACTTCCTCATTCTAAAATCAAAAGTTTCTCAAAACCAAAATCAGTAAATCTTTTCAAAATCTGTTATCATCTTCTCTGAAACAAAGCAAAACCATGTAATCCCTTTTTATCAAACCAGTAAATTTTCTTCAAACCTGTAATTCATTCCCAATGTTTTCAAAAAGTCTGCAACCATCTCAAGCCAAAAATCTGTAATCATTCCTCAAGTTCAAATGCAAATCAGAGAAAAATCGTCAAACCTGTAATCTTTACAAGCCTATAACCTCCTATCAAAACAAAGTTTAATTTCAAATTGCAACTTGGAAAGCAGTTTTCAAAAAGCCTGTAATTTCCTTATATCAAGCCTGTAAGGTTTTATCTTCAACCTGGAATCAAGTCTTAAGTCATCATCATGTTCCAGTTAATCAATCAAGTATCAAAGCTTTTTAAGTTACAAGCAAGACAGAGTTTTTTGGAATCAAAACAACAAGAGCAATTTCTTTCCAGTTTCAAAGGCCCTCTGCATTTTAAAATGGTGAGTAAACTTTAAATTAAAATATTAAGTAAAAATATAGGTTTGCTTGTGAAATTATGTGATGATGCTCTGCATGCATGTATGTATTTAAGTAGGTAAATGATGGATTGTTTGTGAAATTTATCGGTAATGATTGTTTTGTATGTGTATTTATAAACAAGTTTCTGTACATTTGGAGAGTGTGCATGCCTCTGTATGTTGTTTCCCCTGTTCTTGTTTCAGAACTTTCAAGATTAAAACCAAAGATTCATTTTCTTCTCCACTGATTTACTATAGGATTTTGTTTTCAAACAAAAAGGTTCGTTCAGACTTAAATTAAATTTTAAAGATGAATTTAAGTAAAATGCTTACAGGATTATCTGGGAATTATGAATGCAGTAAGAATTCTTTTAAACTTGCTAAAATCAATCACTATAATTCATTAATTCAAGATGATAACTTGAATCTACTGTAAAAGTTAGAAATTTTAAAATTAACATCATAATTTTTAACATTATAATGGATGAGTATTTAAAATGACTGGATTTGGCTTTCGGTCGAATTCTGATGATCTTGGTGACTAGGAAGGTCGGGGTTCCTGTTGGAGCTAGCTAAGTGAACGGGTTGTTGGGTAAAAATGGCAGGAAGGGTTTCTGATGGCCGTGGCATTGGCGGTGAGGTGATCTAGGTTGTAAACCTAGTTTTTGTCTAGCTTGGAAAATGGATTGATGCTACTTCTCTGAAGCATCGAGCTTGATGGGATTTTGGGGATAGCCTCGTTGATGATCGGAGGTGGTATGACTGTAGTGGTGCATCGTCTGATGGTTGGAGATATGACTACGAGATGGTTCTGGCCATGGAGTTGATTCTAGCTTTCAACTGGAATGCTAAATTATGGATCGAGCCTTGTTTTGGGATTTGGTGATCAGGAGTGGATTGCAGTGTTGATGTTCGATATGCTGGAAGGTTCGTCCGTGATGGAAAGCGACTCCGACACTGGTGCATGTGCATAGGGAAGGTGGTTTATGTTGAATTGGGTTGTGGGTTTTGCTGAGGGTTGAACTCAAAGTATACCTTAGGCTTTTTGAATGCAGACTCGAGGATGGACTCGAGTGTGTTTTGAGTGGTTCCAGAGGGCTCTGTTTCCAGTTTTTAAAAATTTTAATTTAAATTTAAAACTAAAACCAAATTTGAAATGAAAAGAAAAAAACATAGGTTGGACCTGAGTGGATTTCAGGTATGACCTGATGTGAGTGTTGAATAGTTTATAAAAGGTTTAAAAATTTAAGTTTTGAATTTTAAACTTTAATTTAATTTAAATCTTACTATGTAAATTTACTTTATATAAAATAATTATTTTGTTAAACAGCTGTTAAGAGATTTGACATTTGTTTAACTTAAATTTTATTAAGCAAAGTTTTAAGTTGATTTAAAAGTTAAGTTAGAAATAAAATTTTAAAAGGTATTTGTAAAAGCAAGTTTTGAATTCAAATTTGAAACTAGTTTTAAAAGTTGTTACTTGATAATATTTTAAGTATCTAAAGGAAGCTTTGTTAACCTTAATGTTAAATAATTGTTTATTTTAAAACATAATTATTGATTTAATTAAGTAAAATTAATTATTAAGATAAAATGTTTTTAATGATAATTAGGTCATTAATTAAGAAAATGTTTTATTTTAAAATAATTAAGGGTTTAATGTATTAAAATTAAGCAAGTTAATTAAAGGAAATTAAGTATAATTAATTAGTTTAATTAATATGAATTAATTAAGGAATTAGATTTAAATAATTAATTTAATTAATAATGATCAAGAATTAATTAAGGAATTAATTAAGAAAAATTAATTGATTTAGTTAATTTATTTAAATAATTAAGGGTTATAAGTTAATTAATTTGAGATTAATTAATTAAGTAAATAAGGTTGATTAACTAGTAATTAGAGATTAATTAACTTGTAATTAAAAAAATACTTAATTTGTAATTAAGTTTTATTAATTAATAATTAGGCTTTATTAATTAATAATTAAGAAATTATTAATCTATAATTAAAGTTAATTAAGGATTAATTAACCATTATTTAGGGTTAATTAATTGTAATTAAGAAATGATTGACTGATTCAATAAGGATAAATTAATTTGTATTAAGTTTTTTTAATTGATAATTAAGGTTTATTAATTAATAATTAAGGGTTAATTAACCTGTAATTACAGATTAATTAATTTATTTAAAGGGGGTGATTAAGGGATGAATTATCCAAATGTAATTAGTCAAACAAGTGTGATTAATTTGGGTTAATCAAATTGGTTGATTAGTTAATGATAATCATTTAGTAATTGATTAAGTATAATTACTTAATGAGATGGATAAGTGTAATTACTTAAGGTAAGCAATTATTGTATAACTACTGGGATGTACTTAATTAAAAGAAATTACTTAATGGAACGTAATTAAGGATTAATTGCTTGGTATAATTAATCAAAGGATTGATATAATTAATTAAGGAGTTAATTAATTAACTAATTACAGGATGATAATTATTGTTTATGATTAATTAAAGTTGATTAATTTTTAAGGATCATTAATTATTTCAATTAATGAAAGTAATTAAGGATTGATTGATTAATATTAATCAATAATATGTGATTATAAGGTAGTTAATTAATTGTAATTAATTAAGGATTAATGTAATTAATTACAATTATAAAGTAATTAAGGTTAATTACTTAATGGTTTATAGATAATTAATTTGTATAATTAATTAAGGGTTAATTACTTAATGTAATTAAAGATAATTAATCAAGGGTGATTAATTAGAGGATGATTAATTAATTGATTTGTAATTAATTAATGAATAAGTAAGCAAGAATTATTGTGATGAAAGTAATTAATTTAATTCATTTTAAATTAAAGATGAAGTAATTAATTTAATTCGTTTTAAATTAATTATAGATGGTGATTAATAAATCATTGCTTACGTATGGATGGATCATATTGATTGCCTTGAATGGTTTGAGATCTCAGATTGAGATAAGTAATATTATGTGATATGGATGCTTTGGTTGAAGTATGATGATAATAAGGATTATCTGTTTGTGATGATAATGTGAATTATCTGTTTGTGATGATAATGTGAAGTGTCTATTTGTGATGATGATGTCAATTATCTATCTGTGTGTATATAGATAATGAATTGAATTATTTTGAACTTTAAAACAACTTGGACCTAAAAGATGGCGATTTGGATTTCGATGGGACCAGGATCGGGTTTCCAGATTTGGATATCCAAAAACCACATCAATCCAAATTAAGGATAGGTCGTGATTATGAAGTGAAGATGAAGATTCAGAGTGCAAGGGTTATTGTCGTTAACTCTGAGGGTGATTCCAAAATGAGCGTAACGAAATAATGCCTTCGGTTTCATTTGAACCCGGAACGAACTTGTATGGATTGAATGCTTTCAGAACATTGTCAGGTGGACAATGAGCATTCTATGATAGATGTGTTCTATAAAGGTAACCTTAGATTCAAGCTTTATCAACCGGGAATGGCTAAAACAGGGGAGGTTCAGCAAGGCTAAGCGGGTCATGCCCAAGTAGGACGAGATGAACCCCTGTCTAGAGTCCCTTTTTATTCGGTTGTGCGGGCGGTTTCTAGCTACAACCGTGGGGTTGTGTTGTTCGGGACTGTCTAGTAAGGGATGGTTCTGGCCTTGTGTTACAGGGGATTTAGGGTGGATCCTCGGTACGGTGATCTAGGCCACGTACTATGGCGGGCGGTACCCCTGTAGCCCTGCCATTGATGGAAACCCATTTTTCCTATTTGCCCTTACGGTTTTGATTGTATTACCCACTTTTGTGGCTAGTAGTATGAATTTAATCATGTAACAATTTCAGCAATTTCTTATTTAATTGAAAACCCTAGACCTTATTATAATATCACTGGATTTCCTATCAAATGTTTTGGTTAGCGTAAGGTAAAAACTTACCCATATTTATGTGTAGGGAGTCTTACATGATACCTTTTCTTTCAAAAGTTTTTTCAAAATTAAGAAACTTTAACCGTTTACTCACACCAGACCCATGTCTGACCCAGAGTTTATTCTGTTTTTCTTAAACTCTTGGGTACTCAAATTCTACGAGTAGCCAAGGGATTCAAGTTAGGTTTGACGAATTCTGGAGGAGATATGGAGCAGGAGGCTTCAGCGTTGTAGATATATAGTTCTGATGTGTTGATCTCTGTGTTATTATCTGTGTTGTATATTGAGTTGTATAGCCAGACAGGTGTTTATAACTGTCTAGTATGTGTTGTTTATGCTATGTAGCTCTAATGTATATGAACTATGTAATACTCATGTGATTAATATAATTTATTCGTTCCCCCATTGAGATTCTGATGTTGTTTCTTTCTTTCTTCTCTATCTTTTCTCTTTTCGATCCCTTTCTTTCTTAATAATGATGTGTCTTTCTGTGGAGAGAAAGGCGGGTTTTCAATCACCTTGCGGTCGCTTCTTTCAGGACGCGACCATCACTCTAACTCATGAAACCCTAGTCAAAACGAAGTCTTGCCCAGCTCGCCCATGAAGCCGTCGCCAATGCAGATCGACGACTCCTCAAGTTGAATTGCCTCTATCGCTTAACACCCTAAAGCCACGAGACTCCCAGAGAATGCGCACTTCACGATGCTTTTCCCAACGCCCCCTGAATATGGTCATCGCCCACGACTCCCCAGACCAGCGCCTCCAACCCACGATGCCATCACTAGAGCTTGCGCACCCTAGCTTCGCGAAACGAAACACGAGTAGATTGATTTTTTTAAGTGATTCGATTTGAAGAGGGAGATTTTAATTTGATTCTGCCTTTAAATGATTTCTAACAAAAATCGTTCGCCCTTTTTCCTTTTTGATTCGTATATATATTTTTTTGTTTTCTCTTCATTCATTGATTTCTGTTTTGGGGAAAAAGGGAATAAGATTTTTTTTCCTCCATCATTTTTTTCAACGCGTGTCTTCAGTGAAGACACATGCTTTAAATTATGCTACGTGTCTGTAGGCCTACCAAATAATTATATTATTTATTTCTAAATTTTAAATTCAAATTTAAATCATCTCGATCTTCGCAACTCATAATCTCGATCTCCTATCGAGGCGTGCCACTAGGCGTTTATAATGTTAAACCCCTATTCTAAACAAAATGGAAAAGGTTTCGAGTCCTAATTCGAGCATATAGAGAAGATAGCCTTTTGAACCCAGTTATTTATTAAATTTTCGATATAGATTTCAGAGCGTTTATCTACTGTACGACCCAACGATCACTCCAAACACTGTGAAAATTAAAATCCGATAATAATACACGATTGTGGATCTAATGGAACTAGTTTCATCGGCTTCTAAGACTGTTCCTTAGAAGGCTATTTTCAAATTCAATTTAAACTATCTATTTTCAAAACTGAACAAAACATTCCCAAATTCAAATTTAAAACTTCTATTATCTCCAGTATTATCAATATGTCTTTTTCTAAGCCTTTGAAATATTTTTTTTACAAGCCTAGAACATCCAGATTCAATAATTTTTCCCAATTTTCTAGTTATTAAATTAAAATTTTGATTGCCAAATAAATAATGATATTTGAAATTCTAGTTAAATTAACTTCCAAATATTTAAAATAAATTAAATATTTCAATTTCAAATATCCAGAAATTCTGATTCGTAACATTCTTCACCTTAAAAGAATTTCGTCCTCCAAATTACTTGTTTAAGAAGAATGATCCCTACCCCATTTTCTATTTCCTAAAACCAAACAGTTTTAACAATTATTCTAAACAATCTTTTTATTAAGGACACACTATCCCCTACTAACATTCCAAACTCAACCATAAATGACAACTAACATTAAAGACTCAATCATTACAAATGATAATTTAAAACCAAATCTAAATTTTCAAAATTTTCTCGAAATTTTTTCTAACTTCCTAAATTCTCGAAAAATTATGCCAATGTCTCCTTTGCACGGCTAGCTCGGCACATCTACAAAATGCCTCCACGGGCTCCCAGATTTCAAAAGAAAACGAAAATGCCAAGTCACTAGACCAGAAAACCATCAAATTTCATAAAGAAATTTAAATACATACCTTTTTGTCGAGCAATTTCATTTATCTTCTGAAATCAAAAATTACAGTTTTCCCCTTTCTTTTAAACATTTGTATCCTACCAGGCAATAATGTTCAATTACAACATTCAAAATCACTTTACACATTTCTTTGCTAAAGTTTCAATATTTGATTTACTCAAGTCGTACAATGCACGTATATTATACGTACGCAACATGAATTCTGATCGCTCACTCGATCACACAATTTCATTTCGGAACTAGTATTGTCCACCCGACTTCCTAGTGTGGACTCAGATCTGGTTTCTTGATTAGAAACCGTCATTCTCCTTACATAGCCGTAAACTATGATAGAGAGTTTCCAGAACCAATCAAAAATCCAATCGCGGGTTTGCCAACGAAAATCGAGTGAAAAATCCCAACTTGGATCGATAAACTATCTTGAAATTCTGTGCACGAATCTTGATTAAATCGCTATGCGAATAAAATAATATACGTACATCCTACGTATTTCTTTCCAATTGATTATTAGCTATACTAATTTCCTTTTTTGTTCACATTTATTTTGATTTTTATTTACTTATCCACACTTATTCCATTTAACACTTTACTTATCCTTCATTCAACATTCACTTAGAATATTTTCTAGCACCAAATTTTACTTAAGAATTTACCATTTCTCCTTAAGTTCCATATAAATATTTCATTCACTTCTTATATTCATTTTTACTTTATCACTTAAGCCTTTATATCTATTTCCATTTAACTTAAGTTTCAATTTCATTTTTCATTCAATTTACCTTCTAAACTTTTATTATTTTAGTACATTTAGAACTAGTTATACAACTCTACTTTACACAATCCTAATATTCAATTTCAATTCCATTGACTTACAATTTAAGTCAATTAGTTCACTTACTAATTCTAAATTAAATACTTTTTTATTTAATCTAAGTTGGCTAATTTTCCATTTCACTTTACTTAACACAATTCAAATTTAATTCCAACATTCCCTTCCATTTTACTTACTACAAATGTAAATTCCTTTTTTCCTCTATACATTTGTTTAAAATCTCAATAAACTTATTTTCAATAATCATTTTATCAAAGCTCACTTTCACTTACATTCCGATTCAATCTAAATTTTAAGTTCCGATAAGTCTTTCAACTTATTTATATTCCATTCATAATCTCTTGAATTTACGTCATTTAATTGACTTGCTTTACTAGGTATTTTATTGTCACGTTTACTTGAAATTGTAAATTCATTTATTCATTGACAAATTTATTTCCAGCTTAATAAATTTTATTTAAGTAACCATTTCACTCAGTCCACCTAGACTTTTCCTTTACATTCATCTTTACTTATCTAGTTTTAATTTCACTCTGATTTAATTCAAAGAATTTAAACTTCTATAAGTTTTCCAAATTTAATTACATCACATTTACTAATCTTTTTATTCTATTTTTGGGTTTACTTCACTAGCTTATTTTATTTTCATACATATTTTAATTTAACTCTTCTTCAAGTTAAACTTTCTACTCTAGAAAATTAAATTATACTGGTTACCAAGCCCATTTATATTTTCATAACATTTTAAATAAGCTTCCAGAGTTTAAACGATTCAACATCAATTTTAAAACATATATATCCAAATCAACCATTCTTTGAATCTCAAAACCGAACCCAGTTTTGCAAACTACTCCAATTTAAAACAGTTTGGCAGCAATTCTTCTCCTGGAAACTCGAAAATGAATCTCGATGATGTTGCAGTCATCACCAAAATTATTTTCCAGCGACCGAAAAGTGTTCAGTGCCTCTTTTTTTTTAAAAACCTTCCAATTTTTTTTAAATTCCAAATCTCACCAGATTTTCATATTTAATTCAAAAATATTTCTGAAATAATATCACTATTATTTCTCCAAAACCTTTAAACACCATTTTCAAATCCAAAGGAAATTTAAACTTTTCCCAAAATTCCAAATTCCAAATTCTTTCTATTCATATCCAAATATTACTATGGAATTTCTATTTCATATACAATTACAAATCACATTTACAATTCACATTTACAAATTCCATTAGTGTATGAATTTATTTCTTATATTTTAGTTATGATTCTAAATTTCTTAGTCAACTTTTACCAAATAATGATAATAGTTTAATATTATCATTCCCTAACAATTAATCAATCATATACCATAATAATTTACAAAAATTATTTATTTTATATTTAAAAATAATTTGGGAAAAACTATTTCATTTACCCTATTTTAAAACAATACTGTGTCGGTTTATCGTGTTTAAGAGGTTAGAAACCCCTATCGATGACATGGCATCCCACATATCGACCAGAATCCATAAACACTCAACCGATAAATCAACACAATATAAAAAACAATTTTTATATTCACTAACAAATACACGCTCATATCTATTGACACACTCAAAATCATTATAGAGTACTTATGGTCTCTATTTCTAATAAGTAATCCCCAGAGCCAAGATTCTTGCTTAACCTTCAGCATTGGTACCAATCTATAACGACCTGATTTTTTGACATCCGAAAATCGACAACAATATGTCCCCCATATCAAATGCCAAGCAGTCGGGTGCCGAAAAGTCGAACCATTAGGATTAAAGAAGAAGGAGGTAGAAGAAGAAATTGAAACAATGTCAGAATCTCACAAACACAGCAGATCAATATAAAATAGATAAACCACTAAACTTTTAAAACAAAACAATTATATCAGTTTTATATATTACATCATCAGAGTACAATACAATCAACAACACAATTCAGGATGGTTATAATATCTCGTCCTTCCAAAGCTAAATATACAGCTTACACTGCACAGTGGAAATATGAATCTACGGAAATACACCTCGTCATCCAGCTCATCTCTTGAGCTCCACAACAGTCCGTCCCGAATCTGTACTCTATATAATATTCGGTCTGATATTATAGTAGTGTCTATAGAAAGTAAAATAGAATGTAGCTGAAATGCTTGCGTCTCACGTTTCAGCAATAGTTGGGCACAATCAAAACCGTACAGGTGCTTATTGGAGATTGGATTCCATATAATGGCAGGGCTACTAGGGTACCGCCCGTCATAGTATATGGTCTAGATCACCGTACCGAGAATACATCCTGATCCCCTACATCATAAGACCGAAGCTACCCCTTACTGGATAATCCGAATAAGTTCACCCCACGGTTGCGATCAACAACCGCCCACACAGCCGAAATAAAGGGACATCTAGACAGGGGTGACCTTACCCTAATTGGTTGCTAGCCCATAGCCTTGTGTGCACCTTCCCTGTTTTAGCCATTCCCGGTTGATGAGGCTCGAGGCTATTTGTTACCTTTTTAGCACACATTATCTTAGAATGCTCATCGTCCTCCTAACGTTGTTGTGAAAGCATTCGTCCATACATGCCCGCTCGGGGTTCGAACGGAACTGACGACACTACTCCTACTACATCCATTTTGGAGTCACCCTCAGGATTAGTAGCGATTAGCCCTTGCACTTCATTGCTCCATCTTCGACTCCAAGCTCTTGTCTTCCTCAAGAAAACGTTCAAACCGGATCGAGTGGTTTTTGGAAAATTAATCCCATTCCCGGTCTCTTCGAAACGATCAGCACGTTGGCCAATATTGATAGTCGGTTATTTAACTATCAAATCGCCTTTACAAACAACCATCAGACTTTAAATAATTTCCTAAATTATTTATTTCAAAATAACTTCGCAAGCTATTTTCCATACTTCAAGCTTTGAAAACAGTTTCAAACCACCTTTCTCTCACGGAATAAATTTCCCAAATATTGTTTGTTTCCACTAAAAGTCACCAACTCCAAATAATTTAGATTTTAAAATAATTTAAATCACTTTATTCTAAAATATATTTTAAAACATATAAATTAAAACTGCTTAAACACTTTAGTCAAAAATCTATACTTTAAAAATATTTAAAATAAAACTACTTTATAAAATATAAAACTAATTTTTAAAATAAAAGTTAAGCAAACTAAATTTTGAAATAAGAGTTACGAAATTCTATACAAGTTTTCAAATAAAACTTTAACCAAACTATCTTTAAAATAAAACTATTTTATAAATATTAATAATTATCTTTTTAAAACATAATACCAATTAACCTTTTAAAATAATTACCACTATAACTAATTTAAGTAAATATTCACCTTTAAAATTTTAACAACTTAGATAATAATTTCTTTAAAACATTCCTTTAAACAACTTAAAACTTCAAAAATCTGCTTTGAAAAAATAATTGGCTTTTCAGGGAAACACACTTCTCTTCCATGCCTTTTAAAAATAAACCACTATTTATTTTTAAAATAAATTACCCATTCCTTTATAAATTCCTACTGTGAATTTATACTTCCAAATATCCACTTGATATCCTATTTCACTTTATAAGCCCATTTTATAAATTTCGTATTCTCATCTTCCTTTTTAAAATACAGTTTCAAACAATAAATAAATTTCCAAATCGATTTCCAAAATTTTACTCCATTTTAAAATAAATTCCTTTACTTACTCAAATCTACTTCAAAACCCATTAATTTCAGATTTAACTTCTTTATTATGATTTAAAATCTTATTTAAATTGAAAATACCAGTTTCATATTTATTTCAAAATTCTTCTTATATTGCTTCCTATGCCATTTTAATTTTGAATTTAAAAATAAATCTTTTATTCCTTTAAATATTATCATTTAAGTTCAAGAATTCATTTATTCCTATTTATTCAAAAATCTCCTTTCCCGCCTTTTAAAAATAAACCACTATTTATTTTTAAAATAAATTACCCATTCCTTTATAAATTCCTACTGTGAATTTATACTCCCAAATATCCACTTGATATCCTATTTCACTTTATAAGCCCAGTTTATAAATTTCATATTCTCATCTTCCTTTTTAAAATACAGTTTCAAACATTAAATAAATTTCCAAATTGATTTCCAAAATTTTACTCCATTTTAAAATAAATTCCCTTACTTACTCAAATCTACTTCAAAACCCATTAATTTCATATTTAACTTCTTTATTATGATTTAAAATCTTATTTAAACTGAAAATACCAGTTTCATATTTTTTTCAAAATTCTTCTTATATTTCTTCCTATGCCATTTTAATTTATCATTTAAGTTCAAGAATTCATTTATTCCTATTTTTCAAAAATCTCCTTTCCCACACTTGGAATTTATTTATTAGGATTTAAAAATCAACCTTTATCCTTTTCCAACTTATTCTCTAATTTATCCAAATTCTCCATAATTATTTTTACTTAAAAATTCCATATTTTATTTTCCTTTAAAAATTTATTATCTTTGATAACTCAGTATACCCAAATATATTCAATCAAACCATAGCATTTAATATTTTAAATCACTAATATATCTATCTCAGATTATCAAATAAACCATATCATGGAATATTAAAATAATCTACATAATTTTGAGGAATGCAGTTGGATCCCTCCAACCTGTTTTCCTGCATCCATAAGTGTTAGCACAATATAAATACCAATTCCACTTTAAGGTGGAATATCGTGGTATACGGGGTCATCCGTTGTTATGCTGTACGCATAGGGTTTCATCCGCTATGTAATACGGGAAATCAGTCACTCATATATATATACTACTGTATGTAATATACCACATCCAATCAATTCAATAATTCAACCAAAAATTTGAATCTAACTATTTAAATTTAAATAATAATCCAGATGGGTGAGATTAACTCATTTTTGATTTTTGTTGCAACCCACTTCCAATCCCGCTTGCTTCTTTTCAGATAATGACCTTGTATAAATATTTATACGGTTTATAAATTATTGAATAAAATTGAACAATTAATTCCAATAGATTTAATTAACTAATTATTTAATTTAAAACTAAATTCCTTCAAATAAATTAATTAGTTAACAATTCAATTTTAACTAAATAATTATTTCTTTTTTTAACCCTATTTTTATTTTTAGATGGAAACCACAATTATTCTTATATAAAAATAAATTATAGATTTCAAAAATCTAACTTTTATAAATTCTTGAAACATTTAAAATCCCTATATTTTTTTTCCAAATCTTATCTAAAAAATAATTACTAAAAATCAACATATTAACTCAGATTTTAGACTTGAGTACTATCAATTTTAAAAATGCTCAAAACAAATTTTCCATTGTATTACAATTTATAAATTTGTACATATAGTTTCAAATATGTTTCAATACATATATAACATTTTAATACTTTTTTTTTATTTTAGATGAAACAGCAAACTAAAAATATTTGTATATAATTTTATATCCCTTCATACACACACACACACACACACACACACACACACACACACACACACACACACATATATATATATAGACACACACACGTTAATTGAAGAAAAATGGAATTATACCTCACAGGAAACAAACAAACCAGGCTCCTAACTCTCGAATGCAACTCATAACCCACGCCATCGCGGCTTCGGCACCCAAAACGACGCCACATGCAGCCTCGCTTAATCGCCAAATCCCTCCGCCGCTCGATGTTGTTCCTTGCTTTGGAAAACTCAGATTGCCTTCATTCCTGCAAGATATGATCACCTTGTTGTCGCTTCTTTCAGGACGCAGCCATCACTCTAACTTACGAAACCCTAGTCGAAACAAACTCTTGCCCAGCTCGCCTACGAAGCCGTCGCTAAACAGATCGATGACTCCTGAAGTTGAATGGCCTCCATCGCGCGACACCCTAATGTCGCGAGCCTCCCAGAGCATGTGTGCTTCGCGATGCTTTCCCCAACGCCTCTCGAACACGGTCAAGGCCCACGACTTCCCAGGCTAGTGCCTCCAACCCATGATGCCGTCACTTGACCTCGCGCCCCTAGCCTCACGAATCGAAACACGAGAAGATTGATTTTTGTTTTTATATAAAGAAGGGATCCAATTTGAAGAGGAGATTTTAATTTGAGTCTTCCATTAATGGATTTCGAATCAATATCGTTCGCCCCTTTTCCTTTTTGATTCATTTTTTTTCTTGCTCTTCGTTCATTGGTTTCTATTTTGGGGATAAAGGGGACGATATTTTGTTTTCGTCCATCATTTTCTTCAACGCATGTCTTCACCAAAGACACGTACTTTAAATTATGCTACGTGTTTGTAGGCCTGCCACGAAATTATATTATTTATTTCTAAAATTTAAATTCAAATTTAAATCATCTTGATCTTTGCAACTCACAATCTCGATCTTCTATGGAGGCATGCCACCAAGCGTTTATAATGTTAAACCCGCAATAGAAAAGGTTCCGAGTCCTAATTCGATCATATGTAGAAGATAGCCTTTTGAACCCAGTTATTTATCAAATTTTCGATATATATTTCAGCGCGTTTATCTACAGAACGACCAAACGATCACTCCAAACACTACAAAAATAGAAATCCGATAATAATACACTATTACAGATCCAATGGAACTGGTTTCGTCGACTTCCGAGACTATGCCTCGGAAGGCTATTTTCAAATTCATTTTAAACTATCTATTTTTAAATCTGAACAAAACATTTTCAAATTCAAATTTAAAACTTCCATTATCTCCAATATTATCAATATGAATTTTTCTAAGCCTTTAAAATATGTTTTCTTACAAGCCTGGAACATCCAGATTCAACAATTTTTCCCAATTTTCCAATTATTAAATTAAAATTTTGATTGCCTAATAAGTAGTGATATTTGAAATTCAAGTTAATTGACTTTCAAATATTTAAAATAAATTAAATATTTCAATTTCTAATATCCAGAAATTCCAGGTCATCACATCTCTGCTACTATCTTTTCATATACACTGTCACTTGCTTCTCCTTGTTGCTTTGAGTTGAACCATTTTGAGTTGATCTTTTTGCAATGCACTTTGATTCCAATATCATCCACGCATATACATATGTACATATGTATGTATATATGTATGAATGTTTGTGGCACTGCCTTGTTTTAATCTATGGCACTTATTGTTTGTGGCACTGCCTTGTTTTAGTCTATGTTGTGAATAATTTTGAGCTTGAACTGGTTTGCTTTGAGCTGAACCATTTTGAATTGCTTGAACAATTTTGAGCTGAACCATTTGTTGATTTGCTTTGAGCTGGGTTGCGCTTGAAGCATTTTTAC
The DNA here is from genome assembly GCA_030765085.1 of Allium cepa. NCBI lineage: Eukaryota > Viridiplantae > Streptophyta > Magnoliopsida > Asparagales > Amaryllidaceae > Allium > Allium cepa. The sequence goes on from CM060944.1 coordinate 208,323,242, forward strand.
TCACTATGTATATATATATATATATATATGTGTGTGTGTGTGTGTATCTATATATATATGTGTGTGTGTGTGTTATATATATATATATATATATGTGTGTGTGTGTGTGTGTGTGAGTTGGTTTGAGCTTGAACAATTTTGAGCTGAACCAATTGTTTAATTTCTTTGAGCTGAACCATTTGAGTTGATCTTGTTTTGAGTTGCCTTAAGCTGCTCTTATGTGCACAGGCACTTGAGCCTTGCTGCTCCTATGGTGAAATTGTCCCTTGTTTATTTGTCTGTATGTTTTAATATGTTCTTATGTTTTCATATGTTTCCATAGCTGTCGAAAATATCCCTAGAATTTATATATAGAAGCATAATGTTTTCTTTGTCCCTTGTTTATCTGCTCCTATGTTTTCATGTAAACTGTCACTTGCTTCTCCTTGTTTCATTGAGCTGAACCATTTTGAGTCGATCTTGTTGCAGTGCACTTTGATTCAAATATCATGCATGTATACACATACATACATATGTATGTATGTATGCGTGAACGGAGGTGGTTGATCTATATGCTTTACTGCCTGAATGTTTGTGGCACTGCCTTTTTTTGATTTGGGGCACTGCCTTTTTTTGATTTATGGCACTTGCTATCTATGGCACTGCCTTGTTGCATTGTTGGCCTTGTCCATGTACTTGCACACTGCCTTGTTCAAGGCAGTGCCAGTACACTGCCTTGACATTGGTTGAATCCCTTTCATATGCTTTGGCTTCTTGTTTGTGCATTTGATACCTGCTTTAGCATTTGTTGTTTTGCCTAAGCTTATTTATGTCCACTATGATTTCTTGTTACAGTTTCAATTACAAATCTTGTTCCAATTCAGTTCTTGTATATACACTTGCATGTACTTGTTTGTACATGTATATACTTACGTACACTCAAACTTGTATATACCTGCTTCAGCAATGTGATTTATTTTTCTACCCAAGCACTTATTGTTTAATGCTTATGTATATGTATACATATATACAAATATATGTATATGCTCTCTATGATGATATATACTTGCTTCCTACAGCACAAAATGGTTGTCATGCATGTACCGTTATACATGCCTAATGTGTGCATTTTTTGGTGTTCTTTGTTCATGCCTTTATCTAAATCATTTTGAATTTCTGAACCATTTTGATTTGAACTTGTTTTAGGTTTCCTTGAGTTGCTTCTATGTGCACGGAAGTTTTACCTGAGCTTATTTATGTGTAGTTGATTTCTTATTTATGTGCCTTGTAGTTCTGAACATTATGCGCACTGCAGTTTTGCCTTGAATTTATACATAGTTGTCTTAGTTGCATTTCCTGGATGTGCATATGTGTGAATATGCAAGTGTTCATTTTGCTTGTTTGAGTGTTCTGATTCTAGTATCTCGCACTTGAATTTCATATATTCCTAGTTTGAGTGTTCTGGTATTTCACCTGTAGGTGCACTTGTTTTGAACTTGAATTACTGATACTTGTTTTGAACTTGAATTGCTAAAACTTAATTTATGATATGTTGTAACGATCTATAATTTTAGGTAATTAATTTTTTTAATTTAATAAGATTTTGTGATTTAATGTTAGGAAAAATTTGTAATTTATTAATCGAATACTAAATAGAGTGAAACGTAACAATGTTTATTTAAGTTAATTATTAACAAGTTTAGTGGAATTACAATCAACTGGAGTGTTTTAAAAGGATATACTTGGTTATAAAGTGAATATAGGAAAACAAATGTACATATTGAATTAATTAATGAAATAATATATAATTAGTGGTAATTGAATAAAATCAGCGTTAGGTAATTATTTATAACAGTTGGTTGTAAATAATAAACTTCTTAATGTGACTAAAAAGTAATGGTAACAAACAATTATATGCTGCCTATTTATTTCATCCGTTAAATGTAATTCGTACATGAATTATAATTAAATGAAATTAAATGTTGCATTTATGCGAGTTAAGACAATAACTGCAAATTTTGGCTATAATAAAGTGTATAGAGATGTTGATTATATTCATAGGGGAATAATTTATTTAATAAAAGAATGAAACCAAGATTAATAAATTAACTGGGATTTTAAATTATGATTAATGTGTAAAATTGACAAAATTCAATATAGTGGAAATATAGTAGTTAATACAAGAAAAAGGTGGAAATTGTAGTATATTAGTGAAATAAGATATAAACAGATACTAACTATGTAATTTGAGTAATAATTGATTGAATATAAAGATTGAAATAGAATTTAATCAATTTATTGGAATTAAAATAAAATTAATTGGGTTAATTGCAGTGGAAACCGTATTTTGGAAATTTAATTTACATTAAAATTTTACGTAAGCTTATTTTAAATCTTTTAAATGTCTGTGGAATCAAAAATGATGAAATTTGTTAGTTTATAAACATTGAATAAAAAATTGATTAATTAGTTTAATATTATTTTATTTAATTAATGTGAAAACAGCCATTTTGACCACTGACTTGGATTCCGATGAAGCCAATTTCATCGGATTTGTAACGGTGAATTATTGTAGGATTTCAATTTTCGTAATGATCAGACTTGTGGTTTGGCCGTAAGGGGTTGAAACGTCTAGAAATTAATTCAATTGAAATCAATTTGAAATAAGCTGATTTTAATATAACTTCTTCATACGATGGATTTAGAACATAAGACTTATTCCATTGAGTTTAAAATTATTAAAAACATTTATTTTGATATATGGGATTACTCATTTTCTTTCCATAGGAAAAACGGGATTTTAGGGTCAACTTTTGTTCAACTTTCGTACCAATCTAGTCCATTCAACTCTATTTCTGATCTTTCTATTTGTAGCCCGTTATAAACCATAGCAGCCTTTTTATTTTCTATTGTCTGTATGAACATTTCCTGTCTATCTCCTCCTTTCCAATGACATAACATATCCAAACTTCAAAACCCTCAATCCAAATTCAAAATCAGTTTCAAAAATAAAACTCCACAGAATATGTCAAATTATATATCGATTTGAAGCTCCCGACGAGCGCAAGTCAAGTCTGCTATTAGTTTTTCGATTGGGTTTTCAGTGCGGCTAGAAATTGATGATCAATTCTTGGTCGTTCAGCGCGTGTTGATCAACTTTGTCTGATCGTCGAATCGAGGATACAATATTGTAGAGAGGACCGAGTAGAGTTCATCGGCGTGGTTTGTTTAGTGAGATGATGGTTGGATTTTCGTCGATAGTTGGGTAGGGTTTGTAGTACATGGTGGAAGCTGCAATTTTTAGTCGACTATGGGCTAACGCCTTGCCGCGCATGGGTGGCAGGCATGGAGGTGGATGTTCTGGGCAGCTTTGGGGATGGCTGTGGGCCTTTGGCATGGTTGCGGTAAGACGAGGGGGGTCGCGATGGGGGATTTGGGTAGCGTGTTGTCTAGGCAGTAGGTTTTTTTATGGGCTTAGTGAAGCTGAAGTGTACGTGTTCTTATTTATTTAATTTTTTTGTTTTATTTCGTTTTATTTTATAAAATTTAAATTTCTAAAGTTCTTTCCTTAATAACTTTTACATACGAGGTCCGATTCAAGCGTGGTTTGTTCCGCTACGCTCGTATCGAATTTTCGAACATTTTAAAGCTGGTTTGGATGAATTCTGAGACTGTTTGAGTTTGAGGCTTATTTTGGATTTTTATTCCATTTAAAATCGAACGTGAGTGTTTTAACCCGCTCACAACTTCAAAAAAATTCTTATGTTTGTTATACTAAAATCATGATGAGATTAAAAATTTATTTATTAATGTTTGTTATGTTAAAATTTTCATTTTTGTTAAATTTGACTGTTATTGCATTTAACCATCGTTTAATTTAAATATTGAATTTAATTTGTCGATTTAAAATCTTTTAATAAATATCAGTTATCTATTGATGTTTATGAATTGATTTGGATGATGATTGTGATGGATGTTTGATTATTGACATTGGATGACTAAAGTTGTATTTTTATACTGTTATAACACTGCAGTTCCCTATGAGTTGAAATGGTATATACCCGGACAATCTATAGATTAGGAAAAAATCGTTATGGGTTGAAATAATAGGCTCGAGCAATTTTATAGATTTTTATACTAACTCAGGATTGCGGATTGAAATGATCAATATCCGTAAATATAAAATAATTGCGCATTAAAATAATAATATCTGTATCACTTGACACTAGGGTAGAGAATTATATAGGGACACCGGATTGCTTAAATTAAATGATTTTTAAAAGGCCAAATTTTTTGAATTTAGTTAAATGATATTTTGAAAAGAAACTTGATTTATATAAATTGAATTATTATCGAAATTCTAGTTTTATGTTGAAATAGGAATTGGCTTGAAGGAATTATTTAAAGAAATTTAATTGAAATTTCAAAAATCGAATTTTGAAGTGTAAATGAAATTTATATAAATTGAGTTATTAAAATTGTTTGAAATATAACTTTGAAATATATTGAAATTGGAATAATTTAAATTGATAATTCGAACGTGGATGGGAAGAGATATCAAATCAAATATTTTATTGAGAATTTGAATTGGAAAAATTTTAAATTGAATTTTGGATATTAAAATAGTCCAAATGTTTTGGAATGAAATAAATAGTTTAAATTGATATAAATTTCAAATTCATGTTTTTAATATAAACTGTTTTAAAAACATATTATTTTAAAGATTCTACATTTTAAGATTTTCAAATTATTAAACTATTTTAACCTATATTAACTATATTAAATCATTTTAACTGTTGGGCACGTATCTACCACCCACCGAATCAACCTACCGAACCATCCCACGCCTTCACCACCAAACCATCCGGTCCACCGAACCACACTACTCTCCAAACACTACCGGTCCAAAACTCTACTTCCAACCATCACCGAACCAGCCACTACCGCATCCCTCACCTCCGAACCAAACAACATCTCCCCCAAGCTACCACCGAATCCACCTACTACCGAACCAACCGAGGCACCGAACCAACCCACATCTCCACGTACCACCGAACCACTAGCCACCGGACCACCTACCACCGGTCCAATCCCTCTCTCCACCGAACCAAGCCTTGCCAAACCAACACTGCCAGGCCAAATTGCTTCAGCCCAGGCCCACCAGCAGCTATATACATCCAAGACCCCTGCCTCCAGCCTCACTCTATAAATAGAGGGGTAGAGGTACAACAATGGCAGACAAGTTTGAGAGCTCAAGCACGGAAGGAACTTTCAAACAACTTTCATATACTTGTATACAAAGCTTTGTACTTGTAATCTGAAAGAAAAAGGAGTATAACATATAAAGTGGACGTAGGCACGTTCAGGCCGAACCACTATAAATCTTGTGTGTCTTTTACAGTTTAGTCCATTTATTTTATATATTTGCGTAAATCACCCAAACCATCCAGATCAACATAAAATCAACTAATTCATACGACTTGGAGGTGTTTGCCCATTTTTTGTGCAAACATTTTTTGGTGCTTTCACTGAGAACAGAAGGAGCTCGAAGCTTCAGCTTCTCCCACTCAACCCTTTTCCTATCAACACCGTTCATTGATTGGAAAATATGGCTCCCGGACGGAAGAAAGATACTAACAAAGGAAAGATCGTTGCAACTGGCAGTATCCCAGATCCAGTGATCAGCGACCAAGACAATCGTCAGGTTCCAACGGCAAATTTATATCAGGCAAATCCGACAGCCCCTGCTACGGAACAACCAATTACAAGAGCAGATCTGGACAGGATTGTGGCTCAAGTAACTAACCGCTTCGCATCTCAACAAGAAGCCTTGGTGGACCAACTCATGTCACGCTTAAGGGATGCTGAAGAATCCAACCGCAACACTGAATCATGGGGTGAGTCCCGGTCTGGAGGATCAGGGAGGCGACAAAGGTCTTTCTTCTTCGAAGAGGCTAACAACATCAACAGCCATGGTAGGAGCCGAGCCCGGACTCAGCCCGAATTCCGACCCGAGGAAACACTTGGAACCGAACCCAACGGGGGAGGTACCAAGCAGGGGTCAGATGTAGCTGAGCCTGTCATGCTACCTAACCATGAAAACACCAGTAGAGTAGACGGGGCCGAGCTGGTGTCCGGCCCGAAGTTGGACCCGAGGAAGTGCTGAGAACAGAACCCAGCAGGGGAAGATCAAGGCAAGGGCCAACTGTGGCTGACCCGAGCATGCCCCCGGAAAACCAGAGGCAGCCATTGGAGAATGTCAGGAGTGATAAACGATACCATCCTTACAGGTCATCTGGACGGAATCAATCCCGCAGGGAAGAACCAAACTCATTTTTACCCGCTTCAAGTTCTGATGAAAGGATGGCGCGATTGTTCAGAGAGTGAGTCCAACGGGAGCAAAGGTATCGAGGAATAGGTGCTAGGGTAATCAGCCCCTTCATCCGCAATATCGAAACTGCCATCACCCCCCGAGAATGGAAAATGCCAACAATGGAACCTTACAATGGAACCTCTGACCCCGTCGAACACTTACAAAGATACACCCAGCATATGCTCATGAGCGGAGCGACAGAGGGAGTGTTGTGTAAATGCTTCCCATTATTCTTGACAGATCTAGCTACCTCCTGGTTTTGCCACCTACCCCAAGGGTCCATCAGCTCATGGGAAATGTTGAAAGAAAAGTTCATCAGTCAGTTCCGCATTCATGTGGAACAACCCAAGGACGCTTATTCCTTATCTAATATCAAGCAGAAACCCAGAGAGACAGTGCAACAGTATCTCACCCGATTCAACGCTGCGGCGGCCGCAGTCCAAGATGCCGACGAGAAACTTATCCTAATGGCTCTCTGCAGTGGTGTACATCCGGATACTAAATTTGCTAGAAGACTAACCAAGGAAAAGCCAGCTACTTTACCTGATTTCTTCCATGAAGCTGGAAAATATATGAGACTTGAAGATGCTGCCACTGAGAGGCAGTCGGGGCAACAGGCTAAGACAGCTACAGACAGGGTTCCCGTTGCAGCAAAGGATGTTCGGAGAAGTGACTCTAGAGACAATGCTGGGGGCAAGAAGGGAGAAAAGCGCTTATATCGACCAGGACCAAGATTTGACTCCTACACTCCTTTGAATGAAACAATCGAAAACATCTTCCTAGCCACTCAAGACGAAGTTAGATACAAGCGGCCCCCGCACAAGAAGGAATCAGATAACGCACTCAAGTCTAGAAAGTTCTGCCGCTTCCACGAATCCCATGGATATGACACCAATGAATGCCACCATCCCCGGGACTTGATTGAAGAAAACATCAGAAGGAAGAAACTGGAAAGCTATGTAAAAAGCCAGAACAGGACTTCGACTCCTGCCAATGAGAATCCTAGGCTACCCCTCCCAGAAGTAGGCGGAGGAAATCGCAACACCAGCGGCTCTAGTCAAGAGAAGATAGTGGTCCATACCGTATTAGGAGGACCACACATCGCCGATAGAAGCTAGGCAGAGATGGAAAGATACAGAAAGTCACTTAGAAACGATGAAGGCTACGTTAACTCTGTTATGGAAGAACGCCACCCGAAACGGAAAGAGAACGACGACATCACATTCAGTAGGCGTGATCTAGAGGGAAGACAGTACCCACACATGGATCCTATGGTCATCTCTACCTAGTTCGGTCCAGCAAAATTTTTTCGAATTTTAGTAGACACTGGAAGCTCGGTAAATATCCTATTCAAGCATGCTTTCGACAAAATGAAGTTGTCAATGAAGGATGTGTCTCCCTGCAACAAATCACTACATGGTTTCACTGGAGATGCGAAGATGCCCCTCGGGCAAGTGGACCTTTTTGTTGAAATAGGAAGTCATCCCCGCTCCGTTGTGCGAAAACAAACATTTGTGCTAATAGAAAGCCACTCGGCCTACAACGCCTTTTTGGGAAGACCATTCTTGTCTGACTTCTAAATTGTCCTAGCCCCATGGTGCCTGAAAATGAAAATCCCAACAGATAACGGAGTAGGAGAAATGGAGGGGGATCAAGACGCTGCTCGAGACTGCTATGTAACTGAACTTCGCAATAACCGCAGAAAAGATAGAGGGAAAAACGCAGAGACTACTCTCTGCATGAAAAACTTGGAAGCAGAGCAACTAAAGAAAGCCCATCCTCTTCGACATACCAGTGACCCTTTCAATGAATTAGACACCAGGGACAAAGAGGAGGAGGCCACCGCCGAGCTTGCAGAGGCTATGGAATTCGTAGCTGTAGACAAACATGACTCAAGTAGACTATTAAAAATCGGATCTCAACTAAAAGAAGAATTAAAGGAACAACTCATTGATTTTCTTCGCCACAATATGGATGTATTTGCATGGACGCATGCAGATATGACAGGAATCTACCCAGATGTAGCATGCCACGTACTGAACATTGATCCCACCAAGGCGCCAGTAAAGCAGAAAAAGAGAAGCATGGAGGCAGAACGATCAGCAGCCCTAGAGGAAGAAGTGAAGAACCTACTTGCCAATAACTTCATACGAGAAGCCATCTACCCAGAATGGATCGCCAACCCGGTACTGGTAAAGAAAGCTAATGGGAAGTGGCGAACATGCATCGATTTCTCCAACTTAAATGACGCTTGCCTAAAGGACTGCTTCCAACTCCCCCGAATTGACCAACTCGTGGACAGCACAGCCGGACACGAACTCTTATCCTTTATGGACGCATAGTCAGGATATAACCAGATCCCTATGCACGCCCCTGATCAAGACCACACTAGTTTCATCACTGACTGGGGATTGTACTGCTACAAAGTAATGCCTTTTGGACTTAAAAATGCCGGAGCTACTTATCAGCACCTTGTCAACAAGATGTTTGCGGAGCTAATAGGACGAACTATGGAAGTTTATGTGGATGACATGCTGGTAAAATCGAGGAAAGCCAACGATCATATAAACCACCTGGATGAGATGTTTCAAGTACTTCGCCTATATGGAATGAAGCTGAACCCTCTAAAGTGCTCCTTCGGAGTATCGTCGGGAAAGTTCTTGGGATTCATCGTCCATGCCAGGGGGATTGAAGCAAACCCCGAACAGGTTCGGGCTTTGCAAGATATCAAGATACCATCCACTCGAAGAGAGATGCAAAGCCTAAACGGGAAAGTGGCCGCCCTAAGCAGGTTCATCTCTAAAGAAACCGACAAGTGCATCCCTTTCTTTGAAGCTCTAAAGAAAGGTAAAGGAAAGTTCGAATGGACTGACGAATGCTCGACAGCCTTCCTCAACTTAATCGAACACCTCCAGAGACCACCAGTATTCTCAACTCCAAATGAAGGCGAGAAACTATACCTATACCTTGCTGTATCGTCCCATGCTTTAAGCGCCGCTTTGGTGAGAGAAGACAACTGCACGCAGCGGCCCGTATACTTTGTAAGCAGGAGGTTTACGGGGGCATAAGCCAGATACCCTAAACTTGAAAATCTAGCATACTGTTTGCTAATCACTTCATGGAAATTGCGACACTATTTTCAATCTCATTGCATCTGAGTTTTAACCGATCAACCGCTAAGGCAAGTACTCCATCGCCCCGACACTTCTGGGCGACTACTTAAGTGGTGCATTGAACTGAGTCAATATGATATTACCTACCATCCTCGCACCGCTATCAAGGGACAAGCCATAGCTGATTTCATTGCCGAATTCACTACTAACGAAGGTAAGGAGCAATCTTAAGTAGCAGAAAATATCAAGTGGAACCTCTTCGTTGATGGAGCATCAAATGAACAAGGCTCGGGGGCAGGTGTTGTGATAATCACCCCTAGGGGAAGGAAGCTGCACTACACCCTAAGGTTGGAGTTCGCTGGCACTAACAATGATGCAGAATACGAAGCAGTGACAGCCGGATTAGAACTTGCCTGGAGATTGGAGTCGGTTCTTTATGTCTCCACAGTGATTCTCAACTTATTGTAAATTAAATACTGGGAGAATTCCAGACTCGAGGAGAACGACTCACAGCATATCTAAAGAAGACCAAGCTGCTGCTCAATCAGTTGGATCACTATTTAATCAAACACATTCCTCGAGAAGAGAATCAGGAGGCCGACGAACTGGCAAAACAAGCTAGCATGAAGGACGGTGCCGCTTCCCGAACAATAACCATCTCACAGCAACTAGCCTCGAGTTACGAGACAATGAACATGATAGCTGCAATCGAAGAGGAAACTTGGATGACCCCTATCCGGAAATAATTACAAGATGGCACACTGCCCGACGGGCGTAACGAAGTCAAGAAAATCTTGAGGAAAGCTTCCCGCTACACGATACAAGAAGGCATCCTCTATCGACGCGGCTTCTCTAATCCCTTGTTAAGGTGTGTCGCTGGAAGGGAAGCCAAGGAGATCTTATCCAACATACATCGAGGAAGTTGCGAAGATCACACTGGTGGGCAGACTCTGGCAAAGAAGATACTCCGATATGGATATTGCTGGCCCACCTTAAACAAAGACGCCCTAGACTTCGTCAAAAGATGTGACAGATGTTAGAAATTTGCTAAAATTCCTCGACTACCAACAAACGAGATTACTCAAATGACCAGCCCTTGGCCCTTTGCAATATGGGGAATTGACTTGATTGGCGAACTGCCAGTGGGCCGAGGCGGAGCCAAATATGCCAAGTAGCAGTTGACTATTTCACCAAATGGGTGGAAGCGGAGCCTCTAAATAAAATATCTTCGGCAAAAGTTATTAACTTCTTGATCAAAAATGTTTTATGCAGGTACGGGGTTCCACTCAAAATCATATCGGACAATGGACTTCAATTTGACAGCGAGGAATTCACCGACTGGTGCCAAGATCACGGAGTTCACAAAAGCTTCTCATCTGTGGCTTACCCCTAGGCAAACGGACAAGTCGAAGCTGTCAACAAAATCCTCAAAACCCTAATCAAGAAGAAACTTGAAAAGTCAAAAAGCGCTTAGGTGGATGAACTTCCTACGGCACTTTGGGCCTACCGCACATCTTACAGAACATCAACAGGGCATACTCCTTTCTCTTTGGCATACGGATCGGAGGCCATGCTCCTAGTTGGAACTGTAGTGCCTTCCCACCGCAGGATCCACTACAACCCAGAAGAGAACGAAGAACTCCTCCACATGTCTTTGGATCTAATTGAAGAGAGAAGAAACGATGCAGCACTCAAAGCAGCAGCTCATAAGCAAAAAGTTGCAGCACAATACAACTCCAAAGTCAAGCACCGCAGCTTACAAGAAGGAGATCTTGTCGTCAAGCGGATCTTCCCGCGCCCCGGAGCGCTAGATCCAATCTCCGCAATGGAGCCTATATTTTGTCAACAGTGGACGGAGAGGTGTTCTAGAGGGCATGGAACATCCGACACCTCCGTCGATACTTTTCTTAACTTGTACTGCCCATATGAAGTGAATTAACAAAGAGAATCAGTGGACGTAGGCATTTTCGTGCCGAACCACTTTAAAAATCTTGTCTCTTTTTAACTTGTTCCTTTATATCTTGGCTGCTTGTTAAGCTTTATCCTTTTCTGTTGAACAAAATCATGTATAACGACATTTCCATACTGGAACTTCACGATGCAACCTCACCTGGACAAGACCCAACAGGTACTATGCGATTCTACGCACTCGCCAATGAGACACTTTTGCTCCAGCATCCCTCTGCTGCGGGTTAACTCATTTCTCGCGACTGCCCTCAAAGCCAACTGTATTGAGCCGATTATAAGACATCAAGAAGGCTGACTATAGCCGATGGCAGCTCATTACGGCGTTCGGCTCGCCGACAACTGTGAACCTACTTTAAGCCCCAACATAAGGTGTGGCCAGCCAGGGGTAGTTCACGGTTGACAATCGGCACCCACGCTAGCCGGCCACAATAAATCGAATAATACCCACGATTACGGGCCATAATGGCTCGGGTAATTACTGTGCGCGATCTCGGCTCCGATATGTCTTAAGTGCGGCTGTGGTAAAAAAGATAAACTCCCCGCGGAGGCGTAGGATGGGTGACAAATGTCTCCAAGACCCACAGCTAAGGAAAGTGACTACAAAACCCGTTTGCCACGAACTTAAGCATATCGACGGCCTTCCGTGATTGGAAGTTTGACTGTTTCTCATATTTCCATTTCATTCAAAAACTTCTCTCCTATCCTATATAACAATCCCTAAAGTACAGGTCACAAAATAGGGGAACTCTCGCTTGTGGAAATATGAGCTCACATCCGGATGACGGAATACTCGGCTACATTCCATACTCAGTCACGCAAGACATTCAAAGGAACCCTCTACAACTAAAACACGAAGGGCGGTACTATCTTCTCTTTTATACAAATATGTAGCTTTAATTTATTTACACATCGTATTGGCATTACAAGACATGAGATAATATTTTTAGCAGAAACTTAGCATTAAATACGATTGAGACACATGCATAAACACGCAACTGTATTTCTTATGCAACATATGAAAATGACAACAACATTCAAACATGACAGAATCAGCTTATGTTATAAAATTACATAAATTCATCCTTTACAAATAATATAATTACAAGTTACATTAATGTTTCGGACTAACATAGACAGCAACCAAAATATGTACAAGTCAAGTCAAAGAATCAGGGCTTCGCCTCCATCCCGCTAGCCCTCGTGATCTACTTAACTGCAGGATTGGAACTCCTAGCATGTTCTACCGAGGTCCCGCCTGCATAATTCAGAAGAGAATCCATCAATAATCACGAAAGATAAGCAATCAAATCATGAAAAGGTTAAAGGGAAAGACTTACCAGCACCTGCTCCCTGACCATCATCGTCTAGCTGCATGCCTACCTCATCCGCAGCAAGCAGCCGCATGCCCTCCTTAACCGCCACCTTCTCTTCCTTAGTGAATTGGGCCGTAACCACAGCCATCCTGAAAGCCACACCACCTTCCTTATCCGCATCGGCCTTAGCTTCCTCCAAAGCCCGGAGATATATCCTAGCCATAACCCGGGGATAATCGTCCATCCAGGACAGGTTGCCCTGCCTCCAAGTATGGAAATACATGTCCTGGAGCATCTCGTCCATCATCCCCTCGTTCTCCTCAAACTCTTTCATCCAGGCCTTAGAAGCCGACAGTCGTGTGACAGCAGCATCTCTCTCCAATCGGTATCTCGAGCAGTCAGCCTGAAGGGACTTCCACATCACTTCCATCTCCTCCTTCAGCTTGGCCTGAGCAAGCTCTGCGGCCTCAAGCCTCCCAAATAACTCTTCTACCTGCTAAAGATCCGCTCTCCGAACCTCGTCCACCGTTGCGATGGCCATGTCAATCCATTCCTTGCAGGCAGCCTCCATCTTTCGTAGTTCTGCCTTACTAGCCTCTTCCATAGTCTTCTTCAACCGCCTGGAGGCTGCCTCATGCTGAGAAATCTGAATGGCTTGATCGGCAAGCTGTTTGGCCTGATCAACAACCTTTAGCCGCAACCGAATATTAGCACTTCCGATTTCCTCCCCAGCCTTGGCCAGTCGAGCGTGATGCTCCATTAGCCTCTTAGTCTCTTCAGCCACCCGATCGATATTAGCCTTGGCTTCGTCCCCCATGGTAACTATACGAGTAGTAAGAAAATCGAGGTCTAAGGACTTAGCCTCATCAAGCACCCGTACCATGGGATTGCGGGGAAGAAGATGCTCACCTGTGTCCTCGTCAAAAGAGAGGTCCTGAAAACTCGGGTCCAGATCCGGATGGTCGGCAAATGGGTTGCGAACCAAACCAGGATGGTCTATTGGGGTGACGGTTGGATTTTCGGATGGATGCGGGGAAGGCATAAACTCAGTATCCTCTTTAGTAACATCATGGATAGGCTGGACTGGAGGCTGAGGGCTAGGTGATGGTTCAAACGAAGATCGGCCCCTCTTTCTCTTTTGCATATCTTCTTCAATAACACCGAGAAGAGGGCGATATCTAACCGCATCTCCAGGACGGCTAGTTGACGGCTTTGGTTTGACGGAAGCTTTGAGTAACTTATACTGTTTAAGGCGGTGCCGAATATCTGATGTCTTGGCCACCTTACCTGTTCCTGAAATAAAAACCAAGTGTTACGAGCATGCATGAAACTATGATCCAAGAAATATGTTAAGTAGGAAAATGCGCTTATTTTACAAAACCTGAGGGGGAGAGGGATACTGCAATAAGTCTTGAATTTCATTCCAGGACGGGAGCTGGCCGTAAAATATTCCTAAGTCCTTATCATAAAGGAAGTCTGCAGAAATCAAGAATTCACCTTGAGTTACCCTAGCTGGAGGACCCTTAGGAGATGAATCGGCACCAGTCCCAGCCTTGTCAGCCTTCTTCACCTTCTCCCCGAGGCTGATCCTTCCTCCAACCCCTCAAAAGCCTGGCGGAAGGCATCATCCGTCCACTCTTGGGTGTCCCCCGCCTTCTCAGAAGACAAAGCCCCGGCACCACTACCACCCTGTCCTTCACCTTCTCCATCTCCTCCGCTCTCCTCCTCGCCTCTTTCCTCCTCTCCACCTTCCTCCTCCGGAATATCTGGGCATGTGCTAGGGGAGGGTCCATCAGACTTCTTAAGCTTTTTCCGCCTGAAAACTGGAGGTATCGAGAAGGGTCTCCTTTTGCTACTCTTCGCAGTGGCCCCGTCTTTAGCTTTGGCAGCCCTCTCATCGGCTGTGTCTCTCTGCTTAACCACGGATTGACGTGGCAGAATCAGGTTGTGCTCCAGGAGAGTGGCATTCCTGATCAGGTAAGAAGCCGACCTGTCCCTTCCAGAGATAGCCTCTATCTCCACGGCCATCTGTACCAGGCGATCATTCTCCACGACCGCAAAGCCACCTGTCGCTAGCAAGAAATAAAAGCATATAAGAGGAAGCATTGCAGTCGGACAAAAAAAATTACAAATGGAATTCAACTTACAGCCAGAAGTGAAAAGACGAAAAGAAACAGAGTCATCCTTGACGAAGAACCATTCCTTCTTAAACATGGTAAACTTCGAGTATAAGTCCAAGACCGGCTTGAAGGACACGGCCGACTCTAAACTAATGTACGGAGACCCTTTCTTGTAGCCCCTCAGATTATATAGACATCGGATTTCCCGGTTAGAAGGGGGCGCCCATATCTACTCTAGAAGATAACGAAAAGACACACTAAGATGGCATAGGAGTTGGGCTGAAGCTGAAAAGGAGCCACTTTCAGGTAAGTAATGAAGCTGACTATCCACGCATTGATTGGAGGAATGGCCCCACGCATGCAATGGTATCGGCTATACACGAAGTATCCTTCAGGGGGATTATATGGCATGACCCCCTCCCCTGGCAACAGCATGCATGCTCTATCAATCCTAAAGGAGCGGGAGATAATGTCAAGTTGCTCCTCTCTGAGAGAGCTCGGAAAGCAATCAGGAGGAGAATTCAGAAGCTCTTGGGGACCATACCCGTCTACTAGCGACCTTGGGGTGGGTCCACGACGTTCCGGTCCTGGCTGGGCTGGGGGCACCATAGGGGACTCTCGTCTATCTGTAGATTTTCTTTTTTCTGATCGAGTTTCCACTTTGCGAGACATTTATCTGTAACACCGGAAAAACATATTGTTAGAACAAGGAGTATGGAAATACGAACAAACAGGTACATGCAACCTAGAGTCTCATTCGCAATTCGAAACGTAAAAACTCAAGACCAAAGGCCATTCGGCCTCACACTTTCCAAACTCATTCGGTAGTTCAAACCCACAAGGTTCATTCGGTAAATCAAAGCTTTCATGTTCATTCGGTACACGAAGTCCTCAAGTCCATCCGTTAAAACAAGAACATAAGGTCATTCGGCGGGGAAGAATCTCACCTGGTTCGGCTAGCTCTTTGATTCGGCGAAACTGAGAGCTTGATTCGGCAAAAGGTTCGGCTCGGTCGGTAAGGAATAACGAAGGCACGTAACCCCTATTTATAAGCAAACCTCAATGACCGGACCAGATGGCTCGGCTCTTATAACTGAACGAGGCTATCCCATTAAAACAAAGCACGACATATGTTAAACATATGCCCTACTTTGGGGGGCAAATGTTGGGCACGTATCTACCACCCACCGATTCAACCTACCGAACCATCCCACGCCTTCACCACCAAACCATCCGGTCCACCGAACCACACTACTCTCCAAACACTACCGGTCCAAAACTCTACTTCCAACCATCACCGAACCAGCCACTACCGCATCCCTCACCTCCGAACCAAACAACATCTCCCCCAAGCTACCACCGGATCCACCTACTACCGAACCAACCGAGACACCAAACCAACCCATATCTCCACGTACCACCAAACCACTCGCCACCGGACCACCTACCACCGGTCCAATCCCTCTCTCCACCGAACCAAGCCTTGCCGAACCAACACTGCCAGGCCAAATTGATTCAGCCCAGGCCCACTAGCAGCTATATACATCCAGGACCCCTGCCTCCAGCCTCACTCTATAAATAGAGAGGCAGGGGTACAACATTAGCAGTCAAGTTTGAGAGCTCAAGCACAGAAGGAACTTTCAAACAACTTTCATATACTTGTATACAAAGCTTTGTACTTGTAATCTGAAAGAAAAAGGAGAATAACATATAAAGTGGACGTAAGCACGTTCAGGCCGAACCACTATAAATCTTGTGTGTCTTTTACAGTTTAGTCCATCTATTTATATATTTGCGTAAATCACCCAAACCATCCAGATCAACATAAAATCAACTAATTCATACGACTTGGAGGTGTTTGCCCATTTTTTGTGCAAACATTAACCTATTTAAAACTGTTTAATTTATTTTAAAACTAGTTAACCCATTTTAACTTAGTTAAATCTAATTAATCTATTTTAAAGCTATTTAATCTATTTTAGTTATATTTAATCTATTTTAAATTTATTTAACTATCTTAAATTAATTTAACAGTATCTTTACTCTAAAATTAAACTACTTTAGAGTATTTAACTAATTATAACTATTTTAACTATTTATAACTATTTAAAATATTTTCTAAATTTTCAGACTAAGTAGAAGGAAAGTGTTTATATCCAATTCATCTTTTTAAAAGCAAATACGGTTAAATGATGTTATAATCTAAGTTGGGATTTAAATGTTGTAATTAATTGAATGTGATGATTTTCAAGTAAGAATTTAACCTAATCGAAAATATGATTTTTGAAAGAAATTATGATTTCAAAAACGATATGATTTCAAGGGTGAATATGATTTCAAAGCAAATAAAATTTAGAAAGTGATATGGTTTGAATTGAATATGATATTTTGATATCAATTATGAAATGGTTTTGAAAAATTAAAAGAACCATCTGGTGTGAAATTAGTGTTTGGTTGTTAAAGAGATCGGAATCAGATATTGTCATACTCTCTGCCAGTACTGAAAACAAATTTAACACTGTGTACATGGTGGAGACTCCAAAAATGAAGTAGGATGGCTTGGTGAATGATTATGTATAAGGTATTTACATGATCCTGACTCCCATGAGCCAGCTTGATGTGACTAAAATCAGGAGCTACACCGGACCAAGTGAGGTCATTCCTCTGATCGGGCACACTTCTTCGATACTATATTCTGACTTTTTTGGTGGCCACCCTTGATTTTGCTTTGGGAGTTTGTTCTGAAGTGGACGGTAGTAGCTGCTATGCGTTTCCACCACTCCAGATAAACAAATAGTATATCTATCATGGCATTGCCTCTAGTGCCGTGTCGCATGTCCTACCGTGCATTCTACAAGTTTGTTTCGTACCATACCTATGGAGTGCCCTATGATAGCCCTCCAGTTTATGGAGGAATTACGGTACTTTATAGACTATAGGAATATATAAAAATGTATTAATAGGGATATGGGTAACGCCTTAACGATATTTTAGTACTTTTACTTTATGGTAGACATATTATAATATAGTATTGTACTACATAGTAGATAATTTAATGGATCCTTAGAAGGTGTGAATCTCAAACATCTCTTAAGTTATTACACTCACGTTAGACACTAGATAGGAGATGTCAAACCCCGTAAACATCTCTGATGTCGTCCCCTCATACTTATCTATCTTTGATTTAACTTACATAAGATCTTTTAGTTATGACTTGAGTGTTTTGTCCTTTCAATTCGCTAGGCCAGCCTGAGCATTTTAGGTTTATTTCTGGAGGACGAAGATGAAGATTTGTATTATTATATTTATTCCACTGCAACATGCAGTTCCACTGCATTTATTTATTTATTCTTGTTTTCTATAACTCTGGTTCTATATTGTATTAATATAATTGAATTTATTTGTAAACAACTTCATGAGCAGTTATTGATTATTATATTTTGTCATTCCGCTACAAGATTCTGTATTTTTTTATTTCTTTCTTGTCAATCTGCAATTTTGAATGGTTTGAGTCAGACGTGTGTGTTTGCTTAAAACATCCGAAAAGGCAGGTCGTTATAGTTGGTATCCGAGCTTTGGTTTAGCGATAACCTTAGCTTTGTGGGGTCTGATAAATATTAAATAGGGTAGTAATACCCTAGAATGAGTCGCTGAGTGTATATATATGAGAGAGCGTATTAGTTAGTGTTATAAAAGGTTTTTATATTGTGTTAATTTGTTTTGTTTTGTATTTATAAATTCTGGTTAGTGCATAGGACGCTATGACATCGATAAGGATTTCTAAACACTTAATAGGGTAGAACGCCACAATATTTGTTTAGAAATATAGGTAAATAAAATTATTTTGCCTATTATATATTTTTGTAAATAAAATAATAATTTTATAAATGATATATTTGGTTGTAATATATATGCTTGTTAGATAGTGAAAGTTATAAATATAGGTTGAAAATAAAATTTGTAAATAAATTAAATATGAATTGGAAAATTTAGAACTTAAATTCCGGGATTTTGAAAACTGCTTCCAAATGATTTTGGAATATAATATTAATATTATTTAGTAGTATTTACTGATATAAATATTTCAATATGATTGGGAAGAAATGTTTTAAAAGAATTTTTGGAAGGAAATAGATTCTGTTGTAACATTCCCGGATTTTAGCCATGTTTAATTTGATACTTAATTTAATTTTTGAAAATAAATTGTGTTTTTCCCAAAATAAAATAAAATACTAGTTTTATATATATATATATATATATTGATTTTGTGACGTTAGCAATTTTTCGTTGCCAAAAAACCGAATCGTTATGGTTGAAGAAGAAGAAAGAGGTAGAAGAAGAAAGAGAAAGATAGAACATAACAAAAATAAGTAACCGAACAACATCAGAATCTCACAATTCACAGCGGAACAACATATAATAGATAAATGAATAATCTTTAAACAAAGAACTATATCAGTTATTACATTTCATCATATTACATTACATTACATCATCAGAGTGTACGAAAACAAACAAACAGCGGAAAAGAAATACTATATACTAGTGAATATGTCATGCCATCCACCTTGCCTCCAGCAACTCCTGAATTCCAGAATATCCTGATAAACCTTACTCTTGACTGCCCATGTGGAAAATTGATGGGCACCCAGAGTTTAGGAAGGAAAACAATAAATTCCGAGTTAGTCATGTGACTGGTGTGAGAACTAAAACAGTTTATCTTTAAAACAAAATAGAGGGATATTTTTAAAGTCAATTCGCAATGCTTTTAAAAATGAGACTACCATAAGGCCTCCGGCACACACACACAATGCAAACGCAGAATCGGAGGAGATTTCTCCTTATGATAGTCAAAGATTCTTGATACGCATTAAAAAGAAACATTTGATATTATTACTAGTACATAGTGTAGAAAACAATTTCGAAAATAAAGATATAAATCGTAGCCAGCATACGACCATTATCGTATGCCTACTATAGCTACCATCTAAACAGTGGGGCGCCACCATAAGTAAATGGCAGGTTCTACAAATAAAACCGTACAAATCTCGTATTGTTTCTTTTGATTTCCAACAAATGGTCAGGCCAAGGAACTTCCCATTGCCACATGGAAACGCCTCTGGAATGACGTCTCGAGAACCAAACTGGATCTCTGCCAACACAAGGCCGGGTTAACCCTAACTGGGTAACTACTGACACGAATATGTCATCCCCCGATCATAACTGATCTATCCGAGGATCATCGATTTCCAACAACCACAAAATTTGCAGCAACAACATAGGTTAAATATCTGGGCTCCATACCATGATATCACCTCTATCCAGAAGGAATGACATACACTAAAGGGACGCTACCCCCTAATAACCTTGCCGCATCCTTCCTGTTTTGACCATTTCCGGGGTGTGAGGTGCGACGAAGTCTCGTCCACAAAGCCATGCTTTATACAAAAGCTGTGCTTTGGGTCAACAAATGATCAAATTAATGATCACCAAGATAAATGATCAGACAAATGATCATTATCACAAATGATCAAACAATGATCATTTCACAGCAACACTCAGCATGCCACACTACCAAATTGGGAGTATATCACTAATAACCTTCAATACACAACCTATGAACTCGTACGTCTCAAAGAAGGGTGTTAAGTTAAGAGAATAAATTCTCCGCCACCAACAGAAATATATTTGAAAGAAATCAGCTTTATATCTCAATTTGTAATGTCATACATACAATCTATACAAGCCTGTTCCGGGATCGAACAGAATCGAAGGCACTTCCAAAGAAGTCCTTGCAATCCGGATATTCACTAACCACGACCGGACTTCCCGTCACTAAGGGTGATAAAACCTCTGTATCGGAGATCAGCTGATGTAGAGTAACTCAACGGTAATCCTTCCGTTTTCAAAAATATCCGGTCTTCAACACCGGTCATCAAATGCAATCCATTACGACGTATCACATATTCAGAATGGGTTATACGACCCCAAGGTCCTTTCCCGGCTAGCCCGAATAGTGAGCGCTTATTCAAAAATAAGTGTGGCAATCAAATTCAAGCAAATCACAACAAATACCTATTTAAAGGTAAATATTGATAGTCGGATTATTTAACTACCAGTAGGCATGCTCAACACCACCAGATTCCAAATAACTTCCCAAATTATTTACTTTCTAAAATATCTTTACTAGATATAAAATTTCCACACTTCAACCATTTGAAAACAAATTTTCAAATCACTTTTCACCTTTACCACTTTTGAAAATAAATATCAATCATTTTCCTTACGCGGAAATACTTTCGTTTCAAAATGGTTTATTTAAACCAATTAAATAAATCCTTACTGATTTACTTTATATTTACGTTCCAAATCCGTAAATTAATTCCAACACTTCAAAAAAATAAATCAACGTTTTTTTAATCAAATTCCCCTTTCTTTTATAAATTTCATAGTGAATTTACACTTCCAAAATATCTATGAATATATGATTCCCAAATCGATTTCTAATATTCATTTTCAATTTGTCTTCAAAAAGATAAATTCTCAAACCGTTTCATTTCACATTGGAAAAAAACATTTCCATACTTATTTATTTATAAGTAATTCACAAATCCATTTATTTTCAATACTTAGAAAATATTCAATATACTTAATATCGAAATTAAGTATACATTTCATTCTGTAAGGAAAACATTCACTTAAACACATTTATTTGAGTCAAAACGAATGTTGTGTAAAACATCGTTACTACGACCCAAAATCACTAGTATAGGGATTCGAAATTAAAATAGATATATAAATCCCAATACTATACAAAATATTTCCTTTCGGAAACCATTTACTATAACAACAGTGTTATAGTCCACCATTTCCTTATTTCTCGAAAACGTCTATTTCAACAATGAATGTTGAAATCTATGTATTCGATTTATAATACATTTTAAAACATCGTTAAAATGATTAACTTCATTTTATAATATTCATTTTCCCAAGCATATCCATTTTATTTGATAATATAGTCACTGTCCAAAATCGTGAATATACTTCCTTAACCAATTTCAACTTTCAATTTATCAAATTCCATTGATTTCGAATTTATAAACAAATGTCTATAAATTCCATTTCTATTTATAAGCTTTGATTTAAAAATCTCCTTTATTAATCCGATTCAATTTATATATATCTCAAATATATACCAAAAGTCCATATTATAAGTTAAATGCTTATAATCCATTTATTTACAAAATCGTTTTTTAAAACTTCACAAATTATAAATCTTATTACTTATAAGATTTCATTTATAACCCTATTTTCAACCTTAATAGAACTCCTTTTAAAATTCTATTATTTCGATTTATAAAATATATATTGTATAAATCTCAACTATAAACCATTTTTGCTTCATCAAAGATTTCAATTCAAATTCAAAAATCCCAATTTAACTATTTTATAAATTTATTAACTACTTATCTCAAAAATCGCCTTTTGGTTATATTTCACAAAAATCTTAATTTTTATAACATAAAAATTTATAACGTTTTAATTATCTAAAATGAATCAATTCAAAAATTTAATAAAACGTATACTTTCAAAAATCACTTTAAAAATTCTTTTAAAAACCAAAATCATTATTTTAAAACTTCAAAAATGGATCTGATGATGCAACAGCACCAAATAGTCAATCACGACATCCAAATATCATATATCAATATGATAATCAACAAATATCACAATATCTGCAAATAATTCAATATAGTTGAGGAATCCAGTTGGATCCCTCCAACATGTTTTCCTGCATCCACAAACATTAGCACAATACCAATTCCGTTCCAGTATGGAATTATCGCAGTATATGGGATTTGTAATATTATCCGCTTAATAGACGGCGCAATAGGGTCTCATCCGCTATATACTGCGGGAAATCAATTCCAAGTACATAAATAATACCAATTTTACTATAATGTGAAATATTCACGGTATATGTTTTTAATAAATAAAATCCGCTTACTAACGGCGCATAATGTCTATTTTAACAATCTATAGATAATAATTTATCATCCATGCATACAATCAACAATTTTAAATCTAACTATTTAAAATTAAAATCGAAACCGATTCGATTGAGTGAGAAGTTCTCACCTTGATTTCAATTTCGTTTTCAGCTTTTATTTCGAATAAAATTAAACGTGCGTTTAATTTTACCCGAAATTCTCACTAACTCCAAACGTCTCCAATCCAATTCAATAGCGTAGTGCTCGTCCATACGATTCCAATGCAACTTGTTTCGCGCGTTTTCGACCTCGTATGAAAAAGATAGAATTTTTAAAGTTACACGAATTTATATATATTAATTTACAACTTATTTTATATTTTTAAACCTAACTGATCTCAGCCCTTGATCCAAGCCCCTGCAAATCCTGGCCGACCATCCTCTTCTCCTCTCTCACGTTCCCTCTACAGGAAATAGCCGTATACATGAAACCCATAGCTCGAAATTAGGGTTGAATCTTGCGACCACAACAAGCATCGATAAGTTGATCGGAGACCCCCATCACGTGCACCCACACGAGAGCCACGCTCGGCCAGAAGAGCACCAAGCTCGGCCCCACTATGGCCTAGAAATTCATGCGCGCCCTGCAGGCCATCAGCCCCTCCTAGCGACCTCCTCGTTGCTCCAATTCCGATCATCACCTTATAGAATCGAAGTACTCGATGAACCCTATAACTTTGTAGTTGAAAGCTTCGTGAAATATTGCATGGATTGAGAGAGATTAATGGAAGAAAGGTAGAAATTTTCGGCCATTAATATATGAAGTGGCGGCTGAAGGTTTTTGAAACCCTAGGTTGTTTTTCTTTTGCAAAAATGAATTGTTAAGGGCTTTTATAGAAAAATCGACGTACACTATTCATCCCAGAATTTCCGAACTCCAAACGAAGCGTGCCGATTGGCGTTTCTAAGGTTTACCCCCCGTTCCGAACATAATGGAACGTGTTTCGGGAGCTAATTCGTTCATCTGTGCGAGTTATGACAATAAACGTTCGATTTAAAATTAAACCGATTAAACAATTTTCTTGGCGTTTTGGCTTGCACCGGACAAACGGTAAATCCAATTGACACGAAATTTGAACCATACAATAACATCACATAACGGATACGATGAAACCGGTTTCGTCAAAATCCAAGACTGTTTGAAAAATGACTATTTTAACTCGCCAAATTAATATTAAAACAATTTCGATGCGTTTCGAGCTGCCACGATCAAACGATAACTCTGATTGCTACGAAAACTGAAATCCGATAATAACAAACTATTATGGATCCAATGGAACTAGTTTAGTCCAATTCTTAGACTGTTCGAAAATTGGCAATTTTTCAGTCGATAATTAAATATTTAAAATATTCAATTTTCACAAATTAACTCTAAATTCAATTTTAAAAGTTTGAAAATATCGTTCTAACTCCAATATGATAAAATAAAATTTTACAAATCATTTTCAATCATATTTAACCCATTTTTCAATTATTTCCGTATTTTCAACTATTAAATTATCGATTTAATTATCCAATTAAATCCAATATTCGAAAATAAATTATTCGACTTATAAATTCCACTTATTAATAATTAAAATTAATTAAATATTCAAATTTTAATTAATAGAAATTCTGGGTCGTTACAGACTTCCCCCCTTAAAAGAATTTCGTCCACGAAATTACCAAGTAAGAAAAAGTTACAAATCCATTAACTTTCCAAAACAAACCGTTCAAATTAGATTTTTACAAATCTCTTATGTGTTTAACTTTCTAAAAATTCACAGTTAAACTTCTTACAATATCTTTACTAAGTTTCCAAATCCAAACTTTAGTTTTCAAAAATTTCCCAATTTTCTCAAAAATATTCTAACGCCTTAAATTTTCGGAAAAATTCGCTAGACTCTCCTTTGCGCGGCTCGATCCGAAAAAAAAATGACAGTGTATGTATCACAAATATACATCTCATCAAGTGATGAGGCATCCTGCAGGGAAAAAGTGTAAAAGTACGGTATGTAATCCGAGATATGTACCTTATTATATTATTAGCGAGCATATACGGCTAATATAGCACGAAAGCGAGCTCCAAAAGCGAAGCAAGCGCAATCCGCACCTACTATACACTCAACAAACAAATGAGTAACATGTATATATGAAAATAACATCAATATACAACATATACTTGTCAATATAGCAAATGCATCTAAAGCAACAAATGCAACCATCAAACAACTATCATCCAATAAATCCATAACCAAATCAATATTCTTTCATTTCTCATTAATATTCAATGAATTTGTTTTCCAATTTAAATCACATTTGATTCATTAACATTGGAATTTTACTAACATTCATTTGTTCATTTTCCAATTAGTATACATCCACTAATTTATTCACATTGATTCGCTTTCAATCCAAATCAAACCCAATTCTATTCAAATTTACATATTATCCATTGGAATTTAATTGCATAGCTTTCAATTTCGCTAATTCAATTTCATTAACACTTAATGAATTATATACAATCAATCAACAATCAAATAACAACCAATGTTTGTTCAATACAACCAAATTTATTCACTTTACATTCAATTTGGTTCAACACATTTAATTCCAATTGGATCATATTAAATTGACTTTCATTCAATTTATTCAATTTCTAATAACATTAGCTTCTAATGAATTGACACTTACATCCATTATACCATATCAATTTTATTTACATTCAATTGATTTTCATTCAATTCATTAGTTCAATTCAATTGCTAATTCCTTTAACAATATAATGTTGAATTTCATTTATATAACTCAAGTTCAAATTCTTAATGATTTCACTTCATTAATTCACTTATTAATTTACTTCGATACCAAAATTAACTTCATTCAACTTCACTTAAGTTATTAATTTCAAGAACCTTATCAAATCCAAATCAATTTATTTAACTTTCCTTTTGTTAAATTTCAAATTACTTGTCTTTGATGACAACTCAAATTTATTTCAACTTGGATTTTATTGATTTACTTATAATTCCTTTAATTTAACTTCATCCTTTAAGTTAAATTTATTCTATCAAAATTCAATCTGTATAAGTTATCAACTCATTTATCATTCCCATAAATATCTTAAATGGGATTCCAGAGTCCTTTCAAATTTTTCAAAACCATTTTTGAAATCAATTCAATTGTCTTTTGAATTTCAAAACCCAAACTCAAAATTTTGCAAACAACTTTTATTTAAAACAATTTGGCAGCAATCCCTCTTTTGGAAACCCGAAAATGAATTCTAATGATGTGGCCATCATCATCAGGATTATTTTCCAGCGACCGAAAAGAGTTTAGAGCTTTAATTTCTCCAAAACAATTTTCCAAATTCTCAAATCCTTTCAAAACACTTCTCTGGAATTTTATTTTCAGATTATAAATCACATTTACAAACCCTTTTACTTTTATAATTTCACTTCTTATATATAAGATTATTTCACAAGTGTAAATCATTTTAATTATAACTCCATACTTATAATTCAATTGCTTATACAATTATTCTTTTACAACTTTGGTTTTATTTAACTTATTCGACAATCAACAAACAATTCATATACACTTTAATAATTCCGAAAAATTATTCCTTTATATATAAAATATAATCAAGGTAAAATTATTTCATTTACCCAATTTAAAATATAATCAAGGTAAGTGTTTAGAAATCCCTATCGATAATATGGCGTCCCATCTACCGATCAGAATCCACAAACAGCTCAACGGATAAGCAAACACAATATAAAACATTTTTTTATATTCACTAACAAATACGCGCTCATAGCTATTATTACACTCACACTCATTCTAGAGTACTGCTGACTCTATCTCTAATGAGTTATACCCAACAGAGCCATGGTTGTCGCTTAACCATATGCTCCGATACCAAATGTGACGTTTGCGATTTTTCGTTGCCGAAAAACCAAATCGTTATGGTTTAAGAAGAAGAAAGAGGTAGAAGAAGAAAGAAAAAGATAGAACAAAATAGAAAGAAGTAACCGAACAACATCAGAATCTCACAATTCGCAGCGGAACAACATATAATAGATAAATCAAGAATCTTTAAACAAAGAACTATATCAGTTGTTACATTTCATCATATTACATTACATTACATCATCAAAGTGTACAACAACAAACAAACAGCGGAAAAGAAATACTATATACTAGTGAATACGTCATGCCATCCAGCTTGTCTCTAGCAACTCCTGAATTCCAGAATATCCTGATAAACCTTACTCTTGACTGCCCGTGTGGAAAATTGATGGGCACCCAGAGTTTATGAAGGAAAGCAATAAACTCCGAGTCAGTCATGTGACTGGTGTGAGAAATAAAACAGTTTATCTTTAAAACAAAATAGAGGGATATTTTTAAAGTCAATTTGCAATGCTTTTAAAAATGAGATTACCATAAGGCCTCCCGCACACACACAATGCAAACGCAGAATCGGAGAAGATTTCTCCTTATGATAGCCAAATATGCTTGATACGCATTAAAAAGAAACATTTGATATTATTACTAGTACATAGTGTAGAAAACAATTTCGAAAATAAAGATATAAATCTTAGCCAGCATACGACCATTATCGTATGCCTACTATAGCTACCATCTAAACAGTGGGGCACCACCATAAGTAAATGGCAGGTTCTACAACTAAAACCGTACAAGTCTCGTATTGTTTCTTTGGATTTCCAACAAATGGTCAGGCCAAGGAACTTTTCATTGCCACATGGAAACGCCTCAGGAATGACGTCCCGAGAACCAAACCGGATCTCTGCCAACACAAGGTCGGGTTACCCCTAACTGGGTAACTATTGACACGAATATGTCATCCCCCAATCGTAACCGATCTATCCGAGGATCCTCGTTTTCCAACAACCACAAAATTTGCAGCAACAACATAGGTTAAATATCTGGGCTCCATACCATGATACCACCTCTATCCAGAAGGAATGACATACGCTAAAGAGGCGCTACCCCCTGATAACCTTGTCGTATCCTTCCTGTTTTGACTATTTCCGGGGTGTGAGGTCCGACGAAGTCTCGTCCACAAAGCCACGCTTTATACAAAAGCTGTGCTTTGGGTCAACAAATGATCAAAGTAATGATCACCAAGATAAATGATCAAAGAAATGATCATATCGTAAATGATCAAACAATGATCATTTCACAACAACACTCAGCATGCCACACTACCAAATTGGGAGTATATCACTAATAACCTTCAACTACATAACCTATGAACTCGTACGTCTCAGAGAAGGGTGTTAAGCTAAGAGAATAAATTCTCCACCACCAACAGAAATATATTTGAAAGAAATCAGCTTTATATCCCAATTTGTAATGTCAGACATACAATCCATACAAGTCTGTTCCGGAATCGAACAGAACCGAAGGCATTTCCAAAGAAGTCCTTGCAATCCGGATATTCACTAATCACGACCGGACTTTCCGTCACTAAGGGTGATAAAACCTCTGTATCGGAGATCGGCCGATGCAGAGTAACTCAACGGTAATCCTTCCGTTTTCAAAAATATCCGGTTTTCAACACCGGTCATCAAATTCAATCTATTACGACGTATCACATATTCGGAATAGGTTATACGACCCCAAGATCCTTTCCCGGCTAACTCGAATAGTGAGCGCTTATTCAAAAATAAGTGTGGCATTCAAATTCAAGCAAATCACAACAAATACCTATTTAAAGATAAATATTGATAGTCGGATTATTTAACTATCAATAGGCATGCTCAACATCACCAGATTCCAAATAACTTCGCAAATTATTTACTTTCCAAAATATCTTTACTAGATATAAAATTTCAACACTTCAACCATTTGAAAACAAATTTTCAAATCACTTTTCACCTTTACCACTTTTGAAAATAGATTTCAATCATTTTCCTTACGCGGAAATACTTTCGTTTCAAAATGGTTCATTTAAACCAATTAAATAAATCCTTACCGATTTACTTTATATTTACGTTCCAAATCTGTAAATTAATTCCAACAGTTCAAAAAAATAAATCAACGTTTTTTTTATAAAATTCCCCTTTCTTTTATAAATTACATAGTGAATTTACACTTCCAAAATATCTATGAGTATATGATTTCCAAATCGATTTCTAATATTCATTTTCAATTTGTCTTCAAAAAGATAAATTCTCAAACCGTTTCATTTCACATTGGAAAAAAACATTTCCATACTTATTTATTTATAAGTAATTCACAAATCCATTTATTTTCAATACTTAGAAAATATTCAATATACTTAATATCGAAATTGAGTATATATTTCATTCTTTAAGGGAAACATTTACTTAAACACATTTATTTGAGTCAAAACGAATGTTGCGTAAAACATTGTTACTACGACTCAAAATCACTAGTATAGGGATTCAAAATTAAAATAGATATATAAATCCCAATACTATACAAAATATTTCCTTTCGGAAACCATTTACTATAACAACAGTGTTATAGTCCACCATTTCCTTATTTCTCGAAAACTTCTATTTCAATAATGAATGTTGAAATCTATGTATTCGACTTATAATACATTTTAAAACATCGTTAAAACGATTAACTTCATTTTATAATATTCATTTTCCCAAGCATATCCATTTTATTTGATAATATAGTCACTATCCAAAATCGTGAATATACTTCCTTAACCAATTTCAACTTTCAATTTATCAAATTCCATTGATTTCGAATTTATAAACAATGTCTATAAATTCCATTTCTATTTATAAGCTTTGATTTAAAAATCTCCTTTATTAATCCGATTCAATTTATATATATCTCAAATATATACCAAAAGTCCATATTATAAGTTAAATGCTTATAATCCATTTATTTACAAAATCGTTCTTTTAAAACTTCACAAATTATAAATCTTATTACTTATAAGATTTCATTTATAACCCTATTTTCAACCTTAATAGAACTCCTTTTAAAATTCTATTATTTCGATTTATAAAATATATATTGTATAAATCTCAACTATAAACCATTTTTGCTTCATCAAAGATTTCAATTTAAATTCAAAAATCCCAATTTAACTATTTTATAAATTTATTAACTACTTATCTCAAAAATCGCCTTTTGGTTATATTTCACAAAAATCTTAATATTTATAACATAAAAATTTATAACGTTTTAATTATTTAAAATGAATCAATTCAAAAATTTAATAAAACGTATACTTTCAAAATCACTTTAAAAATTCTTTTAAAAACCAAAATCATTATTTTAAAACTTCAAAATTGGATCCGATGATGCAACAGCACCAAATAGTCAATCACGACATCCAAATATCATATATCAATATGATAATCAACAAATATCACAATATCTGTAAATAATTCAATATAGTTGAGGAATCCAGTTGGATCCCTCCAACCTGTTTTCCTGCATCCACAAATATTAGCACAATACCAATTCTGTTCCAGTACGGAATTATCGTGGTATATGGGATTTATAATATTATCTGCTTAATATACGGCGCAATAGGGTCTCATCCGCTATATACTGCGGGAAATCAATTCCAAGTACATAAATAATACCAATTTCACTATACTGTGAAATATTCGCGGTATATGTTTTTAATAATTAACATCCGCTTACTAACGGCCATAATGTATATTTTAACAATCAATAGATAATAATTTATCATCCATGCATACAATCAACAATTTTAAATCTAACTATGTAAAATTAAAATCGAAACCGATTCGATTGAGTGAAAAGTTCTCACCTTGATTTCAATTTCGTTTTCAGCTTTTATTTCAAATAAAATTAAACGTGCGTTTAATTTTACCCAAAATTCCCACTAACTCCAAACGACTCCAATCCAATTCCATAGCGTAGTGCTCATCCATAGGAAGCCAACGCAACCTTTTTCGCGCGTTTTCGACCTCGTATGAAAAAGATACGAATTTTTAAAGTTACACGAATTTATATATATTAATTTACAACTTATTTTATATTTTTAAACCTAACTGATCTCAGCCCTTGATCCAAGCCCCTGCAAATCCTGGCCGACCATCCTCTTCTCCTCTCTCACGTTCCCTCTACAGGAAATAGCCGTATACATGAAACCCATAGCTCGAAATTAGGGTTGAATCTTGCGACCACCACATGCATCGATAAGTTGATTGGAGACCCCCATCACGTGCGCCCACACGAGAGCCATGCTCGGCCAAAAGAGCACCAAGCTTGGCCCCACTATGGCCTAGAAATGCATGCACGACCTGCAGGCCGTCGGCCCCTCCTAGCGACCTCCTCGTTGCTCCAATTCCGATCATCACCTTATAGAATCGAAGTACTCGATGAACCCTATAACTTTGTAGTTGAAAGCTTCGTGAAATATTGCATGGATTGAGAGAGATTAATGGAAGAAAGGTAGAAATTTTCGGCCATTAATATATGAAGTGGCGGCTGAAGGTTTTTGAAACCCTAGGTTGTTTTTCTTTTGCAAAAATGAATTGTTAAGGGCTTTTATAGAAAAATCGACGTACACTATTCATCCCGGAATTTCCGAACTCCATACGAAGCGTGCCAGTTGGCATTTCTAAGGTTTACCCCGCGTTTCGAACACAATGGAACGTGTTTCGGGAGCTAATTCAGTCATTTGTGCGAGTTATGTAAATAAACGTTCGATTTAAAATTAAACCGATTAAACGATTTTCTAGGCGTTTTGGCTTGCATCGGACAAACGGTAAATCCAATTGACACGAAATTTGAAACCATACAATAATATCACATTATGAATCCGATGAAACTGGTTTCGTCGAAATCCGAGACTGTTTGAAAAATGACTATTTTAACTCGCCAAATTAATATTAAAACAATTTCGATGCGTTTCGAGCTTCCACGATCAAACGATAACTTCGATTGCTACGAAAATTGAAATCCGGTAATAACAAACTATTACAGATCCAATGGAACTAGTTTCGTCCAATTCTGAGACTGTTCGAAAATTGGCTATTTTTCAATCGATAATTAAATATTAAAATATTCAATTTTTACAAATTAACTCTAAATTCAATTTTAAAAGTTCTAAAATATCGTTCTAACTCCAATATGATAAAATAAAATTTTACAAATCATTTTCAATCATATTTAACCCAATTTTCAATTATTTCCGTATTTTCAACTATTAAATTATCGATTTAATTATCCAATTAAATCCAATATTCGAAAATAAATTATTCGACTTATATATTCCACTTATTAATAATTAAAATTAATTAAATATTCAAATTTTAATTAATAGAAATTCTGGGTCGTTACAGATTTTTAATAGAAATTTAAATTCGAAAACTCAATAATAAATATATTGGAAATAAATTGGATTTAAAATTTTAAGTTAATAAGGATTTGTTTCTAATTTTATTTAATATGCATTTCTATTTGAAAATGATGTTTTGAATTTGATATAATAAATTTTTCAAAAGGCTAATTAAGAATAAAATTATAATATATTTATTCATGTGCAATTAAATTTTAAAACCATTTTTCTTTGAAAAATTTATGTAAATGATCAATAAAGAAATGTATTTATTTAAAAGGAAGTATGATATAAAGTTATATTTAAAATATTATTTGTAATGTTTAAAATATAGTAAAAATTTAAAATGTTGTTTAAAAGATAAATTTTATAATATGCATATTTGTGTTATTTATTAAAGTATAATTTGTTTTAAAATTCAATTTTTCTTAAGATTTTATGAAAGAAAATGCATTTATTGAATAATAGAAATTGTATATATAAAAACATTTGTTTTAACAAGTGTAAACAAAATATAATACATACGTAAAAATATAAGTACTTAAGGGTTAAAACACAATTTTTAAATTAATTAAGATAAAGGATTTAAACACAATTTTAATTGCATATAACAAGTGTAAGCAATTTTATAAAGGAAATAACAAGTGTTAAGTAAGAATTTTCATATGGTAACAAGTGGCATTAATTTTGTTTAAAATGAACTTAATTTTAAATTAAAGAATAAAATCTAAACTACATTCCTTTCTCATATCTTTAACATCAGATCTGAAATAAGAAAAGAATATAAAATCAAAATCAGTATCAAAACAAAATCATCTTAAGATCAAAACCTGAAGCAAATCAGGTTATAAATCCAATTCAAAAACCTATGAATAAACTATTCTTCAAACCTTAAAAAAAATTCAAAGCAACTAAGTCTGGAATCAAACAATACAGACCAGAAACATAAAAAAAAAAAAGAAAATAAGCAAAACTGGACAGCAAGCAAAACAGGATCAAGCAAAGCAAAGATCGGGCTCAAACACCATTCCAGTTCAAAATACAAATTCAAATCCTCTGTCAAACACTACTGTGAGCAAACCCTTAAACTTATATTTTATTTTAAAGTTGTTTGAACGAATGTTAATGAGCATGCAAATCTATGTGTATATGTTTTCTTGTGCATCCCTGGAAATAGAAAAGAACATCTCTGTTATTGTTACAAGCATTGAAAACCTGTTAGAAAAATTAAAATCTTCCTATCTAAGTTATTTCAGGTTTCGATTTCTAAATGAAAAGTAATTATAACTATGAAATGCAAATTTTTAAAGATTATTTCAAGTATATTTACTGAGTAAACAATTTAGAATTAGGAAAGTAAAGGATGAACATTTTTATATCAGAAAAATCAAGTATCGATGTTTTTGAATTCACTTACATCATTTAGTTCGATTTTGAAAGGCATGAATTTTAGTAGAAAATTCAAGATTTTTTAAAACTATAATATGTGAGAAATTGTAAATTGGTCTGGATTGGTGTTTTTTTCAGTTGCCGTCGATCGGCAATGAAGTGATCGAGGGGTTTAGAGCTGGAGTTGGTTGAAGGTCCAGGGGTCGTCGAAAAATTCTTCACTGATTTTTTATTTTATCATGGATGGTGATTGGGATCGATTTTGGGTTTAAACTTGTTTTAGTGTCGAATTGATTCTCGGGAGAGCTGCGTTAATGTCAGGGCATTTCAGATGATTAGACCAAGGGGGATGAGTTCGTTGATGGTCATCGCAGCTTCAGCTAGAATTACGAGGCTTAAGGTGGCCTGTCGCGGCCGAGCGAATCAAATTTTGATGATCCTGTGGGTTACAGGAAAGAATAATTGGCCTCGAATTTTGCACGATTTTGATTTTAGGATAATTCCGTGCATTTGGTTGTTCGAATCGATTTCGATGATCATCGATGACGCTCGAGTGGCAGCGGCGTTGATCGGAGATAGTCGTGGGGATTATGCATGTGTACGTGCATCCTTATATCTCTGCTTTTTCAAATGGTTGGGGAAGAAGGCTTGGTCTCGAGTTCATGCTGGAGTTTCTCTCGAGAATAACTCGAAGCAGATGAAGTCGGGGGGGGGGGGAGCCTGAAGTTTCGCTTGGGAAACAAGGTTTGGCCTGGGTTTTGTGTAACATAGTTTTTAAGTTTAAAATTTTAATCAAGTTTTATAAAGTTTAATTAAGTTTTAATGAATTTTGTAAACAAATTCTTTTATACAATTCGTGGTTATTTTTGTATTAATAAAAGGTTTTAAATATAATTTTTTTTAAATCTATTAAGTTTAAAAAGTGTTTTTAATATATTTAAAAATAACTTTTAATATTTAAAGAAATTAATTTAATATAAAGGTATTGTCTTTTGACTTGATTAAAGTCTTAAGTGATTACTTGATTTAAAATAATTATTTAATGTAATAAACTTTTGAGGATAATTATTTAATCAAAGATTAATTAAGATTAATTAATTTCATAATTAAGAATAATTAATTAATTAGAAGTTTAATTAATATAAGTAATTAGAAGTAATTAATTACTTAAAGATAATTACTTAGTAAAAGTAATTAATTAATGGTTAAAGTTAATTAAGTAATTAGGGATAATTACTTATTATAATCAATTAAGGATAATTAATTAAATGGTAATTAATTAAGAGTTAATTAATTTATTAAATAATTAAGGATAAATTAATTAAGGGTAATTAAATAATTAAGATTAATTCCCTAATAATTAAAGGTTGATTAATTAATTAATTAAGGTTAGTTAATAAATAATTGAGGGGTAATTAATCAATATAAATTGTAATTAACTAATGTTAATCAACCGGGATTTGTGATTAATCTGGCTTCAATTAATCAGATGATCAATTAACCTTACTTATGGATGATTGTATTCTATTGAATGCTGTGAATTGTTGGATGTCTCTGTTATGTGATGCTTTATGATTTGAATTGTTTTAATTCAAGCTGTGATGAATGAAACTAATTTTATCTTTGATAAATGTTTATTATTATCTTTGAATCTGTGTATGGAAGATAAGCGTTATAGGAATATACCGCTTATCGATGTTTATATGCTTGAATCTGTGCTGATTGATGATGTTGCACTATTGTGTAAAACCCGTGGACTACATTATACACACAAAAATATGGATTGCACGAGGAAATTTGTTAAGTCATAGATTTTGAAATGGTTTTAAAATTGAATTTTGAATCCAAATGGTTTTGAAAATGGAATTGGGTTAAATGTGAAAAGCTTCTGAAAAGGAGTTTCAAAGATAATTTTTTTTTGAATAAATTGATAAAGTCTTGAAATTTAAATAGTATAATTTGAATTTGAATTTAAAATTTGAAATTGAATTCTATGTTTGGAAACTATGGTTTAAAAATGTTATACAAGTTATAAATGTGTTTATATGAGTTTTAAACCATTTTAAAAAGTATTGTTTTGGGAATTTGAATTTAACCCAAGGGTTTTAACTTGTATAAATGGAATCGGATTTTTTCCGAAATGAAAACTGTGTTTTCGAATAATAAAAGCTCTCATATAAGGAAAGAATTTACAATTTGTATTGAAAGGATTTCAAGTTTGAAATGAAAATGGTTTTCCATGTTATGAATGAATCTTTGGAGATGATTTTGAAAGCCATGAATTAAATCTTTGATTTAAAGATTGGATGAGTTAATCCAATTTGAAATGGAAATTTTTTCGAAAGCTGAGAATGAATCTTTGTGAAAGATGGGTGAACTTTGTGAAGTGAATCTTTTTGTTTCAAGATTTAAAAATAGTAATTTATTTGAACCATTTGAAAGGAAAGTTTTGGATTTTTAAGTTGTGACTTAATTGAAATCCCAATATCCATATGTTTTCAAATATTGCGCTCATTATTCGGTTTAGCCGGGAGAGGACCTTATGTCATATAACCCATTCCAAATAATGATACGACGTTATGGATTGCATTTGAAGAGCGGTCGTGAAGACCGGTTATTTTCGAAAGCGAAAGAATAAACCGTCGAATGATTCTGCACTGATTAGCTACGGTGTAGAGATCTCTTATGTGATGGGGAGTCCGATCGGGATTGTGAATACCCGGATTGCAAGGGCTTCTTTGGAAGTGCCTTGGTTCTGTTCGAACCCGGAACAGAACTGTATGGATGTGTGTCTAACGTTACACTTTGAGATGTAAAGCTGGTTTCTATCAAATACACTTCTGTTTGGTGGCGGCGATTTATTCTCTTAGCTTAACACCCTTCTCTGAGACTTACGAGCTCAGAAGTTAAGCAGTTGATGGTTACTAGTGATACATTCCCAATTTGGTAATGTGGCATACGAAGTGATGCTGTTCATTTGTTGATCGAAGCATGGCTTTGTGAAAAAACGTAGCATTGTGGACGAGATTACATCGGGACCTCACACCTAGGAAATGGTCGAAACAGGAAAGATGCGGCAAGGTTGCAGGGGTCGTGCCCCTAGGGTATGTCCATTTCTTCTGGAAAAGGGTGGTATCATAGTATGGAGCCTTAATACTTAACTCATGTGGATACTGTAAATTTATTACTGTGTGATGTTGCTTTGTGGTTGAGGATCCTCGGATAAAGGTCACAAACGACCGGGGATGGCATATCTTAGGTGTTACTCCCGGGCAAGGAGTAAACCGGCCTTGTGTTGGCAGAGATCCGGGTAGCTTCTTGGGGCATCCCTGCAGAAGCGTACCCATGTGGTAATAGGAAGTTCCTTAGACTGACCATTTGTTGGAAATCCAATCACCAATACGCGCCCTTTACGATTGCAATTGTATAACTTGTCACCTCAGGTGGTAGCTATAGCTGGCATAATATAATGGTACCTATGCTGGTTAAGATTCAAATTATACTTTCAAAATGTTTTCCACTGTGCACTAATAATAATGTCAAAAGGATTTTGCATAGTAAGCATGCTTGACTATCATAAGGAGAAATCTCCTCCAAGTGTGCGATTGCACGGTGTGTGTGCTGGGAGGCTTTATGGTAGTTTCATTTTCTAAAAAGCATTGCGTACTTCAAATTTTAAATTCTTTTTGGTTGTTTTAAAGATAAACTGTTTTTGTTTTCTCATACCAGTCTCATGACTAACCCGGAGTTTATTGTACTCTTCCTAAACTCTGGTTGCCCACAATTTTCCACACGGGCAGTCTAGAGTTGGGTTTTTCAGATAATCAAATAATAGGTGTAGATTTGATAGCCTTCAAAGTCTTTTGGTTTGGTAGCATTTGGAAATCTTCTTCAGGTTTTGGATCTTTGAAGTTTTTGGTTAGGCAATCGCGTTTAGGATCGCATTTGCTACAAGTTCAGCTTGATGGTGGTTTGAGCTTGAAGTTTAGAGCTTTGGCTTTAGAGTTTTGGTTTGGAGTTGCAGTATTGGATTCTCTTGAGGACTTTGCTCATGTTGATATATTTTCGCTGTGGTGTTGTGTTGTATATACTCTTTGATCGTGTTGGATATGTTGTATCATGGTGTATCTAACATTTATCTATATTGTATATTAATGTTATCATCTGTTGTTTCTGCTGTGTTGTTCATCATCTAATATTGTTGCAAGCTCTGGCGATACGGATTTCGATGTCGTTTGTCAAGCATTGAGTTCGGGTCGCCACATCTGTTCTGCCCTCTCTGTCTTTGAATAATAATTTCGGTGATGAGTGCACGCATCATCAACATGCATTTTTGAGTTTCAAGGTGGGAAGGCCATTGTAGTAGGTTTACTGCAGATATATTTTGATACACAAATATAAATTTCAAAGTTTAGATATGTTTGAATATAAAAGTTATGAGTACATGTGTATGTGTGTGTGTCTGTGTGTGTGTATTAAATGATTTGAAATGGAACCAGACATTTAGTTCTTAAATTTCTATAAATTTTGTA
Source organism: Allium cepa (assembly GCA_030765085.1). Lineage (NCBI taxonomy): Eukaryota > Viridiplantae > Streptophyta > Magnoliopsida > Asparagales > Amaryllidaceae > Allium > Allium cepa. The sequence continues at coordinate 208,361,389 of CM060944.1, forward strand.
ATGAAATGAAAATTTTAACTTATTAATAATTGGAACTTCTAAAAGGAAATATGAAATTAAATGCTAAGTATAAATGAAGAATACAAGAAATCTGAAAATTTCGAACTGTAAATAAAAAGGATATGAAAATGAGAAATGGATACCATTGAACATTTATATACTAAAATGAAATAAGATAAACTTGTGTAATATTCAACTGCAATCTAAAAGACATTTATATATATATAACTTATCAAAATACCATAAGTTGAAATGTTTGATAAGAACATGTAATGGAATATTATACAAGTAAAACTTAAGTAATGAAAGTGTTCAATGTAATTACTTTTATAAATCAGAATGCTGATATTATAATGGTTATAAACTTAAGTTATATTTGAAATACTACTGAATAAAATGTATAGAAAAATAGTACTGTAAGTAAAAGATTATAAATTTAAGTTAATGTTTGAAGCTATTGATAATTAAAGTTAATAATAAAAAGAATAATATTTTAAACTAAACGGTTATAACTTAAGAAATTGTTGAAATGATTTAGAAAATGGATTTAATATTCAATGACATTATATAAGAAAGGATGAATGTAAATTAAAAAGTAAGAAACTTGAGTATGAATTTATGCACTAACGAATATTAATATCTAATGGGAATCAAGTACATAAATTAATAAATGTGAAACTAAGCTACAGTAAAATGTATGTAATACATAATATATGGGATCATTGATTATTATAACAACTGAATGAATATAACTTATGATGTAAAGCAATGAAAGGAAATTTACATTTTATGAGTAAAGAAAAATGGATTTTGTAAGTAATGAATGGAAATAAATAAAATAAGTACTGAATGAATGAATGAATGGATGTGAATTTATTTACAAAGAAACCAATATAATACTTTAAGAATTGATTTACATATTTTTAAAATTTGTGTATTAATAACATATGTAAGAAAATGTAAATAACATATGTAAGAAAAAGTAAATGGCATATCTAAATAAATGAAATTTAGTATTATATAAATGACTGGATGATTTTTTTTGTAAGAAATAAATGTAGATCGAAGAAATAATCCTTATGTGAATGCAAAGAAAAATTAAAAACTGTAAATGTTGTGAAAGAAAATTTAATAAGAGTAACTTAAATAATATTGTAAATTATTATCTATTTATGTTTATGGGTTGTTTGGGAAAGGATACCTGTAGTTGTTTGGATGTATGAATGATCTATTGAGTTATATCTAAGACTATTGAGTATATGATATACTTAGTAGTTATTTGTCAATCTACGTGATTAAAAGTGTTTAAACCCGAACAAACCATTTGTTTTTCTTGGTATGGACGTATGATTTGTTACGTTGGTCTAATGTGATGATTGTATGATTTTGGTTGCAAGTGATTGTTGTTATGTTGCATTGATTTGTTTTGTTATTGGTTGAAGCAACTCAAAATACTTCTCTTTTATATAATTTTTAACTCTTTTGGATTCTATAAGTGAAATAAAGGTTATGGAAGCAACTGCTACTACTTTTGGTTTCACAAAATAAGCGTTGATTGTCCAATAAATTGGTACATTCTCGGATTACAGTTTTCTAGCGATATTATATTGTTTTTCCAATGGTTTGGGATACTTTATTTTGAAAAATATGATATATATATATATATATATATTTATTATTGATATTATTATTTCTCACAGACCTCTTCGTACAAAGGAGTCTCTACCGAAATTTTCCGTAAATTTTGGACTTAAAATTTTTTATGGAATGTTTTCCAAACTTTTATTAACTTGTATATAAAAGGATTTAATTGCCATAAATTGATGCATGTTATTTAAATTATTTAATTTTGTAAATTTATTTGTTTATAAATTTCATATTTTGAATAAGATATATGGATTTCTTAGTTCCTTCTTTTCTCTTCTTTTTCCTTTTCAAGGATGATAAGTTTTAAGGGGGGAGTGTAACGATCCGTAATTTTCGATAAATAAATTTTTTAATTTAATAAGATTTTGTGTATTAATGTTGGGAAAAAAAATAATTTGTAATTTATTAATGGAATAATAATGGATGAAATGTAACAATATTAATTTAAGTTAATTATTAACAAGTTTAGTGGAATTCCAATCAACTAGAGTGATTGAAAAGTTAAACTTGGTTATAAAGTGAATATAGGAAAACAAATGTAAATATTGAATTAATTAATGAAATAATATATAATTAATGGTAGTTGAACAAAATCAGTGTTAGGTAAGTATTTATAACATTTGGTTGTAAATAATAAACTTCTTAATGTGACTAAAAAGAAACGCGATAAACTATTATATGCTACTTATTTATTTAGTTTGTTAAATTTAATTTGTATATTAATTGTAATTAAATGAAATTAAATGTTGCATTTATGTGAGTTAAGACAATAATTTCAAAGTTTGAATGCAATAAAATGTATAGAGACGTTGATTGTATTCATAGGGAAATAATTTGTATAATAAAAGAATTAGACCAAGATAAATAAATTAATTGGGATTTTAAATTATGATTAATGTGTAAAATTGACAAAATTCAATATAATGGAAATATAGTAGTTAATACAAGAAAAAGGTGGGAATTGTAGCATATTAGTGAAATAAGTTATAAATAGATATTAAATGTGTTATTTGAGAAATAATTGATCAAATATAAAGATTGAAATCAAATTTAATCAATTCATTGGAATTAAATTATAATTAATTGGATTAATTGCAGTTGAAACCGAACACTGTATTTTGGAAATTTAATTTACACTAAAATTTTATGTAAGCTTTTTTTAAATTTTTTTTAAATGTCTGTGGAATCAAAAATGATGAAATTTCTTAGTTTATAAGCATTGAATTAAAAAGTGATTAATTAATTTAATACTAATTTATTTAATTAACGTGAAAATATCCATTTTGGCAACTGACTTGGATTCGACAAAACCTGTTTCATCAGGTTCGTAATGGTGAATTATTGTAGGATTTCAAGTTACGTAATGATCGGACTTGTCGTTTAATCGTACGAGGTCGAAACGCTTAGAAATTAATTCAATTAAAATCAATTTGAAATAAGCTGATTTTAACATAACTTCCTCACATGATGGCATTAGGACTTGACAGTTGTTCCATTGAGTTTAAAATTATCAAAACATTTAGTTTGATATATGGGATTACTCATTTGTGTTCCGTAGGCAAAACGGTCTTTTCGGGTCAATTTTCGTTCAACTTTCGTACCAATCTAGTCCATTCATCTCTATTTCTGATCTGTCTATCTATAGCCTGTTATAAACCTTAGCAGCCTTTTATATTCTATTGTCTATACATACATTTCCTATCTATCTCTTCCTTCCAATGACAGAACGTATCTAAACTTCAAAACCCTCAATCCAAATTCAGAATCAGTTTTAAAATAAAACTCCATAAGCTATATCGAATTATATATTGATTTGAAGCCCTCGACGAGCGCAAGTCAAATCTATTGTAAGTTTTTTGATTGGGATTTCGATGTGGCTAGAAATTGATGATCAATTCTCGGCCGTTCACCGCGCATTGATCAACTTTGTCTGATCATCGAATCGAGGGTATAGTATTGTAGTGAGGACCAAGTGGAATTCATTGGCGTGCTTTGTTTAGCGAGATGACGGTTGGATTGTCGTCGATAATTAGGTGGGGTTTGTAATACATGGTGGCGACTGCAAATTTAGTCGACCGTGGGCTACGCCTAGCTGCGCATGGGAGGCAGGCATGGAGGCGGAGGTTTTGGGTGGCCAGGGGCGTGGCGGCGAGCCTTTGGCGTGGTTGGGGGGGGGGGGGGGGGGGGGTAGGTCGCGATGGGGGATTTGGGTAGCATGTTGTCCAGGTAGTAGGTTTTTTTCACGGGCTTGGTGAAGCTGACATGTACGTGCTTTTATTTATTTATTTTTGTATCGTTTTATTAAATTTAAATTTCTGAAGTTCTAACCATAATAACTTTTACATACGAGATCTGATTCACGTGCTGTTTGTTCCGCTAGAATCGTATCGAATTTTCGGACATTTGGACGCTCGTTTGGACGAATTCTGAGATTGTTTGAGTTTGGGGCTTATTTTGGATTTTTATTCGATTTAAGATCGAAGGTGAGTGTTTAACCCACTCACAACTTCAAAAAATTTCTTATGTTTGTTATATTAATGTGATTATAAATTTATTTATTGATGTTTGGTATGTTAAAATTTTCATTTTAGTTAAATTTTACTCCTACTGCATTTAATCATCGTTTAATTTAAATATTGAATTTATTTGTCAATTTAACACATGTTAATAATTATCAGTAATATATTGATATTTATGAATTGATTTGGATGATGATTGTGATGGATGTTTGATTGTTGATATTAGATAACTGGATATTGTATTTTTACACTGTTATAACACTGCAAGTTCCCTATGGGTTGAAATGATATATACACGAACGATTTATAGAATAGTGAAAAATCGTTATGGGTTGAAATGATAGGGTCGAGCGATTTTATGGATTTTTATATTAACTCGGGATTGCGGACTGAAATGATATATATCCATAAATATAAAATAATTGCATATTGAAATGATAAAACCTGTATCACTTGACCCTAGGGTAGAGAATTATATACAGACACCAGATTGGTTAAATTAAATGGTTTTTAAAAGCCCAATTTTTTGAATTTAGTCAAATGATATTTTAAAATGAAACTTAATTTATATAAATTGAATTATTATCGGAATTCTAGTTTTATGTTGAAATTGGAATTGGCTTAAAGGAATTGTTTAAAGAAATTTAATTGAAATTTCAAAAATCCAATTTTGAAATGTAAATGAAATTTATATAAATCAAAATATGAAAATTGTTTGAAATATGATTTTGAAATATATTGAAATTGGAGTAATTTAAATTGATATTTCGAACAAGGTTTGGAAGAGATATGGAATGAAATATTTTATTGAGAATTTTGATTGGAAAAATTTGAAATTGAGTTTTGGATATTGAAATGGTCCAAATGTGTTGGAATGAAATATATGGTTTAAATTGATATAAATTTCAAATTCATTTTTTTAAGGTAAGCCGTTTTAAAAACATATTATTTTAAGTATTCTAAATTTTAAGATTTTCAAATTATTAAATTATTTTAACCTTTATTAACTATATTGAATCATTTTAATCTATTTTAAAACGTTTAATTATTTTAAAACTAATTAGCCCATTTTAACTTAGTTAAATCTAATTAATATATTTAAAGCTATTTAATTCAATTTAATTATATTTAGTCTATTTTAGATCTATTTAACTATCTTAAATTATTTAACAGCATCTTTAATCTGAAATTAAACTATTTTAGAGATTTAACTACTTATAACTATTTTAACTATTTATAACTACTCAAACTACTTCCTAAATTTTCAAACTAAGTAGAGGGAAAGTGTTTATATCCAATTCATCGGTTTAGAAGCAGATACGGTTAAATGATGTTATAACCTAAGTCGGGATTTAAATGTTGTAATTAATTGAATGCGATGATTTTGAAGTAAAATTTAACCTAGTCGAAAATATGATTTTTGAAAGAAATTATGATCTCTGAAATGATATGATTGCAAAGCGAATAAAATTTAGACGGTTATATGGTTTGAATTGAATATGTATATTTTGATATCAATTATGAGATGGTTTTGAAAATTTAAAACAACCATCCGGTGTGAAAAAAGCGTTGGTTGTTTAAGGGACCGGGATTTGATATTGTCATACTCTCTGCCAGTAATGAAAACCATTTAATGACTGTGTATGTGGTGGAGACTTCAGAAATGAAGTAGGATCATTTGGTGAACGATTATGTGTAAGGTATTTACATGACACTGATTTCCGTGAGTCAGGTTGATGTGGCTAAAATCAAGAGCTACATCGGGCCAAGTAAGGTCATTCCTCCAATCGGCCACACTTCTTCGATGTTATATTCTGACTTTGTAATTGATTTGGTGGCCACCCTTGATTTTGATTTGGAAGTGTGTTCCGATGTGGGCAGTAGTAGCTGCTATGCGTTACCGTCGGTCGGGATATGCAAATGGTATATCTATTCTGGCATTGCCTCGAGTGCCATGTCGCATGCCTATCGTGCGTTCTACGACTTTGTTTTGTACGATACCTAGGGAGTGCCCTCTAATAGCCCTCCAGTTACAGAAGAATTATGATAGTGTATAGACTATGGGAATATATAAAATTATGTTAAAGGGGATATGGGTAACGCCTTAATACTATTTTAATACTTACTTTACTAGACATGTTATAATAGCATATTGTACTACATAGTAGATAGTTTAACGGATCCTTAGGAGGTGTGAATCTCGAACATCTTTTAAGTTATTGCACCCACATTAGACACTGGATAGGATATGTCATACCTCGTAAACATCTCTGATGCCCTTCCGCTCATACTTATCTACCGTTAATTTAACTTACATAAGATCTTTTAGTTCTGACTCGAATGTTTTGTCCTTTCAATTTTCTCGGGTCAGCCTGAGCATTTCAGGGTTGAAGACTTTATTTCTGGAGGATAAAGATGGAGAGTTGTATTATTATTATTATTATTATTATTATTATTATTATTATTATTATTATTATTATTATTATATTTGTTCCACTATACCATGCTGTTCCACTGCATTTATTTATTTATTTATTATTGTTGTCTATAACTGTGATTCTGTATTGTTCAATATAATCGAATTCATTTGTAAACAGTTTCATGAACTGTTACTTGATTATTATATTTTTTCATTTCGCTGCGAGATTCTATATTAGTTTTATTTCTTTATCTTTTATTATTTACCCCATAAAAATCTTTCCTTTTGAATGGTTTGAGTCTGACATGTGTGTCTGCTTAAAACGTTCAAAAAGGAAGGTCCTTACATATTTTCACCTGAGTTGAGCCCGAGTAAACTTGGGCTTGACACTGGGCACATTTGCACCGTGTCGATCCTTTGGGATTGACCTTTGCAACAATCCATGAGATTTAATCGATGCTCGGCCTTATGATATTCAATGTAATACACTGCGTATCATAAATTGTCTATGCACTTATATATTTGTCTCCGTCTAAAATATGAAGAGAAAACAAACACCTAAATTGAGGCAATATTAATGTTCAATTCAATTTTATTTTTGCATTTTAGGTTTGTTTCCTTTTTCATTTTATTGAGTTATTTAGTTGATAGGTATAGGAGATTGCTGGACACAAGCTGGAGCAAGCAAATCAAGATCAACATCAAATGCAAACTCATGTGAGTAATTTTTTTATATATTAGAGTGTAGGGAAATGTTGTATATATAAGAATGATAGTGAAAATTGTGTTTGAAAATGAAATTAGAGGGATAGTTAAAGTTGTATTGTATTTTAATTTGATATGAAATAAAATATTTGTTTAAATAAAATATTTGAATCTCATTCTACGAACAATTATTTACATTAGTCAATATTTATATGTTGTCTAATAAGAATTTAAGAAATATAACTATAACATCAGATGACATTTGGTTTTTTGTTGTGATAGCGCATATTAGATGACGGGGCATCTCTATGGTCTGACGTACAATGAGATGGCGTAAGATTTAATGACAAATGGGTATTTAATTAAAAAATATAGCATATTTGTTGTGTGATTCTTTTTTCCCATAGTTGTAACGAACCGCAAATCCATCCTGTCTAGAGCTGACAATTACCACACATGTCTAGCCCTAAACCGAATGGAAACACGAATAATCATGAGAAAGAGAGATGAGAGAAGAGAAGAGAGAGAGAAGAAGAGAGAATAAGAAAGAAGAAGAAGAAAAGATAAAGAGAAGAAGAAAGAGAAGAAAAGACAAAATATAAGAAACTAAAATAATTACACAATCTCACAATCGCAGTGGAAAAACATACAATATCATATCAACGATCTTTACAAAATAGAAAATATAATATAATATACATACATCAATCAGAGCACAACCATTAATTACTGATCATCAGCCTGGACAGTTATAATAACCTATCCTTACAATTTCTGATAATTTAAATAATAAAGCAGCGGAAAAATAAACATATACGTGAATATGACCAGAAGACTTCAAGCTTTCCTACTGAAGCTCCAAAGCATCCAAATCTACATCAGTAAATATACTCAGTCTGATCCGAGCATTGAAAGGGGAAAACGCCCAGATTAATTAGGTCAATCAGTGCAAGAAAACACATCTCCACTGAATTTATTTTAAATTTACAAAACTTTTCTTTACCAAAATAAAGGTATCACATATGGCATTCCCACACATAAAAACAAATGGGTTTTTACCTTACAATAGCTAAAAAATTTCATATCAAATCATGTTATATTATACTAGTGTCTAGTATACAAATAATAACTAAAATAGTCGAAATTGTTACCATTATTAAATTCCAGCATACTAGGCTCTACAAACAAAATGGCAGGCACGTAGTGGAGAATGGATTCCATACAAATGACCAAGTAAAGGGACTACCTTCCGGCAATACATCATTAGAGGAACGTACCAAGGCCCAATAGATGGTCCTCTACCAACACAAGACCGTCCTACCTCTTCATAGATTGTACCGAATTTGTCATCGCCCCAGTCACTATCGACCTATTTGAGGTCCCTCCCGCATACTTCCACAATAATTTACATCTCGAACGTCATAATAGGAAGAATATATCTAGAAGGGGATGATCATACCATAATGGTTGCGAACCACATAGCCTTGCAGTATCTACGCGGTTTCGGTTATTTCCGAGAGTGAAGCCAAAGGTCACGATTACCTTTTACATAACACTTCATCTTTGAATGCCGCACTACCATTCCATCAAACATTATTGACTTCCATAAGCATACAAGCTCTACGTTCGTAAGTCTCAGAGAAGGGATTAAGCTAAGAGAAGTTGCCTTCCCCGTCACCAAAAAGATATACGTTTATAAATTCAACAATGCAATATCAAGAATGCACTGTTAGACATCCATCCATACAAGCTGTCCAGGAACAAGACAAACCGATGACACTTTCCTACCACATCCTGTCGGGAATTACCCTTACCCCTAGGATTAGTAGCGATTAGTCCTTGCATTGGATATTTCATAATGAAGAGACCACTGCTAATATATGAATATTGGGAGTTTATCCCCAAACGATCAACAAGCAGTCCTTCAGTACGAAAATCCCAAATATCTACGTCCCCTAAACTTGCACATCCGAATGCGTATACGTTGATCCGAAGTGGTTTTTGGATAAATCCGACCTTGGTCTCTTCAAACCAACAATGATAAAGAGGCCAAATATTTTTGATAGTCCATTATTTAACTATCAAAGAAACAACGATATCTAGCACCATAAGCAGTCACTAGGCACGTTTAATTAATTTCTTATTAATTAAATCAAATCTTCAAATATTTACTTTAAATTACCTTCAAAAAAGATATATTTTCAAAACCATTTCAAATCTTTCTATATTGGAAAACATTTCCATATACTTATATCAACGATTTAAGCATATTCATAAATCATTTCATTTTCAATGCTTAGAAAATATTTCCATAAACTTATATCAACGGTATAAGCATATTCTATAAAACTACCATTTGGAGATACACCAAATAGATTTCTACAAGCATACAACTCCAGAGTTCATATGCATCCAGACGGGTGTTAAGTATAGGAAGCAATGCTCCTACACCACCAAGCGTTTACTACGATCATAAGAACTGATCCATGTATTTCATTATGAATGTTAAAACATAATTTGTCGGGTTAAACGAATGTTGCATAAAACATCGTTATGACAACCCAAAAACATTAATATAGGGATTCGATAAATAAAAATCGACAAATCCCGTGTACTATATAAGACATTTTCTTTCGAAAATCATTTACTATAACAACGATGTTATAGTCCATGCCTTATTTCCCGAAAACATCTATTACAACAAAAAATGTTGAAATCTATGTTTCTGTTACTTATCGCATTTCAATCCAATTTTCAAAACCATTTATTTCCATTTAAAACCATTACTTCCCAAAATATACATTACCTTTAAAAAAATTGACTCCATCAAAATATTTCTTTCAAAACCCCTTCAAATAAAAATCCATATTTACATCTCAACATAAATCACTTCCATATTTATAAATCTTTTTTTAAGAATATCATTTCTCTTTTACAAAATTTCTATTTACAAAACTCCTTTATTTGCAAAATTCTATTTATAAATCCATTCTTTTATAAAAACTCATTTACTATCAAAATCCATTTATAAATCCATTTCTTTAAAATCAAATGTATTTATAAAATCCATTCATATAACCATTTACAAAACAACTTCCTTATTTATAAAAGTAACACCTTTATAAATCTTTTTATATAAACTTATTCAAAAATCCGAAATCAAAGTATTTCTTAAAACTATATTTTTATAACATAAATTATCATAACTTTTATTTCTTTAAAAATAAAATCATTCCTTTTAATACATTTAAAACCATTAAAACATATTTACCATCAAAATCACTTCGAAATCCTTTTTAAATCAGAATCATCATTTCAGTATTTCAAAATATCAAAAATAAGGCCTAGCACTACCATAACACTAAATAAGTCAAATCATATCTAACATATCAACATGACATCCAGAACATCATATATCATCATATATATGAAAATAAATCGACAGTAGTAAAGAATCATGTTGGATCCCTCCAACCTATCCCCTTGCATCACAATAGCATATAACCATAAAAATATAAATAAACGGTTTCGAGGCAGAATTTGTATACAAAGAGTCATCCGCTCATACATGAGAATGTAATAGAATCTCATTCGCTCCAATAGGCGGGAATATATCCAAATCAGCCATATATATAGTATGTCATCCAAATAAGCAGCAATAATCATAAATAAATTTATTTCCGCTTACATAAAAATATAATCATGCCAGAGAGGTGAGTTAACTCACAAAAATGCCAGAAATCGCCTAAGTGCTCCGGATTGAATTAAAATTGAATGATCATTCAATTTAACTCAAAATTCCTACAAGCTCTGAATTCATCCAATCCAACTTCATAGCGCAGTGCTCGTTGATACGAACGTGACACAACTTGCAGCACTTGAAGTGGACCTCGTATGAGAAAGTTATAGATTTATTAAAATTTGATAATTGAAACTTAATTAACTTAAAATAATTAACATTTAAATCACTTAACGGTTCTCTGTTTAATTTTGTTTCCCTCCATATTTTTTACCAGGTACGAACATTGTTTTCTTTTTCGCTCACACTAGAACATTGTGCCTTCATCCAAGAACGACGATCGTTGAACTTCACTGCTCGCATCATAGTGTCGCGCTAACACCCTCTGCCATGCCAGGCCATGCGTGCGCATGCATCGCCCAAAAACGGGCCGCCTAAACCCATTGTTGTAGTGATGAACGGACCATGATTTCGTCAACCTCGGTTAACGATCCATCAATCCAATCGTACACTAGTTTCGTATAATCATGCTCTACATTTCTCTACTTGAAGTCGTTGGCTAATTTTGCCCCTAGTGGCTCCGATCAACATCGGCCATCAGATAAATATAAGTTAACGGTAGCTAAATTTATTTCTAGGGTTAGGTTTACAAACTAGAGAAAGTGAGGGCTATTTATAGAAAATTTCGCTTGGCATTTTCATCCGTGAAAATTCCGAACTCTAAACGAAGCGTGTCGTCTGGCGTTCTATATGTTATACCCCTATTCCGAACAAGATGGAATATGTATCGAGAGCCAATTCCATCATATACAAAGATAGCTTTTCAAATCGAGTTATTTTAAATTAAATTTCTTTAATTAATTTCTATGCATTTCGAGCTCGCACGATCAAACGATAAGTCCAAATACCACGAAATTCGACAGCATGCTATAAGTCACTATTACGGATCCAATGAAATCAGTTTCGTCAAAATTCAAGACAGTGTCAAAAATGACTATTTTTACTCGTTAATTAAATCAGATAAATTCAAATTTCAATTTATTCACTTTTAATTCAAAACTAAAAGTTCACTAACTCTATTCTGATTCAAATTGAATTTAAATCACTTAATAAATCTCTTTCATTCATTTTAAATTCAAGATGTAATTATTTCCACAATTTCAAATATTAAGTTTAATAATTTAATCACCAAATAAATCTCTATATTTGAAATATAATTTATTTAACTTATAAAATGAACTTTTCAATATTTAAAATCAATTAAATATTCCGAATTCAGATGATTGGAATCCTGGGTCATTACAGACTCTCTTTCTTAAAATAATTTCATCCCCGAAATTACCGTGTAAGAAAAATGCCACAAACTCATTAACTTTTCAAAACGATTAGGTAAGACTAGATTGCAAAAATCTTTTAAACTTTTTAAAATTTTAAAATCAATCTGTTACACTTCTTTCTAAAACTTATTCTAAGTTTTCAAATTCAATTCATACTTATTAAGTAATACTATTCCAAAAAAGTCAACTAATACCATTTCAACTTATAACTCAATATCAAATTTTTAATTATTAAAACTTTTCCCGAAATTCTCAAAAAATTTCTAACGCCTTAAATTTACAAAAGATTTCACAATCTTCTACTTTGCGCGGTTCGATCGTAGTAAAATCACAATATATATAATCATAAATATACATCTCATCTTCAAGGATGAGGCATCCTGTAGGGGAAAAAATATAAAAGTATGATATGTAATCAAAGATATGTACCTTTTGTTATATTAGCGAGCATATACAACTAATATAGCGCAAAAGCAAGCTCCAAATGCGAAGCATACGCCATTCGCACCTACTAATAAATGAGAACATGTATATAGAAAGTAATATCGATATATAACATATACTAATGCGACAACTATATGCAAATATAGCAAATGAAACAAGAGAAACCATCAAACAATTAATATTCATCCACTTGATTCAGAACCATATCAATTTTCATTTTCTAATGTCAACATTTAATTTATTAAAGCCCATACGATGTACATATATCATCCATTTGCAAAACCATAACTGATCACTCACTTGATCACGTAATTTCACTTTCGAACTGGTATCGTTCACACGACCACTCTATTGCGGACTGAGATCCGGTTCCTTGACCATCATTCTCCTTGCATAGCCATATACTATGATATTGAACATTAAACTCAATCAAAAATCCATATCCGAGAATTGCCGGCAAGAAATTGAGTGAAAATCCTAACTTGGATTGGTGTAAATTACCCGAAATTGTATATTCGAATCTGGATCAAACAATTATGTGAATGAAACAATATACGTCCAACTTACGTATTTATTCCAATTGGTTTCTTATTATATCTCATTCTTATTCTCGATTCTTTTATTGACATTCAATTCCTTTTTCATTCATTTGATCTTCATCCAATTTAAATCAATATTCATATTTATTTCACTTACATTCAATTTCTTAATATTCACTTATTAATCTTCACTTCAAATTCAATTTATGTTTAACAACATTTCATTCAGTATTCGATTTACTTAGTATATTTTCTTTAATACTAACAACACATAATCAACCATTTCATAAAATTATGTACATAAGTTTATAAATATTTTGTACAACATTCTTATTTTTATTTCACTTTAAAACTCAAGTTCGTATTCAATTTTACCAAACAAAGTTCTAAAACATATTCAATTCATTTTATAACTCAAATTGAATTGCATTTTATAACTTAAGTTCATCTTCATTTCGAAAGTCAAATTCTAATTTATTTAACTCATTTCATCACACTTCACTTAACTTGAGTTAAATTTCATTTCAAATTCAGATTTAGATTTCTTTTGTTATAAACATTCTCATTCAATAAATTTAAAATTTGCTTTTACCTTCGAAGGTCACTTTCATTTAACTTCCCTTAAGTTAAACTTCATTTTATTAATTTCATTTCACTAACTCAATTTATTTAACTTTACCTTAGTTAATTCTTTCATTTCATATCTCTAATTCAAATTTACTTTGGTTTGCTTAACCAAAATGTTCAACCATTTTTTAAAATTTATAAGTCAAAAACCTTTTTCTTATATTTATCAAACCATGTTGGGAATTTTTATAATTAAAACTTGCTTTATCCAAATAAAACTTCAATAGTAAATTATTAATTGTAACAATTAAAACGGTCATTCGATCTAACTCAAAATTCCTACAAGCTTCGAATTCTTCCAATCCAACTCCATAGCATATTGCTGGTTGATACAAACACAACGCAACTTGCCGCGGTTGAAATGGACCTCGTACAAAAAAGTTATAGATTTATAAATATTCGATAATTAAAACTTACTTAACTTAAATAATTAACATTTAAATCACTTAACCTTTCTCTATCCAATTTCGTTCCCCTCCAGGTTGGTATTGTATCAGATGCCAACATTTTTTTCACTTCGTCAGTAATATCACGCCTTCATCCATGAATGACGATCGTCGAACTCCACCGCTCGCTCCTACCCCAATGCCACGCCAGCCCCTTCTGCCTATACCAGGCCACGCGCACGCATGCTTCTCCCAAAAACAAGCCATTTAAACCCATTTCTACAGTGATGAATGGACTATAATTTCGGCCACCTCAGTCGAAGATCCGTTGAACCGACCGTACACTAACTTCGTATGATCATGCTCTACATTTCTCTAGTTAAAGTCGTTGCCTAGTTTTGCTCCCAATGGCTCCGATCAGCATCGACCATCGGATAAATATAAGTTAATGGCGGCTGAAGTTTATTTCTAGTGCTAAGTTTACAAATGAGGGAAAGTGAGGGCTATTTATAGAAAATTTCGCTTGGTACTATTCATCCATGAAAATTCCAAACACCAAGCGAAGCATGCCGCCTAGCGTTATGTATGTTATACCCCTATTTCGAGCATAATAGAATATGTATTGAGAGCCAATTTGATGCAGCGCATCATGATAAGCGAGTTATGTCAACCACCTTAAGTCGCTCAACCATCTTATGTCGCCTGCCGTACCTTAAGTCGCCCAACCATCTTATGTCGCCGGTCTTAAGTCGCATGCCAAGAGTCGCATGCCTTATAAGATAACGACTCAAGAAATCAAGTCGCATTTCTATGGGTCGTTCACTTATGCCGCATTTCTATAGGTCGTTCACTTATGCCGCATCTCTATAGGTCGTTCAGCTATGCCGCATGGTTCTCTTATGTCGCTTATGTCACATGGTTCTCTTAAGTCGTATGTCGCTTTAGTCGTTCCTGAAGCTGTGCTATCTTCTTAAGTCGTATGTCGCTTAAGTCATTCCTGAAGCTGTGCTATCTTCTTAACTCGTATGATGTTGAGTCGCATGTATTGTTGTTAAGTCGTGTGATGTTGTAACTCATATGTTGTTAAGTCGTGTGATGTTGTAACTCGTATGTTGTTAAGTCGTGTGATGCCGTAACTCGTATGTGTTAGGTCGTGAGTCGTCTAATGTTGAGTCGTATGGTGTTAAGTCGCATGTGTGTGTTGTAATTTCCTATAAATAGGGGTGTGTTGTCATTTGTAAAGGTAGGTTGATTTTGAGATAAATTCGTGTGTGAGCTTTGGCCACCATTGTTGGAAGTTGAGTGTGATCTCCTTCTTCTTTCCATCTTCGGGTTATTCGTGAGCGAAATCAATGAATTTGAAGCCAATTCTTGGCATCACTTACGAGTGATCAACGATCGAATTGTAAATCTTTCTACACGGCATCTTGCGAGATTAATGGGTTGGAGATTGCTAGATTCTAGCATCATCACAATCAACGGAACTAAGCGTTTATCGTTCTATTGGTTTATTTGACACGAAATCATCATTTCATGAGGAAGATCCTGGATAGCTTGTGACAGTTTGGTATCTAAATTGTTCGAGCCTAGTCAAAGCTACGTCAATTGGTATCAGAGCCAAATCAGAGATGGAAACGAGATTGTTTAATGATCATGCCTTCGAGACGTGCTAATCGCTATCATAATGTTGAAGATTTGTATAGAAGACAAGAAGCTGAGCAGATGGAGCAGCGTATCAATGAAAAGTTCAATGAGGGTATTGAAAAATTGGAGAAATTAATGAACGACATGAATCAAAATCAAAGGAGAATGTCACCAGTTTCGAACCAGGGTGGAAATAGGGTTTCACCATCGGTTTCGGAAGAAAGGAGGATGTCACCCCGGTCTTATCGAGATAGGAGAGAATCATCAGTTTCAATGAAGCGAGACCACCATGGGTACCGAAATGAAGAGGGAAGAACTCAACGTGGGTTCGAAAATGAACCATATCGTGATGCTGAAAGACAGGGTAGAAGGGACATGCGTGGTCGTAGGGGCGTAGATGGTCAGGATCGATATCGAAATACGTCTGATTTTGAGGAAGACGGTGATGGAGGTAGTATTCATTATCGAAATCGAGGCCAAGTGCGAGATCAATATCTGTATTCAGAAAATGATCGTAAATGGGAGTCAGGTATGAGGATGGAAATTCCAGAATTCAAAGGTGGCATGCAAGCAGAAGAATTTCTTGATTGATTGTCGAATGTTGAAGGAATTTTGAAATTCAAGGAGGTGCCTGAGAATCGCAGAGTCCAATTAGTTGCTACAAAACTAAGGGCAAGAGCTATGTCTTGGTGGCAACAAACTAAACTAACTCGGGAGAGAATGGAAAAATCAAAAGTCGTCACTTGGGAGAAGATGAGAAAGACGATGAAAGCGACTTTCTTGCCGTACAATTATCAATCTCTTATGTATCAACGTTTGTAGAATTTGAGGCAAGGGACGAAGACAGTGAATGACTATGCAGATGAATTCTATCAATTGATTGCAAGGAATGATATTATGGAAACCAAGGAACAGCTAACGGCTAGATATGTTGGAGGGTTATGAATGCAAATTCAAGACATGGTTAATATGTTTAATCCAACGTCTGTTGCTAAAGCACATCATAAAGCTCTAGCTTGGGAGAAACAAGGGAGACGAGGAAGTGGTGTGTTTACGGGTTCTAACAACCAGAATAAGGGTGCTAGTAGCAGTGCTAATGTTCCAAGGCAGTCAATAAACCAATTTTCAATAAAGCCGCTAAAGCAAAGGTCAATAACAGTATTAAGTGCTATAATTGTCAAGAGTTTGGCCACAAAAGTAATGAATGTACAAAGCCAACGAAGAGAGCATTAGTTGCAGAGGAACATGAGTATGAAGATGTGGAAGCTGAAATTGATTATTCTCAACCATCAAAGTTTGATGAAGATGAAGAAGTTGTGTCAGGAGACGAAGGGTGTAACTAGATGATAAGGAGGTCTTGTTTAGGTCCAAAGCATGAGAATGATTCTAGTTGGCTGAGAAGTAATATCTTTCAGTCTACATGTACTATCTTGGGAAAGGTTTGTCCATTTGTTATTGATGCGGGAAGCTGCGATAACATTATTTCTGAAGAAGCCGTCAAGAAGTTAGGGTTGAAGACTGAAAAACACCCTAGACCTTATAAACTGGCATGGTTAAAGAAAGGTGGAGAAGTGACAGTGGGAAGACGAGCATTTGTTACATTTTCTATTGGGAAGAAGTACAAAGATGATATATGGTGTGATGTTGTCGATATGGATGCGTGTCATCTACTATTGGGAAGACCATGGCAATATGATAGAGCTGTATAACATAATGGTCGCACCAATAGCTACAGTTTCATATTCGAAGGTACCCAAGTTACCTTAGTTCCTAAGAAGCGTGAACAAAGTGAAAGCAAGTCAGAGAAGAAAGTGGAATCAACTAGTGTATTATCTACAAGAGAATTTGTTAAAGAAGTGAAAGATAGTGCTGAATTGTTTATGTTGATTAGGTATGAAACGAGAAAAGATCTTGAAATTCCTGCGGAGGTTAGGCCGGTGTTAAATGAATTTGAAGATGTCTTTCCTACGGAATTACCCAAGGAATTACCGCCACTGTGGGATATACAACATCAAATTGATCTAATGCTAGGTGTTGTTTTACCACATAGGCCGCATTATCGTATGAGTCCAAAGGAGAATGAAGAGTTGAGAAGACAGGTTAAGGAGTTGCTTAAGCAAGGGCGTGTTCGAGAGAGTCTCAGTCCTTGTGCTGTACCGGCTCTGTTGGTACCCAAGAAAGATGGTTCATGGAGAATGTGTACAGATAGCAGGGCATTCAACAAAATAACTGTCAGATACAGATTTCCTATGCCAAGACTTGATGATCTATTGGATCAACTCAGTGATCGACCTTAAGAGTGGTTATCATCAGATTCGCATAAAACTAGGTGATGAATGGAAGACATCATTCAAGACTTGGGAAGGATTATATGAATGGCTGGTCATGCTATTTGGTCTATCTAATGCACCAAGCACATTTATGAGGGTGATGAATCAAATTTTCAGACCTTACATCGGGAAGTTGGTTGTAGTCTAATTTGATGATATCTTGATATATAGTGCTAGCACAGAGGAGCATATTCAACACTTGCGAAAGGTGTTAACTATTCTTCGTCAAGAACAGTTCTATGAAGCGACGAAGAAATGCGTGTTTATGACGCCAAGTATTTTATTTCTGGGTTATGTCATGTCTAAGGAAGGGATACAAGTGGACAAGAGTAAGGTAGCCGCAATCAGAAATTGGCCACAGCCTAAAACTATAACAGAAATTAGAAGTTTCCATGGGTTAACTTCATTTTATCGAAGATTTATACCGCACTTTAGTAGTGTAATGGCTCCTATTACTGATTGTATGAAAGGAAATCAGTTTTCATGGATGAAAGAGGTAGGATCTGCTTTTGAACAAATCAAGGAAATTTTAACCTCAGCAACGATTCTAGTGTTGCCAGATTTTCAGTTACTATTTGAGTTACATACAGATGCGTCCAAAGTTGGAACCGGAGGAGTGTTGAGTCAGAAGGGACGTCCAATTGCCTATTTCAGTGAAAAACTTTCTGGAGAAAAAATGAGTTACAGTACTTATGATGTGGAGTTTATGCTATTGTGCAGGCCATGAAGCATTGGAGACATTACTTGTTTCCTATAAAGAATTTGTTTTATATACAGATCATGAAGCATTGAAACATTTACAAGGGAAGAATAAAATTGTAGCTAGGCACGCATCGTGGATAGCTTATTTGCAGCAATTTACATTCGTCATAAAGCATAAGTCTGGAGTAACTAATCGCGTCGCCGATGCATTGAGTCAGAGGAGTAATTTACTAATAACCATGCGTATAGAGGTGATGGGTTTTGACTTACTTCCGGATCTTCTTACTTCAGATTCATATTTTTTCAAAACTCTGGACAAAGTCAAGCAGAGAAACATGGCTGGATATGTTGATTGAAGGTTTTCTATTCAGAGGGAATCAGTTGTGTATTCCAGATTGCAGTCTACGAATGAAAACCACCAAAGAATTGCACGAAGGACACGTGGGCCGCGACCGTACTTTGCAGTTGATCTCAGAGTCTTATTTTTGGCCGTCTATGAGGAAGGAGGTTGAAAAGTTTGTTCAGAGCTGCCATATTTGTCAGGTTTCAAAGGGGACGGCAACAAATGCAGGTTTATATATGTCCTTGCCTATACCTACTAAACCATGGGTGGATGTTAGTATGGACTTTGTATTGGGCTTGCCGAGGACGCAGCGTGGCAATGATTC
Source organism: Allium cepa (assembly GCA_030765085.1). Lineage (NCBI taxonomy): Eukaryota > Viridiplantae > Streptophyta > Magnoliopsida > Asparagales > Amaryllidaceae > Allium > Allium cepa. Next base: position 208,381,095 of record CM060944.1, read on the forward strand.
TATCTACGTGGTGGTTGATCGGTTTTCAAAAATGGTACATTTTATCGCATGCAAGAAGACTACAGATGCAATTAATGTCGCACAATTATACTTCAGAGAGATCTATCGTCTTCACGGGTTGCCTGAATCTATTGTATCGGATAGAGACACTCGTTTTCTGAGTCATTTTTGAATGAGTCTATGGAGAATGGTCGGGACAAAGCTGAAATTTAGTAGTGATTATCATCCACAGACGGATGGACAGACAGAAGTTGTGAATAGATCCTTAGGTAATCTGTTGAGATGCCTCGTGAATGACAATTTGAAGAGTTGGGATTCCAAGCTGTGTCAAGTTGAGTTTGCACACAACCATGTAGTTAATCGTAGCACTGGGTTCAGTCCATTCCAGGTCGTTACTCGACAATCCCTAAGGGGCCATTAGATTTATCTATAGTTTCACAGCAGAAAGGAGTGATCAAACTAGCTAGTGATTTTGTGAATGAATTGCAAGAGTGCCTCAAGGTTGTGCACGATTGCTTAAGGCGAATGAGAAATATAAGCAATCCACAGATATTAAACGACGAAATGCTGAGTTCAAAGAAGAAGATTTTGTATATGCAGTATTGACTAAGGATCGATTTCCTATTGGTACTTACAACAAACTAGCTGCAAGAAAGATTGGCCATTTGGAAATCGTAAAAAAGATTAATGAGAATGCTTATCAGTTAAAATTGCCAGATCATATCCATACTGCTGACGTTTTCAACGTCAAACACTTGATTCCATATCATGAGAATAAGTATGTCGAAGAAGAGGAAAGTGCAAATTCGGGGTCTAATTCTTTTCAACCAGGAGAGGATGATGCAGCGCATCATGATAAACGAGTTATGTCAACCACCTTAAGTCGCTCAACCATCTTATGTCGCATGTCGTACCTTAAGTCACCCAACCATCTTATGTCGCCGGTCTTAAGTTGCATGCCATGAGTCGCATGCCTTATAAGATAACGACTCAAGAAATCAAGCCGCATTTCTATGGGTCGTTCACTTATGCCGTATTTCTATAGGTCGTTCACTTATGCCGCATCTCTATAGGTCGTTCAGCTATGCCGCATGGTTCTCTTATGTCGCTTATGTCGCATGGTTCTCTTAAGTCGTAAGTCGCTTAAGTCATTCCTGAAGCTGTGCTATCTTCTTAAATCGTATGTCGCTTAAGTCGTTCCTGAAGCTGTGCTATCTTCTTAACTTGTATGATGTTGAGTCGCATGTGTTGTTGTTATGTCGTGTGATGCTATAACTCCTATGTTGTTAAGTTGTGTGATGTTGTAACTCGTATGTTGTTAAGTCGTGTGATGTTGTAACTCGTATGTGGTTAAGTCGTGTGATGTTGTAACTCGTATGTGTTAGGTCGTGAGTCGTCTGATGTTGAGTCGTATGGTGTTAAGTCGCACGTGTGTGTTGTAATTTCCAATAAATAGGGGTGTGTTTTCATTTGCAAAGGTAGGTTGATTTTGAAATAAATTTGTATGTGAGCTTTGGCCACCATTGTAGGAAGTTGAGTGTGATCAACTTCTTCTTTCCATCTTCTGGTTATTCGTAAGCGAATCAACGAATTTGAAGCCAATTCTCGGTACCACTTACGAGTGATCAAAGATCGAATTGCAGATCTTTCAACACGGCATCTTGTGAGATCAACGGGTTGGAGATAGCTAGATTCCGGCATCTTCACGATCAACAGAACTAAGCATTTATCATTCTATTGGTTAATTTGGCACGAAATCATCATTTCGTGAGGAAGATCCTGGATAGATTGTGACAATTTGGTATCTAAACTGTTCGAGCCAAGTCAAAGCTGCGTCACAATTCCATCATATACAGAAGATAGCTTTTCAAATTGAGTTATTTTATATTAAATTCCTTTAATTAATTTTTATTCATTTCGAACTCGTACGATTAAATGATAAGTCTAAACGCCACGAAATTCGACTTCGGATCATTAGTCAGTATTGCAGATCCAATGAAAATGGCTTCCTCATAATCTGAGATAGTATCAAAAATCACTATTTTTACTCGTTAATTAAATCAAATAAATTCCAATTTCAATTTATTCACTTTTAATTCAAAACTAAAAGTTCACTAAATCCATTTTAATTCAATAGAATTTATATCACTTTATAAATCATTTTCATTCATTTTAAATTTAAGAATCAATTATTTCCACAATTTCAAATATTAAATTTAGCAATTTAATCTCCAAATAAATCAATATATTTGAAATATAAGTTATTTAACTTATAAAATTAACTTTTCAATATTTAAAATCTAAATATTCCAAATTCGGTAATTAAAATCCTGGGACGTTACAATAGTGCTAATAAGAACCTTGTTACGCTAAAAACAACAAATGACCGAGGACAAAAGACAAACTTAGGAATTTTGTAACATCCTGTAAAATAAATAATAATTTATAAAAAATTATTAAGGTTCGAAAATTGAATTTGAGAAAATTTTGGAATTTGACCGTAAAAGTTGCACAATTGTGTTCGTGGCGATATTCTAAGCAACTTTCATATATATAATTTTGCGATCGGAGTTCAAACGTAGAAGTTATGAGCTTCTAAGTTTTCAGATCAAAAATAGTTAAAAAAAGAATAAGAAATAAATAATATTAACTCATGGACCCTACTAATCGACCCCATCCTTGGGCCAGTAGACCGCCGGCAGTCGACGCCTATAAGGGAGAGATCGACTGGTCAAAGTGGTGGCGGCTAGGGTTAAACCTGGACCAACGAGCCAGATTTAACTAATATTGATATTACGAATAGAATTGATTCGAGCACCTATAAATACAGGCCTAGCCCCTCACTTTTCCTAACATATTTTCTGATCAGAGTAGTGGAGCTCTATAGTTTTCTCTCTACTATTTCTAGAAATTAAAAATACATACACATGCGCATACAAGTGTATATATATTGGAGAAGGGTAGAAAATAAATGTAACGATCCTGACTCGACCTTCGAAAATTGACATTGAATACGACACTCATATTCAAATGCCGCAGATCCAAACGTCGAATCTGGTTCGTCGGAGCTTATAACACATTAAGTACAACACAGCGGAAGAAATGAAATAATACATTTGATATACAACATGATACAATATCTGATACAACAAAATACAATCGAATGATACAACAGATATCAATATTATCAGAGATACAAGAAATAGCAGCGGAAAGATAATGTCTTCAATGCCAAACTCCAAGAACTTCATCTCCAATCCAAAGCTAGCTCGAACCCTTATCAAGTTGCACGAAGCTAAGCAAGGTCAGCTGCGAATGCTGAAGTGTAGCAAAAGCGATCCACAAATCCAAAGAGCTTCGAAGGCTATCGAATCAATTCCTACTATTCGACTATCTAGAAAACCCAACTCTAGACTGCCCGTGTGGAAAATAGTGGGCACCCAGAGTTTAGGAAAGAAACAATAAACTCCAGGTCAATCATGGGACTGGTGTGGGAAAACGAAAACAGTTCTTATTTTTAAAACAACCAAAATAATTTAAAATAAATCCACAATGCTTTTTGGAAAATGAAACTACCATAAGGCCTCCCGCCACACACACAATGCAAACGCAGAATTGGAGGAGATTCCTCCTTATGATAGTAAAAAATGCTCGATACGCGAAACCATTTTGATATTATTATTATTAGTGCATAGTGGAAAACCTTTCAAAAGTATAATATTAATCTTATCCAGCATAGACATTCCGAACTATGCCTACTATAGCTACCATCCAAACAGTGGGGCGCCACCATAAGTAGATGGCAGGTAATGCAACTAAAACCGTACAAGCAATGGATGAATGGATTTCCAACAAATGGTCAGGCTAAGGAACTTCCTATTGCCACATGGGAAAGCCTCTGGCGGGACGCCCCGAGAACCTACCCGGCTCTCTGCTAACACAAGGCCGGCTACCCCCTTCCTGGGGAATAAAATCTAAGATATGCCACCCCCGGTCCTTTGGGACCTTTATCCGAGAGCCCTCCAACAACATCACACAGTAATAAATATACTACAGTGTCCACATGAGTAAGTATCTGGACTCCATACCATGGTACTACCCTTTTCCAGGAGGAATGGTCATACCCTAGGGGAGCTACCCCAGAAACCTTACCGCATCTTTCATGTTTCGACCATTACCGGGTTGTGAGGCTCGATGAGGTCTCGTCCACAAAGTTTCGATTTACATGAAAACCATGCTTTGATCACAAACGATCAACAAATGATCATCAACACAAAGCAACACTTAGAATGCCACACTACCAAATTGGGAGTATATCGCTGATAACCTTCAACTACATAACCTCCGAGCTCGTACGTCTCAAAGAAGGGCGTTAAGCAAAGAGAATAAATTCTCTGCCACCAACAGATATGTATTTGAAAGAAATTGGCTTTATATCTCAAAGTGTAGTGTCAGACACACGACCATACAAGTCTGTTCCGGGTTCGAACAGAACCGAAGGCACTTCCGAAGAAGCCCTTGCAAATCCAGGTATTCACAGTCCCGATCGGACATCCTATCACTTAGGAAATCTCTATACCGGCGCGACTATGTGCAGAGACAATCGACGGGTTATCTTTTCGTTCTCGAAAATACCTAGTCTTCAATACCGGTCTTCAAATGCTATCCATAACGACGTATCACTATTCAGAATGGGTTCTATGACACAAAGGTCTTTTTCCGGCTAAACCGAATAATGAGCACAATTTTTAAAAACATATGGATGTGGGATTTCAGTTAAGTCACAACTTATTATCCAAAAATTTCTTTCCAAATAGTTAAACAAATTACCATTTTAAATCCTTTAAACAAAAAGATTTATTTCACAAAGTTTACCAATTTTCCACAAAGGTTCATCCACGGCTTTTTAAAACAATTTCATTTCAGATTGGATTAAATTGCCCAAATCTTTAATTTAAAGATTTAATTCATAACTTTCCAACCATTTCCAATCCAAATCTTTTATATGAAAGATATACTATTTAAAATCCTCTTAGATTTCAAAAAAAGGTTTAATAATCTTTCACAAGGTTAAAGTTGATTGCCTTTACATAAGTTAAAGCCATTCAAGTATAAAACTTGGGTTTGGATTTAAATTTCCAAAACAATACTTGTAAATGGTTAAAAACCCATATAACACCTTTAAAACTTATATAATCTTTTTAACCCATAATTTCCAAATCATAGAATTTAATTCCAAATATTGAATTCCAATTTAAATCAAATTATTTAAATTTCAAAAAAGAACAATCAAGTTATTCAAAATAACTTTTATTTTTGAAATTCGTTTTCAAAAGCTTTCATTTCTAATTCCAAAACTAATTTGGATTCAAAAATTTAATCTTTAAAACTATTTCAAAATCTATGACTTAACCCATTTCCTCGTGCAGTCCATATTTGTGTGCGTATAGTGTGGTCCAGGTGGTTTTACCCAATGGTGCAGCAACATCAATCACACCACAGATTCAATCATAACAATGTCGATAAGCGGTATATCCTATAACACTTATCTATATACATAGGATCACAGATGGAAAAATATGAATGCATTATAAATAAATACATTACATTCATCACAGCTTGAATTCAAATCACAATGCACCACACAACAGAGATGGCAAAACAATTCACGACATTCAATAGAAGACAATCATCCATAATAAGGTTAATTGATCATTTGATTAATTTAAAACTAGATTAATCACTAATTCTGGTTGATTAACATTAATTAATTACAGTTTATGTTAATTAATTATCCTTTAATTATTTGTTAATTAACCCCAATTTATAAATTAATTAATCCTTTAACTATTAATTAATCAACCTTAATTAACGAATTAATTAACCTTTACTAATTAATTTAAATCAAATTTGATTTACAAATTAATCAGTCTTAATTCATTAGATAATTAACTCTTTATGTTAAATAATTAGCCTTTCATTATTCAATTATCCTTTAATTAATTATCTTTAATTAATTAATTAACCCTTTAATTGATCATCATTTTAATTGATTATTCTTAATTAATAAATTAATTATCCTTAATCAAGAATTAATCTTAATCACTCAATTACTTAAATCATTAGTTAACTCCTTTTGATTACGTATTTAATTACCTTAATTTAATTAATCTTAACTGATTAGTTATCCTTTAATTATTTCTTGATAAATCAAACTTAAATTTATTAATTAATTTATCTTAATCACTTTTATTAAGTCATTAACTTCAAGTAATTAATTTCGTTTAACAAATAAATTTAATTTGACTTTTAAAAAAGTTAATTAACCATTTCAACATTCTTTAACAAATCCTTAATATTATTGAGTTAAACTTTCAAAATAAAGGTTTATGTATGTCTTTAATCATTTAAAACTTAGTTAATTAAAACATTTTAATTTAAAACTTTCTTAATAAATTTCTAAAACTTAGATATCTTCTAATCTAACAGGAAATTGATTTTTAAACAAAATTTATTTTAAAAAAACTTGATTCTTCTTTAAAGTTCAAAACTATTTTGGTATTACAACAGATAACCCAAAAACCCATTCTACCCAGCAATTTCTCAGTTCTACTTGAGCCATTCTTTACTTTACTCGAGTTCTACTTCGAGTCTTCCCTTCGCTACCCTCTGCTTCGAGTTAGTTCGTGAAACGCTTCAACTTACTCCCTAGAAAACTTCGTCTTCCCCAATTTTTTTCTAGCAACAACGGATACACATCCCCAATCGTGCACGTGTACAAATGCTTGCCGCTCCTCCGATCATCGCCGTCGTCACACTCAGGTCATCGATGATCAGTCCCATCCTTCTGACCACCCAAGTCCCCTAATTTCACCATCGCTCGAATTTTAGCACTTTGACTCACACTGTACAAAGCCCATCACCTGTAAACCACTCGTATTCGCCAACCATGACCCCAGAACCGACGTGAGCCTGGCCGAAGCTTCGCCACACTTCGACGATCCACCTTCCCCTGTCGCGATCGCCCAAAATATCTTGTTGACGACGCAATCTTCCCCAAACCCAACGTTGATTAAGTAAGGTCGTTAAACCCTAATTCTAGGTCGTCCGGCCACCACATGCCTCAAGAACCCCTCCGGCCATTTTTCCCGAGACCGTGCATCATCACCTTGTCTCCAGTAGCAACAACGACCGCCAAAGCTCATGTGATCGCCGTAGGTTGCAAAAAATCAATTTTCAGTTCAACTCGATTTTTCTGGCCAAATATCCACCTAAAAATTTTAAATTGATTATCAAAAATCATAATTTTGAATTTCAAATCTGTTCATATAATCAAAACCCATAATTAAATCACTTGATTTTTCTACTTTATTTTGGTCATCACTAACATTTTCATTTTCTGGAATTCTTATCAGTTGATTCTATCTAGAATTATTTTTAAAATTCGAATCTAAGTATCCTTAACAATTTCTCTTTATAGGTTAAGATTTAAAACAGCTTGGATATTTATATTTTAATTTTTTGTAGGAAATCCTATTGTTCGTTTTACAACAGAGATGTATCTTTATATTCACACAGTCATATATATATTATCCTCAGATTCCTTTACTACAGTCAATGATGAAAATGGACTCAGGATCTAAAAGTTTTGCTCATATTGTTCAAAAAGAGGGAAGGTTATTGATTTTTCCTTCTTATGTTCTTGAGCCCGTATACATATATCAGAGGTATATATAACCTGATGGACACACAAACATACACAGGAATTACATAATAAATCCATGCTATAATCCAAACTTGTATCATCCATGCAAACAATTTCACCCTAGAATTAACACATATATCAAAGTATAACACAAATCTAACTGAATTTGGGGTAGTTTTCTCACCTTTCTTTTTCCAGAAGATAGCAATATCCCCTGACAGTTTCAAAACAGAGATGAAGGACTGCAACCCTTTTTTTTCTTCTACTTTAATTCTTTTTAAGTTTAGATCTACAAATCATAGTTACAGATCTTAGTTTATTCCTTGTTGTATTTAATTACTTAATCATTAATGACAACATTTTTTAATTACTTACAGTTGAAATTTTACATACAGAGAAACTTTTTTCCTGCAACTAGGAAATCTTGAAATATATTAGTTATTTGGTCTTGATTTCCCTGCAAATGATTGATTATCATTGTATTACATTCTTTCTTCATTAAAGATTTTAATTCCAAGTTTCAAGTCTCGAAAAGAAGGTTACTTGCCTTTAAATTGCTTCAGGAATCATTGCCAAAAACCTGAAGCTTACAACTCTGCTGTTTTGAAATTTTTTTGTGTAAAAAACTTGGTTTTAAAAAAAATCATAATTTTATTAACTATAAAATATTAAAATCATACCTAAGAGACATATCACTACAATTTGATGCTTAAAAATGATCCTCGGATTTTTTTTTCCTCTCTTTTATATTGAACTGAAGATAGGCAGTTTCTTTTTTTTTATTTACTTTTCTTGAGTGTTGAGATTTGAAATATTAGATCTTTGATTATTGAAATTTTCAAAGGTTGGAGGTTTAATCAATTTTGAATTTGGAAGGTGAAAAGTTTTCTAAATTTTTTAATTTGATTATTTTATTTGAGCAATGATACCTTCATGCCGTTTGTAAAAACATATCATAAGCTTTAGATTTTTTTAATTACCTTACTCTACTCCGTCTCACATGTGCATGTATGCTCACATGGGTGATTTTTACAAGACAAAATAATTTTATGAACTTTATTTTTTATATCATATACACTTTATAAATAAATGTATATGTTTATTCATTTGTATATATATGTATATGTTCAATGTTAAAAAATTTAACCAATATTTATATATATACATATATTATATCTTAATAATTTTTAAATGCTACTCATTTTTAAAACACTTATTTTAAATTTTAATTTCAACTTTAAACTTGAAATACAACATTTGCATTTATTTTACTTCTACAATTTTTTTTAAAGAGAAATGAATTTAAAACAATTTGTACGCTCAACAAATAAATCACACATATATATACATTTCTTAGTTTATGATGCTTTTGTAAACTTATTTTATTACATCAATTTTATTTACAATACATTTATTAAATTCCAAAAGGTAAATATTTCATATTCATTCTTATTTTTAAATTTTAAACTCAAGTCATTGTACAAGTCATATTTTTATTGATTTATGGATTCTATCTTTAATGTTTAATATATATAAATAAATACAAATCATATTTAATTCCTTAGTTTAAATTATTTTATAAATTTTGTTTTTAAATCTTTAATTTAGGTCACATATTTATATACATATATTTTATACATCTTCCATTCATGTAGTTTTTTTATCATTTATTTTTGTACACTTTTAAAAAAGAAAAGAATGATTTTAAAAATTTTGGTTACATATTAACAATTAATCACTTTTATTAATATAAGAAAATTTAACTTAAAAATAATATTTTGAAAATTAGTACATTGATTCTTTGAAAGTTAATACATTTCCCAAATATTTTAATATTTTAGAAAACAAACTGCCATTAACTTTTTAAAGCTTTTAAATTCTACTTTACTTTTTAATACATCTTATTTTTAAATTCAGTATTCATTTATAAAATACCTATCCCTAAATTTTATACCAATTCCACTTTAAAATCTAAAAAAATTATTTATTCTGGAAATTATCTAATTAATTCATAAATTAGCAATTTATCTTCAAAAATTAATTTAATTGCCAAATTAACTTGGTAAATTTTCAGGAATGTTACAAATTTGCCCCTAAAAAAATTTCATCCTCGAAATTTGCCAGCGAGAGAAACAAGAATGGATAGATACACAAAGATAGAGAATCGACCCCTAAATCAAGCCGATCATCTATTCTGTATTTGGCTTAACAAATCAGAATATCACTAATAGATATGAGAACAAACTAATTTAATGTTATACAAGATACTCGGGTCACAAGATCTACAAAATGTGCAAGGGCACTGGTTAGTTCGAAGGAATAACTAACCACTCGTAGAATATATCGAGACCCAACGACAGATAAATGGATTTAATCTTCCACAACTCTCCAACACTAGATATGGATTCCAAACTTAAGTCGAAACACCCCAAAATATATATAACTTGTCCCGCTTTGGACTTTGATATACACAAGAAATTACAATAGAATTTTCAAATTTTTGGTTTAATTGAAATTTTTTTATCGATACAATTTACTTAACTTTATATTTTAGTTAACCAATTTATTTCAATTAAAATTTTCAATTTTTTGCTAAGGTAAAAAAACAAAAAGCTGATAGAAATTTAACGAAGAGAATACGAAATAGAGACTTATCTACACGATTCGTAGGGCCACCATCACACCGAAGCTTCTCCTTGCAGCTGCCACGAAGATATCGAAGAATTTGGAAAGAGGAATAAAAGGAGATTGATAAGAAAGATATTTCCGTTGTTGCAGGGCACTGACCATTTATGCTGGTATTTCCCTATCCCCTATCTCGTTCTCTTCTTGCACTCGCACTCATACTCACTATCAGTGAATAGTAAGAGAATTTACTGAGGCATTCGAATGGATATCTTAGGTATTACTCATTCTAGGGTTTACTTCACCCTATCTCTAATGAGCTACTTAATGTGTTATACTCCTGAGCTAAAGTTTTAACCTTCAGCTCCGATACCACTTCTAACGGTCTAGGCTTTTCAACCATCGACAGCGGCCAATCTTGACTGGTAAGCTTTTCAACCATCCCAGCACCGCCGTGGTATAAAATGGAACCCGAAAATTTCTTTTACGGCCAGCCTTTCGACTGTCACGGCTTAGCCTAACCAACCCCGTAAAGAGAACGTGTGGGGGTAAGAGTTTCCTGCTCGCCACCAAACAAAAAACGAGAACCCCCCATCACGTTTCACCTAGATAAGCAAGTCTCATCCGCAAAGCTACGCTTTACACGAAAACAATGCTTTGATCACAAACGATCAACATATGATCATCAACTCACAGCAGCACTTAGCATGCCACACCACCAAATTGGGAATATATCATTGAAAACCTTCAACTACATAACCTCTGAGCTCGTACGTCTTAGAGAAGGGTGTTAAGCTAAGAGAGTAAATTCTCTGCCACCAACAAATATGTATTTGAAAGAAATCGGCTTTATATCCCAAAGTGTAGTGTCAGACACATGACCATACAAGTTTGTTCCGGGTTCGAACGGAACCGAAGTCACTTCCAAAGAAGCCCTTGCAAATCCAGGTATTCACAATCTCGATCGGACTTCCCATAACTTAGGAAATCTCTATACCGACGCGACTCAGTACAGAGACAATCGACGGGTTATCTTTTCGCTCTCGAAAATACCCGGTCTTCAAATGCTATCTATAACGACGTATCACTATTCGGAATGGGTTCCGTGACACAAAGGTCCTCTCCGGGCTAAACTGAATAATGAGCGCAATTTTTAAAAACATATGGATATGGGATTTCAGTTAAGTCACAACTTGTTATCCAAAACTTTCTTTTCAAATGGTTTAAACAAATTACCATTTTAAATCCTTTAAACAAAAAGATTTATTTCACAAAGTTTACCAATTTTGCACAAAGGTTCATCCACGGCTTTTTAAAATAATTTCATTTCAAATTGGATTAACTTACCCAAATCTTTAATTTAAAGATTTAATTCATAACTTTCAAACCATTTCCAATCCAAATCTTTTATATGAAAGATATACTATTTAAAATCCTCTTAGATTTCAAAACAAAGTTTAATAATCTTTCATAAGGTTAAAGTTGATTACCATTACATAAGTTAAAGCCATTCAAGTATAAAACTTGGGTTTGGATTTAAATTTCCAAAACAATACTTTTAAATGGTTAAAAACCCATATAACACCTTTATAACTTATATAATCTTTTTAACCCATAATTTCCAAATCATAGAATTCGATTCCAAATATTGAATTCAAATTTAAATCAAATAATTTAAATTTCAAAAAAACTCAATCAAGTTATTAAAAATAACTTTTATTTTTGAAATTCGTTTTCAAAAGTTTTCAATCCTAATTCCAAAACTAATTTGGATTCGAAAATTAAATCTTTAAAACTATTTCAAAATCTATGACTTAACCCATTTCCTTGTGCAGTCCATATTTGTGTGTGTATAATGTAGTCCAGGGGGTTTTACCCAATGGTGTAACAACATCAATCACACCACAGATTCAAACATAACAATGTCGATAAGCGGTATATCCTATAACGCTTATCTATATACATAGGATCACAGATGGAAAAATATGAATGCATTATAAATAAATACATTACATTCATCACAGCTTGAATTCAAATCACAAAGCATCACACAACAGAGATGGCAAAACAATTCACGGCATTCAATAGAAGACAATCATCCACAATAAGGTTAATTGATCATTTGATTAATTTAAAACTAGATTAATCACTAATTCTGGTTGATTAACATTAATTAATTACAGTTTATGTTAATTAATTATCCTTTAATTATTTGTTAATTAACCCCAATTTATAAATTAATTAATCCTTTAACAATTAATTAATCAACCTTAATTAACGAATTAATTAACCTTTACCAATTAATTTAAATCAAATTTGATTTACAAATTAATCAGTCTTAATTCATTAGATAATTAACTCTTTATTTTAAATAATTAGCCTTTAATTATTCAATTATCCTTCAATTAATTATCTCTGATTAATTAATTAACCCCTTAATTGATCATTGTTTTAATTGATTATTCTTAATTAATAAATTAATTATCCTTAATCAAGAATTAATCTTAATCACTTAATTACTTACATCATTAGTTAATTACTTTTGATTACGTATTCAATTACCTTAATTTAATTAATCTTAACTGATTAGTTATCCTTTAATTATTTCTTGATAAATCATACTTAAATTTGTTAATTAATTTATCTTAATCACTTTTATTAAGTCATTAAGTTCAAGTAATTAATTTCGTTTAACAAATAAATTTAATTTGACTTTTAAAAAAGTTAATTAACCATTTCAACATTCTTTAACAAATCCTTAATATTATTGAGTTAAACTTTCAAAATAAAGGTTTTATGTATATCTATAATCATTTAAAACTTAGTTAATTAAAATATTTTAATTTAAAACCTTCTTAATAAATTTTTAAAACTTAGATAACTTCTAATCTAACAGGAAATTGATTTTTAAACAAAATTTGTTTTAAAAAAAACTTGATTCTTCTTTAAAGTCCAAAACTATTTTGGTATTACAACAGATAACCCAAAAACCCGTTCTACCCAGCAATTTCTCAGTTCTACTCATGCCATTCTTTACTTTACTCGAGTTCTACTTCGAGTCTTCCCTTCGCTGCCCTCTGCTTCGAGTTAGTTCGTGAAACGCTTTGAGTTACTCCCCAGAAAACTTCGTCTTCCCTAATTTTTTTCGAGCAACAACGGATACACACCCCAATCGTGCACGCGTACAAATGCTTGCCTCTCCTCTGACCATCGCTGTCATCACACTCATGTCATCAATGACCTGTCCCATCCTTCTGACCACCCAGGTCCCCTAATTTCACCGTCGCTCGAATTTTAGCACTTCGACTCACACTGTACAAAGCCCATCACCTATAAACCGCTCGTATTCACCAACCACGACCCCAGAACCGACGCGAGCCTGGCCGAAGCTTCGCCATACTTCGACGATCCACCTCCCCCCATCGCGATCGCCCAGAATATCTTGTTGACGATGCAATCTTCCCCAAACCCAACGTTGACTAAGTAAGGTCGTTACACCCTAATTCTAGGTCGTCCGTCCACCACATACCTCGAGAACCCCTTCGGCCATTTTTCCCGAGACCGTGCATCATCACCCTGCCTCCAGGAGCAACAGCGACCGCCTAAGCTCACATGATCGCCGTAAGTTGCAAAAAAATAATTTTCAGTTTAACTCGTTTTTTTGGTCAAATATCCACCTAAAAATTCTAAATTGATTATCAAAAATCATAATTATGAATTTCAAATTTGTTCATATAATCAAAACCCATAATTAAATCACTTGATTTTTCTACTTTATGTTAGTCATCACTGACATTTTCATTTTCTGGAATTCTTATCAGTTGATTCTATCTAGAATTATTTTTAAAATTCGAATCTAAGTATCCTTAACAATTTCTCTTTAAAGGTTAAGATTTAAAACAGCTTGGATATTTAGATTTGAATTTTTGTAGGAAATCCTGTTGTTCATTTTACAACAGAGATGTATCTTTATATTCACACAGTCACATATATGTTATCTTCAGATTCCTTCACTAAAGTCAATGATGTGAAAATAGACTCAGGATCTAAAAGTTTTGCTCACATTGTTCAGAAAGAGGGAAGGTTATTGATTTTTCTTTCTTATGTTCTTGAGCCTGTATACATATATCAGAGGTATATATAACCTGATGGACACACAAGCATACACAGGAATTACAGAATAAATTCATGCTATAATCCAAACATCTATCATCCATGCAAACAATTTCACCCTCGAATTAACACACATATCAAAGTATAACACAAATCTAACTGAATTTGGGATAGTTTGCTCACCTTTTTTTTTCCAGAAGATAGCAATATCCACTGACAGTTTTCAAAACAGAGATGAAGGACTACAACCCTTTTTTCCTTTCTACTTTAATTCTTTTTAAGTTTAGATCTACAAATCATAGTTACAGATCTTAGTTTATTCCTTGTTGTATTTAATTACTTAATCATTAATGACAACATTTTTTAATTACTTACAGTTGAAATTTTACATACAGAGAAACTTTTTTTTCCTGCAACTAGGAAATCCAAAAATAGATTAGTTCTTTGGTCTAGATTTCCCTACAAATTATTGATTATTATTGTATTACATTCTTTCTTCATTAAAGATTTTAATTCCAAGTTTCAAGTCTCAAAAAGTAGGTTACTTGCCTTTAAACTGCTTCAGGAATCACTGCCAAAAACCTGAAGCTCACAACTCTGCAGTTTTGAAATTTTATTTGTGTAAAATACTTGGTTTTAAAAAAAAATCATAATTTTATTAACTATAAAATTTTAAAAACATACCTGAGAGATATCACTTCAATTTGATGCTTAAAAATGATCCTCGTATTTTTTTCCTCTCTTTTGTATTGAATTGAAGATAGGCAGTTTCTTTTTTTTTCTGATTTTTAATTTTCTTAAGTGTTGAGATTTGAAATATTAGATCTTTGATTACTGAAATTTTCAGAGGTTGGAGGTTTAATAAATTTCGAATTTGGAAGGTGAAAAGTTCTTTGAAATTTTTAATTTGATTATTTTATTTGAGCAATGATGCCTTCATTCCATTTGCAAAAACATATCATAAGCTTTAGATTTTGTTAATTATCTTACTCTATTCCATCTCACATGTGCATGTATGTTCACATGGGAGATTTTTACAGGACAAAATAATTTTAGAAACTTTACTTTTTATATCATATACACTTTATAAATAAATGTATTTGTTTATTCATTTGTATATATATATATATATATATATATATATGTATGTATTATGTTCAATGTTAAAAGAATTTAACCAATATTTATATATATACATATGTTGTATCTTAATAATTTTTAAATGCTACTCATATTTAAAACACTTATTTTAAATTTAAATTTCAATTTTAAACTTGAAATACAAAACATTTGTATTTATTTTACTTTTAGAATTTTTTTAAAGAGAAATGAATTTAAAACAATTTGTACACTCAACAAATAAATCACACATATATATACATTTCTTAGTTTATGATGCTTTTGTAAACTTATTTTATTACATCAATTTTATTTACAATACATTTATTAAATTCCAAAAGGTAAATATTTCATATTCATTCTTGTTTTTAAATTTTAAACTCAAGTCATTGTACAAATCATATTTTTATTGATTTATGAATTCTATCTTTAATGTTTAATATATATAAATAAATACAAATCATATTTAATTCCTTAGTTTAAATTATTTTATAAATTTTGTTTTTAAATCTTTAGTTTAGCTCACATATTTATATACATATATTTTATACGACTTCCATTCATGCATTTTCTTTTATCATTTATTTTTGTACACTTTTAAAAAAGAAAAGAATGATTTTAAAAATTTTGGTTACATATTAACAATTAATCACTTTTATTTATATAAGAAAATTTGACTTAAAAATAATATTTTGAAAATGATTACATTGATTCTTTGAAATTTAATACATTTCCCAAATATATTTAATATTTTAGAAAACAAACTGCCATTAACTCGTTAAATCTTTTAAACTCTACTCTACTTTTTAATACATCTTATTTTTAAATTCAATATTTGTTTATAAAATATTTATCCCTAAATTTTATACCAATTCTACTTTAAAATCTAAAAAATTTATTTATTCTAGAAATTATCTAATTAATTCATAAATTAGCAATTTATATTAAAAAATTAATTTAATTGCCAAATTAATTTGGTAAATTTTCAGGAATGTTACAATAAAAGAGAAGAAGAGAAAAAGGTAAATCTTATTATTATAAATCTAAATTTCCAATCAATTCAAATCCCCTCTCAGATCAGTAATTCCAATGGGCATATATATACATATTTTCGAGATAGAAAGGAAAGGAGTCAATTAAAGGAATGGATTTAAATTTAGGAGAGTTGAAAAGCTAGGAAAGTGAGTGGGAAATTATATAATTTATATATACCAATAAATTTATGTCATTTATGTCCTTGAAAGATCTATTGAATTGTAGGCTTAAATAAATGTATGTAGTTGAAATTTCGCCTACATATTCTGTAAGTTAGTTAATTGGAATGGAATGGTGTATGTACCATAATCTAGAAACTTGGAAATTAGTCCATAAATTTTTTAAATTAGAATGTTGACAAGATTGTTAATTTATTCCAGATTTATGATAATTGGGTTATAACTATTTAATATTTATAAGGATTACCCTAATTTTTGATTTGGAATGTAAATTTTATGATATAATTTATTGGGAGCATTGAAGGTACAATTTAGTTGTATCTATTTCGATGTAAACTTCCATAAATTACCTTACCTTACAACTATGTATACAAAGTGCATAACTTGGAATAATAAGGAATATATCAAAATGAAAGAGATGTGTAAAGTATGTATTCTTCTCCGTAGTTGGCACTATCTATTTCAATAATAGAATAGAGATGATTCCTTGTAATTTTAAATGAAGTAAAAGTCTCCTTTTTAGGTAGTTTATGGATAACTATGAAGGTAATCCTCTTTGGGAAGGATAGCTCCAATATACTGAAATGTAGAAATGTATGTTCATTACAGAAGATACATACAAGTGTGTATTTTGGAATTAAAAAGCATGGGAATTAAATAGTTAAAATAGGAATATGCACACACTTACACACATGTATAACTGCACCTACCAATAAAAATATAAATATGCATAGGGTAATGAATAAAGCATAATAAATAAATATATATCAATACTCGTTTTAGTTATAATTAGGACGACTCAATATTAAGCATAGTAAATCATAGGACTAGGAGGTTGTAATAGAAAAGAGGAAGTAACTTCAAAAATTGTGAACAGTGATTGTAAGTTTAGTGGGCAATAAATGTGTAATTGATAGGGAGTTGTAGAAATTAAATTGGGATATAAATGCATTTAATAGGATATATTAAAAATTTAATATGACATTTATGGAAAAATAAAATAAGCATGATAAGTTGAATTAGAAATGAATAAATAAACGTCATTGGTGATTTTCCAATTTAATATTAAATGACCATGTATTGTAGACAATTGACAATTGTGGGACATAAAAAGGAAACGAAAAATGTGGGAAATAAGCCTATAAGATAGGAACAGGTTCGCAGCATATAAGTAATTTAATACTAATAAATAAACTTAGGGGCCAATATAATTTCCTTATTAGAAATTATATGGCCTCTAGAATACATTTAAAACAAGCATAAATTAGTGGGCCTTGCCTAATATTTAGATTTAGAATAAATGGCTTGGTTTAGCATGAGTTAGGATGCAAGTTAAGTAGAGTTACACAACAGAAGGTTGCTTTCACCTAGAGCTTGGCAGTAGTTGTATATATGTACTACTCATGTTGGACATCTCCAAATTTAGGACCTATGGGGAAGGAATATACATTCACTTATAAGTATGAGAAAATATACCAAGGGTTCACCTCAAATTTGAACTATTAAATGGCTTAGTGCCTTTAGAGATGTAAAAGGGTTTACTTCGAGGTGGATTGTATTGAATGACCATTGGATCTGCCTTCTCTCTTTATAAGATGTCTTAAATAACCTATGGAAGTGCTTAATAAAGGGTCTTCTTCATTTCTAACAAGAGTTATTAGGTAACTGGAGTAGACATTTTCCTTGACTTATATTAGGTAAGTCTAAACAAGATCTTGGCTGTGGAGGTCAGTAGACTATGTTTGCATCGTTGATAAACTGATATTTAGAATTAAGGCTGGCATACCGGCTAGGACTACCAACGGTCCCGAGCAATTGTTAGCAAAGACTTGGGCTATACTTTGATGTTTTCACTTTCTACTAGTGTAGAATCCGTATGGGATATGAAAAGTCCTCAAAGTCCTTAAAGTTTTATTAATTGTTTTTTGTCAATGGTTGGATAGTTAACCCTTAAATAAGTCTTTGAGATGCATTAGTACTACTTTTAATTAAACCATAAAGCCATATCTAGGGGTTTACCGACCTTTGTAGCTAAGTAATGGTTGACTAGCGATTACATTACAAAGGACCTGCTTTGGGGTTGAGGTATTAAATGGTCGTTGGGTCTGCTCCTCCCTATTCAAGAAGTATTAAGTGGTCGAGATTTTCTTTTGGGTAGTACTATGTTTATATATAGTTATACCTTTGGGAAGGTATGATATATCGTACGTGCATTTACTTAAACGGTTTATCCGTGAATAAGAGACATAACACTTAAATAGAAATAAATTGGCATAACTATGTTATGAAAATATGTAATTTACCAGTCACCAGAACATTGTTTTGATGCCCTCCTCATTATAATCCACATGATAAATTTAGAGGGTCAATCTACTGGTGCAAGATGGGAATGTTAGATGGAGAAGTCTTCTCATTCATGCTTGGCATTTACAAGGCAAATAAATATCCTAAGAATGATATTGGTTCCACAGTATTAGCCTTAGTCCTTATATATGTTCTATCATATTTTTCTATTCATAATTTTTACTCAATTTTGTTATGAATTTATGCAGGTAGCTCTCTGATATACTTATGTTTATTTTATGTTTCCAAAACTAACAATCTATACCGCAATTGGACTTGGGTTTTGATTTAGATAGCGTATGTTGGGCTTGGTGATTTTTTCTGTTTTTGTAAATTTGGAAGTTCCTTTTTAAATTCTTTCTAAGAGGTGGATAAATAGAAATGGTACTTGATTGAAATTGGGTAAAGAGAATAGAAGGGCAAGAATGCCTGGTAAGGAAGATAAGAAGAATATTCTCGTACAAGAAAAATACAGGGAGAAATAACCGAAATAAATTTATACATATTCCTTTCCATGTTAATAAATAAAATCTCAATAATTAAAGCAGTATGCAAATGCACTGTAATGAGTCAGTGGGGAAAATAATAAAAAAGGAAAAGAGCTATATAAGAGGAAGCAACTTGAAGGCGGTTTAGGTACGATAAATTTTAATAGTAGCAAGATTAGGAAATTTGAATAGGAATGATTTAGGAATTTACATTAAATGTTAGTAATCTAGTTAGGAACTATGTAGGAAATTAGAGGCAGAGTCAAAGAAAATGGAAAATTTCCATAACTATGTGTAGCAATTGCATATATCTTTTAGAAGTTTGCTTCATAGGCAATTAGAATATCCACTAAAGTTGAAAGCGAAAATAGCATGAGTAGTAGAAAAATAGTAGAGTGGAATTTATCATTGTCTACTCCAGTTTTCATTGTTTAAAATTATAGAAGATGTTTAAAAAAAACTGATTTGGTATGGCAATTGAATTTTCGAACGCAATAAATATTTTGGGTAAAAAATTCACTTTTTTAAGCAAGTCTTTGTTATCGAAAGTCCGGGATACCCCAAGGTATACATCATCTTATCTCTGTTAGGACTCCGATCCTCATAAGAAATCTCAATGAAATCCTCAAATTTTGGTACTGATCGAAATCATTCGATTATTGCAATTTAATTTGGCTTCGTATTTCGTTACCAATCCATTCTGAATAAGATTTCAAATTCATTAAAATCAAGGGCAAAGAGACTGATAGGGAATTGGTAACAAGAATACGAGATAGGAGTGTCTCTACATCGTAGACAAAGGTTTGCAGGGCCACCAGTTGGATTCTTTACGCAAATGGGCTCGTCGACAAATTCAGGTTCAAGTTTTAATTCATTTATAGTTTGTTGGGAGATAAAGCTATGTATAGCACCCGTGTCAAACAAAACTCTGACAATTCTATCATAAATAATAAGGTTACCTTCTAAAACTCCTTTTCCTTTATTTGATTTAGAGGTTAAAGGTTTATATGTGATCACATACACCTTTGATACTCGAGCTTTCTTCATCTCTGGGCAAACTTTAACTTCGTGTCCTAGTTTCTAATAGTAATAGCATTTCCTGGGTGTTGTTCATACAGATTGATCCCTCTTTGGTTTCTTGCAACTGTTTGAATAATGGCCTTTCTCCAAACAATTAAAACATGTAACACCTTCTTGGCCTGTCTCTCCTGATCATTCTTCTTCTCCTTGCCCTGCCACGGTTTCTTTCCTCCGAACTGCCTTTTCTTCCAATTCGGATTGCTTGTATTCCCTTTCTCCTCTGAAACTTCCTGCTCATCCAGGGTAGCATATCTGTAGCCTATATCTATCAGATCTGAAAAGGATTCCTTAAGACGTGAGCAGTCATCCTTTCATGGAATTTCTTGCTCATTCCATGAATAAACCTTTCATTTTTCTTTAAAGGTGTGTTTACTAGCCCCGGACCAAAACGAGATAATTCGTTGAATTTATTTAAGTACTCCTCAAATGACAAACTCCCTTGCTTCAAGTCCATAAACTCTTGGTACATTCTAGAGATGCCAGCAGATGGCATATAGCATTCCTCAAACACTTCCTTAAATCGTTCCCGCGAGAATTCATCTTCTGGCTCATCCACTATAACTGTCTCCCACCAAGCTAGAGCTTCCTCTTGGAGTTGCCAAGAAATTATCAATCGCATTTGATCGTCTTCCAACTTTAATCCTCTAAAAATTCTTTCACACGATCTGATCCGGGCTTGTGCTTCAACAATAGACTCCTTGCCGGTGAACGGCTTTCCACTAAGTCTTGAGAAACTTTTACATATATCAGCCAGATTCGGCTGAGGCTGAGTAGGTACTACTGCTTCTGTTGTTGCGGTGACTTGACCAGTTGTAGAGGTATTTCCCTGTCCCCTAGCTCGTCCTCTTTTCCCGCTCATTCTCAATATCTGTAAATAATAAGAAAACTTGATTTAGGTATACATACGAGATATCTTAGGGAATATCAATCGATAAAAGAAATAGACCAAGAAATTTTAGGGTTTTGGTCTTTCGGGTTATACTCATTCTAGGTACACCCTATCTTTATTGAGCCACCTAATGTGTTATACTCCATAGCTAAAGTTCTTACTCAACCTAAATCTCTGATACCACTTGTCACGACCCAAAATCCAACAATTGAAACTCGACATCAAATACCTCACTTGTATTCGATTGCCGAAGATTCAAACGTTGAACTCCAGTTCGGATGGAGCTTATAACAACATTAGATGAATATAAATAGCAGAAACAAAAGAAGATTTCATTAATCAATACCACAGATACAACATCAGATTACAACATATAACCATTATCATAAGAGATTCATTTATACATGATAAAATAACAAATGATAACACCAAAGCGGAACCACAGAATCTTCAAAAAGAAAGAGCGAGAAACCAACCAAGCACCACCTTCCAAACTTTGAAGCTTCCAAAACTTCAAACCAAAAGCTTGCCAAAATACGACGGCTCACAAAAGACTTCTAGATCCAAGCTAGCTCCTAAACACGGATAACCTACTTCTAGGCTGTCCGTGTGGAAATTATGGAGACCCATAGTTTAGGAAGGGAACGATATACTCCGGGTCAATCATGGGGCTATGAGTAAACAAAAATAGTTGTTTGTATAAAATAGTTTATAAAAGAAATCCGTTCATTCTTTTAGAAAATGAAACTACCATAAGGCCTCCTGGCACACACACAATGCAATCGCACACTTAGGGGAGATTTCTCCTTATGTTAGTAAAAAATGCTTAATACGAGAAAATTCTTTTGATATTATTATTAGTGCATGGCGTAGAAAACATTTCGAAAATATAATATTAATCTTAGCCAGCATATGTACCATTATACTATGCCCACTATTGCTACCATTTAAGAATGACGGTTTATATAACTAAAACCGTACAGGGTTTGTATTGGTGATTGGATTGCCAACAAATGGTCAGGCTAAGGAATTTCCTATGCCACATGGGTACGCCTTTAGAGGACGTCTCGAGAACCTACCCGGATCTCTGCCAACACAAGGCCGGGTTACCTCTATAACTAGGTAACTACTACACGAGCATGCTATCCCTCGGTTGTTAGCGGCCTTTATCCGAGGGCCCTCAACCACAAAGTAATAAATTTGTAGGAACCACATAATTTAAATATCTGGGCTCCATACCATGATATCACCTTTTTCCAGAATGGAATAGATGTACCCTAAAGGGCGCGACCCTCATAAACTTGCCTCATCTTTCCTGTGTCGACCATTTTCGAGGCGCGAGGTCCGATGAGGTCTCGTCCACAAAGCTACGCTTTACGTAAAATCCGTTTTTTGATCAACAAATAATCAGCAACACACGACAGCACTCAGCATGCCACACTACCAAATTGGGAGTATATCACTGATAACCATTAACTACATAACCTCTGAGCCTGTATGTCCCAGAGAAGGTTGTTAAGCTAAGAGAATAAATTCTCCGTCATCAAACAGTAGAGTTCAGCTTTATATCTCAAAGTGTAATGTCAGATATATAACCATACAAGTCCGTTCCGGGTTCGAACGGAACCGAAGGCAATTCGTCCAATAAACGAAGAAGCCCTTGCAATCCGGGTATACACAATCTCGATCGGACTCCCCATCACATATGGAGATCTCTATACCGGAGCAAGTCAGTGTAGAGTCATTCGACGGGTTATTCTATCATTCTCGAAGACACCTAGTCTTCACCACCGTCTTCAAATGTTATTCAGTTCATCATATCAGTATTCGAAATGGGTTATATGACACAAAGTCTTCTCCTTGCCAACCCAAATAGTGAGCGCTTAATTTAAAAATTCATGGATATATGATTCACAAAGGTTCACCATTAAGGTTTGTTAACCCGCCTTTCGGCAAGGCCACAGATAGACGGATTTAATTAAAACAAGTTCATGATTATCGAGGCTGAAATATGATGGATTCGGTTCAAATGGATGGTGTTCACTTAGATAGGTGATAGGTCATTTGGTCGGAATGAAGTGATTCGAAGTGTTTGGAATTCGACCTTGTGGCTCGGCCGTTCGGCATGGCAATGTCCGGTCGAGGTATGGAAGTTCAGGAAGATCATTTGGTTGTGGCTCGGCATTGCCGCTCGGCATTGGATGTCATTCGGCATCGTACCTCGCTTTGGAAGTCGCTCGGCATTGGATGTCGTCCGGCATCGTGCCTCGCTCGGCATTGGAAGTCGCTTGGCATTGGATGTTGTTCGGCATCATACCTCGCTCGGCATTGGATGTCGTTCGGCATCGTACCTCGCTCGAAATTGTACCTCGCTCGACATTAGACGTTGTTCAGCATTGAGCATCGCTCGGCATCGAGGGTCGTTTGGCATCATGGGTCGCTCGGCATTAGACATCGCTCGGCGTTGTGGTTCCACTACACCAGAAAGGCGAATTAGGCAGTGCTTAGGGCCGTATCTAATGCCATTAGGCACGGCCGTATGTCGTATCAAATGAAAGCGTGTTTATTCATTAGATACGACGGTGGGCCGTATCTAATTGGTGAATTAACATTCGTGGTTTTACTAAGCAATGGGTGCCAAAGCAAGTGATAAACATAAACACAGACCACAAAGTAACACAATGGAATGCGGTGGTGGTGACACCACTGAAAATAAGGTGTAGCAAGATTAATTTCCATAGCAAACTAACAGAGGAAAAAAAATATAACTGAGAATACAAACAAAAGGATACAAAAAGAAACACAAAGCACTGCAAAATAGACATAAAATATTAAAACGTAGTCCAAGTTTATCAATACAAGCACAATACAAGAAATGTCATGGCTAGTCTGATTCACAATAATAGAATATTATTGTAGCACAAAAATTAAAGTGCAACACTACGGACACAGACGATAAAGATAAAAATGAAAACCATATAGAAATAGAAATAGTCCAGGTAGTGATAGGCTTTGGAGGTGGTAAAGCATCTGCAAAAAACACAAAATATTTTAGCACATATAATGGTGATGATCAAATCAGAACTGAAAAAATATATACATTGCAACAAGTAGTAACGATGCTAGTGGTGCATGAAATACAAAAGTGGATGAAGCTAGTCACTTTGTCAAGTTAAATAATAACATATAGCTCAATAAGAAAAGTGATGATGCTGATGAATAATCTAGTACTTTAGTTCAAAACAACAGCTGAATATTTAAGCTTCATACCTAACAGACATACCTAATGCTTCTACACATGAAGTTCAACATACTATTAAATCAATATGTCATCCATCAAGCAAAATTGGAATATGAAAACTAAAGTGGATAAAATGTCAAAAACTAGTGACCAACACAACATGAGGCAACTGAAAGTAGTAGTGTAGATGGAGAGGCTTAATTCCTTGGAGACTTAGAAAAATGCCACAGTTGATTTTATTAATTTTAATGCTAATATAACTTCCAATATCATCTCCATCGCTAACTCTCCCAACCTATTTGCGGTTTAAGAAACATAGAAGAAGGGAAACTTTTTGTTTCTCACTCAATTCCTGAGCACGGTCACTTAACCACAAAAAAAAATTTCAAATTTGTCCTTGAGAATAAAGATAGTCCTCTTCAAATTAACAAATAAATTTCATCTCATCACTCCACATTTGACGATCTCACTTCTGCTTCTAATCTTATCCTAAAAACTTCAATTCAACTCATTCATCAAGTGTAGCCATCCCATCCTCTTATTCAAAAACCTCTGTTACGTCCTACTTCTGTGCATAGTGGCAATGTGCACATTGATAATGTACACACTTCCATGCATATTCAGTTTCAATACGAAATGCAACAGTTTGTCCCACACTGAACATTAAACAACATTCATCACTCATTTCAGTCAATCACACACTTATTCACATTAATCTGCTACTAAGTGTCAATAGCTTTTAGGCGCTCGGTCCATTTCTTCTTCAGCTAAGTTTTTAGTCCCTTGGTTTTAAAAATGCAGCTATCCATGAATAATCTAGTACTTTAGTTCAAAACAACGGCTGAATCTTTAAGCGTGAAATTTAGATATGCTATGTACTGTGTTAACTTAACGCTTCTCTTGACCTATACTTCAACTTGCCACAAACTACCACAATTCTGCAACTCCCATATTCTCCTCCTACTAACCACTGCCTCTGAACAGTCATCAGCATACAACTACTAATATCGACCAACTTCTGCTACCTTGCAATCACCACTCCACTGATTTCATCATATCCACTCCTCATCATTTCTCCAGCACCCTTTTCCCACACTGCTTACATAACCTCCACTATACTGATTGTTGTCACATACAACATCACAAACTACTTCTGACCACTACAACTCCATCAATTCCATACATCATCTTCACAAAACTGCTGCCCAACTACTGCATTGCAAACACACTGCAGTACATCACCCTTTTCTGCCTGCTCTGACCATATCTGCACTCTCTACCTTACATACACATCAAATACAGAAACTGCCCTAAAAATATACATATCACATCCCTATCACTTCCGCCACTTACCCAACTGCTGCTACATTGCATGTTCAATCTAGTCTGTGCATACAACTGCCCATACTTCTGCCTTGCACACAACCCACATCAGTTCTACCAATAACATCCATCTACCCTTACAAAACTTCACTTCATCTATGCTCATCACTGCAACACCCTTCACCATCACCACTGCCTCATCACCTTTTCCACTGCTCCTCCACCTCCTTGCTGTAAAAATCAACATCTGCTACATCCACACTCAAAAAAACCCCTACAACCCTTGTTGCCTGTCAAACACCTCCATATCCGTCGCCACACTGTTGCATCCCTCTATCAAGTCATCTTCACAGCGCAGTCACACAATACCATCCCCTCCTTACCGCTGAACCTTCCAGCTCCTGCACCTCCATACACTCTGCCCAAACACTAACCTCCAGCAACACATTACTAAACTGCCCATCCACCCATCTCTCACTGCAAACTCGAACAACATCATATATAAACAACCTCCTACATATAAGACAATTCCTATCCACCACACCACCTTCGACCACTCTCAAACAAACAACCTGAACTCCTCGAATCAAATCACTCACGTGAACCACCATCGAACTCGGAAGCACCTCGAAACTGCAACACTGCAATCGCCTCTTCGAATAGCAAACGCCGAATCAACCTACCTCTACGATCGCAACGCATCAAAAAACTGACAACCTTACTACAACATTCACGCAACTCCCCTCTTCCTGTGCCTGTATCCTCGCTGACCATTGCCACAGTGTCAACCCAATCACCAACAAAGAAAGAATTAAGAATTCGGATGTGGAACTAGCATTGGTTGCAACGAGAATTTGTTTTGATTGAGAAGTTTGGGTTAAGAAATTATGGAAATTTTGATTCTGAACGTTGTTAAGGAAGTATTGCTCGTTTTACGTTTGGGTTAAGAATTTTTTTTGTGCAGGAACTTTTCTCTTTTTTTAGGCTTTTAAGTGTCGCTCATTTGGGCTGGCGTGGGTTTAATTTTTTTTATTGTGTTTTATTTAGTTCCCATTTTGTTTTAGTCCATTTATCTTCTTATCCTTTCATCTCTTAAAATAAGAAATTTGCTTTGTTTAGGGTTTTGTTTTCCTAGAATAAAAGGAGAATTTATTTTGACCACACCATACCTGTTTCAGATCCACCACAAACCATACCACCTTCCATAAACCATACTTGTTTCAGACTATCTCCATTACTAACATACCACTACCATTACTAACATACCACTACCACACTTGTTTCAGACTCCTCCACAAACCATACAACATCTCACTGTTCTAACTCTCCTCAAAACAACTCTCTGCCTTCCCCTACCACTTCCGTGCATATCAGGTGCACAAACACTCAAACAATCCTACCCCTTGCCACTTTCATCAAAAAATTCAACTCCTCAAATCGGTGCATTCCAATCCTCTACTTGCACGACTACCACATCACCTTACCACCTTGATTACTGCCAATATCACTGCAGCACCCTCTGCCTTGCCTACTTTTGAACATCTAAACCACCCTACCATTCACTCCTATTGATGTGCACGTAAGTGTGCATATTTTTACCACCATATTTATTCTATTTAAATTAAATAAATGATCATATTGGGTATTTTAACTTGTTTTAACCAAAATTCATATTAATTCCAAATTTTCACATATTCATCTTCATATAAGGGCAAAATGGCCATTTGTGCGCGTATATTAATTTGAAAGAATTTAATTGGAAATTTCTATAATATTTTGTAGGAATTTAGCTTCTCATATTAGTGGATTCATGAAGAAACATGCATGCACAAAATGAATATAAAGGAATGAAGATGGAAATAATTCAAAGTGAAGATCATGGAGGACCCCACCTACCCACCTACCTTAATGTACAAATTAAAGGCTAATGCACATGCTTATGGAGCTAATGGTTTCATGTACATTTAATGGGGGATTAAGACATGTTAATGTTTACTTGGCCTCCACACTTCCTAAGGGGCATTTTGGGTACTCCCCAAAAATATGCATTAGGGTTTCCAACTTGTATAAATACCCCTTATGTTTCATGTAGCCATCTTCCTCTTAGTTAGTTTTAGTTTAGAAAATAAATCAAATCTCTCTTTCTTTCCATAGCTACTTAGCCATTTCTTCTCTTATGTAATTTTTTTTTATGCAGTGTTAATTATTGTTTCTTTTTAGTTACATGTTCATTTCCTTTTATGCAAGTAGTGTAGATTTTCCTTTATGCAATTAGAATAGTTGTCTTTTCCATTACCTTTCATTTTCCTTTCCTTTTGATTTCATGTTGCTTTCTACATTTGTTGATTTGATAACAAATAGGAGAGCTTAATCCCTACAATTTAGGGGTAATGAAGCTCTCTGGTATATAGATGCAACATTTTGATGTTTATGCTCTCTTTTTGTGCTTTAATGGAAACACTTGAAGTGGTTTAATGATGTTGTTTAGCTTTGAATTTGATAGTCTATGTTGTTCATAACAAATAGGCTATGCTTAAACAAACATAACACAAATTGCCTCTTCATCTAAATATGATTATGGCAAAGAAGTGAATGTTGAAATTGAAATTTGATAGCCTATATTTCTAAACAATAGTTAATAGGCTATGCTTAAAATAGATTTTTATTTCAACTTTATTGTCATATTTCATGAGAGTTAAATGTGTATTAGTGGTTGTGTTATAGTTTGATGGTTTATATTGAGCTAATTAATAGCACAAATATAGCATACTTATGATAAGACATCAACTAATTCACTAATGACAAGAAAAGGGAGATCATAACTTCATTTTGTTGATTTATATGATCTAGAGAGTGGATTTATCTCTAAATTGTTCTTTTAACTCTCATATTTTTATCATTTTCTTTTGCTAGTTTCTTACATTTCTAGCTATTCACTCTCGACTTCGGTATAATTTGATTGAATAGAATTTTAAAATCATCAATTCCCTGTGGATCGACCCGTATTCGCCGCGTGCTACATTCGTACACCGTGCGCTTGCGGTATAAATTTTATTTCAAAATTCGTTCAACGGTTTTCTAAACCGATAGAATTTCCGTCGACGAACACCTATGAACATCAAACTCCTATATATCATCTGCTGCAAGCATCCATCTTCTCTTTTGTTACATTTCAGTCATCACAGCAAGACTGTCACTGCACTGCATACATACCGTTTCACTGACATTTCATCTCCATATCTATCATACCACCTGCCTGCGACTTAACCCTGACTGCAACCCTCCATATCTGTCATATCTTCATTCACCACTGTTACAGACTGCTACAACCATCTCAGTTACAAGCATCATCATTCACAACCATTTCTGCTACAATAACAACCCCAGCTTTCTACCAGTTCAACAAAAAACATATCCACCATACCCTACAATCACCGCCCACTGCTACATACAATAACTGCTTGCCTAAACATCAATTTGGCATAAATATCAACTCTGGCACAATACTACCAAGTTAAACACTACAAAGTGCAACCATTTATCCACTACACTTCAACCCTGCCAACATTGCACTGCCATCTACTTGCTTCTGCTGAAATCACTGAACCACGGTATAGCCACAGCAATTTACCTAACCACTTGTAACTACTCCACCAAGCAACAACAATCTCAAACTCGACTTCTACCTACACCACAAACAAAACTCCAATTGTCGAACGTGATTTTACGATCAAATAAACTACTCGGATAACAAATTTATAAACACATAGATCATACTAAAATTAATATGATGGTTTTATTCATATGTCTATTATAAGTAATTACATGGATAAAGTTTATATACCTACATAAATGCAAATATTATGTAGTTTTAAATGAATATCACTACTGACACCTAATCACTACTGAAATAAAAAAATAAAATATTACATTGGAAATAACCACCGTAAATTTTGGTCATAGGATATATTCATACTGACAAATAAGCTTTATTTTCATAGATCTTCAGTAAAATCGATTATACATAGCAACATCTATGAAACTAGGTTTGAAAATATTTGTCGGAACGACAAAGCTTGGTTTGAACAACTTTTTAAAAAAAAATGCAAATTAACACCCAAAATAAACACACTAAAATCAAACAACAAATAATTCGAAGCATACCTACTAAAGATATCGAATCATAATCTTCGGATGGCACACATACCCACCCACTCCAACATCAATAAAGGTCTCTACAAATTGATGATTTATTTTGTTGGTTCTCTCATCCGGTAGCAGTATATTGTCCAAAACCAATTTTTCATGTGTGGATGGTATAGATTTCCCATGGATTTTGGACGATGTAGAATCTCGACATACAATACCTATTGCAATAAAATTTATTGTCTAGATCTATCCCACAAAATAACTGTATCGAAAACAAGTAAGAATAAAAAGCAACTAATAAATACCTGTTGCTATTTTGTCTAGATCAGAGTTGAGGATTTCACATTTTTGATTGTTCGCCACATTGGTTGTATCCTGGGATTGAGAAACAACGAATTTAGAAGCATTGAGTTGTGTGTTGTGTTCTCCTTGTTCTATGTTTCCCACCATGTTGATCAGAAGCTCCATTTGCCAAGACAAATTTCCCACTGTACTCTCCAAACTTCCCACCGTACCCTCCAAACTTCCCATCCTCATTTTCAACTCAGCATTGTCTCCACAAACATGTTTCAATCGTTTATGTGCAATAGCAGAAGCCTTAATATTAGTCTTTGGTATGACGGTCCCAACTCCGCGGCTCCAACCCCTTGTATCCTTTCCCATCACTTGTGATACGATATCTTCATCCACTGTCAATTTTTCTTCATCACTATCGGTGATCTTTTCCTTCAATTTCGCAATTTGATCCTGAGATTGCATAATACGTATATGAATAATGAAAATATATGTATGTATACATGTTCTGAAAACTTAAGTTCCAAAACTGTTGCTGGCCATCTGTGGTGAAATGACTCAGTTATAAATGACCCTAGCGTGTATGTGTCTATATGCATATGTGTGTATGCTGTTATTGCTGTGTGTATTAATATAAAATTATACTTATGTTAATGCTTATGTTAATGAATACAAGACTGTTAATTCATGTACACACGGAATTGAAATTGTACTTGTATGAATTTATACCAGACTGTAGATATTCATATGCTTATTCCTATATATATACCTGAAATTGTACTTGTGTAAAGATGGTACACAGAGAACTAAAAATTTAACTTACGAAGTACGAAGAATTGGCATCTGATATGCTACAATCTTTTTTCGTGTGTGTCTTCTCCCATACATGACGACGGTAGATATTTGCAGATGGATTTGCAATGATCTGCAATATATAAAATATGTTAGTTGTGATTTTTACCATTTTTGAAAAAAAATGAATATAACTTACCATTTCATGTTCTACTCTGGCGTGACTTTTACGGCCTACATGGTGAGCATAACTGAGCAATGATCTATTTTTTTGACTAACTCCCTTACTTCGCTCGCTTCAGGCGTTGCTTCATTTTTTATGAACTCGTTCCAATCTTCTTGAGCAATTGTAGGTGGACAATTTTTCATCCGTTCTTCGTCATTGTCGAAAGTGTCATAAACACTTACTCTCATTTTTTTTGTGCCTCCTAAAAGCCTAGACATTCTTTTTAAAAAAATTCCTTTGAAAGCGGTTCGAGCGCTTACATTTTCTGCAAAAGGTAAATACATAAACAAAACAGTATAGATATGTCTGTATGTAATACATGTTAAGACTTAAGATCGTCACCGTTCATTTGTAAACTGGATTCAAGTAGACTTAATAAAAAGAAAACAAAAGAAGCAATTCTATCAAATAATAGAGCCAACTGCCGACCTAAGCAAGTTAATCAATTCTATCAGACATACCACCAATTGGTTCCAAACATCGTCCTTATATGTACCGGGTACTTTGTTCCAACTTATGTATGATATCGGCACATGAGCTCTTACTAGTTTACCCAGCATAGTGGCGATTTTTCCAGCGTTTTCTGAGACTGGAATACCATGTAAGTTTTGATCAACTATTTGTTCTTCTGAACATGATGAATGTGATGATGCTGGATTTTGTGACATAGTTTCCTGCACACGGTTAAATAACCATTATTGATTTGTAACAGTCTAGAGTAGAAGTTGGGAAACATTTATTTACAGTCTGTTGTAACAGTGCAAATCCCTTTCTACATCCTACTTGCTAGCTGTGCAAATAAATGTTGAGATAAGTCTAGCAAAAAAATAAATCAGCTCTTATTAGTTTTTATTGATCAAAGGAACGATGAACATGAATAAAGAAGTGGATAGCATTACATGATAAAAGAGATAATGTTCTGGATTAGTATTCAAATAAAGCTGTGATAGCAAAACGTGAATATGTAATAAATTAGTGAAATATCTTAAAGTAATGTCACTGCTTCTTGACAAAAGTTGCCAGCAGGAGAAGGTAAAAAGTTTGTCATAAATCAAGGACAGAGCCTCGACATTGGAATGTATTTTACTCCTATATATGTAGATAGCCATATTTTTTTCAGTGTTCGTGTGTTATCATATGTGGCATTCCATAAATGTTTTCCTTTGTATGTGGGTTTAGCTCATTTTTTAGTTGTCTGCGGACTACTGTAACTCAAAAAATGTAATCAACAATATCATATAAACCACAATATAAATGATTCCTGTGCTAATAGGTGATATTCTAGAACCAAACCGGAATTTTGCTAACATGATTGAGCTCAAACTTTGGTTATTATTTCATTGAGCGTGCCATGAACATTCGGTATAATTAAACATAAATGTTTCTATATAATTAATGAGATGGTATTGGTTTGTTAAAGTTCTAAAGAAGTTATAGTCTAATAATTCAAATAAGATAATCCAAACATAAGCAAACTTCAATCCAAATAGGTCATTAGTAATGTTGAAAAATATTAATTGATAATCCAAACATAAGCAAACTTCAATTTTGTTATAGTGAAATATTTAACAATGATATCTCACACTCCTACTACCCCAAGGACTAGAAATTCAAACGAGAAATAAAGCATTTAACAATTCATCAGTTAACAAATGGTTTTGGTAAGGTCTTCTAATTTTTCACTATCTTCAAAAGCTGTTGATAGACAGTAGGAAACTCAATGTCATCCACATTTGTAGTCAACCGTTTTGGCGTATGCAAAATCACAGACCAACCGTTATTTTTTAAATCTATTGAGTAGAAAACTTGACTCGATTCTGATGCAAGAATAAATGGCTCATCATTCACGCTATCATTGCTCTTCAATTTCCCTAAATTAACCATGATCAAGTTTGAAACAGGATCTATTTTGCAACCATTGGTCTTATCCTCGACCTTTACCCAATCACAATAAAAACTTTTTGTTTGAAGTCAGTGTAATCCAACTCAAGTATATGCTGAATGACTCCGTAATACGTTGTTTCTGCTTCCTTATAATTTTTATCTTTACCACTCGCTCTAAATTTTGTAATTGCTTTCATGCATACACCGGTATCTTGTGTTACCATACGATCTTTGTACATTTTCGTGGAAAATAAAAAACCATTCACATGGTACTTAGTATAACTAAGTGCCGTGAACTTCGGCCCATGCACTAGCCGCCAGAGAGTTTGATCAACATCGATGCACTTCAACAACTACATAAAATACAATAAGCAAAACAAAACATGGTCACGAAGGTGTATTGCCAACTTATAAACACGTGAAATACTTAAGATGCTGTAATACCTCATTGCGTAACCATAGAGTAAAACTTTGAACGACTTCGACAGTTGTACCCCTGCCTCGTGATTGAAATCTAGTACTTTTCGCATAGGAGTTATACCTCCTATGGAAATCTAATATCAAAACGAATACATAAATTGAATTAAAAAATGGAAATTCGAAACAAAGGTGTGAACTTACTTCTTCCATTCATCCAATCCATCATACTTTTTAAGGACCCATCTACGCACTTGTTCAAACTGCACGTGGGTTAACGTTATATGTTTTCCATTATCTAAAGGTATCTCACCAGCAAACTCATCGTCCTCTTCTAAAAACGCTTCGCGGGTATGTTTATGATTGCCATCACCTCCGTTTGGCATATATTCCATGCAGTAAAGGCTAGCTTCTTGTATGATATATCCTTCTGCAATACAACCTTCAATGTATCTTTTGTTGTGCACATATCCTTTATATGTTTTCATCAACCTGTGAATGTGATCAATTATATATTATACATAATAGCTATTTCTATCGAATAATAATGTACATAACTGAAATTAGTTATTTACCATTCAAAGGGATACATCCATCTATATCTAACAGGACCACGAATTAATGCTTCATCGGCTAAATGAACCATAAGATGGATACTGATATCAAAAAATGCTGGTGGAAAATGTTTTTCAAAAACACACATTGCTTCTACCAAACTAGCCTTTGCTTTTATAAGGTGTTCCCTATTGATCACCTTTGAGCACAAAATGTTAAAGAATAGACTATTATGATGAATAGCATTTCGCAGATCCTTATGTTGTGGATAAGAATGTTGAAGCAATACCGGAAGCAAATGTTGCATTATGACGTGGTAATCATGTAACTTCATATTTCTTAGTTCGGGAGGATTGATGCTCACATTGTTGTGAAAGTTTGAAGAGAATTTGTTGGGCACTTTCAGGTTTTTCAAAACAGTGCAAAACCGTATCTTTTCTTCTTTGCACAAAGTGAAAGTTGCCTTTGGTATGATTATTTTATTTGTTTCAGGATCTTCCATCACCCACAACTTTTGTTTTATACCCATGATTTTCAAATCTTTGCGTACATTGATGCCATCTTTTGACTTATCTTTATGGTCCTTAATGGTGCTGATGAGATGCTCTGTGACATTTTTCTCCGTATGCATAACATCAATATTATGCGAATCATATTTGCATTCCAATATGGTAAATCAAAAAAAAAATAGACCTCCTGTACCATGTAGAAACATTGTCAACTTCTTCATTAATTGACTTTTTCCATTTTCGACTAATTTCTTCTTTGTGTTTACCAACTTTCATTTTGATATTCGCTACTTTCTTTTCAACTTCAAAACCAGTCAATGTCCGTTTAGGACGATGAAGTTCTTGTTCGTTGTTGAAATTTGTCTTGTCGTATTGAAACTTGTGTTCATTAGGAAGAAACATTCGATGTCCCATGTAACACATCTTCTTACTTTCAGGAAGATGATAGAACAAGTGTTTTCCCCACACACTGGACATGCAAAATAACCGTGAGTTGTACATCCCGATAAAGTCCCAAGAGCAGGGTGATCGTGGATTGCCCACAACACCCTTGCTCTCATTGTGAATTCGGATTTATTTAATGAATCATATATAACGACTCCTTCCCATAACTGCTTTAACTCGTCTATCAACGGCTGTAAATAAACATCAATATCCTTCCCTGGTTGTTTTGGCCCAGAAATCAATAATATTAACATTGAAAACTCTCGTTTCATGCACATAGACGGAGGAAGATTATATGGTACTACAATTACTGGCCAACAACTGTAAGAGTTAGATAGAGAAGCATGTGGACAGAAACCATCTGTTGCTATTCCAAGTGTGACATTTCGTGGCTCGACAGCAAACGTTTGGTCAAAATAATCCGCGGCTTTCCATTGAGAAGTGTCACATGAATGACACATTACGGTTGGATCAGACTTGGCACGACCAAGCCAGGTCATCGCATCTGCTATCCATGGTACAATATACAATCTCTTCAATCTAGAAATTAAAGGAAAATGTCTTGATGTCTTTCGAGGTACTTTGATGCCTTTTCTTTCTTCGTTGAATGATGTCATATATCTTGGTCCGTTGCAATTTGTACACGAAACTCTATTCGCATCATCTTTCCAGTATAATATGCAATCATTGATGCATGCATCATAAGTTTTGTAATTCATCCCAACTTGCTTAATTAACTTCTTCACGTCGGAGTACTTTGTCGGCAGCATGTTACCTTCGGGAAGTTACTCCTTTATTAGTTCGAGGAGTGCAGTCACACCATTATCTAAAAAGCCGTATTGGGTCTTCAAGCTATTCAGTTTCACAATGGCATACAGCTTCGTCAACCCTTTTGAACATGAAGGATACAATGGCTCTTTTGCGCTACAAAAAGTGATTTATACTTCTTACTTTCATTGGCCTGCCAATTGCCATCAACCGTAGACGGCTCTCCAACATTAGCATGATCAGACAACGGATTTTCAGGTTGATAATGATGAAATCTATCTGCATCATTGACTAGATCTTCCATCATAATATGTTCAGACTCGTCAGTAATTGTGGCATGACTAACTGGTTGTTGTTTTTCCTTCTCTTCCCTTTTTCCCCCATGAAAATACCGTATAGTATATGATCGGATAAAACCCCATCTAAGCAAATGAAAATGAATGTCATCTAATTTGATCGTCTTCATATTTTTGCACCGAGTGCAAGGGCATAAATACACTCCTTTATTACCACCGTTTTCATCAACAAAACTAATAAACTTCTTCACCCCGTCTATATAGTATGTAGATCTTTGATTAGATTCATGTATCCACATTTTATCTATACTGAAAGACATATTGCCCTCCTATATCATATATATTAGAACATTAGACGTAAATATAATATATTTGTGATGTAATCAACTTAAATATAAACGAAAACCAACGAATTTTGTTTTGGTAAGTTAACTGTCTAACATTACCTTAATTAATCATACAATCAAAAATTTGTATACAACACCTCATTTCTATCTAAAGCAAATTAAAGCCATTTTGGGACTAAATGCTTTAATTTCGACAGCACTTCACTTCTTTCTCTTCTACGCATAACTTTGCATCCAAGGGGTATGCTGTTCTTTTGGGTAATTAAAGTGCGTATAATGGTAAAAAAAAATTAGTAGCGTTTGCATGTATTTCTGGCCATACGTTTTCGTAGTGGGTGAATCAAATACAGCTATCTAACTATAATTTGGAGAAACCTTAGATGCTTTAGAAATATTTATCATTTGAGCATACGATAATATATGTCTATATTTCATGTACTTGCATGCAATAAGATTATAATAATCGAGCATTGCGTGTCTAATTTATTTGATGTTTTGTTAACCACACTCATGATTAAACAGGTACATATAAGTACGCTCGAATTTTGTAAGGAATCACAAAAGTTAGTAGTGCTTTCAATTTCATTACCACTTCATCACCCCATACTTCCTCTTCACTACTTATATTCATTCCATCCACTGCCTCTTAAATAAAAACTCAAACCACCCCAGACTGCAACTTCTACATCAACACTTTGCCATACAACCCCTTTGCCATATCATTATCTCCTTGCCATTTCATCTACACTTTAATCATTAGTGCATATCTATTCTTCAACATCAACCAATCATCCACCATCAAAAATTCCACACTCAACTGTCTTCACTTCGTTTTCAACTAATCACTGCACAACCTGCCATCCACTGCCAATCCAACAATCCTCTACGACCATTACCTCCATACAAACTGCAACCAACAACACTTCTAGCATCCACTCCACATCAAAGTGCCTTGCAATCCACCCCACCAAGCACAGCCAACCCCTCTGTCATACCTGACCTGTGCATTTCCCACATCGTTCGCCACAATTTCAATCACTGATTGTAACTCTTCATACAGACATACATATACAAAATACACCCACAGCACAGTGCCAACTACATGTTGACTGCACACATTGCATATCCCTTGTGCATCACCATATCACATACTCCACGTCTCAAGTTCCTTCACTTACCTTGCAAGCATACAAAATTCACGTTATACCACATATACCATAAACCATCATCTCATCTATTCCACATACAAATTCACCTCACTTACCTTGCATGCAACCATCATTAATGTTCCTAGCAGCCAACATCCCGATTTCAAACAACCACGAACCGACATCAACTCCAGCAGCATCGCACTCTCCTGAACCTCCTACAACTGCACCAAACCCAAAATCGCCACGACATCCCACTATTCTTCCTCCAACTTCATCTCAATCATCGAAACTGCTGCTCCTCCTCTGCCTCATCACCGCCAAGAACAACATTCGAACAACACAACCACTTCCAACCTGTAGACAATACAGCCAAAGCAACTACCACTGGTCATGTAACCTGCACCACTCCTCCCTGACCACTTATCCACTACAACACAATACCACCATCCAAGCAATCGCCAACCCTCCCTCACCACAATTCACATCAAACTCACAACTTGAACACACGCAACTAGAAATCACCACAACGCAACTTCCACCTAAGCAACTAAGCAAATAACCATCATCCCCTGATTCATCAAACTACAACAGGACCTATAGTATAGATTTGATTTTGATGTTTGAGTTTCTACAGTAAATCAAAAACCCAAAAAAAAATATTATTGCTTCATCTTTATTTTGTTTACAGAAAGATTTTTTTTAATATAGATTCAAGCGAACATCTTGGTATTTTTTATTTCAACATGGATTGAATGATTTTAATCAACTATAGTTTAGTTTAGTTTAGCTTTGAATCTAAATTTCTGAATTGAATCTTAATGGAAGGAATTTGATTTAAAATGGGGTTGAATTTGTAAGAGTTTCAGATTTTGACAACGGTTGGTATATTGCAAATCCGATGCATAAAGGTGTAGCTTTAAATGCATAGATAAAAGACATGGGAGCTAACAAAACGTAGTTTAAGCTAGTAGGATGACTAAAGGTTGCCTGTTGTTCACAAAGTAGCTTAGCAGAACAATGGATCCTGAAATACAAATATCGGTTCTCAGTGTATTAATCAAATAAACTTTGCCGTAGCATCTTAGTAAGAAGTTTGATACGGTTGCTCGCTGCCTCCTGATAAGTAGATTTAAGAAAATCCAGTCCCAATCTATGAAAAGAATAGAAATTACTTTAGCAAAATTCCTAAAAATAGAAAATACATGTACTTTATTAAGTACAAACATGATATACAAAGATGACAGATTGAAATGAAATCTTACAACCTAAACAAGATATATAATATTATGTGCCTTAGTTAGAATTACGAAAATACGACTTTCAGTGTTATTATGGAAAATGTCTCTATATGAATGAATGCGTAAACCATATACTCATACACTTTACTCACTGAGAAGACGCATACTTATTTGCAGCTTAGAAAAACAATTGATAGGAAAAGAGGTTTGTGTCACAACTAGACCCAGTTGGAAATAATACCACTACAGTTGACAGCCGAATTCAAGCGCCAAAAGGCTGCCTACTATTCTTAAAGTTGACAGTTTATTTACACATTATTTAAATACTGTATGTCCAAGAAATATTGAAAATTGTAGGTGTGCAGACTATTGTCGTATGATCTAAGACTGCCTATTATTTTGATTTTTGACAGTTTCCCTCCCTTGAACATGCAGAATATATAATAGCACTCATATATTGAATAAACCAATACGGTCAATGTTGAAGTCTCCAACCAAAAAAGAAATCAACCCAGTAGCATTGGTACAAATTCAGAGAAGCAAGCAGAAAAGTTCCACCTTTGAATGATATTATTTTGAAATTAAATAAAACTGGAAAAAGATAGTATGCATTAAGGAACATATTATGTTATTTTATCGTAACAATATATTCATTGTTATAGGATTATATCAACAAAATTAGATTTATTATTTTCATTTTTATTTTTTCAACAAAAGCTTCATAGTTGGCATGCTATATTTCAAGTTTATTAAGTGGCGACCATGAGCTATATATGAAAATTGGCTAGTGAAAATGGCTGCACTTAGTATTCTGAATAAACCATTCAACCTATAATATGATTGTAGATTCCTTTATTTCCACCTAATAAGCATTATTTACTAGTATTCAGAGAGTTGGAAAGTAGTTGATATGATACAAATCAGAAAAATAAGCATGTATTAATATATGATAGTTGAACATGTATTATCAAATAACATATGCTACTATAGTACTATTATAATTGTATGTTCTGTTTTATACGTAAAATAACAGAAGAATGTTTGACTTCAAACAAATTATATTTATCTACTGATACCGTGTAATATAACTCTAATTTACACATAAATGAACCCCATCCCTGACCTATTCACATCTTACACGTATTAAAATTTTAAAACATATACCAAGCCTCTAGTCAACAACTAATCTCCTTCAAACCGCAACCTGCTAACCTGCTATCATCCTCCTCTCATATATATTATATACAACTCAAATTTCAATCTATTTCTATATCTTCTTCGAAAATAAACTCAAACTGTTTTACCAAACATTTTTGGAACAAAAAACACAGTGATTTTATCAACAAATTCAAATTAAACAACTTCAAAATTTCCATGGCTACTCTAAATTTACAAAGCGTATACCTAAAATCATCGCTATTGTCAAAAAGATACCACAAAGAAAGATGTTGCCAAGACAGTCTACAGGCTCCGAACAGCCCAAAAAAGAATCAAATACCAAGGCCGAGCTTACCTGCATCAGAATACCTGAAAGCACCGAATACGTAAAGGAAAAAGAAAGGTGGATGATAGAAGTTTGAGCTGAAGAATTTGGGGGAGAATGAAATAAAACGAGGGAAGGAATGAATTTGGGGTGGTCGTGAGTTAGGGGAAGAATTTGGGGGAGAATGAAATAAAACGAGGGAAGGAATGAATTTGGGGGAGAACGAAAAAAACGAGGGAAGGAACGAATTTGATACGGCTCAAAGTCGTATCAATTTTGATATGGCTAAAAACAATATCTAAACGTTTAGATACGGCTTTTACCCGTATCAAATTTGATACGGCTTTGAGCCGTATCAAATTTGATACGGCTTTGAGCCGTATCAAATAAGGCGGATAGGGTGTGGATAAAAAAGCTTTGTGGTGTAGTGTTCGAGTCACTCGGCATTGTAGTTTGGCCTTGGTTGCCGTTCGACATGCGTGGGTCGGCATCAAATGGTTCGGCATCAAATGGTTCGGCATCAAATGGTTCGGCATTGATGGGATAAGGCTCGGCCTAGGTGGCTCGGCAAATGCCGCTCGTTCGGGGACGAAGTACATGGTTCGGCAATGGCCTTAATGGGTCCAGACTACTAAGGAAGCCCAACAAATCAGGATTTGCCTATAAATACAGCATGTGGGGGTTCAGAAAAGGGATCTTCTCTTCTACTCTCTAACTTTCTACTTTCTAAAGGCTAAGGCTAGTCTGCCATCTTGTAACTGTAGTCGATTATTATAGCAATAAAAAGAAAATTTCTAGAGTAGACATAGGTCGGAGTTAGCCGAACCACTATAAATTCTTTGTCTTTACTACTTTCATTTTAATTTTTTTATTCTTCATATTATTACTCTCTACATACAATCTACCTGTGAGCTATGACTGGAACTTGGTGCTTTCATTTACATTTGGGTGTTAGTGACCAATTTTGGTCCTAAAATTTTGGTGCTTTCACTGAGAAGGCAAGCACTTAGGGATCTTGAAGCAAGGAACTTGGATTCTAGGAGGCAATGGCTAGGCCATCAGCAAGGAAGCAAGTGACAGAAAGGAGCAATCGGTTAGGAAGTCAAGAGGCTTCCTCTGGAGCTAGAGTAGGTCAAGCATCCATCTACATCACCAAAGATGAGATGGAAGCATTGTTGAAAAGACAAGAAGAGATGATGCAGGCTCTTCTCAGACAATTTACATAAGCAGGAAATGCAGGAGCTCAGATCCGTGGAGCTAGATTGGAAGCGCTCAATCAGCAAGCGAAGGGAATGGCTCAATAGGGGGCAGCCCCCAATCAACAGACGGCTATCAACCTAGATGGATCTAGACTCGAGGGCATAGCATCATGAAATGCTGGGCCAATCCATAGAGGGATACCAGATGACGCTATGCAACCCAACACCAATAGAAGTGCAGGAGTACGAGATGAGGAGTATGTGTCGGAGTTCTCTGATGAACTGAGGTGGCAGACCGGAGGCAACGGACAAGGATTACAGCTCGGGGACAACGACAGATTGGCGGAGATGGTCAGACGGGCTGTGTGAGGTGGATTGGTAAACAAAAACTTGGAGGATGTGAATAGCAGTCCCTTTACTCCTAATATCAGGCAAGCTAGGAATCCACTAGACTTTAATCTAACAATGTTGGACATGTATGATGGGAGAATGGATCCCACCGTTCACCTGACAATGTACATGAGACATATGGAGGTACTGGGGGCATCAGATGAGGTCATGGTTCGATTCTTCCCATTGTATTTGATAGATATCGCAGCTATGTGGTTCAGACAGATGGAGAGTGGTTCTATCGGTACATTGACGGAGCTAGTTGAAAAGTTTATGAGACAGTTTTGGGTCCATATAGTCGGACATAAAAACGTAACGACCTTGACATCGATGAAGCAATGGAAAGGGGATCACTCATGGACTTCTTAACTAGATTTAACATAGTAGTAGCATCAGTGGATCGACCCGATCCGTCAATAGTTTTGATGGCAGCAGTCTCAGGAATCGTGGATAATTCAAATTTCAAGATATTATTGGAACGGGACCCACCAAGGGACCTCGGTGAGTTCTACCATGAGGCCGAAAGGTTCCTGAGACAGGAGGATGCGCAAGATGAGAGAGTAGGGAGAGAAGTGAAGCTTATGCAGTGAGAGGTGGAGGTCCATCCAGGGAGGATCCAAGTAAAGATGATAAAGGAAAATGGAAAAGAAATGGCAACGGTGGAACTTCGAAGATGCTTCGAAGGGAGTCAAAGTTTTCTTCTTACACAGACTTAACTGAGACTCTAGAAAGGATTTACTTGGATACTCGAGGGCGCCTCCAATATCGAAGGCCGGCAAAGACAGATCCTTCAGAATACGAACGGACATCGTGAAAGCATTGCCTATTCCACGAGTTGGATGGGCACAACATAAACAACTGCAAGCATCTGAGGGATATCATTGAGAAGCATGTAAGAAATGGTCATCTACAATAGTATGTCAGGAATCGAGCTATGGCATTGGGACAGGAGTGACCACCGCCTACCTTGAACGAAGGTGGCACTAGACATGGGCAACATTAGCTCATTATCAACTAAATAGATTTATGGTTTTGAATAAGTAATAGACATGAGGCCGGTGAGTATCAAAGTCCTTGACCAGAGTGCCGAGGCCGGTGAATATCAAAGTCCTTGGCCGGAGTGCGGAGGCCGGTGACTATCAAAGTCCTTGGCAGGAGCGCCGAGGCCGGTGAGTATCAAAGTCCTTGGCCGGAGTGCCGAGGCCGGAGATTATCAAAGTCCTTGGCCGGAGTGCCGACGCCGGTGAGTATCAAAGTCCCTTTGCCGGAGTGTCGAGGCCGGTGAGTATCAAAGTCCATAGCTGGAGTGCCAAGGCGGGTGAGTATCAAAATCCTTGGCCGAAGTGCCGAGGCCGACGAATATAAAAAGTCCATGATCGAAGAGTCGAGGCCATATAACATACAAGCCCTTGATGGGAAAGTCAAGGCTGGAACAGGATAACGCGACCCGACGAGGTCTACTGATTCAAGGTTAAACCCGAAGAGGTCATGGTCTTAATAATATGGTTATGAACAGGATATGGACTTCGAATATCGGATTTGAGGCTATTAAAAACACACCTTCCAATAGCAAGTCATGTTTTGGGGGTAAATGTTAACCCGCCTTTCGAAAAGGCCACGGACAGGCGGATTTAACTAAAACAGCTTCACGATTATCGAGGCTGAAATATGATGGATTTGGTTCAAATGGATGGTGTTCACTTGGATAGATGATAGGTCGTTCGGTCCGAATGATGTGATTCGTAGTGTTTGGAATTTGACCTTGTGGCTCGGCCATTCGGCATGGCAATGTCCGGTCGAGGTATAGAAGTTCAGGAAGGTCATTTGGTTGCAGCTCGGCATTGCTGCTCGACATTGGATGTCATTCGGCATCGTACCTCGCTCTTCATTGGAAGTCGCTCGGCATTGGATGTCGTTCGACATCGTACCTCGCTGTCATTGGAAGTCGCTCGGCATTGGATGTTGTTCGGCATCGTACATCGCTCGGCATTGTACCTCGCTCCGTATTGGAAGTCGTTCGGCATCGTATCTCGCTCGTCATTGTAACTCGCTTGGCATTGGACGTCGCTCGGCATTGAACATCACACAGCATCGAGGGTCGTTCGTCATCGTGGGTCGCTCGGCATTAGACATCGCTCGGCATTGTGGTTCGATCAGAGTCACTCGGCGTTGTGGTTTGGCATTGTTTGTCGTTCGGCATGCGTGGGTCGGCATCAAATAGTTCGGCATTAATGGGATACG
The DNA here is from genome assembly GCA_030765085.1 of Allium cepa. NCBI lineage: Eukaryota > Viridiplantae > Streptophyta > Magnoliopsida > Asparagales > Amaryllidaceae > Allium > Allium cepa. The sequence continues at coordinate 208,425,618 of CM060944.1, forward strand.
GCTCGGACTAAGTAGCTCGGCAAATGCCGCTCGGTCGGGGACGAAGGATGTACATGGTTCGTCAATGGCCTTAATGGGCCCGGACTACTAAGGAAGCTCAACAACTTAGGATTTGCCTATAAATACAACATGTGGGGGTTCAGAAAAGGGATCTTCTCTTCTGCTCTCTGACTTTCTACTTTCTAAAGACTAAGGCTAGTCTACCATCTTGTAACTGTAATCGATTAATACAGCAATAAAAAAGGAAATTTTTGGAGTAGACGTAGGCCAGAGTTAGCCGAACCACTATAAAAAAAATTTCTTTACTTCTTTCATTTTAATTTTTTTTATTCTTCACAATATTACTCTCTACATACAATCTACCTATGAGCTATAACTAGAACTTGGTGCTTTCATTTACATTTGGCTGTTAGTGACAAATTTTGGTGCTAACAAGTTTCGATGTGGGTTACGGATATCCAACTGGAATCCGTCTCCCTGTCACATTGAAATTTAAATGTCGTTTTATGGGCCAAAGGGGTTTTCACATTCACATAGAAACAAATCAGAGATATCACAGTTCAATACACAGTAATTCACATCACAAAGTATCACAATCACATAATATGGGCATCAATCAGCTCAAGGCATTTAATCATAATTAATCATCTACAAGTAAGATGAATTAACCGTGTGATTATAATTAATTAATCACATAATTACGTTTATTAATTATCTTTAATCAATGATTAATTATCCTTAATTATTAATAAAGTAAATCTTAATCAACTGCGTTAATTAATTATTCCTTAATTAATTACCTTAATTAATTAATCCTTAATTTTAAATAATTAACCTTTTATTAAAAATTAATTAACCATTTATTAATAATTAATTAACCTTATGTTAATAATTAATTAACCTTTTATTAATAATTAATTAACCTTTAATAAATTATTCTTTAATTATTAACAAATTATAAATACTTAATGAATTAATAATTATTAACAATATAAATTAACTTAACCTTTAAGTTAACAGTTTAAAACACATTTGATTAATTCCTTAATTACTTTGTTAAGTTTTATTTAAAATGAACTCTTTTAAAAATATAAGTTTAAAACATCTTAAACTTAATTAATTAAAAATATTTTATTTTGAAAACTTTTATTACATATTTCAACATAACAGAAATCATCAATTTAAATAAGAATAGTTTTAGAAATTAAGTTAACTTGGATTGTTTAAGTTTTTATTTTAAACGGGAAGTTATAAAACCCGAGTCAACTTCGAGTGTTACCTGAGACCATTGCCTGTTTGCTTCGAGTTTTTCCAAAATCAACCCGTATGCCTTTATTTTTTTCAAAATTAGATTTTGTTTAAGTATTTACCCAGTGCACACATGAATTCACTCGAGCTAAGACTCAAGCCAGCACACGAACCTCCTGAAGACCACTTCGAGACATCCACCCCTCCTTCCTCTAACAAGCTACCTAATACAAATCAGGTCTTGGGCACATGCGCAAACGGAATGGCCACCTTCAGTCGAACCTTTGGTCGTCGACAAGTCAGTGACAACCTTCCCAAACCACCAATCCACCTTGAAGTCAGAAACTACGACGAATTCGTAAAAGAGCTATCTGACCCATCCTGGAACGAACACGATCGCCAGACAAACACCTTGTACTCCCACCTCCGACCATCAGAGGTCACGCAACGCCGGCCAAAACAACGTTGAACCCCCACACTTCGAATCCCATCGGTGCGAACGACTCCGGTCCATCGACGATGACGCAGCAATCCCAATTCTGACCAACCAAATATGAACTTTTAACCCTAAATCGATCTCTTCAGTACTTCTTGATGATCAGAAAATTTTCTGATTATTTTTCCTCAGCTCGAATATCACCCAGCTACCTCCAGTAGCGACCCCCTTCCTCCATTTTACTGCGATCGCCGAGAAACGCCAGAAAACCCCAAAACGATCAACCCAAGATTTCTACATATTTACTAACTTAAAAATCTTGATTTCACTTTCAAAAATCGTTGTTTTCAAAAACATTTAACATGGTAAAATTAAAACCCGAAATCATGATATTCGAATTTTCCATCAATATTGGGGTCTCCTGTATTTGCTACTTTCTAAAAAATAGCTTGAACCAATTTTACAAAAATTTATTTTTAGGATCTAAATCTTGATTCAACAAACAAGTTTTGTTTAGATTCAAATCCTTAAAGAAGAAAAGAGAGAGAGATTTGGATTTTAGAAATCGGTTTACACTATAAACCTAGAACAAAGCATTACTGCGTGTAACTGACATGCACATACAAATATCTATATATAATGTACATGCACGCCTTTCCTACAACCATATATTCATCATTTAACACATGCATCAACAGTTCAACCCAGATTCAAGCTTTTAAAATGGTGTTTACTCACCTGTTTGCGTTGAACAGAGGAGAAGTCCGAGATTCAAAGTTTGGAAATAAATCTGGAAATTACTTTCTGGTTTTGATCCTTACTATTTGATCAGAAATTTATTTGATTTTAGTTGAATTAAAGCTTTGAATCTGCTTAAGGTTTGAAGTTGAAATTCCTACTTTGATGTTTGAGATGATTTCCAGGTTTATACTTTGAATTGAAAAGGTTGTTTCAATTTCCAGGTTTGACTTTGTTTTGGTGATTTGATTCTGATTTTGCAAATTTTGTTTCCTGGTTTCAGAAAGTTTAAAGATTTTTTTCCAAAGCTTTGAAAAAATTAAAAGAAATGGGAAGGAGGGGAATTCATAACTTATAAAATCTCATTTTTCTATTTTAGTTAATTTTTCTCGAAAATAAAGCGAAATGACACGTCCAAATTAATTATAAAATCATTACATTTTTAAAACACTTGTGATATGAATTACACTTGTAATATTTCTTGTTACATGCTTGACACTTGTATTTCACACGAATTAAAGACTTTTAAATAAATCTTACATCATATTTTCCTTATTTCTATAAATACAATTCCTATTCATTATTATATACAATTTTAAAGAAGAAACGTTTTAAACTAATTTTACATTAAATAAATTACATATTTATTACTTTAAACGCAAATGATTTTTCTAGGACATTTATTTAAATTTTAAATTTCAAATTCAAAATCAGTTTCAAATTTGAATTACAATCTATTTATATATATGAACAAATCAATACTAATTCTATTTGCCTTGAAATTTTTTAGATTAATTCCAAATTAAATTTCAGAAATTTAAATAAATTACTAATCTTGAATTGATAAAATTTGGGGATGTTACAGTAGTTCAAGGGTTTTACACATAGTGCAACATCATCAGTCATCACAATCCAAGCACAGCAATACCGATAAGTGGTAAATTCTATAACACTTATCTTTCATTCATAGATTCACAGACAAATAATATAGATTCATCACAGATAAATAAATTACATTGGCCGCAACTCAAACCAAACAATTCACAACCCATAATATCATAGATCAGAGGTAACATCAATACAAGCATTAAATAAAATTCAATCATTCATAAGTAAGATCAATTAATTGTTCACTCCTTAATTAATTCACTTTAATTTCCATTTGGATTAATTACTTATGAATTAATATCCGATCCTGATTAATTAATTACTAATCATTTAATTAATGAAATTAATTAATCAACCTTAATTATCCATCTTAATTAATTAATTTTAAATTAATTAATTAACCCTTAATTAATCACATAATATAAATTATCCTTAAGTTAATTACATAATTAACCTTAATTAATTACATTAAGTAATTAACACTTTAATTACATACTATTAATCATCTCATAATCACTTGATTAATTAGCCTTTGATCATTAATTAATCCTTTAATCATTTAAATAAATTAATCCTTAATTATTAAGAAATTTACCATTTATTATTAATTAATTAATCTCAATTAATAAATCAATTATCCTTTAATCATCAAATAATTAACCTTTAATTATTTAATTATCCTTTAATTAATTATCCATAATACAACAATTACTTAATCATTCCTTAATCACTTTCATTAATTAATTAATCTTTAAATCATTATTTAATTAACCATAATTATTTAATTAATTACCCTAAATTCTTAATTAATTAATTCTTAAATAATCACATAATTAAATTAATCACCTTAATTAAAACAAATTAACCTTTAATTAATAACATTAATTAATTACCTACCTTAAGTAATTAATTATTAAATTCCATTTGAAAGCAATTAAAAATAAATTACATAATATATTACTTTAAAAACAAATAAATTTTAAACGTTTAACTTAAAAATTAAACTTTGAAACTTTTTTAAAACCTTATTTAATTTTCATTTTAGCTTCTAAAACATAATTAATATATTTTGAAAACTTGATTAAATTTACCATTAACTTTTTAAACTTTGTTCGCCCTCCTATGTTTTTTAAAAACTTGTTTTAAACATTTATATTGTTTAAAACTTTGTTAAATATTTACTTAAAATTTTAAAACCCTGTTGTATTATCAACGACCCGAGCCAAACACTCGTTTACCCGAGATCAACTTCGGGTCTCTCACCTTTATCAGTTGCTTCGAGTTACACACACGACTCCTTGAGCCTGACCCATGTGCACTTCTTCTTCCCTAACTATTTTGGCAACCTAGACACGCCTGCTACCTCGGCACATGCACGAATCAACGATGATGCTCCGACTCCCTTTTCCACCACTAATGAGTTGCCTACGACCTTACCCTACAAACCCGACCACCGGATCATATAACGGATCTCTAAATCAAAATCGAAAGAGTTTGAACCCATTAGGGTGAAACCTGATCATTCAAAACACCCTATATCTCCCATATCTGATCACTGGAGTCCAGCTTCGGACTCATTGAACAACTCTCAGCCAAACGTTAGGATTCAACCAAAACGTATTTTAAGTCCATCATTAAATATATCAGCGTATACATACTTAAAAATCACGAATTGATTATCAAAATTCATCATTTCCTATTACGAACTTTTTTTTGAAATCAAATCACAAAGTTAGAAATATTATTTTTTACAAATAATTGATATTTACTGTAAAATCTATTTTGAATTAATTTCTTAATATAAACCTTTGAAATTATTTCTTCAAAAATAAAATTATGATCTTACAGTCATCTTTTATTTAAAGATCGAGGCCTAAATTCGATTATAGGGAGAGATATGAATTTTTTTTTTGTCATGGTTTTAAAAACCTGTACAACTAGAATAGAGTCAACCTCCTGTATCCAAGCATGCACATCCACATTTACACACAAATACAAACATAAAGGCACATTTCAAACATTATCACAACATACCTTCACATATTTGTCACATACAAAGAAATTTAAGTTTTTAAAATGGGAGTTTTCTCACCTGATAAGAAGAAACAAAGAACAGCTTTATATCCTGTAATCTGGAAACATTGAGATGATCTGAACCTGGTTTATTTTTAACTGAAGCTCTGATGCATTTAAGATGAATTAAATATATGCTTGATTTACTTTGATCTGGGATCTAAACTTCGAGCTTGTTTTCAATTGCTCCAAGTTTTGAATTTTTTTTATTTATAGCTGCTTGCCTTTGAGTTGATTTGTCTTAGGCCTAAGATTGTTTGAATTGCTCTGATCTACTACTTGATTCAGATTTTTGACTTCTAGGTTTGAAAGCTAATGTTGATTCATGTTGAAGTTTTGATCTGAATTGCTTACAGGCTTGCAAATTGATCTTGCTTCAGGTTTTAAACTTTTCAAGAGCTTGATTTTGAATTCTTCTCAGTCTGATTACTTGATCTTGAATCTTTTTTCAGTTTTTTATTTTAAAGATGAAAAAAAATTGAGAGGTGAAGAGAATAAAATATGATTTTCTTCTTTTTGAAACATGTTACATATAATTTAATTTAAAAGAAGATTAACTGCCACTTGTTAATTTTAAGCTAAACTATGCTTACACTTGTTTTATGCATGTTTCAATTTGTTTACAAATGTTTAAATGTATTTAAAATAGATTACACTTGTTAAATATAAATACTTTTGTGATTAAGTCCTTGTTTTAAATTAATTTATAACTTGTATTATAAACATTTGTTTAAATTAAGTACTTTTGTTTATATTTTAAACACTTTAATTTTTCATGTTAATAATATTTTAAATATAACTTTATATTATATTCCAACTTAAATAAATACATTTTCCTTTATTAATATTTATGTAACCTTAAAAATGATTTTAAAACTAACTATTCATAGTAAATAAACACACATATTATATATATAAGTTTCTTTAAAATATAGAGTTTTAATTCTAAACAATTTTCCAAAATTTAATATATTAAATTTAAATCATAACTTTCAAATCACAATGCATATATATTATAATTTCAAGACTAATTTTTATAGAATTTTAGATTATAGAGTTTCAATTTCAAATAAATATTCAAAACATTTATATATATATATATTTTAATTTAAAATTCACTTATTATAATTAATATATAATCAATTTTCATTTATAAATGTAAACAAACAAATATCTTTTTATAAATACATATCTATTTTATTCCATTCACCATCTATTTATTTTCCAAAATTTTCAAACTAATTCATAATTAGTAGAAAATTTAAATTAATTACCAATTTAAATTTGATTTAAAAACAGGAATGTTACTAGTTGAAATTCCACCTACATATTCCACAAGTTAGGTAAATGAAATGGAATGGAGCACCATAATCTGGAAATTTGGAAACTAGTCCCTAAAATTTTTTAAAGTAGAATGTTAACAAGATTGTGAAATTTATTTCAAATTTATAATAAGTAGGTTGTAATTATTCAGTATTTATCTGAATTTCTCTAATTTGATTTGGAATGAAAATTTATATATTTTAACGTACTGGGAGCATTGGAGGTATAATTTAGTTGTATCTATTTTCGTCTAAATTTCCATAAGTCGCCTAATTCCATAACTATGTATACAAAGTGCATCGCTTGGAATAAAATAGAATATACCAAAATGAAGAGAAGTAAGAGGAACGGATATTCTTTGTAGTTCGCATTATCTATTTCAACAAAAAAGACGATTCCTTGTAATTTCAAACAGAGCAAAAATCTCCCTTTTAGGTAGTTTATGGAAAGTTATAAAGGTAATCCTCTTTGGGAAGCATAGCTCCAATATATTAAAACGTGAATATGATTTATAGAATGTACATGTAAATGTAGATTCTAGAATTCCTAAGTGTATGAATTAATGAGTTAAAAGTATGAATACACACACACATGTATAACTGCATTTACAATTAAAAATATAAATATACATAGGGTAATGAATAAAGTGTAATAAATAAATATACATAAGTACAAGTATTAGCTATAACTAGGATGAATAAATATTAGTGTGTGACGACCTGACTTTTCAACCCTCGAAAATCGACATCAATACATTTACTGTATAACATGCTGGACAATCGAGTACTGAAAAGACGGATTGTTAGGGGAAAAGAATGAAGGTAAAAGAAAAAAGAAACTAAAAAAAATGCAAAATCTCACAGCGGAATGAATAATATATAATATTAACAGCTCTTTGTAAAAATCAAAACTGTAATATACATACCTCAAATCAGAGTACAACAATCAATAATTACCAGCCTGGACAGTTATAACAGCCTGTCTTCAAAATTGCCGATAATCTCAACAAACACTACAATGGAATAAAACGAGTACAAAAATACGTCTCAGTCTTTAGCTCGTCTCCTGAGCTCCAAGGCAATCCAATCTAAATCTGTAATACGCTCGGTCTCACCTGAGCATTATTATAAAATAGTAGCACATGGATCAGTCTGGTAAACCAGTGTGATGAAAACACACCCAATTTGATTTATTAAGTTATAAAACCTTTTCAAAATAAAGTTATCGTAAGACCATGCCGTAAATAAACACGGACATGATTTTATCTTATGATCAACAATCCATTACTATAGAAATTCCAGTGATATTATGATAATGTTTAAGGGTCAAAATAATAATAATCAAGTAGATGTGATGCTCGTACTGTATACATCACAAAGATACTAGTATAAAATCAAAACTCTATAAGGCTCGTTCGCTAATTGTGTAGGATTTCTACGGAGGTGCCCTTAGTACTTCGAGAATGGTCCTCCTGCACAAGGATCAGAGTTATCCTTCATAAGCATCATACCCATCTAGCCGGGGTATCATAGAAACATAAGTGGTCTTTCTATGACCGAGTGTATCGCTCCAACATGCCAAAAACAACTGAAGGTATCGGTATTGCTAGAAAAAGAAGCCGATTACACCCTATGGGTTTGCCTACCCTACAGGTCATTCCTCATATCTCTAGTTTAAGTCATTTCCGCTGATGAGGATACGTCCGATGTTCTAGCTTACACACCACTCCAAAATAGATCATAGAATCCCATATGGATTCCCATACAATAAAGGCCTTAGAGTCGCATACAGATTCCTACAACTCAAAAAGATTTTGGAAACGCACGTGGATTCCCATACCCTGCGGTCTCGAAAACACACATGGATTTCAACATCTCAATATACCACAAAACTCCTCTATAGAACCGTATATGGTTTTGAAGTGGTAATGGTTCTGAGTCATCTCTTACGAGTATAGTCTCCCTATTCTCAGGCGCTCCATAAATCAATCATCGATTTTTCAAAATGTTCAATGAGCGGGGATCACACCCTAACCACTTAAGTGGACGGATCTGTTAGGAACTGGAGATAGTAGTTTTGATGATAAAAACATTTGTAACTTATTTTATTATAACTTATATACTAACACTATTGTCTAGATATATATGAATATTATTATACAGGATATATAAGGCAGGTACTAATTATTGAAGATTGTACAGTATCAAGATCAAGAATGAAGAAATCAAGTTTGAAGACTCATGGGTATCAAGATCAAGATTTCAAGATACGTGTCTAGTTTTTTTGTTAAAACTTCATAATAACATGGAAATCTTCATTCCGAATTTCATTTGGGATGGAACCATTTATACCTTCTTACTGGCTTACAAACCCACGACCAGTAGCTTACAAACCTACGATAAGTGGCTTACAAACCCACGAACATCCTGGTTTGGTACAAGTTATCGAGTCTTGACGTGATGAGATATAACAGACCTGATATTTTCAACCATTCGCATCCACACATGCCGGATTTGAACTGCTCAAAATACCAAATTGTTAATTTATATTTGGCTAAACTCAACATATACAGTAAATAAACAATCACAGAATCACAGACACAGTGTAATATACAATATGCAGTGGAAACAAAATGAATAGTAGTTCATGAAGCTACTATATATATATATATATATATATATATATATATATATATATATGTAAGAGTTAAATGAGTTACAATAGAAGTTTCAAATACAATAGTCAAATACAAGATCAGAATACATCACTGGAATCAACTGAATAACTCCACGTTGAAAAGATGTAGATGGATCTCCAAAACGAAGCTCCAACTCCAAAGGTGAGTCTCAAAAGCTGTATCACTCAGTCTGACCCGAGTGTAAAGCAAAACACAAAACACTCGAGTCGGGATTAACATTCTTATGTCAATAAATCAAACTCAAGTGAAATAACACTGAAATACAAGTAACTCAAAGGATGTTTGGGATAACCATCCTCTAAGGATCCGTTAAACTATCTACTATGTAGTAATATACGCTATTATAATAATGTCCAAAGTAAAGTATAATATATTTAAAAATAGCACTAAAGCGTTACCCATATCCCCCTTAACACATTTTATATATTCCCATAGTTATATAGTGTCGCAATCTCCCCCGTACTGGGAGTTGTCATAGGGCACTCCATAGGTATGGTACAAAATAAAATTGTATTGTGACGACCGCCCATGTCTCCCACACCAAAACAAGAGAATAGTGCGCTGAAAGGTGTGCCAGGCAGCCATGGACGATAGTCAGGGTAAAATAAAATCGCAGAATCTCTATCGTAACTCACAGCGCATGGATAAAATACAATAGAGAAATATATATAGTGAAGCTTCATAACAGAAAATATCATCATATAAGCATCACAGTAGTTTTATACAATCATCTCAACAAACATCCATACAACAAGACCTCACTACATAACACTCAATCAAATACAGCGGCGGATACCCAGTACATATAGAAAGAAATAATATGCATAGCCTCCTGCTCGTCTTCGTCATCATCAGCGGAGAACTCTAAGCACAGCACCTGCCACCTGCTACCTAGTCTGCCCATCCCAACATGGATGAACAGCCCAAGGTAATAAGAGGAGACATAAAACCTTGAGTCAGACAAAGTCTTAGTGAGCAGTAAATTAACTATCAAACATACCAAAAGAGCATAAGGAATAAAAGGAATAGGAACTAAACCATCCCACTCAACCTCTTCTCACAGTGATAGCCCCCAGACACACACTAAGGAGAAGCAATCATAGCATAGCAGGTAATTAAAATAAAGCAATAATCACTCGAGTCAAGGACGATGTTTTCCAAATACAAACCCCCAAGGCCTAAACCAAGATCAGATAAGCACCCAGAAAACACCGCTCTTGAGACCGAATGATAGTACAACCAAACATCCATGACTCTGGCTATCACTGTATCATTGCCTTGATATCACCGTTAGTTGAATGACCACCTGTCAAGGGCTAATGGTAACCCTGGTTCTAGCCATAACTCCGCACGTCGTCGCAGCCCGTGCCTAGGAATTTTCGCAACTACCCAGAGTACTAGCACGTCGTCGCAGCCCGTGCCTGGAACGTCGTCGCAGCCCGTTCCAACGTACCCTTGCTTTGAGCATGCTAGAACCTTCAACAACGATAAGATCTCAGCCTCCTAGTCATCCTCCTCGACGACTATTTCCATACTAGCTCAAGCGCCTCTCAAGCTAACCATTATCACCAACTCGGATCGCATCACCGAGTAATCAACATAACTTTGCACGTCGTCGCAGCCCGTGCTTGGAACGTCATCGTGACCCGTCCCATCACAACATATGTCTTGCCTCATCACATCATAGCAAAGTCTCTCTTCTTGGAACGTCATCATGACCCGTCCCATTTCAACATCACACCTTGCTTTATCGCATCATAGCAAAGTCCCATCTCAATCATGCTTTGCCTTCTCGTATCATGGCAAGATCCCACATCCTCGAATCCATCCATATGAGCTTCCACATCCGCTTCATATGCTACAGGCAGCTTCCACATTCAAGAGCTTTTCCACCTAGCTTTTGAATCATCTCGAACCATCTTGTTCCAAATCGACCACTAGCTAACTTGAAACAATCCAAATCATTCATCAATACAAACAATCAAGCATTCAGACAAGATCTAATAAGCAATATCAACAAAAATGGCAATATCGTAAATAAATGAGCATAAGTCCAACATGCATGATTCATAGGTTTTTAGCATAGATCTATAAAATATAAAACATGGGTTTTGTCTCTAATACTTGTTAAACAAATATGCATAGGTAAACATCTTCAAAAATGATGGATCTACATGCAGACTTAAGGACAGTGCGAGAAAATGCTATTTCAAACACATAAACTAGCTACCAATCCACTACACTCCTTTGGGTCCGCGTGAGAGATAACTACCACTCACCAAATCACCCAAACACCTCAAAAACCACACACTTCAGATCTGGACAGCGAAGAACAAGGCTTGATCCGGCAAGATCTCGCTTCAATCGATGAAATCTAGCTCGAACGGATGAAGATCTTCAACTTAGACACTTGAATCTTCGATCTCGATCTTCGATCTTGGATAGATGCTAACACTTGATTGGAATGGAGAAAAGAAGATGAAGAAATGTTGTAGTCGAGTCTTCAAAATGGCAGCACTTCGTTGCTTCAAAAACCGGTGCCAAAAAGTGAGCCGAACCCCTCTATTTATAGGATGAATCAACCATGAGTCGTCGCCCCTATGAGTCGTCCACGACTCATCATGAGTCGTTCACGACTCAATGCCTCCGACTCAAAGACCTAGCACCTTAACACGGTCTAACGACTCAACCTATATGCGACTCAACGCATGTGCGCAACCTACGACTCAACCCAGGTCGACTCAACACCTACCGACTCACGACTCAAGACTCACCAGGTCACCGACCTAACACTCCAAGTCCTAAGTCGTATGACGACTCAACAATACACACACGACTCAACTATGGTGCCGACTCAACTGCATACGACTCATCAACTTAGCCGACTCACGACTCATCCACCAGCCGACTTATCCTAGACACGAACCAACCAGCCTTTGCCGACTCAACATGAGTCGTTCACGACTCATTACCATGCCGACCTAACCCTTCAACGACTCATCAGACTCTATGACTCAAGACCCTGCCGACTCACTACCCACGACCTAAGCCTAAACCTCCTTAAGCCGCTAACCCATGAGTCGGTCACTATCTTAGGTCGGTCCATCCTTATCTCGGCCAAACCTATAAGCCGCCCCTCCTATGAGTCGTAACTCGTGCACGACTCAACCTATAAGTCGCTGCTTCTATAAGTCGGTCACGACTCATCACTTGACCCCTATCTCACCTCTCTTCTTAAGTCGGCAACTACTATGCCGTTCTAACCCTTAACTCGGTCCATTCCCTTAAGTCGTCTACGACTTATCTATGAGTCGGTCACGACTCATCACTTGCACTCGGGTCAACTCCTAAACGACTCAAGCTAGAGGCAACACAAACAACACTAACAACCTGTAAATTTTACGATCTATCGACACGTAAAATACGGGTCGTTACATTCTCTCCCCCTTAGGAATTTCGCCCCCGAAATTCCAAGCAAACAACAGCAATCAAAGATATTCTGCATGCCTACCATCCATAGCAATCAACAAACCATGCATCCAATTCTAGCCTAGCATGCAGAATTCTAAGACTTAGAACAAGCTACAAATTCATGAGATGTCACGACACTTTAGGGCCATACCTCGAAGAGTCCGGGATGAGCTGCCTTCATCCTCTCTTCCTCCTCCCACGTACAGTCGTTAACATCATCACTCCATTGTACCTTGAGCAACGTAATCGTCTTCCTCCTAAGCTGTTTCGTATCGGTTTCAACGATACGAAGCGGCTTACGAGGTCTCGAAACAACTGGATCAACCTCCAAGTCTTCACAGCTATCAGCAGAAACCACCGTAGTTGGATCATGTACGTACTTCCGTAGATAGGATACATGAAAAACATTGTGCACACCCGCCATCTTTTCCGGTAACTCCAATCTATAAGCGAGCTTTCCAATTCGCTCGATAATCGGGAATGGTCCAACGAATCTCGGAGTTAACTTTCCTTTCTTCCCGAATCTAATAACATTCTTCAATGGAGAAATCTTCACGAAAACCATATCACCCACGTCGAATTCCAAATCCTTTCGACGATTATCTGCATAACTTTTCTGACGATCCTGGGCTGCCTTCATTCTTTGCCGAATGATCTCTATACAATCCGAAGTCTGTCGAATCATCTCTGGCCCAAGTATCAGCTTTTCTCCGGCTTCCAACCAACATGTCGGAGAGTTACACGGTCTTCCATATAATGCCTCATATGGTGCCATACCAATGCTCGACTGATAACTGTTATTATAAGCAAATTCTACCAAATGAAGGTGATCTTCCCATGATCCTCCGAAGTCCAAAAAAAATGCTCTAAGGAGATCTTCCAAAACTCGGTTGACTCTCTCAGTCTGACCATCTGTTTGAGGGTGATAAGCTGTACTCAAACACAACTCGGTTCCCAAAACTTCCTGGAAGCTCTTCCAAAATCCACTAGTGAACAATGGGTCTCGATCGCTCACTATACTCTTCGGAACACCATGGAATCGAACAATCCATTTCACATACAGCTCAGCCAACTTCGATGCAGTCCTAGTCGATCGAACAGGAATGAACCTTGCACTCTTGGTCAAACGATCTACTATGACCCAAATCCCTTCATTCCCTGCTCTTGTCCTAGGTAGACCATCGATAAAATCCATCGACACTTGCTCCCACTTCCATGTAGGAACCTCTAATGGCTGAAGCAATCCACTGGGCTTCTTCTGCTCAGCTTTCACCAACTGGCAGTTCATACACTTGGAAATAAAATTTCCAACATCCTTCTTCATACCTTCCCAGTAGTAAGCTCTCTTCATATCCCGATACATCTTATTTCCACCTGGATGAATTGTCAACTTCGAGTGATGACTTTCCCTCAGAACTTCATCTCTCAATCCATCAATATCGGGAACAACTAATCGTCCTTGCTTTCGAAGCCGACCCTCTCGATCGACCTCGAATCCTTTATCCTTCTCTGGTTCCAATCCGGATTCCAATTCACAAATAATCTTGACAAGCTTATCATCTCGCATTTGGCTCTCACCAATTCTTTCCACAAGTGTAGGCCTTATCGATAAGTTTGCCAACATCTCAGGTTCCAATTCACATCTAGGCCTGAAATCAAATCCAGCCAAATACTCAAGACTCTTCCATTCCGAAAACATGGCTCCCAATCCTGCATGTCTTCGACTTAACGCATCAGCCACTGCGTTTCCTTTCCCCGGAGTATAGGCTATACCAAAATCATAAGATGCTAGAAACTCTAACCACCGTTGCTGTCGAAGATTCAAATCCTTTTGGGAGAACAGATACTTCAACGACTTATGATCCGTAAACAACTCGAATCGAACTCCCAATAGATAATGTCTCCACATCTTCAAAGCAAACACAATCGCCGCTAACTCCAAATCATGAGTCGGATAATTCCTTTCATGCGGCTTCAGTTGTCGACTAGCATACGCAACAACTTTATCCTTCTGCATTAACACTGCTCCAAGTCAAGTGCCACATGCATCGGTGTAAACCACCATCTCATCATTCCCACTTGGAATAGTCAAAACAGGAGCACTTGTCAGTCGCTCTTTTAGGATTACGAAAGCTTGCTCACACTTATCATCCCATCTGAACACTTGGTTCTTTTTCGTCAATCCTGTTAACGGTGCAGCTATCTTGGAAAAGTCTTTGATAAACCGACGATAATATCCTGCTAATCCAAGAAAACTTCTCACATCAGACGTATTCTTAGGTCTAACCCAATCCTGGATTGCTGCCACCTTAGCGGGATCAACCGCTATTCCATTTCCAGAGATAACATGGCCTAAGAACCTCACTTCACTCTTCCAGAAGTGACACTTCGAAAAGTTAGCCTTCAGCTGATGTTTCCGTAAGATCCCCAAAACAATCCTCAAGTGTGTCTTGTGCTCTTCCTCAGTTCTGGAATAAATCAGAATATCATCCACGAACACAAGCACGAACTTATTCAACTGATCTCTGAATACTCTATTCATAAGATCCACAAAATATGCTGGTGCGTTAGTCAATCCAAACGGCATTACCAGCCACTCATAAAATCCGGATGGTGTCCTGAAAGCAGTCTTCGGCACACTATCCTTCGCCACTCTCAACTGGTGAAATCCCGTTGCCAAATCCATCTGAGAAAACACCTTAGCCTCGTGAAGCTGATCAA
Source organism: Allium cepa (assembly GCA_030765085.1). Classification (NCBI taxonomy): domain Eukaryota; kingdom Viridiplantae; phylum Streptophyta; class Magnoliopsida; order Asparagales; family Amaryllidaceae; genus Allium; species Allium cepa. Next base: position 208,441,214 of record CM060944.1, read on the forward strand.
ACAAGTCATCTATTCTCGGCAATGGATACTTGTTCTTCTTAGTCACCTTATTCAGCTCATGATAATCCACACACAACCTCAACGATCCATCCGCTTTGGTTGCAAACACAACGGGCGCACCCCATTCGGACACACTTCTCCGAATGAATCCTTTTCGCAAAAGGTCATCAACTTGCACCTTCAGCTCTTGCTGCTCCCTCGGTGCCATCCACCTAAGAGGCATCACAACAGGTCTGGCTCCCTCAACTAGATCGATACGAAACTCGATCTCCCTATGCGGCGGTAACCCTTTGACCTCGTCAAAGACATTCTCAAATCCATTCACGATTGGCATCGACGACAGTCCATCCCGTGGAACAACCAGCGAATACATGAAGCTCATGAAGACGCCTTCTTCATGCTTACATCGTATCACAACCTTTCGCCCTTCCACATTCCCGACTGTCACCTCCAGCCTCTCACAATCAATCCTTGCCGCATACTTCCTAAGCCAGTCCATACCCAAAATAATTCCGAACCCCGCAAAGTTCAGAACAAAGCAATCACAAACAAACGAGCAATCATGACTCGACACAACCAGACCACGACATATCATACACAAACATGACGAACCCCCAACTGGATTAGTCACAACCAATGGCCTATCAACAATATCCGGTTTCAAACCTAACCGGCCTACCAAATCATCACAAACAAAAGAATGCGACGCTCTAGTATCAAACAACACTCTAACTGGAACACCACAAACAGAAAGAGTACCTTGAACCACCACACTCTTCCCCTTCTCCTCAGCAGTAGGAGCTCTTGAAGACGACGGCACAGCTTCCAAAGCATAAGCTTGCACAACCTGCCTGTCCTTCCTCGGTTCTGGACAATCCTTCCTGAAATGCCCTGGCTTATCACAGTTATGGCACTTCGCCGGCGCCTTTGGATTCCTACAATCCTTGGAGAGATGGCCCTTCTTCTGACAATTATAGCAGGTCACTTCGCCCTTTGGCTTCTTCTGGCCATCCTTACTCTTCTGCTGCTGCTGCTTCCTCTTCCTATTCCCACTCTGCTGTGGTTTAGATCCTTCCCTGGTTACAGCAACAACAGAACTTTCCTTAGGGAACAAACTCTCATGCCTAAGGGCTTTCTCCACCAGCTTCTCAAATGGATCGTCCAAGTGATACACTAACTGCCTCCCAAGATAAGCATCCAGACCAGTCACAAACTTCTCGTTCTTCTGGTAGGGAGAATCAATATACGATCTGGCATACTTAGACAAAGCTTCGAACTCGGAAATATACTCAAGAACTGGTCTCCCACCTTGCTTGAGCTCTACAAACCTCTTGAACAAAACAGACTTCTGAGCCGTAGAGATGAACTTAGCTTCAAATCTAACTCGGAATTGCTCCCAAGTAATCTCTTCTTCTGGTGTATCGATGGTGATAGAATTCCACCAATCAGCAGCTCTTCCCTGAAGCTGTCTCGATGCAAGCTTTCTCTTGGTTGCATCCTCAATCCCTAAGTCACCAAAGATCCTTCGACAAGCATCAATCCATCTCTGTACTTCAATAGTCGACTCTGTCCCCAAGAAAGCTTTTCCTCCAAGAGAAGTATAATCCTTGCAAAGCTTAGCAAAATCCACGGGTCTTGGAGCTTGAACTTGAACTCCCACATCCACTGATGATCCTGAAGCTGGTATCCTTCTCATGATCGAAGTCATCATCGCTTCGAACATAGTTCCATAATCAACAGCTCCTTCATCAGCACGGCTTTCCCTTGCAGCTGGTCTCCCTCTTCGACTCATCCTTAATATCTGTAATAAGAATGATTAGAACACCTTAAGAAACAACTGCATAAGGAGTTCAAATCCTTCTAGGCTACTATATTATATACAGTAATCATCCATCAAAATACAATTACGTCTCTCATACGTAGTTACGTCAGCGAGCGTTGGCTAAAATCGATTAACCAAAGCTCTGATACCAAATGTGACGACCGCCCATGTCTCCCTCACCAAAACAAGAGAATAGTGCGCTGAAAGGTGTGCCAGGCAGCCATGGACGATAGTCAGGGTAAAATAAAATCGCAGAATCTCTATCGTAACTCACAGCGCATGGATAAAATACAATAGAGAAATATATATAGTGAAGCTTCATAACAGAAAATATCATCATATAAGCATCACAGTAGTTTTATACAATCATCTCAACAAACATCCATACAACAAGACCTCACTACATAACACTCAATCAAATACAGCGGCGGATACCCAGTACATATAGAAAGAAATAATATGCATAGCCTCCTGCTCGTCTTCGTCATCATCAGCGGAGAACTCTAAGCACAGCACCTGCCACCTGCTACCTAGTCTGCCCATCCCAACATGGATGAACAGCCCAAGGTAATAAGAGGAGACATAAAACCTTGAGTCAGACAAAGTCTTAGTGAGCAGTAAATTAACTATCAAACATACCAAAAGAGCATAAGGAATAAAAGGAATAGGAACTAAACCATCCCACTCAACCTCTTCTCACAGTGATAGCCCCCAGATACACACTAAGGAGAAGCAATCATAGCATAGCAGGTAATTAAAATAAAGCAATAATCACTCGAGTCAAGGACGATGTTTTCCAAATACAAACCCCCAAGGCCTAAACCAAGATCAGATAAGCACCCAGAAAACACCGCTCTTGAGACCGAATGATAGTACAACCAAACATCCATGACTCTGGCTATCACTGTATCATTGCCCTGATATCACCGTTAGTTGAATGACCACCTGTCAAGGGCTAATGGTAACCCCGGTTCTAGCCATAACTCCGCACGTCGTCGCAGCCCGTGCCTAGGAATTTTCGCAACTACCCAGAGTACTAGCACGTCGTCGCAGCCCGTTCCAACGTACCCTTGCTTTGAGCATGCTAGAACCTTCAACAACGATAAGATCTCAGCCTCCTAGTCATCCTCCTCGACGACTATTTCCATACTAGCTCAAGCGCCTCTCAAGCTAACCATTATCACCAACTCGGATCGCATCACCGAGTAATCAACATAACTTTGCACGTCGTCGCAGCCCGTGCTTGGAACGTCATCGCGACCCGTCCCATCACAACATATGTCTTGCCTCATCACATCATAGCAAAGTCTCTCTTCTTGGAACGTCATCATGACCCGTCCCATTTCAACATCACACCTTGCTTTATCGCATCATAGCAAAGTCCCATCTCAATCATGCTTTGCCTTCTCGTATCATGGCAAGATCCCACATCCTCGAATCCATCCATATGAGCTTCCACATCCGCTTCATATGCTACAGGCAGCTTCCACATTCAAGAGCTTTTCCACCTAGCTTTTGAATCATCTCGAACCATCTTGTTCCAAATCAACCACTAGCTAACTTGAAACAATCCAAATCATTCATCAATACAAACAATCAAGCATTCAAACAAGATCTAATAAGCAATATCAACAAAAATGGCAATATCGTAAATAAATGAGCATAAGTCCAACATGCATGATTCATAGGTTTTTAGCATAGATCTATCAAATATAAAACATGGGTTTTGTCTCTAATACTTGTTAAACAAATATGCATAGGTAAACATCTTCAAAAATGATGGATCTACATGCAGACTTAAGGACAATGCGAGAAAATGCTATTTCAAACACATAAACTAGCTACCAATCCACTACACTCCTTTGGGTCCGCGTGAGAGATAACTACCACTCACCAAATCACCCAAACACCTCAAAAACCACACACTTCAGATCTGGACAGCGAAGAACAAGGCTTGATCCGGCAAGATCTCGCTTCAATCGATGAAATCTAGCTCGAATGGATGAAGATCTTCAACTTAGACACTTGAATCTTCGATCTCGATCTTCGATCTTGGATAGATGCTAACACTTGATTGGAATGGAGAAAAGAAGATGAAGAAATGTTGTAGTCGAGTCTTCAAAATGGCAGCACTTCGTTGCTTCAAAAACCGGTGCCAAAAAGTGAGCCGAACCCCTCTATTTATAGGCTGAATCAACCATGAGTCGTCGCCCCTATGAGTCGTCCACGACTCATCATGAGTCGTTCACGACTCAATGCCTCCGACTCAAAGACCTAGCACCTTAACACGGTCTAACGACTCAACCTATATGTGACTCAACGCATGTGCGCAACCTACGACTCAACCCAGGTCGACTCAACACCTACCGACTCACGACTCAAGACTCACCAGGTCACCGACCTAACACTCCAAGTCCTAAGTCGTATGACGACTCAACAATACACACACGACTCAACTATGGTGCCGACTCAACTGCATACGACTCATCAACTTAGCCGACTCACGACTCATCCACCAGCCGACTTATCCTAGACACGACCCAACCAGCCTTTGCCGACTCAACATGAGTCGTTCACGACTCATTACCATGCCGACCTAACCCTTCAACGACTCATCAGACTCTATGACTCAAGACCCTGCCGACTCACTACCCACGACCTAAGCCTAAACCTCCTTAAGCCGCTAACCCATGAGTCGGTCACTATCTTAGGTCGGTCCATCCTTATCTCGGCCAAACCTATAAGCCGCCCCTCCTATGAGTCGTAACTCGTGCACGACTCAACCTATAAGTCGCTGCTTCTATAAGTCGGTCACGACTCATCACTTGACCCCTATCTCACCTCTCTTCTTAAGTCGGCAACTACTATGCCGTTCTAACCCTTAACTCGGTCCATTCCCTTAAGTCGTCTACGACTTATCTATGAGTCGGTCACGACTCATCACTTGCACTCGGGTCAACTCCTAAACGACTCAAGCTAGAGGCAACACAAACAACACTAACAACCTGTAAATTTTACGATCTATCGACACGTAAAATACGGGTCGTTACACGTATGAGGCGCGCTAGGGTAGATGCATGAAACAACGAGGCAATGCCAGGGTAGACATACTAATTACGCATTCGGACTGGTAGTAACGCATAACATCCACTGCCACCCACCTCGAGCCACACTACCAAAATTAAAGGTGCACCCAATCAATCACAAAGTAATAGAATGGCATCGTAGATGTGTATCCGATAAGAGGGGCTACCTCATTAGCCCGGAATCGCTCCTGTTTTAGCCACCTTATGCCAACTTGTGAGAGTCTGGTCCACGTATATACCTTAATAGAACGTCGCCACCATCCTACTTCATTTTGGAATCTCCACCGCATACACAGTTGTTAAAGTGGTTTTCGGAGTTGGTAGAGAATATGACAACTTTCGATCACGGTCTCTTTAACAACCGAACGTTATTATAACACCTGGTCATTTTAAAATAGTTTATACTTCAAAACCAAAATATCATTGCCATTTCAAAACCATATCAATATGATATCATTTCCATTTCAAAACTGAATACGATATCATTTCCAAAATCATAGCATTTTTTCAAAGCTATAACACTTTCGAACTAAACACTTGAATTAAAACACTTTTGAAACATAATACTTGAAATCATAGTACTTCCCACTTAACAGATTTAAATATTAAAATAGTATGTATATATATATAATATATATTTTTCTCAAATTTCACAAATTAATTCCAAATCAACTTAAATTCCAAAATTTAAATCCAATCAGATCTCAAATCATTAATTCCAATTTAGCTTGTAAATAAACAATTCAAAATTATATCGATTTCAAATTCAAATTTGAACCAAAAATAAACCATTTCAAAATATATGCTTCAAAGCTTTAAATATTCTATAATTTCAAAACTAAATGCGATAATTATATATATATATATATATTAATTCGATTTACTATTATTTAGTTTTGAAATATTTACTTAATAAATTCAATATCATTTAAATAAAACTTAAACTTGAAATATTTAATTAATCAATTTAAACCAACATCAAGTTATAAAATCATATCCTTTTAAAATTTCAAATTCAATAAGTTCCATATCGATTTTAATTACAATTTCAAATCAATTTCAAATCCATCTTCTCAACCTTAATTTGTTAAAAACATTATAAACTCCATATTAAAATATAATTTAAATAAATACTTAACCATATTATATTTTAATAAAATCACTTTAGTATTAAACTTATTTTATATTAAACAAATATATATATATAGCTTAAATTTAAGAATTTAACTATATATAAAATAATATTTATATAATATAAAAAATCAATATTTATATAAAACCTTATATTTCTTTCTAAAACCATAGAATCATTTCAATATATATATATACCAACGGTGTTTGTATATAATTTTCTATCCTATGGTCAAGTGATATGGATATTTAACATTTCAATCCGCGATTTAAATATAAATGCGGGTATATATCATTCAACCCGCAATCCCAAAATCAATTCACTGAAAATTGCTTGGATCTATCATTTCAACCCATAACGATTTTATCCTATTCTACGGATCGTTCGGGTATGTATCATTTCAACCCATAATGAATTCTATACTAACAGGGAACTTGCAGAGTGATAACAGATATGATGATAATAATATAACAGGCATATATAATCAATATAAATAACAGATAATGGTGTCAGATGTCACAAGTGAACATATAGAGATAACATCATATATTATATAGCAATGTAAATAAATAACAGCAGCATATTTCAATTGTCGTTTAATTTGAAATCAAATCTAATAAATATAAGGACGTTAATCGTGAGTAATTGCTCACCTTTCGAGGCTTTAGATATTTGACACTAAAATTGAGTTATGAAATGCAAGCATGACTTCCAAAAAAGTTAGATTGGCACGAATCGACGAACAAAGCTGATAAATCAGAATTGACGAGAACAAGTCAGAACTGGATTGATGAAGATAATGGTATAAGTGAACTTATATATATAACTGTATATAACTATTTATACATATGAAATCATATTCTGAATCCAAATACAGGTTAAATTATATATATATATATATATATATATATATATATATATATATATATATATAATCAAACATATATATATACATAATATATTATGAAATAATACTCATTTTAATATACTCGATCATATCATAACTTATATATAAGACTAGTATATATAAATTTGTACATAAAGCTTACATATCAATACATACTTATATATATTTAACTAGTATGCACAATTAAAAATACCAAGACATACATATATATGTCGCTCCTATATAACATATGAACTATACTTTGGATATATATATTGAAGAAGCCAACACAGATCTTGTAATCAAACAAAAAGAGAAAAGAAACTGCACACCCTTAACATGTATAACTGTCACATATTAAAATTTAAAACCAACCTAAAAAGGTGAGCTAGTTTACAAATAAAGCATAACTATATATTTATAGTAAGGAGGAACAAATAAAGCTATATATATATATATATATATATATATATATATATATATATTATGTAAACCTTTAAGAATGAAAACATAGAACAATGTATATCCAGTAAACATATATATATATATATTATACTAAACTAGATATACGAAAATATAAGTGAACTGTTATACTTTTATACTTTACAAAACTTATAAACTGTAGCACACTTTAACAATTTATATAACTAATATATCATAAAATAACACATAATATATATTTATAAAACTTAAAGTTATACATTCATAGAAACTATATATATGGTACATCACATAAATCGAAACAACTTACTTTATTATAATATATCCATAAACACAAACAAGTCATATGCACTTATAATATATATATAACTTTTCTCTAAAAGCCAATATGGAAACACATGTTTAGATAAGCTTTATATATCAAAAATAAAAATCATTATCCAAAATAAAATCTTTATATATATATATATATATATATATATATATAATTTACAAAAGAGGAGAACCCAAATCCGTGTATGCTTCAGAAAGACAGGAAAGCACTTCTCCAACACTACATATATAAACTAACCTCATTATTTAATTGTATAAATATATAACTTTATATTCTCAAAGGTTTGAGCTTATATATCATTCAATATACATATTTTAAGTCAATATTATTGTAACAACATCTACTTACTATATAAAAACCCAAACAGAATCATATGCATACTAGTATATACATAATAACAATATAAATATATATAAAACAGGTAAGATAATATATGTATATATATATTTCAAAGCTAACAAGTCTTATACTATATTACTGTTATAACCTACATACATAATTGTAAACAATACATACAGCAAACTAAAATATTTAACAAATTTATAACTATATCTGTAAACTGTTGAAAATTGGATATATAAAAATATAAATGTTAACTAAATCATATAGAAGACTATACACATATTAAAATATATATACCTCATATTTGTATATATTATATATATATAACCCGAAACTATATATAAATATCAACAACTACAATTAAAATAAAACAAAGGTATTATATATGTTTTAACTATATATATAAACTGATATATATAACTTACACACTTTATATATAATAATTACTGTACATATATATACACATCTTAACAAATTAATATACAAAAACAAAGCTTACAACTATATATATAATACCTTTTCCAAAGAAAAAAGAAGAAGACGGTTGTAGAGGTGGAGGCCAAGGCTGTTGTTTTGGGCTCCGGTTGCTAGCGAATTGATTGGGGAGGAGAAATGGCATGATGTGGTCGAGAGGCAAATCATGGTTTTAGGGGGAAGCAACCGATGGCATCAGTTATTAGGATGGCGAGTGAAGTCAGAGGAGAGAGGGAGGGGGTGGCCGAAGTATGGAGGCGAAGAGGGGATCACTGGCCAGAGAGTTGGGCACCAAGTGAGAGAGACAGTTGACGTCACTGGCTCGAGCCTGCTAGATGGCTCAGAATGCAAAGCGAATGAGGCGATATAGGGCGGTGGGAGAACGATGGTGGTAGGCGAAGGTGGGGTAGCAAGTAGAGAGGAGAGAGATAGGAGAGGGAAGGGAAGGATGATGAAACTGGGAGAAGGCTTTGCTGCTAGGAAGAAACAATTCAGAGAGAAGATAAGGAAATGTGTCAGGCTTTTCAAAAGGGTAGCAAATGAGAGAAGAAAGAAATGAATAGTAAGAAGTAGAAACGTGTTCCCCTAAGAAAAATAAAAGGAATATGAACAGTGGCAGGTCACAATCAGAATTTATGGAGATAATAAAGAAAATAGCCATTGAGTTGCATGAGTAGAATGTAATAGGGATTCAAAAGATCACGGGTACCAAAAGTCACAAAATCGATATCGATACGAAATCGTTGTAACGATTCCATAGCGAACTGGACTTCAAAACACAAGACTGAATATACCGTAGAGATCAGCACGACGAGATGATCAAAATAGTATGTAGATATCTGTGATACAATTATCCGATCAAAAGTCGATATACGAAGTTGAAAATGCTGCTATTTCGCCAGAAATAAGATAAACGGAGCAACATCAGTCCGAATTTGGAGAAATGAAATGTGACGTCTCACTCAAAAGATGATTTACAAATTTTCTATATAAAAATATTCAAGTTTGGAAAACATTTTATCATCATCAAATATTAACTGATGTAAACACGAAATAAGTTACACCAGAAATAAACTTCCATATTATCTGATGAAAATTTGCCTGTTGCTATGTTTAATTAGACGTATTCCAAATATTAAATTTTTATTTCAAAATTTTATTGTTTACATTTTCCAAAATTTAAATTAAGCATATTAATAAAACAAGTAAAATTATTAAAAATTTATGGGTCGTTACATTAGATACTCTGCAGGAAGAAGCTTGCAAAATTACTTCAAAATGGTTTTTTAAAATGACTTTAAAAACTGCTTTTCAAAATATTATAGCATTAAATTATCTTTTTAAATGATTTTCAAAAAGATGTTCTAGCCTTAGAATATTATTTGTTTTCATTTTAAAATAAACTCTTGTTTTAAACTTCATATTCAAAAACAAATTTTACATTGTTTTTTTACATAGGGATGTCAACATTATGGGATACCCATGTCGACATGGTGGCCGTTGAATTCAAAAGTTTCAATTTTCAAAAGAAGTGTATATTCATTTAAATCTCTTCACGAATGGTTATGAATGTTGGTGCTTTATAAATAGGCTTCACAAATGAATTTTTTAATCATCTACTTTCATATTTTCTTCACTTCTTCTTCTCCACAAATCCATATTCTATAATTTTCATATTTTTAAGATCGTGCCGAAATTCGACCGAATTCTCAAGTGAATCAAATTAGAATCTCATTTTTGTTTGATTTTCTACCTTCACTCGAAGATCAAAGTGCTATTCAGATTTATAGGATCAATTGGAAATCAAAAGTTTATCGAGTCTCTCTATAAGCTGTGGTTGTGCTTGGAAATCAATTAGGTAATCTTGTGGCCCTAAATCAAGAGAGTTTGGCCTGGACTCGTGAGATGGGTGGGTACCTCAAGGCCTTTAGAAATTGAGGAATGTAATCTCAACACTGGTATAATAAAAATCTGTATGAGGTGGTTTGCCTTTGTACAGGACTAGATGTAGGGTAACTCCAAATAAGTATAAAATCCGGTGTGTTCTTTCCCTTTACCGCTTTTTATTTACTTTTTGCATATGTGTTTTATTTTGTGATTGTCCCATGATGAAGTTCTGCATTGGTTTGCGTCATAATTTTTAAATTATTTCATATAAGTCTTAGAATCCATTAAACACTATTACCCCCTCTCTAGTGTTAAATTATCCTTAAGATCCTTAATCTGAACTCCCATTCAATTGGTATCAGAACATAGGTTTTCATAGTTTTTGTAATGTGAAACATAAAATGTTAAAAATGGCATATTTAGGAAATTTTGCTAATACTAGTTTGAACATATGAATTTCATCAAAGTATCAAAAGTCTGCATATAGTTTTTATGAAAAATCACATGTTACATGGCTTTTGAAGAATCAACAACCAATGTACAAACCGTGCAAATTGAGAAAGATAAATGGATACTTGATAATGGCTGTTCAAGACATATGACTGAGAATCCCGAGGTACTCAATAATTATCTATCAAGATGGTAGATTGGTCAACTTTGGAGATAACTCAAAAGGATATGTGGTTGGCATCGGCAATGTTGGTAATTCTAAAACTCCTCTTATTTCTGATATTTTGCTAGTTAAGAATTTAAAACATAATTTGCTTAGTATAAGTCAACTATGTGATAAAGGATTTAAAATTAAATTTGAAAAAGATAAGTGTCACATCGAAGATAATAAGTCAAATATTCTTTTTAAACGAAGTAGGAAGAAAAACATTTACATTCTTAGTATGAAAATTAGAAATGATAAATTGTGTTTTTTGGCTAAAACTAGTGACCCTTGGATTTGGCATAAAAGATTTGGTCATTTAAATTTCAAACTATTATCTAGGTTATCAAACCTTGACTTAGTTAGAGGTCTTCCTAAGGTAAACTTTAAAGTAGATAGTATATATGATGCTTGCCAATTAGGAAAACTTAATAAAAGTTCATTTAAATTCAAAGATATGATTTCTACTTCTAAACCTCTAGAATTACTTCATTTAGATTTATTTGGTTCATCTCAAGTTCAATCAATTAATCACAATAAATATGTTTTTGTAATTGCACATGATTATTGTAGATATACTTGGACAATTTTTCTTAAACTTAAAAGTGATGCCTTTGAATTATTTAAAAAATTTGCTAAAAGAATTCAAAATCAACTTTATTTAAAAATGAAAACTATTCGTGGTAATCACGGTGGAGAATTGGAAAATGAAAATTATGAGATTTCAGTAATCAAAAAGGAATTACTCATAATTTCTCTTTTCCAATAACTCCATAACAAAACGGAGTGGTAGAACGTAAGAATAGAACGATTCAAGAGTGTGCTAGAACAATGCTTTCTGATAGTAATTTACCTAAAAAAATTTGGGCTGAAGAAGTCGCTACAGCGTGTTGTATATTAAACAAGATTTTAATTAGACCATTAACTAATAAAATACCAAATGAATTACTTTACAATAAGAAACCCATAGTAGATTATTTTAAAGTTTTTTTAGTAAGTATTTTATTCTTAATACAAAAGACAATTTAGATAAATTTGAACCTAAATCTGATAAAGGTATCTTTATCGGATATTCTAATAGAAGTAAAGCATTTAGAGATTATAATTTAAGAACTAACACCATTGAAGAAACAATGCATGTATCTTTTAAAGAAAATTTTAAAGATACTGTGCAAATAGAAGATGAAGAAGATTTTGTAACCTTAAATAGTGAACCTAATGAAACTAATTGTGAAATCATTCAACCTAATAAAAGAATTAGGATATTAAAAGATCATCCTGTAGTTAATGCACTAGTAAATATTGAATCTATAGTTAAAACAAGAAATCAACTAAATAGTATGAGTAATGTAGCTTTTATATCAACTATTGAACCTAAAAATCCAAAGGAAGCATCGTCTGATGATTCATGGATTCTTGCTATGCAAGAAGAATTGAATCAGTTCACCGGAAATGATCTTTGGGAACTCATCCTAGACCTGAGGATAAAAGTATAATTGGAACAAAATGGGTTTATAAAAGTAAAATGAATGAATTTGGTGAGGTCGTGAGAAATAAAGCTCGCTTAGTCATGCAAGGTTATTGTAAAAAAGAAGGAATTGATTATGACGAAATCTTTGTACCCGTAGCAAGACTAGAAGCTATCAGGATTCTACTTGCTTTTCAAACTATGATAATTTTAAGTAATATCAAATGGATGTTTAAAGTGCTTTTCTAAATGGTTTTGTAAAAGAAGATGTTTATGTTGAACAAGCTCCACTTTTTGAAGATAATAAATTTTCAAATCATGTATATAAATTAAAGAAAGCTTTATATGGTCTGAAACAAGCTTCCAGAGCCTGATATGAAAGACTAAGATCTTATTTACTACAATCTGGTTTTGAAATTAGTAAAATGGATACAACTTTTTTACTAAAAGAAACAAAAATGACATTTAACTGGTACAAATATATGTAGATGACATAATATTTGGATCAACTAATAAAATAATGAATAAAGAATTTTCAGATATAACGACTAAAGAATTTGAAATGAGTCATATGGGAGAATTAAGTTTCTTCTTAGGACTTCAAATCAAACAATTAGATAAAGGAATTTTCATTAGTCAAGAAAAATATGCTAAGTATTTAATTAATAAATTTGGATGGACCACTTCTGGTGGGAAACCAACTCAAATGACAACTAACGTAGCTTTAAGTAAAGAAGATAAATCAAAAGATGTTGATCAAAAATTATATAGAGGAATGATTGGGTCACTGCTTTATATAACAGCAAGTCGTCCTGACATCATTCATAGTGTTTGTCTCTATGCAGGATACCAATTTCAACCTAAAGAAGCTCACTTAAAAGCTGTTAAAAGAATTTTAAGATATATAAAACATACTTTAGATTATGGTTTATTTTACTCTAAAAATGATGTATTTGATTTACTTTCGTATCGTGATGCTGATTACGCTGGTTGTTATTTAGAACGAAAAAGTACAAGTGGAACTTGTTACTTTCTGGGACATTTTCTGGTTTCCTGGTTTAATAAGAAGCAAAATACTATATCCTTGTCGACAATTGAAGCAGAATATATCTCTGCTGCTTTGGTTTGTTCTCAAGTTATATATATGCAACGAACTTTAAAAGATTTTGGATTAACTATAACTAAATCACCAATTTATTGTGATAATACTAGTGCAATAAACTTATCTAGGAATCCAACTCATCATGCTAGAATAAAACAATTGATATTAGACATCATTTTCTTAGAGATAATCTAAGTAAAAAAGTTGTAGCTCTTGAATATATTAACACTGAAAAACAAATTGCTGATATATTAACCAAACCATTAAATGAACAAAACTTTACTAAATTTAGAAGAGAATTAGGTGTATGTTCATTAGCTGAAATATAAACTGTAAATAATACAAGTATAATTAATAATTGATATAAATAAAAATTTCTCAAAAATTACACTAGGCATGTCGACATGTCCAATCCCCTGCGCCGACATACTAGCCGTGATTTTCAAATTTAAATTTCCCACTAAAATTAGTTATTAAGTTATATATTTATATATTTCGGCTTTTACTCCTTTTCTCCATTCTATTCTCTGTAATAAACTTCTAAAGCAGTAAATTAATGGCTTCCTCTTCTAATAATGAACCTTCTTCACCCACTTCTCCTCATTCTAGTCCTTTTCAATGATCCACACACGTACAAGTCATCAAATTGCAAGAGAAGATGAAAGATTTGCTTCAAATGGTGACGGAGATTCAAGTTAGTCAACTGCGAATGGCAAGAGAACAAGATAGGCAAGGCAGAATCCTTAAGAATCTACAAAAATTCCTTATGGATAACCATGCCAATCCCATTGTTATTGAAGAATCATCACAAGCCATGGATTCTGAAGAAGAAGAGCCTCTAGAAGAACTACAAGAGGATCAAGAAGAAGACCATCCTCTGCCGAATCCGGATGTTCATATGGACGAAGACGATGGCATGATTTGCATTGGAGAGGTCCTTTTTGATGCTAGTGAGAGCTTGATTGAACAATGTGGAAACTTTTGTCTCCACTATCCAAATTATTCAGTCCATAAATCACCAATAGTTAAGGGTCCTCGTTAAGCGTTTTTTGTTTTTCTCTTTCATGATTGTACATTAGTTTGTTCATTTGTATATAAATGTTATTTTAAGATTCTTCTAAAAACAATCTTCGATGTATAGAAACATGAATTCCAGTTAGGATGTTATATTATTATGTCATATGTTTGTTTATCTCTTTTTTCATTAAGTTCAAGGTTTATAGGTTTTTTTTGTTGATGACAAAGGGGGAGAAAGTTATATAAAATAATAGGCTTGGAGTAAGGGGGAGTTGTTGATGTAAGGGGGAGTTATGGTACGATCGAAGCGGTAAGTATATTTTATAAAGTTGTCATCATCAAAAAGGGGGAGATTGTTAGGAACTGGAGATTGTAGTTTTGATGACAACAACCTTTGTAACTTATTTTATTATAACTTATATACTAACACTATTGTCTATGTATATTTGGATATTATTATACAGGATATATATAAGGCAGGTACTGATTATTGAAGACTATACAGTATCAAGATCAAGAATAAAGAAATCAAGTTTGAAGACTCGAGTATCAAGATCAAGATTTCAAGATATGTGTATAGTTTTTGTTAAAACTTTATAATAGCATGGAAATCTTCATTTCGAATTTTATTTGGGATGGAACCCATTTCTGCCTTCTTAGCGGCTTATAAACCCAAGACAAGTAGCTTACCAACCTACGACAAGGGGCTTACAAACCCACGAATATTTTGTACAAGTACTCGAGTCCTGATGTGATGAGATATTCTACAGGAAGAAGCTTGCAAAACTACTTCAAAATGGTTTTTCAAAATTATTTTCAAAACTGCTTTTCAAAATATTTTATCCTTAAAATTATCTTTTCAAATGATTTTTTTAAAAGTTGTTTTATCCTTAAAATATTATTTGTTTTTGTTTTAAAATAAACTCTTATTTTAAATTCATTTTCAAAAACAAATTTTACATTGTTTTCTACATAGGGATGTCAACATCATAGGATACCCTATGTCGACATGGTCACCGTTGAATTCCAAAATTTCAATTTTCAAAAGAAGTGTCTGTTCGTTTAAATCTCTTTATGAATGGCAATGGCCGTTGGTTCTTTATAAATATGATTCACAATGAATTTTTTAATCATCTATTTTCATATTTTCTTCACTTCTTCTTCTCCATAAATCCATATTCTATAATTTTCATATTTTTAAGATCATGCCGAAATTCTGTCGAATTCTCAAGTGAATCAAATTAGAATCTCATTCTTGTTTGATTCTCTGCGCTCTCTCGAAGATCAAAGTGCTATTCAGAGTTATAGAATCTATTGGTAATCAAAAGTTTATCGAGTCTCTCTATAAGGTGTGGTTGTTCTTGGAAATCAATTGGGTAATCTTGTTGCTTGTAAATCAAGAGAGTATGCCCTAGACTCGTGAGACTGGAGGGTACCTCAAGGCCTTTAAAAATTGAGGAATGTAATCTCGGCATTGGTATTATAAAAATTTGTATGAGATGGTTTGCCTTAGTAGAGGACTGGATGTAGGATAACTTCGAACCAGCATAAAATCCAGTGTGTTCTTTCCCTTTAGTGCTTTTTATTTACTTTCATCATCTGTGTTTGATTCTGTGATTGTTCTATGGTTAAGTTCTACATTTGTTTGTGTCATAATTTTTAAATTAGTTCAGAATCCATTAAAAGCTATTCATGCCTCTCTAGTGTTAAATTAGCCTTAAGATCCTTAATCCACACTACCTTTCAGGATCTCCTTATCATTTATCCTAGAAGCATAATGAATTTATACATACAGTATAGTACCATGGATGGTAAATGTACCATATAATTCCCGTGTTTCCCCTAGATATTTCAAGAGTTAAAACCCTTCAGTGTTAAGTAGGAAATCATTTTTTACCACTAAGATTAAGAAGGATTACATATTTGAGCCAAGATTTGATAGTCGGTTATTTAACTATCAAATAACAAACATTCAAACGACGATTACGTTTCCCACTAAAATCACTAAGCCCCTTTAATTTAATTTTGATAAATTTGAATTCCTCATTTCAAAATAGGTATATACTTATTTCATCTAAATAAGTATATTCACAAATCCTTTCTTTCAAAAATACTTGAAAACCCATTAAAATAAATATGGAAGTACTGTATGGTATTGAGCACCGCGTCCCAATTCCCAGAAAAACCTAACTTAACTTAGGCAATCTCTCCTCCCGATATCCACCATGCAATCATCATAGCTCGTAGTTTGCACAATGATTACGTTCCTATCACAGTGAAAACATCCCAAACTGTAGGCAATCCCTGCCCTTGAATTATGCTATGAAAAATATGGCAACTTCCCAAGATCTTACATTGAATACTATTTCAAATTCATTTGTAACTATAAAGCTTTTATAATAATCAAGGAAAATTTAAACAATTTAAATATCAGTAATATATCGTTTGAAACCTTCTACAAAATTATTAAATAATATATTATAATATTGTGACGACCCTGAATTTTGGAATTTTGAAATGGGAATATTTTATTGATTTTAAATATTGGAGTGTTGGTTTTTAACTTGAATTTCAAATATCATGGGTTATTGGATAATTTAAATATTGCATTTAATAATTGGAAATCGGGTAAAATAGGGAAACTGGAACTTCAAGCTTGTTAAAAATATTTTAAAAGCTTATAAAAGTAATATTGATAATAATGACGATAATAGAAGTTTTAAATTTGAGTTAGAAAGTGTTTTGCTCAGTATTAAAAATATATCGTTTAAATTGATATTTGAAAATAGCCTTTCAAGAAACAGTCTTGGAATTTGACGAACCAATTCCAGTGGATCCGTAATATTGTATTACTATCAGGTTTCAATTTTCATAGTGTTCGGAGTTGTCATGTGGTCGTACGATATATAAATGTGCTAAAATCTATATCGAAAATTCAATATAATTTATGGGCTCAAAAAGCTATCTTCTCCATATGATCAAGCTAGTACTCGAAACCTTTTCCATCGAGTTCGTAATAAGGGTATAACATTATAAACGTCTAGCGGCACGCTTCGATAGGAGATCGAGATTTCACACATCGTTTTCAAGACAACTTGAATTTAAATTCAATAATATAAGTGCATTGAAAACACTGTAGCAAGCATGCAGACACACAAGGAAAAATTTAAACACTTGTCCATCCTATTAACACATGCCTTCTTCTTTTTGAATTATAATCAGTAAATCAAAAGAGAGAGAGAGAGAGAGCTTGGCCAAATAAATTTTTCTTGCTTTAAAAATCAAGTCCTCTCTCCAGTTTATTGAAAACAGATCGAACGAAATCAAGCCGGCCGATTCAAAATAAATCCAAGCTAAAAAATGATGGCGGAAATGATAGTATTCAAGTCGTAATTCCTTTAAGGTGAGAATTGCAAGGCGGTGTAGGGTAGGAAGGCGGGCCGAATGCGACGAGTCTAGTGAGGGTGTAGAATTCATCGCCGCGTGCGTTCGTGGAGGTATCGTGGCAGTCGCATTTGAGGGTAGTCGTGACTGGGTGAATGTACGCTCACGTACGCGCCTATGTAAGAAGGGGAAATCGCGAGTCTAGGCTAGGGTTTTATAAACTGGGTTTATAAAGTGAAATAAGATATAAGTGGATATTTGAAAGTATAAATTCACGGTGGGAATTTATAAAGGAATGGGTAATTTGTTTTCAATAAATAAATAGCGGTTTTAATTTTAAAGGTGTGGGAAAGAAATTTACGGTTGGGACGTAAATTAAATTAGGATAAATCGAGAAGGATTTATTAATTGATTAAATGGATTATTTTGGGATGGAAAGTGTATTTTTCTAAAAAAACCATGAATGTTTTCAAAGCAGATTGTTTTAAGTATAAGTTAAAAGTTGTTTTAAAATAATGTTTTTGAGGAATTTATTATTTAAGTTGTTTAAAATTTTAAAGTTAAATATTTATTAAGTTAAGTTATAGAGGTAATTATTTTAAGGTTAAATTAGTATTATGATTTATAAGATAATTATTAAATATTTAATTTTATAAAGTAGCTTTATTTTAAAAGTAGTTTGGCTAAAGTTTTTAATAAAAAAATTAGTGTAGAATTTCATAAATTTTATTTTAAATAAATGTTTTGAATAGATTTTATTTTAAGTGTTTTAAAATGTACATTTTTTTTAAATAAGTGATATAAATTATTTTAAAATCTTAAGTATTAAGGCTTGGTGATTTTTCAGTGGAAATAAAACAATTGGATGGAAATTTATTCCCGGGAGAAAAGTGATTTGAACACTATTTTCTAAGGGTTGAAGTATAGGAAAATATCTTGCGAAGATATTTTGAAATAAATAATTTAGGAAATTATTAAGGCCTGATGGTTGTTGTGGATGTTGTATGATAGTTAAATAACCAACTGTGAATATTGGCCAATGTGCAGATCGTTTCGAAGACACCGAGTTTGGAATTAATTTTACGAAAATCATTTCAATCCGGTTTGAACATTTTCGTGAAGAAGACAAGAGCTTGGAGTCGAAGATGGAGCAGTGAAGTGCAAGGGCTTATCGTTACTAATCCTGAGGGTGATTCCAAAATGGATGTAGCAGAAATAGTGCCTTCAGTTCCGTTCAGACCTAGAACGGACTTGTATGGACGAATGCTATCAGAACATCGTCAGGGGGATGGTGAGCATTCTAAGTGAGTGTGTGCTAAAAAGGTAACGCATAAGCCTCGAGCCTCATCAACCGGGAATGGATAAAACAGGGGAGGTGTAGCAAGGCTAAGTGGCTAGCAACCAATTGGGGTAAGGTCATCCCTATCTAGATGTCCTTTTTTATTCGGTTGTGTGGGCGCTTGCCGATCCCAACCGTGGGGTGATCTTGTTCGGACTATCCAGTAAGGGGTAGCTCCGGTCTTGTGTTGCAGGGGATCAGGGTGGATCCTCGATGCTCTGATCTAGACCAGGTACTGTGACGGGCAGTACCCCAGTAGCCCTTCCATTGATGGAAACCCAATCTCCAATAAGTGCCTTCGGACTTGTTTGTATACCTATTATGCTGGAATTTATTGAACGTAACAATTTCGGCTACTTGAATAAGTATTTGTATATAGACACTACTACAATATCAGAGGATTTGATAAGAAATGTTTTGGTTATCGTAAGGTAAAAACCCGACAAGTTTATTTGTGGCATGGTCTTACGAGATACCTTTGATTTTTAAAGGATTTTTGGAACTTATTAATCCAATTTAGTGTCACTAGTACAAAACTGGTCATTTGTGTCGGTTGTGTATCCCCTGTTGTGTCGGTTTTACAACCGACTCATATGAAGACGACACAAAAGACGTTTTTCTTTTGTGTCGGTTGTACGACCGACACAAATATGAATCATTTGTGTCGGTTGTTATTAAAGAATCGAGACAAACCTATGAACAGTCGTGTCGGTCTTTCTAAAAGGACCGACACAAATCAGCTTGTATAGCGAAGCACACCGCCGTTTATTGTGTCGGTCCTTTTAGAAAAATCGACACGACTGTTCATAGTTTTGTGTCGGTTTTTTATTAATAACCGACACAAATGATTGATATTTGTGTCGGTTATGTTTTTTTTTTCAACCGACACAATTGATATACAGTTGTATCGGTTCCCTTTGAAGTAACAACCGACACAAGTAATATCTGAAGCAAAAAAAATATTATTACCGTCTAAGATTATAAAAACAGTATGAAATTGAATTTTAATTTTTTATAAACCAACGTTACTATGAACCGATTGAACAAATATAATTATATTATCCATCAACAGAATTCATGTTTACAGACCAAAATAGAATATAATATATCATAAACATAACGTGCATAACAAAATACCAACGTACGTTACAAAAGATCAGCGTACACAACCAACTACATCCAATTATACATGATATAACTAGCCAAATTCTCTCGAACCTCGTCTATCTCTTATTGGTTATAAGAACCGTCTCGTACAAAGTCCTGCAATTAAGAGAATTGTTATACAAAAGACAATAATTAAGTCATTTTTTTATACAAAGTAACAGAGGTAAATATCTTAGCATGTCAAAAGTACAGTTTCAATAAAGCAAGTCATACAACTGTTGTGTACATCTGCCTATATCATACAACTCAAACCTTCTGCATACAAGTAGCAACCATCACAACTGCTCCACCACAAACCCTTCCCACAAACAAACAACTGCCTGCACACCACAAACAAACAACTGCCTTCAAAACTGTGACGGTGCATATTACTGTTGCACATACACTGTGCTCCATTCATACCGCCTACATATCTTCCCTTACTGCACACTTTTATACCACTGCATTTCATAATCAATGCATAGTCCATAACTACTTAACAGGAAAACCACATTTGTGCCAATTACCAAGAATAATTGGTTTTCACAATATCATTATTTTCTGAATGCACAAACAACTTTAATATGACAATCAAATACGGAAGTCGATTGGTAGTTGAATTTAATGTGGGTTGGAATTAATTTTGAACAGATATTATATGTGGCCATGAATTGTAACTTAGGTGGGTTGATACTCTAATTTGTAACTAATGATGACGGGGATAAAAAAACAGAAAGGAAAAAATAATTCTGAAGAGGATGAAGACAAACCTACGTTACAGTATAAACATAGATCGAAATTTATTTTTGTTCCAATTTTTGGTAATGCTCACAACAACACTTACCAACAAGACCATCAATCTGCAATCTTCTAATATTATTACTTCTACACACCAAATTGCTCTGTACATGGAACGTGATAGTGCTGATGGAGTAAATATTATAAAACTATACAACATCATGAAACGTAGAAGATAGAAAGAAATAAGTAGATATACAACTGGAAATGTGGAAACAGATCGAGGGACAGCTTTTAACAAATGATTCGCAATCGCTGAATAAGGAATTTGGCGGTTCGTATTTTTGGAAGATGATAAATATTTTTTTAGATTACATAAAAAAGTTGCAAATAATGCGGACAAACCATTTTTTTCTTTTACTGGGTTTTAAAGTGAAGTCTCCTACCTTACAATTATGCATTCTTGCAATTTCTTTATCAATCGCACATACTAACCCAATCACCATAACCGAGTTCTTATTGAAGTTTATTTACAGACCTGATAAACTTTCAAAAGCACACATTTCCGAGTTCTTATTGAAGTTTATTTATATCCTACAGCTACCCAACAGTAGCATACATTTCCAGTCAAACCACCATTTCCAACTCAACAATTCAAACCGAGCAGCCTCTTTATACTTCCCTTCCCACTGACACAGCAGCAGCATTAGCCGTGCTCAATATAAACCATCACTTCTTCTAATACGTCCCAGTGCCATAACATATACATTGCTTCGACCATCAACAACACTTGCAATCACACTTCACTACCACTACATGCATCCTTCTCATTACTCAACCTACTGTCCATTTACTTCATTTGCTTCCCACTGTAACAGCATTTGCATTTCTCTGACACTGCTGCCCTCTGCCACATCAAACAATTTCATACATTCCCCTCCCTCCTAGTTGCTATCATCACCACCACTACCATTCCATCCTCACATTACGACTAGCAAAATCTCCCCTGCCCCATCACTTCATCAGCGCTCTCCCGCCACACTTCAAGACAATAACAATTTTCTCAAATTGCTTCTATACTTCAGCTCCTATACTTCTATACTTCAAGACAACAACTCTCATACCACAATCATACTCTTATACATATCCATCACAAAATTTCATACTTCAATTACAATTCAAACTGACAGCATACCCATCCCCTACATACTGTTATCATACAAACTAACAGTGCCAACATACCACCACAGTTCACAACTAATCAGAGCATAACATCACCGCGCAACCACCACTTCACTCACTGTTATTCCCCTATACCTTCCGATACACACTTGCAAGTTCACATACCTCCACCACTACCTACATCCCCATCAACTCTAAACAAACTCTACAGCAACTATTTGTATTTTGTCGTCTGAATTACTTGCAGCTGCTCCCTTAATGTGTTTTCTTACTTTTGGGAAATTTATGTACATAATGTCATGGGCGCTACAAAGAGGTTTTTTATCCTTTCTTTGCTCTGAAACATAGCATATGCCAGTTTCTGAAATTGATCTGTGAATTTTATGGCATTCAAATGCCTTTTTTTTAATTAATTATCTGAAACAGCTTGTCTGTTTTTCTGTTTCAAAAAAAAACGACTGCAATAATGCTCCCTCACTTTAAAACTGAATCCAGAAGCGTTAATGCTCCCTCACTTTAAAATAGTTTACTTCTTTGAATCAGCTGGATTTATAAGTTTAACTTCTAATATGACGGTGCAAACTAAAACAACGACTGCAATAATGCTCCCTCACTTTAAAATTGAACTCGGTAAACCAGAGTAATCTTGATTAACTTATTGATTTACAGGTTTATACTTTTAACTGAAATGCCGTCACACTTCCGGTCCATTACTCTCATTACTGTTTTTTTGATAGATTTACTGTTAATTATGGAAAATAATACAATAATCAATTAGGTATCATTCGAATGAAATCATCTAATTAAAAAGCATATAAACCAATTTCCAATCTGCTTGGTGCATCACTACACATTTTCTCGGTTTATTTTTTTTTCTTCAAATACGTGAACTGAACAGTAAATAAAGACTTGGCATTTGATTTCTTCTAACTAGCATTGCAGCAATGATTTGATCGAAATATACCTATAATGTAGCTAATGTATAATATGAAGGAAAAAAACTAAAGCGGTACCTTTTGTAAATAGATGCTTTAATTGTGGTTTTTCACTATGTCATGCATATACCTCATCACATAATATACACAGTCAGTTGCTCCTAATTGTTGAGGACACTACAGCAATATTACAAGATAACTTAATAGTTAGTTTAAAATGAATTCATATGCCAAACAATATATAGTATTTATTTTATTTTACTTTTTGTTTGAAAATCAAATCACCTTAACATGCTTCCATTTCAAGGTACTTCCTCGAGACTTGCCACCGAATGCCTTGTAAATTTTGAAGGCCCTACACATGCAAGAAAATGTTAAATAATAACTACTCCGGCATCCGCATTTACATACACTAATTTCATGTATAAATTTTTAATTTTACCACATATACTAACTTCATATAAGAGAGCAAATATATACAACTTACGTGCTCACTTGCGGTTTAATTTCAAGTTTATGTTTGCGTTCGGCCTGAGGATCAAAAACATAAATCTCATTCATTTCTACACGGAAAACAAGCAGTATACAATGTTTCCTGCGTTACAAGATTTATAGTAAGTTAAAATTGGCATCAAATTTGTAAACTAGTTACTAAAAGTTTAATGTTCATACCCTTCGTATTGGGGGGCTAAAAGTAAGCTTTTAGATTGCAATGCTTTCCATGTGTTCGACAAATATGTATTTGTCGCATCTGGATGTTTTCGCACTTGGGAAAGCTTTTTGGGACACATAAACCCAATGGTCTCCACTTTGAGATCATTGCACATATGATTTAACCACCTAAACAAATTTAAACATATATTATTAGTTTTTTAAAAATTGACTATTCATCAAAAAACTAAGATGGTTATATATAAAAAAATTGCTAAGGAAAAAATACTCACATGATGTAAAGTTGCAACCATGATGCATTCAACCATGTCATACTAAGGAATTGGATAATGTCGTCCATCGTGATATGAATTTCAAAGTCCTCATCGTATGTGAATAAACCCTTATTCACTTGAATTGCATTGATGGCACTATCATTGGATAACATTTGAAGTATTAGGTCATGGAAATATTTGCACTCGCTCGTTAAAGTTTTGAGAATCTCTTCATCCACGATTGATTTGCATTTTGCAGACTCATCTGACATTGTATTCACGACCTTGTCATTACTATTTTCAAACAAATCCTTGTTTGGTTGAGATGTAGGCACCTAATTCAAAATTTTAAGTAAATGTTTGAAATGATGTTGTTAAAAGAATAGACGAATGCTAAGAACTCAACTTCATATGTTAACTACTTTCCGATAAGTTTATAAATAGCTAAATTATCTATAATAAGTTCTAGTATGAAGAAATTTTACTTCTTTAATATGTTCTAATATGAAATAGAGGAGTTTAGCAATGTAAATTAAGGAAGAAAAATGCATTCATTACCATATCATTATCTCTTAAAAGTACAAGGCTTTTAGGCCATTGAACAAAACTCCCGACCGCTTCTCCTATCGTGTTGTGATGTTTAGTTGGAACAGGAAGTGAGGTTCCTTCATGACTAGACTCCATTGCATCAATTCCAACTTTTACATGATCGACCAAGATTTGTTGATTATGACATTGATCTCCGGACCTTGAAGCGGGATGTACCATGCCATGACCCACTACAACAATTTTGGAGTCCACATTCACGGCCAAACGACATTTAATCGGTTTCTAGAATGGCAAGTACAAAACCAACATTTTTCACTTAGCACTTGTCAAATACATAAAATCATATACGTTTATAAATTCAACTATGAATTGTTTACCTGCAAGTCACTTACATATAAACCTAGCATATGCTCAAAAAACCTTGCGAATTTAAAAATCAAATATTTTAATATTCCCACATTCATAACTTCATATGTTGTTTATAAAATCATATCATATACTCCAAATTCATGGAGCAAACTAAGATGCTAACACTCGATATTCTCAAAATTGTTGTTTTTGTAAAGCAGATATACAAGAAAATTAATATTTTCAAAGACTTAAATCTATAAAAAATATATTTGAAAACTGATGTATATTTTGAACTTCAAATTCATGAGAAATCCTCTTATCCAAAATCCTTTGTACATATGCATTCAAAACTATTTGCCAATGTGACGACTTATAGCAAGTAAATAACCAAAACACCTTTAGCCAATGTGACAGTGTATAGTAAGTAACATGACAGTGTACATAGTTTACATGTACTATTACAGGAAGTAAAGTGATAGTGTATAGCAAGTTGCATACCTTTAGCTCTAGATCTATCTAAAATTTCCAGAAAATGGAAAAATAAAATGTAATAAGAAGCCAAATACCCTGATAAATTAGCAATCATTATTCAAATCAAACAATTACCTGTTTCAAATTACAAAAACCTTCAAATTATGACTTCAACTGGCCGGCGGTGATAACTGGAGGAGAGTACAATGATGACGGAAATGAAGAATGTTCAATTAGATGGGGCTATACTTTTTTCGACTTCATAAAAATATATTAGAAAATCAAAATTAGTACCTACGATTGTGCACAAGGAAACTGGAATGAGACTCGATCAATTAGTGAGTAAACTGGAGTGAGCGAATCGATATCCATTGTATATTCATTGATGTTTAGCTGGAGGAGTGAACGATCAATTAATCGTAATGGGTTTCAGAGATTTAGGGTAGAAAGTTGCTGCAAAGGAAACTAGAGTGAGCGAATCGATCGAAAATGGCGGCGATTTTATGGAAACGGGCGTGAATTGATCGAAGTTTTGTTAGTTTGGGAAGAAGGAAAGAGGCGGGCCGGGTACGCGGTTGTTTTTTTATTTTAATTTTTTGGTTTCCCTCCCAAAATTAGGGTTCGCGGGAAAAAAAAAGGAGGCTGTAGATCGAAATGGGAAACAGAGCATGTGCATGTGTGTCGGTTCCTCCAAAACCGACTCAAATAATATTAATTGTGTCGCTTGCAAAAGCAAAAGACGCAAAAAGTATATATTGCTTCTATTTAATGGTGTCGGTTGTTATATAGAACCAACGTATATTGCATTTCTATAATTTTCTGCTACTCCCACGTGTCGATTGCTTCGATGGTTAAGAAGGAACCGGCACCAATTACTCTATTTGTGTCGGTTGTGCTTACAACCGATGCAAATAAGATGAAGCAACAGACCTGTTTTGTACTAGTGTGTGTTTTCTCTTACTGGTTTTCCAGACTGATTCGCATGTTAAAATGCTTGGGTTAGACCAAGTATTATAGGATACATGGTAGGATGCGATGGAGCTCAGGAGACGAGCTGGATGGCGAGATGTATCACACGTACTTGATATATATTCTGACGTGCAGTATAAAACTGTATAGTCAACGTTTATAAGGACAAGTTAATATAATTGTCCAGTATTTTTCTATTGATGGTGTTGTACTTTGATGATGTAATGCATAAAACGGATATAGTTCTTTTTGTTTAAAGATCAGTCGTTTACCTATTACATATTGTTCCGTTGCAATTGTGAGATCCTGATATCGTTTTATATTTCTTCTTCTACCTCCTTCTTCTTTCCCTTATAGTCTGTTTTTCGGCATTCGATTGTTCGATATTAAATACAGTTGACGTATTGATGTTGATTTTCGGGCGTCGAAAAATCGGGTCGTTACATTGTGGTATCAGAGCTAAAGGTTAAGCGAGAACCTTTGCTCTGTTGGGGATTACTAATTAGAAATAGAGTCCATAAGTACTGTATAATGAGTTTAAATGTATTAATAGATATGATCGCATATTTCTTAGTGAATATAAAGGTTGTTTTATATTGTGTTGACTTATCGGTTGAGTGTTTATGGATTCTGGTCGATATGTGAGACGTCATGTCATCGTTAAGGGTTTCTCAACTCTTAAACAAGATAAACCGACACAATATTATTTTAAAATCGGTTAAATGAAATAATTTTACCCAAATTATTTTTGTATATAAAAGAAATTGTAAAATCCTGCTTTTTCGCACGGTTCAAAAAGACACATGTGCCAATTCAAACCATACGGTAGGGCGGATTGTTATGGGGTAAATAAGAAAATTAGAGAAGAGAAAAACTAAACAGAATCTCACAGTGGAAGGATAAAATATAATAATAAATATACAGTTCATAAACTGTTTACAAAACATTTGATTCTTCTTCATACAATAAATGTCAGAGTTCACATACCAATAAATACCAATGCAGCGGAACTAAATAGTGTAGGGATATAATATAGTAGATAGTAATACTACAAATCTTCATCTTCGTCCTCCAGAATAAAATCATCAAAACCTGATACGCTCGGACTGACCCGAGTGAATTGAAAAGACAAAACACTCGAGTCAGAACTAAAAGATCTTATGTAAGTTAAATCAACAGGGATAAATATGAGTGCAATAACTTAAAAGATGCTCGGGATTCACATCTCTTAAGGATCTGTTAAACTATTTACTATGTAGTATATTTCGCTATTATAATAGTGTCTAATTGTAAAATAAACTTACTTTTAAATAGCGTTAAGGAGTTACCCAATCTCCCCCTTAACACAATAATAGTCCCAGTAGTCCATCCAATATTATAGTCCCTCCTGATCGGGAAGCCACCAGAGGATACCACGCGGGCTACGGGAGAAATCCAAACTCGTAGAAGGAGCGATAGGGTAGGTGACACGGCACAACAAGGCAATACCAGGGTAGATATACCAATTACGCTTCCGGGTCGGTGGTAACGCGTAGCGCGCAGCTACCGCCCACCTCAAGCAAACTCCCCCAAATCAAAGAAATCAAAAGTGAAGGTGGTCACTGAATCAATCCAAAGTCAGAGTATAGTATCGAAGGGAAGTGTCCGATCAAAGGTGCTACCTTATTAACCCGTCAATCGCTCCTTTTTTAGCCACCTTATGCCAACTCACGGGAGTTGGGTCCACGTATTTACCTTACAGGAAACGCCGCCACCAACCTACTTCATTCTGGAATCTCCACCGAGTACACGGTTGTTAAAGTGGTTTTTGGAGTTGGCAGAGAGTATGACAACTTCTGATCCCGGTCTCTTTCACAACCAAACGTTATTATAACACCGTGGTCATTTAAAAATAATTATACTTTCAAAACCAGAATAAAATATCTATTTCAAAACCGTATAAATACGATATCCATTCCATTCCAAAACAAACTCATTTGATATTATTTTTATAAACCCCAAATTAATACAATATCATTTTATTTCAAATATATTTCTTTTCAAAAATCATATTGCTTTAAAATTTATAATAATCGGAAACCAAACATTGAATTATAACTTTCAAACTATAATACTTCGAAAATTCATAGCTTTAAACCATAACTTCTAAAACATGGATGGTTTGGATATTCAAACGGTATATAGAATAATATAGTTTGCATTTAAAATTACTTTATAAAATAAAATAATTTTCGCGACTTACAATTTATTTTATTTAAAAATTAAGTCAAAATCCTTAAATTTCAAAATCGCTTTCAGTTTCATTAACCACTTCAGTTTCAATATATTTCAAATTTTTAATATTAAACTATTGGAACTAAGGTCGGAAATTTCTATTCAACAATTTAAAGTCCTATTTATTTAGTTTGAAATATTTGCATAATAAATTCGAAATCATTTAAATAAAACTCAAATTACTTTTAACTAAAAAAATTCCTTCAATTTATTTATACTAGAAATATTCATTTAATTCACCTTGAATAAAAATTCAGTTATAAATATCATACCTTTTTTTTAAAACTTCAAGTTAATAAATTTTACATCAACTTATGAAGTTAAATTCTTAATTAAGCTCAATTCCAAATAAATTTGTCAATTAAACTCCCAATCTTAATTGATTTAAATCATTTAAAACTCTATATATTTTCAATATCTTAACATGTACTTAACCATATGATATAAAATAATCAAACTCCATTATTCAACTTATTCATTTTATTTAACAGATCCATACATAGCTTAAGTTAAATACTTTAACTATAGATGTATATATAAAATAAGATTTTATATAATATCAAAATTTATATTTATTAACCGTATCCTATCCAAACCATAGAAATTATTTCAAAAATAATTTTATATATACACCGCGGTGTCTGTATATAATTTTCTATCCTATGGTCAAGTGATACAGATATTTATCATTTCAATCCGCAATTTACAAAAAAACGGTTGTATATCATTTCAAACCGCAATTCCTAATGAAATGAGAATGCATAATACCTTGCAGTTTATATAATATAGAACACACCATCCATTCACCCAATATCAATCATCAACGAATTTTATTTCAATCATCATCAATTTAAACAAACATCAATAGAGCATATAAAATATAACAGGTATCAATGAACAGTTTATATTCAAAATAAATAAATAAATAAATAACTGTTTAACTAGCCGTTTATATGCAAAATAAATAAATTTTAACTATCAATTTATATGCAATAATAAAATTAATTAACAGTTGAATTAAATAAATGCGATTTAACTGAGATGATGAAAAAAAATGCAAAACAGTCAGAAATAAATTTCTACTCATATCTTAAATCAATTTAGCAAACAAAAGAAAACTTAGAAGTTGTGAATGGGTTAAAACACCTCACCTTTGGGATTTAAATTGAATTTAAATCCAATTTAAACCCAAAAGTTTGACGTCTCCAAATTCGTTCAAACCAACGTCATTGAGTCCGGAATTTCAAAACGATCTAACAAAAAAGATCACGTGTGAAACGGAGTTCGTACGTAAAAGTTATTCGAGTTAAAAGATTTAAATTTTAATATAACATAATTAATTAATACATAAAAAATATAACGTAGCATCCTCTTCTTCCTTATCCACGAACCTACTAACCCATCATGCACACGCCACTTTCTTACGCGCACGAAACTCGAGACATATAGAGTTCGATCAGCGACTACCAGTGTGTACGCCACTTTGAGAGCCACCTACGGACCAAGTTTCACATCACCACTCGCTACCGTTTCCACGCAATCCAAGAAAATTCGTCAATGCTTCCAAGCAAGATTCTGGCGAATTCGTGGTCCAATAGCATAGATCAACCATATGGGTTTGAAGAGCTCGCCGAGATCTACAACTTCGCTTTTGGAATTTTTCGATTTCATTGAACGGATTGAAAGATATTGAGGAAAGGAGATAAGCAATTTCTGGCCATTGAATAAGTGGCGGCCATGGTATAGAATTAGGGTTTCTGAAATAAAATAATAATAAAACTGTCTCGGTTTGCGTGCGTATTTATAGAGTTTAACGTCAAAAACGGGCCAGAGTCCAATTTAAGCGTGCTGACAAGCGATCCTAACATAAAAAGGCCATCTGAACGCAATGGTACTGGTTTCGAAGCCCAGTTCCATCATTTTCGTAGGTTACTGTTCAAGTCAATTTGTTTGAATGACAAAAATGCCCCTGAAAAGTCTGTTTCGCCTCCGGAACGAAAATGAATCATCGCATATATCAAAATAGATGTTTTTAAATATTTTAAACGCAATGGAACAAGTTTCACGTCCAAATTCCATCGTATGCAGAAGTTATGCTGAAAACAATATTTTTCAAATTGATTTCAATTGCATAAATTTCAAGGCGATTCGAGTCCGTATGATCAAACGACAAGTCCGATCGCTACGAAACTTGAAACACTATTATAATTCATGGTTACGGATCCGTTGAAACTTGTTTCGTCGAAATCCGAGTCAGTGGCCAAAATGGCTATTTTCCAATAATTAAATAAATTGAAAATAAATTAATTAAATTTAAAATAAATTAATTAAATCAAATTTCGTGTTAAAATTCTGAAATTTGAAATCTTTATCACTTTATAATTCTCAAACATTTACAATGATTTAAAAAAAATTAAATGTAAATTTATTAAAGATTAATCAATATAAATCTTCAATTTCATAAAATTCAAATAAATAAACAAAACTTGATTTACAACCTTTTTATTTACCAATAGTCATATTATAAATGGAATTTACATTACCTTCAATTATTAATTATCATCAGTTTAGATCTTAACATTTTTTCCATAAATTTTAATTGCCCTGAATTAGTTACTGCATTTATCTAATTCCAATTTCGTAATCACATTCAATCTATTAACTGGTATTGCATTGACATTTAACTTATTAGCTTATATCAACACTATTGTCATTAATTGCAAATGGATTACCAAATTTAGTCACTACCCTAAATAACTAACGTAAATTAATCTCCATTAATTCCACTGATTTAACTTTCATTCAATTAATTAATGATTCCCTCAGTGAGCAATAACGTAACATTTTCTTTATTTGTATTGCAAATAATTAAAAATTCAATTCCTAATTCTTAATATCCTCTAAATTACCACTTCCAAACATGGTATTAATCATCATTTATGTACCTCTAATTATTTTAATTTACATTAACATAATAAATAAAATAACTTTAATGAAATCTATCCCCTAATTTATTATATGCAATAAATTTTGACCTTGCAACAGTTTCAATTAATTATTTATATTTATTGCGATTGAATACCAAAATTTATTTAACAAATCAAATAAATGAACAATCTATATTCATTGTCACTTATTTTCTTTTAAATTCGGTCATAAGTTTGTTACTTACCAACCAGGTTATAATAACACTAATTTTTTTATTCCACTGCTATATATGATATATTTGCATCACATACTTGAATTTTTCAATTTCGTCTTAATTCCATTTCACGGTTGTATAATTTCTTACTATAAACCCATTTATAATTTGCATACCAATTAATTAGTTTCAACTAAATAGATTGATTCAGTTCAACTCTTTTATTAAGTCTATATAAATCAATATACTATTTCATTGGTAAATGTTTATTTCAATTATTCCTTTATTACTTACAAATCTTATTTCATTCATGAATGCCATCATTTATCAATTATTACATAATTTCATTAATTTACATTCAGTTACAACTAAATAATACACTGATTTCATTTGTAAATTAAATGCTTACAACTTATAAGCTTTCATTCCAAACAATATTTTAATTTGTACCGGACATTGATTTAATTCAATTTACTATTTAGTATTATTGATTCATTAACTAAATTCACTACTTACCTTTGTTCTCTTATATGCAACTCTTAGCCTAGTATAGCAATTTACATCACTTCAATTTATTCGTCATTTTGTTTCAACTGTAAATACTTAGCCTTATATTCCCATGGTTTCATTTCATTCTAAGCATTTGCTACATTATTAATTATAAAATCTTTATTTCTTATAAATTAAATTTACGTAAATCTTATTAAAATGACAAATTTGATTAACGAAAATTACGGGTCGTTACACTCTCCCCCACTCAAAACTTTTTGTACCCGAAAAGAAAAAAGAAGGGAAAAGAAGAATTAAGAAATCAATATCATATTAAATATTAAATTTACAAACAAATAAATTTACAAAATTAATTTAGATAAAATATACTAATTTATAATCATTAATTTTTTTTTATACTCAAACTAATAAAGTTTGGAAAATATTTTCAAAATATTTTCTAAGTCAAAAATTTACGGAAAATTTTGGCAGAGTCTCCTTTGTACGGGGAGGCTCGGGAGAAAATATAATATCAAATATATCAAAATACCACATATAATATCCAAAATATAATATCCCAACATGGGAAAATATATAAAATAGCGCTATAAACCGTAATCCGAAACGTACCTATTTGTCGGGCAATTTACGCTTAATTTATGGAACCAAAAGCAGTAGCAATTGCTTCCATAACCTGCATTTCACTTATAAAATCCAAAGGGTTAACAATTTATATAAAGTGAAATATTTAAGTGGCTTCAATTACTAACAACAAATCAATACAACAACCATCAATTTCAACAAACAACATACACAACCAATACAAAGCAACCATTCAATCAAACAAACAGTTGTTCGGGTTCAAAACTTTTAAATTGTACGGAATGAAGAATAAACTACTAGCGCATCATTTACTCAACAGTCTTAGATAAAACTAAATAGATTTTTCATTTATCCTAATCCAACTTTAAAGTATCCTTGCGCAAAAAACCATCAACTAAACAACAAAAAATCCAAACAACAATCAGCTTAACTTATTATTAATTTCCTTTCATATCTTTGTTGTTTGATTTTCTTTTTATTTATACAGCGATATATCTTTTAAATTTACATTTACTCATTAAGTGTTTGCTTCATTTATTTTTACTTATTACTTACAATTATTCATTTCCATTAACTCAGGTCATGCCAACTCCTTTTATTTCGTTATAATTATTCATTCATTTATTATAGCATGACCTCTTTTATTTACACTTTAATTACTTAAGTTTATAATCACCTATTTGTCATACTTACCTTTAATTTTATTTACTTGGTAAAATTTCAATTATAACTTAAGTTTATAACATTAAATTCTCATTTAACAGCAATTTCATTGAATACTTTCATTATTTCAAATTTCTACTTGTAAAATATTCCATTACAATCTCTTATTAAACATTTCTACTTTTAATATTTGGTAACTTATATATATGTTATTTAAGAGTGTAATTTGAAAGTTATACAAGTTTGTTCCATTTCCTTTAATTAATTCATTGTTCAAAATATTTTTTACATTTTTCTTACAAGTTACAATTTCAACTTCCTTTTTATTTCTTTTATAGCTTAGCCTTAAATCTCTTATCTAAATTAGAGGTTTCAATTTTTAATACTTACCTTTCATTTCACTACACTAATTGAAACAATTAATTAATGGAAATTTAAGAATTTAGTACCGGGTTAAATTTTCAATTTATTTTAAAACAATAGATAAATATATTCTTACAACTTATAAATCTCTAATTATATTTAAAACAATTCAAAATTTATATATTTTCCAAAAATGAATCTATAGTAGAACTACTACAGTTGCCTTCCCCCTTCGAAACTCGAAAATAAAAGTCGATGATGCGGCCGCCATCATCGAAATTATTTTCCAGGGACAGAGAGGAAAGTACAAAACTTTTTTCTCCAAAATCTTCTTTAAAAAAATTCTTCCGAATTATAATAAATATTCATATCAAAAAGTACTTATAAACAATATTATAATATTCCAAAATTTATTCGAAAGAAATTTCAAAACCCCGGATCTTAAGTTCTAAATTTCCAAATTTCATTTATTTTATTTTTCAATCTTATTTCTATTATTATTTATACACTTTAATACCTAACAACCAATCTATTGCAGCCAAATATAGATATCATTTGAATTTTTTTTATTTTATATAGAAAATATAATAGGCAAAAATTATTTCATTCACCTATATGAAAAACAAATATTATGTCGGTCTGTCCTATTAAGTGTTTAGAAATCCCTATTGATGTCATAGCGTCCCATGCATCAACCAGAATTTATAAATACAAAACGGAACAGATTAACACAATATTAAAACCTTTCTATAACACTAACAAATACGCTCTCTCGTATAAATACACTCAGCGACTCCCATAGGGTATTACTACCCTATTAATAAAGAGTCAAGCCCCACAAAGCTAAGGTTTATCGCTAAACCAAAGCTCTGATACCAACTGTAACATCCCGTCTTTCCGCACTGTTCAAAACGACACACGTGCCAATTCAAACCATACGGTAGGGCGGATTGTTATGGGGTAAATAAGAAAAATAGAGAAGAGAAAAACTAAACAGAATCTCATAGCGGAAGGATAAAATATAATAATAAATATACAGTTCATAAACTATTTACAAAAAAATTTGATTCTTCTTCATACAATAAATGTCAGAGTTCACATACCAATAAATACCAATGCAGCAGAATTAAATAGTGTAGTGAAATAATATAGTAGATAGTAATACTACAAATCTTCGTCTTCGTCCTCCAGAATAAAATCTTCAAAACCTGAAACGCTCGGACTGACCCGAGCGAATTGAAAAGACAAAACACTCGAGTCAGAACTAAAAGATCTTATGTAAGTTAAATCAACATGGATAAATATGAGTGCAGTAACTTAAAAGATGCTCGGGATTCACATCTCTTAAGGATCCGTTAAACTATTTACTATGTAGTAAATTTCGCTATTATAATAGTGTCTAGTTGTAAAATAAACTTACTTTTAAATAGCGTTAAGGAGTTACCCAATCTACCCCTTAACACAATAATAGTCCCAGTAGTCCATTCAATATCATAGTCCCTTCTGATCGGAAAGCCACCAGAGGATACCACACGGGCTACGGAAGAAATCCAAACTCGTAGAAGGCGCGATAGGGTAGGTGACACGACACAACTAGGCAATGCCAGGGTAGATATACCAATTACGCTTCCGGATCGGTAGTAACACGTAGCGCGCAGCTACCGCCCACCTCGAGCAAACTCCCCCAAATCAAAGAAATCAAAAGTGAAGGTGGCCACCGAATCAATCCAAAGTCAGAGTATAGTATCGAAGGGAAGTGTCCGATCAAAGGTGCTACCTTATTAACCCGTCAATCGCTCCTGTTTTAGCCACCTTATGCCAACTCACGGGAGTTGGGTCCACGTATTTACCATACAGGAAACGCCGCCACCAACCTACCTCATTATGGAATCTCCACCGCATACTTGGTTGTTAAAGTGGTTTTCAGAGTTGGCAGAGAGTATGATAACTTCCGATCCCGGTCTCTTTAACAACCAAACGTTATTATAACACCGCGGTCATTTAAAAATAATTATACTTTCAAAACCAGAATAAAATATCTATTTCAAAATCGTATAAATATGATATCCTTTCCATTCCAAAACAAACTCATTTGATATTATTTTTATAAACCCCAAGTTAATATAATATCATTTTATTTCAAATATATTTCTTTTCAAAAATCATATTGCTCTAAAATTTATAATAATTGCAAACCAAACATTGAATTATAACTTTCAAACTACAATACTTCGAAAATTCATAGCTTTAAACCATAACTTCTAAAACTTGGATGGTTTGGATATTCAAACGGTATATAGAATAATATAGTTTGCATTTAAAATTACTTTATAAAATAAAATAATTTCCACGACTTACAATTTATTTTATTTGAAAATTAAGTCAAAATCCATAAATTTCAAAATCGCTTTCAGTTTCGTTAACCACTTCAGTTTCAATATGTTTCAAAATTTGAAGATTATACAATTGGAACTAAGGCTAGAAATTTCTATTCAACAATTTAAAGTCCTATTTATTTAGTTTGAAATATTTGCATAATAAATCCAAAATCATTTAAATAAAACTCAAATTACTTTTAACTAAAAAAAATCCTTCAATTTATTTATACTAGAAATATCTTCAATAGAAATTCAGCTATAAATATCATACCTTTTTTAAAAAAACTTCAAGTTAATAAATTTTATATCAAATTGTGAAGTTAAATTTTTAATTTAGCTCAATTCCAAATAAAATTTTCAATTAAACTTCCAATCTTAATTGATTTAAATCATTTAAAACTCCATATATTTTCAATATCTTAACATGTACTTAACCATATGATATAAAATAATCAAACTCCATTATTCAACTTATTTATTTTATTTAACAAATCCATACATAGCATAAGTTAAATACTTTAACTATAGATGTGTATATAAAATAAGATTTTATATAATATCAAAATTTATATTTATTAACCGTATCCTATCCAAACCATAGAAATTATTTCAAAAATAATTTGATATATATACCGCGGTGCCTGTATATAATTTTCTATCATATGGTCAAGTGATACAGATATTTATCATTTCAATCCGCAATTTAAAAAAAATGCGGTTGTATATCATTTCAAACCGCAATCCCGACTGGAATGAGGATGCATAATACCTTGCAGTTTATATAATATAGAACACACCATCCATTCACCCAATATCAATCATCAACTAATTTTATTTCAATCATCATCAATTTAAATAAACATCAATAGAGCATATAAAATATAACAGGTATCAACGAACAGTCTATATTCAAAATAAATAAATAACTGTTTAACTAGCAGTTTATATGCAAAATAAATAAATTTTAACTGTCAATTTATATGCCATAATAAAATTAATTAACAGTTAAATTAAATAAATGCGATTTAACTGAGATGATGAAAAAAATATGCAAAACAGTCATAAATAAATTTCTACTCGTATCTTAGATCAATTTAACAAACATAAGAAAACTTAGAAGTTGTGAGTGGGTTAAAACACTCACCTTTGGGATTTAAATTGAATTTAAATCCAATTTAAACCCAAAAATTTGACGGTCTTCAAATTCGTTCTAACCAAAGTCATTGAGTCCGGAATTTCAAAACGATCTTAACAAAAAAAATCGTGTGTGAAACGGAGTTCGTACGTAAAAGTTATTAGAGTTAAAAGATTTAAATTTTAATATAACATAATTAATTAATACATAAAGAAATATAACGTGCCATCCTCTTCTTCCTTATCCACGAACCTACTAACCCATCACGCACGCGCCACTTTCTTCCGTGCGTTCGCAAGACATATAGAGTTCGATCAGCGACTACCAGTGTTTACGCCACCTTGAGAGCCACTTACGGACCAAGTTTCAGATCACCACTGGCTACCATTTGCACGCAATCCAAGAAAATACGTCCATGCTTCCAAGCCAGATTCTGGCGAATCCGTGGTCCAATAGCATAGATCAACCGTATGGATTTGAAGAGCTCGCCGAGATATACAACTTTGCTTTT
Source organism: Allium cepa (assembly GCA_030765085.1). Classification (NCBI taxonomy): domain Eukaryota; kingdom Viridiplantae; phylum Streptophyta; class Magnoliopsida; order Asparagales; family Amaryllidaceae; genus Allium; species Allium cepa. Next base: position 208,479,405 of record CM060944.1, read on the forward strand.
GGAATTTTTCAATTTCGTTGAACGGATTGAAAGATAATGACAAAAGAAGATAAGCAATTTCTGGCCATTGAATAAGTGGCGGCCATGGTATAGAATTAGGGTTTCTGAAATAAAATAATAATAAAACTGTCTCGGTTTGCGTGCGTATTTATAGAGTTTAACGTCAAAAACGGGCTAGAGTCCGATTTAAGCGTGCTGACAGGCGATCCTAACATAAAAGGGCCTTCTCAACGCAATGGTACTGGTTTAGAAGCCCAGTTCCATCATTTTTGTATGTTACTGTTCAAGTCAATTTGTTTGAATGACAAAAATGCCCCTGAAAAGTCCGTTTCGGCTCCGGAACGAAAATGAATCATCCCATATATCAAAATAGATGTTTTTAAATATTTTAAACGCAATGGAATAGGTTTCACATCTAAATTCCATCGTATGCAGAAGTTATGCTGAAAACAATATTTTCAAAATTGATTTCAATTGCATAAATTTCAAGGCGTTTCGAGTCCGTACGATCAAACGACAAGTCCGATCGCTACGAAACTTGAAACACTATTATAATTCACTACTACGGATCTGATGAAACTTGTTTCGTCGAAATCCGAGTCAGTGGCCAAAATGGCTATTTTCCATTAATTAAATAAATTTAAAATAAAGTAATTAAATCAAATTTCGCGTTAAAATTCTGAAATTTAAAATCTTTATCACTTTATAATTCTCAAACATTTACAATGATTTAAAAATTTTAAATGTAAATTTATTAAAGATTAATCAATATAAATCTTCAATTTCATAAAATTCAAATAAATAAACAAATCTTGATTTACAACCTTTTTATTTACCAATAGTCATATTTTAAATGGAATTTACATTACCTTCAATTATTAATTATCATCAGTTTAGATCTTAACATTTGTTCCATAAATTTTATTTTCCCTGAATTAGTTATTGCATTTATCTAATTCCAATTTCGTAATCACATTCAATACATTAATTGGTATTGCATTGACATTTAACTTATTAGCTTATATCAACACTATTGTCATTAATTGCAAATGGATTACCAAATTTAGTCACTACCCTAAATAACTAACATAAATTAATCTCCATTAATTCCACTGATTTAACTTTCATTCAATTAATTAATGATTCCCTCAGTTAGCATTAACGTAACATTTTCTTTATTTGTATTGCAGATAATTCAAAATTCAATTCCTAATTTTTAATATCCTCTAAATTACAACTTTCAAACATGGTATTAATCATCATTTACGTACCTCTAATTATTTTAATTTACATTAACATAATAAATAAATTACCTTTAATGAAATCTATCCCCCAATTTATTATATGCAATAAATTTTGACCTTACAACAGTTTCAATTAATTATTTATATTTATTGCGATTGAATACCAAAATTTATTTAACACATCAAATAAATGAACAATCTATATTCACTGTCACCTATTTTCTTTTAAATTCAGTTATATGTTTGTTACTTAGCAACCAAGTTATAATAACACTAATTTTTTTATTCCACTGCTATATATGATATATTTGCATCACATACTTGAATTTTTCAATTTCATCTTAATTCCAATTCACGGTAGTATAATTTCTTACTGTAAACCCATTTATAATTTGCATACCAATTAATTAGTTTCAACGAAGTAGATTGATTCAATTCAACTCTTTTATTAAATCTATATAAATCAATATACTATTTCATTGGTAAATGTTTATTTCAATTATTCCTTTATTACTTACAAATCTTATTTCATTCATGAATGCCATCATTTATCAATTATACATAATTTCATTAATTTACATTCAATTACAACTAAATTAATACACTGATTTCATTTGTAAATTAAATGCTTACAATTTATAAGCTTTCATTCCAAACAATATTTCAATTTGTACCGGACATTGATTTAATTCAATTTACTATTTAATATTATTAATTCATTAACTAAATTCACTACTTACCTTTGTTCTTATATGCAACTCTTAGCCTAGTATAACAATTTACATCACTTCAATTTATTCGTCATTTTGTTTCAACTGTAAATACTTAGCCTTATATTCCCATGGTTTCATTTCATTCTCAGCATTTGCTACATTATTAATTATAAAATCTTTATTTCTTCTAAATTAAATTTACGTAAGTCTTATTAAAATGACAAATTTAATTAACGAAAATTACGGGTCGTTACAGAAATAATTTTTCATAAATTATTATAGTTATATAAGGTTGCTTGGTTGTTAGGCAGTCATAATATTAAGGTATTATCATTATCGTGTGGAAATTGGATAAGAAATTGAAGTTATAACCAAAGGTTAAGAACTAAATTATTATAACAAAACGGAGTTTGTAAATTAGAATTATAAATGTTATTTATATTAAAATGAAATGAAAATTCCAGAGTAATGTATGAATATGAATTGAAAGGGTTTGGTATTTGGAAATTTGGAAATTTTAAATTTCCTTGATTTGAAAATGATTTTTCAAAGGTTTTGGAGAAATAATAGTTATATTATTTTGGAAATATTTTTGAATTGGATTTGAAATCTAGTGGGATTTGGAGTTCAAAATATCTGAAAATGGTTTTTTCAAAAGTGAGGATAAAAGCACTAAACTCTTTTCGGTCGCTGGAAAATAATTCTAATGATGATTGCGATATTATCGGTGCTCATTTTCAAGTCTCCAAGAGAGAAATTGCTACCTGAATGTTGTGATTATTGAATTTTTGGTTTGGGAAAACTGTTTCGATTTTGAAATGCAAAGAAATAATTTGTTATACCAAGGGATTTTGGTTATAATTGATTTCAAAGGTGATTTTGAAATATTGAAAAATTGTTTTAAACTCTGGAATCTTATTTAAAATGCTTATGGAATGTAAATAAGTTGGGAAACTTATAGAAGTTAAAAATTTAAATTAATTGAAGTGTAACTGTATCTAGGAAAATAAAGATGAATTTAAAGAAAAATATAAGAAGACTAAATAAACTGGTCCTTGAAATATAAAATTCATTAAATTAGAAATTATTATGGGAATGAAACAAACCAATTTGAATTGTAAGTAAATGGAATTTAAGATGAATATTAGAACTCAATTTGGATTGGGTTAAGTAAGTAAAGTAATAGAATTAGTTCGAAGTGGATTAAGAATAATAAAGATTAGGAAATAAAAAATTGATTGAGATATAAATAAAGGAGTCAATATAACTAATTAAAGAAATGGTTAATTAAATATGGTTTGGATAAGGTGAATAAGATTCAATATCTAAAAATGAAAAGTAATTTGAATCCAAATGGAATTGAAAATTTAAATTAAATGGAAATAGATGTGAAAGATTAAGTGGCAAGGTGAAAAAAAATGTAAGAAGTATATAAATATATAATATATTTATATTGAATTTAAGAAATGAATGGTAAAGTTCTTAAGTAAAATTGGCGTTGAAAATATATATCTGAATGAAGATTAAGTAAAATGTGAACGGGGAAATTGAGAATGGGTCTATAGAAATCAAAATGAATGTGAATAAAAAGAAAATTGATTTAGTTAATAATCAATTGAGATAAATAAGTAGGATGTATGTATATTATTCTATTCGCATAACGATTTAGTCCAGATTCGAGCATAGAATTTCGAGGCAGTTATATCGATCCGAGTTGGGATTTTTCACTCGATTTTTGACGGCGAACCATGGATATGGATTTTTGATTGATTTTGAAAATTCTCTATCATAGTATGTGGCTATGCAAGGAGAATGACGGTTTCTGATAAAGAAACCAGATCTAAGTCCGCATTAGGAAGTCGAGTGGACGATACTAGTTCGGAAGTGAAATTGTGCGATTTAGTATTGCATACGGACGATATATGTGCATCATACGGACTTGAATGAAATAAATATTGAAAATTTTGTAAGGAAGTGAATAGAATGAATTTGGATTTTATGATTGGAACTAATTGCTAAGTAGGATATACAGATGTTTTAAAAACAAAGAAAAATTGGTATTTTGAATTCAAAAGATAAATTGAACTCCTCAACAAGAAAAAGGTATGTATTTAAATTTCTATATGAAATTTGATGATTTTTTGATCTAGCCAGTTGGATTTTGTTTTCTTTTGAAATTTGGGGGCCCGTAGAGGCATTATGTAGTTGTACCAAGCTAGCCATGCAAAGGAGACGCTGGCGAAATTTTTCGAAAATTTAGGGAGTTAGAAAAATTTTGAGACAATTTTGATAATTTCAAATTTGGTTTTGAATTATAATTTGAATAGTTGATTAAGTAAAGTTGTTTGGAAACTATGGAAGAGTTTGGAAAGTTAGTATGTTCTTAATAAAAGATTATTTGGGGAGTCGTTGAAAACTTTTTGGATTGGGAAAATAGTTAACGGGTTATGGATCATTCTACTTAACAAATAATTTCGAGGACGAAATTCTTTTAAGGGGGGAGGAATTTGATGACACAGAACTTTGGACTTTTGAAATGGGAATATTTAATTGATTTTAAATATTCGAGTGTTGGTTTTTAACTTGAATTTCAAATATCACAGGTTATTGGATAATTTAAATATTGAATTTAATAATTGAAAATTGGGTAAAATAGGGAATCTAGAACTTAAGCTTGTTAAAAAAAATTTAAAACTTATAAAAGTTATATTGATAATACTAATGATAATATGAGTTTTAAACTTGAGTTTGAAAGTGTTTTGTTCAGTATTAAAAATATATCATTTAAATTGATATTTGAATATAGCCTTCCGAGTCACAGTCTCAGAATTTGACAAAACCACTTCCAATGGATCCGTAATTTTGTGTTATTATCAGAATTCAACTTTTGTAGTGTTTGGAGTTGTCATGTGGTCGTACGATGTATAAACGTGCTAAAATCTATATTGGAAATTCAATATAATTTATGGGTTCAAAAGTCATCTTCTACATACGATCATATTAGGACTTAAAACCTTTTCCATCGAGTTCATAATAGGGGTATAACATTATAAACGCCTAGCGGCATGCTTCGATAGGAGATCAAGATTTTAGGCTTCGTTTTCAAGACAATTTGAATTTAATTCAATAATATAAGTGCGTTGAAAACACTATAGTAAGCATGCAGATACGCAAGGCAAAATTTAAACACTTGTCCATCCTATTAACACGTGCCTTCTTCTTTTCAAATTATAATCAGTAAATCAAAAGAGAGAGAGCTTGGCCAAATAAATTTTTCTTTCTTTAAAAATCAAGTCCTCTCTCCAGTTCATTTACAATAGATTAAAAGAAATCAAGTCGGCCGATTCAAAATAATTCCAAGCTAAAAAAATGATGGCGGAAACGATAACATTCAATTCGTAAATCCTTTTGCATGACGATCGATTTAAGTTGAGAATTGAGAGGCGATGTAGGCTAGGAAGGCGAGCCGCCTGCGAAGAGGCTGGTGAAAGAGTAGAATCCATCGCAGCGCACGTTCGTGGAGGTATCATGGCAGTCGCATTCGAGGGTAGTCGCGACTGGGTGAATATACGCTCACGTACGCGCCTGTGCAGGAAGGGGAAATCGCGAGGCTAGGCTATGGTTTGGAAAGCACGGCTGGGTTGGGCGAAGTAACGCGAGGTCGAGCAAGCTAAGCAGGTAGTCGGAGCGGCACTATTTTCGAACATTAGATGGCGAGTCACGTTGGCAGCTAGGGCTTCAGGTTCATGGTGGCAGCGGCGAACAGGAAGGGCTCGTACTCAAACGAGATTTTGGGCAGTGAGGTATTTTTTCATTTTTATTTTCAATTTGAAAGTTATATGTATATGTATGTGTGTGTGTGTGTGTGTGTGTGTGTGTGTGTGTGTATATATATATATAGGAAATTGAACCATTATTCCTTGTTCGTGTCTGTTTTCAATTTAAATGTAAATAATATGTGTATAAGGTTGTTCACAGGAAAATATCTTATTTGTTACAGTAAGTTATAGCTGCAGTTTTGCTTTTACATTTTTTAATTTAAATATATATAGACTATCAGTAAATGTATGTATAGATAAGACATTGGAAAAAAATGGGGATTTTTAAAATATTCGAAGAATTTATAAATGTAGAATTCTTGAAATATATAATTTGTTTTTAAAAGTATATATGGTTTCAAATGAAAAAGGAAGAGTAAATATACATATTTTTTTTACTTACTGTTAAATTTTATAAATAAGTACTAAGGTGGTTAATTTTTTAATTAGCTTATTCAATTATTTTAGTCATTAAAATATAATTTATTAAAGGAAAATTAGTTTAAATAAAATTCTTAGTTGATTAAATTAATAAATGGTTCGATTAATTCAAATGATAATAAAACATATAATGTTTATTCAAGGTCTGAAATCGTGAAGAATCGTAAAGAAACAAGCTGGTTTAGTTTGGGTCGCATAAATCAAAGGTGAGTTAATCTCACTTATTTGGATTACCTTTAAAATTTAAATAGTTAAATTTAAATCATTGGTTGTTTACTTGAATTGATAATTTATTATCAACTTGGATGTGATATTTATATATATATATATATATATATATATATATATATATATTAGAGTGATTGATTTCCTGCATTATATAGCTGATGAGACCCTATGCGCCCCGCATAATAGCGGATGACCCTTTATACCACGATATCCCCCTTGAAGTGGGATTGGTATTTTATATTGTGCTAACATATATGGATGCAGGGAAAAACAGGTTGGAGGGATCCAACTGAATTCCTCAAAATATTGAATTTGTTTTCATAATCTGGGATATGATTCACTGATTATCTGTGAATGATTAATGATTATATTGGAAATTGAAAATATTGGATGCTATGATTTAACTGAATACATTTGGGTATATTGAGATATCAAAAATATAAATATTTTGCTTTAAAGGAAAATAAAAGAGAGAATTTTTAAGTAAAATAATTATAGAAAATTTGGATAAATTAAATAATTTGAATTAAAAAAGGATAAAAGTTGATTTTCTAAATTCAAATAAATAAATTTCGAGTATGGAAAAGGAGATTTTTGAATAAATGGGAATAAATGAATTTTTAAACTTAAGTGATATTACTTAAAGAAAGAAAAAAAAATTAAATTCAAGGTTTAAAATAGTTGGAAGAGATAAAGAATAATTCTGGGAAAAAGTATGAAATTGGTATTTTCAGTTTAAATAAGATTTTAAATCATAATAAAGAAGTAAAATCTGCAATTAATGGGTTCTGAAATAAAATTGAGTGAGTAAAGGAATTTATTTTGAAACGGAGTAAATTTTGGAAATTAATTTGGAAATTGATTTAGACTTTGAAACTGTGTTTTAAAAGGAGGATGAGACTATGGAATTTATAAACTAGGTTTCTAAAGTGAAATAAGATATAAGTGGATATTTGAAAATATAAATTCACGGTGGGAATTTATAAAGGAATGGGTAATTTATTTTCAAAAATTAAATAGTGGTTTTAATTTTAAAGGTGTGGGAAAGAAATTTACGGTTGGGATGTAATTAAATTAGGATAAATCAAGAAGGATTTATTAATCGATTGAATTATATTGGGATAGAAAGTGTATTTTTCTGAAAAACCAAGAATGATTCAAAGCAGTTTTTTTAAGTATAAGTTAAAAGTTGTTTTAAAAGAATGTTTTTGAGGAATTTATTATTTAAGTTATTTAAAATTTTAAAGGTAAATATTTATTAAGTTAATTTATAGAGGTAATTATTTTAAGGTTAAATTTGTATTATAATTTATAAGATAATTATTAAATATTTAATTTTATAAAGTAGCTTTATTTTAAAAGTAGTTTGGCTAAAGTTTTTAATTGAAAATTTAGTATAGAATTTCATAACTTTTATTCTAAATAAAGTGTTTTCAATAGTTTTTATTTTAAGTGTTTTAAAGTGTACATTTTTTTAAAAAAAGTGATTTAAATTATTTTAAAATCTTAAGTATTAAGGCTTGGTTATTTTTCGACGGAAATAAAAAAATTGGACGGAAATTTATTCATAGGAGAAAAGTGATTTGAAAACTTTTTTCTAAGGTTTGAAGTATAGGAAAATATCTTGCGAAGATATTTTGAAATAAATTATTTGGGAAATTATTGTGGCCTGACGGTTGTTGTGGATGTTGTATGATAGTTAAATAACCGACCGTCAATATTGGTCAATGTGATGATCGTTTCGAAGAGACCGAAATCGGAATTAATTTTTCGAAAACCATTTTGATCCCGTTTGAACATTTTCGTAAAGAAGACAAGAGCTTGAAGTCGAAGATGGAGCAGTGAAGTGCAAGAGCTTATCGCTACTAATCCTGAGGGTGATTCCAAAACGGATGTAGTAGAAATAGTGCCTTCAGTTCCATTCAGACCTAGAACGGACTTGTATGGACGAATGCTATCAGAACATTGTCAGAGGGATGGTGAGAATTCTAAGTGAATGTGTGCTAAAAAGGTAACGCATAAGCCTCGAGCCACAGCAACCGGGAATGGATAAAATTGGGGAGGTGTAGCAAGGCTAAGTGGCTAGCAACCAATTGGGGTAAGGTCATCCCTATCTAGATGTCCTTTTTTATTCGGTTGTGTGGGCGCTTGTCGATCCCAACCGTGGGGTGATCTTGTTCGGACTATCCAGTAAAGGGTAGCTCCGGTCTTGTGTTGCAGGGGATCGTCGTGGATCGTCGATGCTCTGATCTAGACAAGGTACTGTGACGGACAGTACCCCAATAGTCATGCCATTATATGCTGGAATTTAATGAATGTAACAATTTTGATTATTTGAATAAGTATTTGTATATAGACACTACTATAATATAAGAGGATTTGATAAGAAATGTTTTCGTTATCATAGGGTAAAAACTCAACATGTTTATTTGTGGCATGGTCTTACGAGATACCTTTGATTTTTAAAGGATTTTTAAAACTTTAATAATCAAATTGAGTGTGTTTTCTCACACTAGTTTTCCAGACTGACTCGGATGTTATTTTACTATAATACTCGGGTCAGACCGAGTATTGTAGGATATAGGGTAGGATGTTGTGGAGCTCAGGAGACGATCTGGATGGCGAGCGTGTCTCATGTACTTGATATATATTTTGATGTGCAGTATAAAACTGTATAGTCAGCCTTTATGGGGAGAAGTTAATATAATTATCCAGTATTTTGCTATTGATGGTGTTGTACTCCGATGATGTAATGTATAAAACGAATATTGTTCTTTTTGTTTAAAGATCAGTCATTTATCTATTATATATTCCGCTGCGATTATGAGATCCTGATACTGTTTTCTATTTCTTCTTCTACCTCCTTCTTCTTTCCCTTAAGATTTGTTTTTGGGCATTCGATTGTTTGGCATTTAATACAGTGGACGTATTGATGTCGATTTTCGGCTGTCCAAAAATCGGGTCGTTACAAATAATATCCAAAAACAACATTTAAAATACGCTTAAGTAATTAATTGAAATCAAAATATTTCAAATAAAGTAATTGATGTTTAAATAATCATTTATTAAATAATTATATCACCATAAATAAATTGTTCGACTTTTAAATCTCAAAAAAATCTTCAAAACATTTAAGTGAAATAACTAATATCACTATAGGAATCATTTAGAAAACATTTGTAAGTGAAAATTTTAAATAAAACTTTTGTATATATTACTAATAAAACATTTCACTTCAAATTATACAATCTGAAGTTAAACCAAAAATTTGTAGCCTTCCAAGGTTATACTGAGGCTCGAAAATTCCAATGATACTTATCAACTACCATCTAATCCATTTTAACTATCAAAGTTAAATTGCATGCATTTACATTACAGTCATATATGTAAATCAAATCCACACTTAACAAACAATTATTACCACGTCAATTTATCCAATATAAACCAATTACCATTTGAATAATGTCCAAATTAATCAAATAGCAGAACAAGAATTTATTCTTCTAATCAAATATCATTTTGCAATCAAAATCTTCAATTTATTATCCAATGATGTTTATTTGGTCAAATAGATCACACTAACATATTTCAATTCATCTTACGTTATAATTAGCAATGTAATTTTAAAACAATCCATTTATCAATTCCACACATGCATGATTCAATACTGGAAATAAGCTTTAAAATAAACATAAATAGTTTAATAGCAATTCGAAATGCTATATTGTGACCCTAGATCCATTTCGACCAATCTAATAGCATTTCAAGATGCTATATAGTCATCCTAAATTAATTTCAACAATCACAAATTTCAACTACCAAACATGTAGAAATAAATTTTATTTATCATAAAAATATACCGATTATCCAAATGAGTGAGTTTAACTCACCTTAAGTTTTCAATTTGCCAACATTCCAATTTTATATCAAATCGAACGACGTTCGATTTAACCTAAAATTTTAGCTATTTCTAATCGTCTCCAAATCAGATCTAGAATGTAGTGCTTGTCGCCATGATTCCATCTCCGCTTGTTTCGTGTAAATCGGATCTTCGTATGAAGAAGATATACATTGTTAAAGATTTGAATACAATTTATATAAATAAATTTCTTATTTTATTTTAACCATAAAAATCTTGCCGTTCATCCATTTGGTAGCAAATCTCGGCTGCACATTCTTTCCTTCCTCCTTCTCTTCCGTTCATGTCCAGATAACATTTTCGAACCCATCACATCGCCTTTCATTTTCGATCGATGCTCCGTCCACACGCCACCGTACAATGACACAATCAGCCACCACCATTTGAACACTCTTCGCGAGCTCCGTTTTCATCATGAACCCAGTCGAGCTCGGCTACACCCATGCTTTGAAAATCGTGCATAAACGTACGACCTTCTCGAGCCCATTCTAACCAAACACGGCCATGATAATCAATCACCACCATTGGATTTGTTGCTCTCATCGAGCTTTACAATTTCTTAATTGGGAGTGTTTGATAATAGTTGATGAATTTTGAGATGTTAGGGGGAGAAGTTTCAAAGATTTTCGGCCATAGAAATATAATGGAGGCACGATACGGTTTTTGGCTGTGAATACGCGTACATATGTACGTGTGTATATGTTTTATATAGTTATTTTTACTATTCATATATTTTTCTGGATGAACTACAAATGAAGCATGCCGTCTGGCGTTTATAATGTTCTACACCAATCTCAAACACAATGGAATATGTATCTGGGGCCAATTCCATCTTATCTGGAAGATATGTTTCTGAATCGAATTATTTTAATTAAATTTACTTAAATAAATTTCTATGTATTTCAGCTTCGTATGATCATATGGTAACTCCAAATGCAACAAAATTTGAAATCCGATAATAATACCCTATTATAGATCCAATGGAACTAGTTTCGTCGAATTATGAGATTGTGTCACGGATCGCTATTTTAACGTGTCGATTAAATCAAACAATTTTTAAAATCGACGAAATTACTTGAAATTATAATTTTAAAAACTTACTAACTCAATCCTAATTCCAATAGATCTTATATTCATATTAGAAATCATTTTGATTCATATTAAGTCAAAATTTCAATTATTCATAGTATTTCAATATTAAATTCACTATTCTCGAATTACGATTTGAATTGCTACATTTGAAATTTAAATCGAATTTACCAATTTAACCGAAATCTCCATATTCAAATCAATTAATATTTCAAATTCAACATTTAAAAAAATTCGACGTTTAAAACCTAACGATCAAAATTCTAAGTCGTTACATTCCTTTCCCCTTAAAAGAATTTCGTTCTTGAAATTGTTAAGGTAGGAATAATGCTCCAACCCATTAGCTTCTCAAAACCCATTTGGTTAAAATTATATTATTTCTATTTCCTAAGTCTTTTAAACTCACCAAAATCCACTAGTTCCTATTTACTCATCAAATTACATTATTTCAAGCTATAATTCCAAATCAAAATTATTAACAAATAATTTCTAACTCCCTAAATTTTCAAAAACTTTTGACAAAGCCTTCCTTGTACGGGGGCCTTTTGCAATATTACAAATATAATAAAAATGATATCATCGACCCACACGGTCGGAAACACAATATATAGCAATATTTATATCATTTTCGCATTTATAGCCTAAGCATACCATCTATTATCGTTATTAAGCGATTTTGCTTAATTTATATGCAATTACGCAACTAAAATATATCCAAACAGCTTCTTGTACCTGTACTCACTCAAATGAAGCACATAAGTTTCATAACCATGAATTTTTTATAACATTACAATCATTTAACCAATCTAAATACAATTTCGTAAAGCAAACATGTCATATCATGTGTTTTAAAATGCATATGCAACTACAGGTTTCAAACATTCACTTATTCATTTCCAGTTCAATTTATATGCCATTTATTCAAATTTTAATTGATTTATATGAAATTTACTTGAATTCGATCCATATTCACACCCATGCCCTTCACAAAGCTTTATTTACTTCATTTTATATCAACAACATTTCGTACCATGCTAATTCATTAACAAACCATTTCATCAAATTCAATTTATCCATTTCAAATTGATTTTCAATTAATTTATCTATTTTCCATTTATTCTCAATGAAGTTATTCACCAAACTTGTTCGCTTCATTTTATATTAAACGACATTCCAATCCATGTAAATTTATTTATGAATCATTCCATAAATAATCACTTAAGTTAAGTCTCTATTGCAACCAAATTCCACTGCATTTTAAGTTGATTCTCATTCAATTTATTCACTTCCAATTACTTAGTATATCCAATTTATACTATATCACTTGGGGATCATTCCATTAATTCAATTCAATCACTATCAATTTCATTTGACTCATTTCAGGAGTTCACTTCATTACCTCACTTTTCCAGTGATTTATGTTCAATTAACTCAATTCCAATTCACCCTACATTCAAAATTCAAAATTTTGAATTTCCATTCCTTTACCATAATATCAAACCATTTTCGTTTTGGTTTTACCATTGCATTTCTCAATTCATATGTTTAAGGACTTATTAATTAAAATCTCAGATTGTTTACTTGAGTCCATTCACATCATATAATCAAAACTTTGGATTATATATCACTTTATAGCTTAAGTGTATCCTTTCCACTCAATATCATAACTTATAGTTATATAATCATTTTACATTTCAAACTTTATATCCAATTCAATTTTATTTAACATATCTTAGGTTAAATTTCAACCCATATTATTCATTTTAACTTACTCAAGTTAAACTTTAATTCTAGGATTAAAATTCACAATTTCCTTTCTTATCTATATGAACTCCAAATTATAAGTTCAATAACTGATTTTCTCCTGACTGGAAATCCCACAATCCAATACCCGGTTTTATTTCAAATCATTTTGAAAACATAAATATACATATTTTTTCTTAGTATATCAAATCACACTTTGGAATTTCCAAAACAACTTGGTTTTACCAAAAACAGTTCCTTTGGATTTTAAAACAAACTAGTTTATCCAAAACAAAATTCCCTTTGGAATTTCTAAAACAAGACTTCTTTACCAAACGAGTCCAAAACAAATAATCATGGTAGCAATTCGTCGCTTAGAAACTCAAAAATGAAAACTGATGAGGCCGTCTTCACCAGAATTATTTTCCAACGACCGAAGTGAGTACAGTGCTTTCCTACTTCCAAAAACCACTTTAAAACAATTTCTTTTCAGAAATATCTCCAAAATAATACTCCATTATTCATAACAACGCACTTTGGAAAATATTTCCAAAATCTCTAAGATTTAAAAATTATCAAATGCTTAGTTCAAATTCATTTAAACCCTTTCCCAAAATTTCCAGGATTTAAATTTCCAAATTCTGGTTTGAATCCACTTTTAGTTACAACTCATATGTATAATCATACTTATATAATTTCTATTTGGTTATATAAACCATTTCAATTTTTATGATCTTATTTTGATTATAATAATAACAAACAAACTTTCCAGTTATGCTTTAATAATTTTATGAAATATTTCTTTATTATCAAAATATAGTTTGGGTAAAATTATTTCATTTACCCTCTACTGAACAATACTGTGTCGGTTTACCTTGTTTAAGAGTTTAGAAACCCCTATTAATACGATACGGTTGTACTTCCCGTGTCGACCAGAATTCATAAAAACTCGATCGATAAGTCAACACAATTAAAACATTTTCATATCACTAACAAATATGCGTTCATTTATATATATATATATATATATATATATATATATATATATATATATATATATTATACTCAAACTCATTCTAGGGTACTACTGATCCTATACCTGATGAGTAATCCCCACCAAAGCCTAGGTATATTTCCAACCTAAGCTTTGATACCACCTGTGACGACCCAACTTTTCGACCCTTGAAAATTGACATCAATTCGTTCACTGCGTAGCGTGCCGGACAATCGAGTGATGGAAAGACAGATTGTTAGGGATAAAGAAAGAAGGTAGAAGAAAGATGATACTAAACAAATACAGAATCTCACAGAGGAATGAATAATATATAATATTAATAGCTCTTTACACAAATCAAAACTGTAATATTCATACCTCAAATCGGAGTACACAAATCAATAATTACCAGTCTGGACAGTTATAACATCCCGTCCTCACATTTGCTCATAATTTCAACAAACATTACATATAATAAAACAAGTACGAGAATACATCTCAATATCCAGCTCGTCTCCTGAGCACTAAAGCAATCCAATCTAAATCAGTGCTTTGAAAATTGTGCACGAACATATGACCTGCTTGGGCCCATTCTGACCAAACGCGGCCACGATAATTGATCACCACTGTCACGACCCACCCTTCTCGACCTTCAAAAATCGACATAAAACACACCATAGAATAATTTGCCGACCCTCGAGTGCCGGAAAAGACAGATTATTGAGGAAAACGAAAAAAGGTAGAATAAAGAAGGAACAAAACAATAACAGAATCTCACAATCGCAGCGGAACAAAATATAATAGTCAATAACAGATCTTTACACAAAACGGAAACTATATCTATTTTATATATTACATCATCAGAATATCAAAGACAAACAACAATTACCAGCCTGACAATTTCAAACAATCACAGCAGTGGATATAAACAAATACGGTAATACGTCTCGGACTCCATCTCCCCTCCTAAGCTCCACAGCATCCTATCCTGTATTTTATAATACTCGGTCTAACCCGAGCATTATAATAAAATAACACCTGAGTCAGTCTGGAATAGGAGCTGATAAAAATACACCCAAATTTATTATTAAAGTTTCAAAAATCCTTTGAAAATCAAAAGCATCTCGTAAGACCACGCCACAAATAAACATGTCGGGTTTTACCTTACAATAGCTAAAATATTTCTTATCAAAATCCTCTGATATTATAATAGTGTCTATATTCAAATACTTATTCAAATAGAAGAAATTTTTACATTAATTAAATTCCAGCTACTAGCCACAACCGTGGGTAATACAAACAAAACCGTAAAAGCACGTAGGGAGAATGGATTTCCAACTAATGACTAGGCACTGGGGTACCACCTGTCATAGTATGTGGCCTAGATCAGCGTATCGAGGATTACTCCCAATCCCCTGCAACACAAGACCGGGACTACTCCTTACTGGATAATCGCGAGTAAGATCACCCCATGGTTGGGATCAGCAACCGCACCACTAAGCCGAAAATAAAAGGGACATCTAGACAGGGATGACCTTCCCTAATGGATGCTACCCACATAGCCTTGCCGCAAAACCCCTGATTTTCAGTCATTCTCGGTTGATGAGGCTTGAGTCTAAGCGTTACCTTTTTAGAACGTTTCACTCAGAATGCCCATCGTCCACCTAACGATGTTCCGAGAGTATTCATCCATTCAAGTCTGTCCCAGGTTCGAATAGAACCGAAGGCACTACTCCTACTACATCCATTTTGGAATCATCCTCAGGATTAGTAGGGACTAGCCCTTACACTTCACTGCTCCATCTTCGAATCCAAACCCATCTTCCTCACGAAAACGTACAAACCGGATTGAAGTGGTTTTCGAGGATTCAATCTCGATCCCGGTCTCTTCGAAACTATCAGCGCATTGGCCAATATTGGTAATCGGTGATTTAACTATCAATTAACATTCACAAAACATCCATAAAACCATAAATAATTTTCCCAAATTATTTATTAACCTAAAATTATCTTCACAAGATATATTTCCATTTTCAACCCTTTTGAAAACAGTTTTCAAACCATCTTCCTTTTTACGGAATAAATTTTCCCAACATTTTCTATTTCCACTGAAAATAACCAAGTCCAAATACTTTAGATTTTGAAATAATTTAAAACACTTTATTATAAAATATACTTTAAATATTTAAATTAGGCTATATAAACATTTTATTCAAAAATATATTTTAAAAATATTTAAAGCAAAACTATTTTATATGATATAAACTAATTTTATAATAAAGGTTAAGTTACACTAAATTTTAAAAGAGGAGTTGCAAAATTCTATACTAGTTTCGAATAACTTTAACCAAACTATCTTAAAATAAATCAATTTTATAAAATATAAATATTAATAATATTCTTTTCAAAACATAATACCAATTAACCCTTTAAAATAATTACCCCTATAACTAATTATTAAATATTTACCTTTAAAAATTTTACAATTTAAATAATAATTTTCTTGAAACCATTCTTTTAAAACAACTTCAAAACTTCTAACTTTTACTCAAAAATCTACTTTAAAAATGTACTTGGCCTTTCAGGGAAATACACTTCCATTTTAGAATAAGCCAAAGAATTCTTTTTATAAATCCCGCTGGATTTATCTCAATTCAAATTTACGTTTAAATCCCGAAAATTTGTTCCTACTCTTTAAAAATAAATACCTTTTTATTTTTAATACGTTTCCCATTTTTTGGAAAATCACTTTCAAAATATATACTTAACTTATTTAAAAATAAGTCACTAAATTCTTTATTCAAAATATACTTTTGAAAATCTATAAAGGTTTCTTGGGCAACTTAAATCAAAAATTTCCTTTTAATATAAAGTTATTATATCAAATACTTATAATAAAATTTCCTTTTGAAATCATAATACTAATTTGTCTTTAAAATAATTAAATACCATAATCAGTTAATTAAATATTTACTTTCACTTAAAAGTAATTAAAAATAGTATTTTCCTCTAAAACATTCTAAAAACACATTTTAAACTTCTAGTTTACACTTCGAAAGCTTTTCTTTGAAAACATACTTAGTTTTCTAGGAAAAATGCACTTTCCATCCTTTAAAGATAATCTCATCTTTACTTTAAAACAATTATACCTTTCTTATAGAATTTCCCACCGGAAATCTATATTTCCAAATTTATCGACTGATCAATATTTTATTCTACTTCATTTATAAAACCAATTTACAAATTCCCATTCCCCCATCACAGTTTCAAAACTCTTAACAATTTCCAAATCAATTTCTTGAATTTATTTTCCTTAAATTCATTACTAAAAATTCCTTCCATTTTCCTTTAATCCCAATTCATTTTATGATATTTTTAAAATACCAAATTTTATTTATCCAACCATAACACATCATAACTAAATTTCCAAATTAAACCATCATGGAATATCAATAAAATACAGCACAGATTATAAAGATAATTTCTATATTATGAGGAATCCAGTTGGATCCCTCCAACCTGTTTCGCTGCATCCACAGATATTAGCACAACAACTAAACATCGATCCAATCTGATAATAATTATCACACTCAGCCAATTAAGCAATCATTTAAATATTAACTAATTAAACTAAATACAATTCCAAATGTGAGTGAGATTAACTCGCCTTGAATTTAAACGTTGCGCCGTTCCAATTTTAAATTAAATCGAGCGCCTTCGATTTAATCTAAAAAAAATTCAAGCTTTGAATGACCCCAAAATTACTCCATCGTGTAGTACTCGTCGCTGCGATTCCAGCATCGCTAGTTTCGTCGAATTCTGATAATGTATGCAAAAGTTATGAGATTATGAAGTTTGAATATAGTTTTAAAACAATTTTTTTATATATACCTTCGGTGTTAGATCTGGAAAATGCAATCAAGGTCATAACCATTGTCTTCCACACGCAAGCTCCAGGCGAAAAACGAAACCATGCCGCACGCCTAGGGTTTGCCACCGCTCTCCATATGAACGCCGAGATCCCATCAAACCACCACCACACGAAACGCCTTGGCCACCTCCACCCATGTCCAGAAAATCACGATGCTCGGCTGCCCAAAAATCTCGAATTTCGCACACGAACAACGCACAAACGCGGCCTCAAAGCTTCCTCTCCGGTCAACGAAAATCAATCTCCACCGTACGGGTGCTTAGATCTCGAGGTCCTCTTCGATCTTCGTTTAGAAATCGAGGTTTAATTGTGTAAGGGTTTCGAGATATTTGAGGAAGAAATCCATGAATTTTCGGCCGTTGAAATGTTTTCCACGGTGGCTGGAAGAAAAAGTTAGGGCTTGGGCCAATAAACGTATATATACGTGTATAAATATTATTTTAATATTAAATTCATTTTAAAACAACTTTTTCACACGATCTCCAAACGACGCATGCCAACACGTGATTATAATGTTTTACCTGCATTCCGAACACAATGGAATGTGTTTCGGAGGCTAATTTGATCATATGTGGAAGATAGCTTTTAAAATCGATTTAAATTTATTAAATTATCGATTTGAATTTCAATGCATTTCTTACGCGTACGAACAAAGGGTAAATCCAAGTACTACGAAATTTGAAATCCGATGATAACTAACTATCACGGATCCAACGAAACTGGTTTCGTCAAATTCCGAGACTGTCCCCCGAAAGGCTGTTTTAACTCGTCGACTAATTCGAGCGATTTTCAAAATCGTCGAAATCACATAAAATTTCACTCCTAAAATTTTACTAACTTAATTATAAATCAAGTAGAATTTATATTCACATTAGAAATCATTTTTATTCATTCCGAATCAAAATCTGATTATTTACATTATTTAAATATTAAATTTCATTATTAAAATAATATAAAATTCCAAATTTTAAACTTATCGACTTTTGATTACATCCAAAAGTCCAACATCATTATTTAAATCCAAATAGACTTAAAATAAATTTTAGAAACTATTTTTATATCTATTTACACCCAGATTCACCAATTATCCCAATTCCACATATTTAATTGTTATTATTCAAATCCAATTGAACTTCCATATTTGAAATTTTAACTAATTTCATTAATCTAATCAAAATATTTTTATTTCAAAACCAAATTATAATTCACATTCAACATTTAAAATGAATTAAATGTACAAAATCTAATGACAAAATTCTGGGTCGTTACATTCCTTCCCCCTTATAAAAATTTCGTCCCCGAAATTTGCTAAGGTATGAAAAATGCTTCTAACTCATTTACTTACCCATACTTACTTAGTTAAAACTTACATTCACTTCACCAAAACCATTTGCTTTTATTTCTAACTCAAAAGCTTGTTTTCAATATCACTTCAAAAATCACTTTCCTAGTTAACCCAAAATTTTCCAAATTGTCAAAAAATTTCTGACTCCCAAAAATTTTGAAATTTTTTGACAGCGTCTCCTTTGTACGGAGAGCGTTTCATAGTATCACAATAGATATAGATATATATACATAGACCCACACGGTTGGAAAACAAAATATACCATACAATATATATCATTTTTCAAATTTATTACGTAGGCGTACCTTAGATTAGCATTTTAAAAGCAAGCGGCTAAATAATATTGCATTTACGCGCTTCAACTCTATCGATTGCCTCCCGTACCTGTACTTACTTAAACAAACACATCCGTTTTCAATAATATGAGAATTTAACAACATTCCATTCATTTACCTTAGCCAAACATATCGATTACATAGTCCAAACAAACAAATTTCATAATATTGCATGTAATCCATCTGTTATAAGCAATCACAAGGTTTCAATACTACTTTAGTTTTCTTTACAAATCCAAACTTCATTTTATTCCACTCGAATGATTTACATTCAAGTTTTCTACATACAATTTATATTTACGTTAATGCAATTCCAAATTAATTTACAATCAAATCTTTATTCTCAATTTGATATATTTGCATTTCTTTTATGATTCACTTGCATTTATATACAAATCCACTTAATAAGATTTCAGTCTGTTCCAATTGATTTAAAAACCAATTTCATTTGCTTCTTTAAACCAATTCAATTCCATCTGCAACAAAATGACCCATTTCTATGCAAATTTGATGTTACTCAAGCAAATAATAATTATTTAAGTTTATAACCATTTTAAATTAATTACAACTCAAACTATATTAATTCTACTCCATTCGAAATTATTTACAACCTATACATTCTTATTTCATCATGATAAGAAATTAAAATTCTTTCACTTGGATTAAAATTTTATTATCTAAACAAATTTCATTCATGACCCCTTATAAAGCTCGACCACAATCATTTTCCAATTTGCCTAAGTTATTTCAATAACAAAATAACTCCATTTCTTCTTACATCAGTTTTATTTTCATTTTAATTTGATTCTTACCCAATCAAATTCCAATCCATTTACAAATTTTAATTCAATTTGTTTACTTACTCAATCCACTTTAATTTTAATTCACCTTCTCAATTCATTTCTGAATTTATTAATTACATAACTATCCCAATTATTCTAAACCAGAACTGGGTTTTATTTTGCTTTTTCGAATTTTCAACGAACCACCACAATTTTATTTATCCCAATACAATTTCCATTTGATTTAGCTTACACTAAATTCATCTTCATTCAATTCCTTTGAATTTAGTTGAGTGAGAATTTAATTATTCAATATCATTTCAGTTAAATTAAACTTTCCTTCAACTCAATTCTTTTCCAAATTTAATTCAAGTTTAACTAAATTTTATTTACCGAACTTAAATTCATTTCGCTTCCTTTACTACCTAAATATGAATTGAATTTCATTCAGTATTATTTATAACACAACTGAATTTTAATTTCAATTCAATCCAAATTTGACTCAATTTCTCTTAGTCTAAGTTAAATTCAATTCGATCCAATTTTAGTTCTTCTTTTATATAAGTTCAAGCCTTATTTACTGACTTAAGTCCATTCACCTTTTATATTTCACTTGCCTTATCTCAATTTACATTTCATTTAGAATTCAATTCTTAAACTTTCCATTCTTCCATCATAACATTCAACCATTGCTATTTAGGTTTTACAATTCATCTCCTATTCATAAGTTTACCAACTTATTTATTTGAAAGCTCATATTGCTCATTTGAGTCATTTCCATCTTATAATCACAGTTCTAGACTATATATATATATACCACTTAATAGATTAAGGATATAAAATTTCATTACACGATTATAGTCATTTTACAATTCAAATTTGTATCCAATTTAATTCAATTCCAATTCCAATTTATTTAACTTATCCCGCGTTAAATTCAAATATATTGTATTCACTACCATTCTTCAAGTTAAACTTTAATTCCATGACTAAATTTTCATTTTCTCTTCCTATTTAAATCAACCTCACTTAGTAAGTTCAATAGTTGATTCATTTTTATCTTTTACATTTTTAAATAGATTTCCCAGAATTCAATTACACGGTTATTTCAAAACCATTTTGAAATAATAATCAACACATACCCACTATGTATATGTAATCAAGTCTCCGGATTCCAAAGTAACTTGTTTTTACCAAAACAATTTCCCTTTTGAAATTTCTACCACAACTTGTATACCCAACAAGTACAAACAAATATCATGACCCATCACCCCCGGTAACAATCATTACTTTAGAAACTCGAAAATGAATTTTGATGATGTGGCCATCATCATCAGGATTATTTCCCAGCGTCTGAAGTGAGTTCAGTGCTTCCTTACTACCATAAATTCCTTACAAAACAATTTCCATTCAAAAATATTTCCTAAAATAATACTCCATGATTTCCTTCAAATTTTTGGAAAACATTTCTACCATTTCCAAGATTTTTATATTCTTAAACTTTTTATTTAAATTCATTTTAAACAATTTTTAGAATTTCCGCAATTTAAATTCTGGTCTAAATCAAATTTTAGTTATACTCCTTTCTATTTAAATCATACTTAGATAATTCTATTTGGTTATAAGTCATTTCAAATTTTAGATTCTTATATTTGATTATAATATTATCAACCAAACATCCAAATATATATAATAATTTCAGAAAATTATTTCTTTTATATCAAAATATGATTTTGGGTAAAATTATTTCATTTACCCACTTTAAAAACAATACCATGTCGATTTAACTTGTTTAAGAGTTTAGAAACCCCTATCGATACGGTTATACTTCCCATACCGACCAGAATTCATAAACACTCAACCGATAAGTCAACACAGTATAAAAACAATTTTATATTCACTAACAAGTACGCTCTCATATCTATTATTACACTCAACTCATTATAGTGTACTATTTACTCTGTTTAATGAGTAATTTCCCCACCAGAGTCTAGGTTATCGCTAACCTAAGCTCTGATATCACTGTCACTACCCACCCTTCTCGACCTTCGAAAACCGACACAAAACACACCACAGAATAATATGCCGACCCTCGAGTTCCAAAAAAGACAGATTTTTGAGGAAAAAGAAAGAGGATAGAAGAAAGAAGGAACTAAACAATAACAGAACCTCACTATCGCAGTGGAACAAAATATAATAGTCAATAACAGATTTTTACAAAAAATGGAAACTATATCTTTTTTATATATTACATCATCAGAGTACCACAAACAAACAATAATTACTAGCCAGACAATTTCAAACAATCACAGCAGCGGATGTAAACAAATACGGTAATACGTCTTGGACTCCAGTTCCTCTCCTAACCTCCACAGCATCCTATCATGTATTTTATAATACTCGGTCTGACCTGAGCATTATAATAAAATAACATCCTAGTCAGTTTGGAATACCAACTGATAAAAATACACCCAAATTGATTATCAAAGTTTCAAAAATCCTTTGAAAATCAAAAGCATCTCGTAATACCACTCCACAAATAAACATATCGGGTTTTTACCTTACGATGGCTAAAACATTTCTTATCAAAATCCTCTGATATTATAATAGTGTCTATATACAAATACTTATTCAAATAGCCGAAATTGTTACATTAATTAAATTCCAGCTACTATCCACAATCGTGGGTAATACAAACAAAACCGTAAAAGCATGTAGGGAGAATGGATTTCCAACTAATGACTAGGCACTGGGGTACCAGCTGTCACAGTACGTGGCCTAGATCAGCGTACCGAGGATTACTCCCAATCCCCTGCAACACAAGACTGGGACTACCCCTTACTGGATAATCCCGAGTAAGATCACCCCACGGTTGAGATCGGCAACCACACCACTAAGCCAAAAATAAAAGGGACACCTAGACAAGGATGATCTTACCCTAATGGGTGCTACTCACATCGCCTTGCTGCATAACCCCTGATTTTCGGTCATTCCCAGTTGATGAGGCTTGAGGCTAAGCGTTACCTTTTTAGAACGTTTCACTTAGAATGCCCATCGTCCACTTGACGATGTTCCGAAAGCATTCATCCATACAAGTCCGTCCCGGGTTTGAACGAAACCGAAGGCACTACTCCTACTACATCCATTTTGGAATCATCCTCAAGATTAATAGCGACTAGCCCTTGCACTTCACTGCTTCATCTTCGAATCCAAACTCGTCTTCCTCACGAAAACGTACAAACCGGATCGAAGTGGTTTTCGAGAATTTAATCTCGATCCCGGTCTCTTCGAAACAATCAACGCATTAGCCAATATTGATAGTCGGTAATTTAACTGTCAATTAACATTCACAAAACATCCGTCAAACCATAAATAATTTTCCCAAATTATTTATTAACCTCAAAATATCTTCACAAGATATATTTCCATTTTCAACCCTTTTGAAAACAGTTTTCAAACCATCTTCCTTTTTACGGAATAAATTTTCCCAACATTTTCTATTTCCACTAAAAATAACCAAGTCTAAATACTTTCGATTTTAAAATAATTTAAAACACTTTATTATAAAATATACTTTAAATATTTAAATTAGGCTACTTAGACATTTTATTCAAAAATATATTTTAAAAATATTTAAGGCAAAACTATTTTATAAGATATAAACTAATTTTATAATAAAGGTTAAGTTACACTAAATTTTAAAAGAGGAGTTACAAAATTCTATACTAGTTTCGAATAACTTTAACCAAACTATCTTTATAATAAATCCATTTTATAAAATATAAATATTAAAAATATTCTTTTCAAAACATAATACCAATTAACCCTTTAAAATAATTACCTCTATAACTAATTTATTAAATATTTACCTTTAAAATTTTTACAACTCAAATAATAATTTTCTTGAAACCATTCATTTAAATCAACTTCAAAACTTCTTACTTTTACTCAAAAATCTACTTTAAAATCGTACTTGGCTTTTCAGGGAAATACACTTCCATTTTAGAATAAACCAAAGAATTATTTTTATAAATCCCGCTGAATTTTTCACAATTCAAATTTACGTTTAAATCCCGTAAATTTGTTCCAACTCTTTAAAAATAAACACCTTTTTACTTTTAATACGTTTCCCATTTTCTAGAAAATCGCTTTCAAAATATATACTTAACTAATTTAAAAATAAGTTACTAAATTCTTTATTCAACATATACTTTTGAAAATCTATAAAGGTTTCTTGGGTAACTTAAATCAAAAATTTCCTTTTAATATAAGTTATTATATCAAATACTTATAATAAAATTTCCTTTAGAAATCATATTACTAATTTGTCTTTAAAATAATTAAATACCACAATCTGTTAATTAAATATTTACATTCACTTAAAGTAATTAAAAATAGTATTTTCTTCTAAAACACTCTAAAAACACATTTTAAACTTCTAGTTTATACTTCTAAATCTTTTCTTTGAAAACATACTTAGTTTTCCAGGAAAAATGCACTTTCCATCCTTTAAAGATAATCTCATCTTTACTTTAAAACAATTATACCTTTTTTATAGAATTTCCCACCGGAAATCTATATTTCCAAACTTATCCACTAATCAATACTTTATTTATAAAACCAATTTACAAATTCCCATCCCTCCATCACAGTTTCAAAACTCTTAACAATTTCCAAATCAATTTCCTGAATTTAATTTCCTTAAGTTCATTACTAAAAATTCCTTTCATTTTCCTTTAATCCCAGTTCATTTTATAATATTTTTAAAATATAAAATTTTATTTATCCAGCCATAAAACAACATAACTAAATTTCCAAATTAAACCATCATGGAATATCAATAAAATACGACACAGATTATAAAGATAATTTCCATATTGTGTGGAATCCAGTTGGATCCCTCCAACCTGTTTCCCTGCATCCACAGATATTAGCATAACAAATAAACATCGATCTAGTCTGATAATAATTGTCACATTCATCCAGTTAAGCAATCTTTTGAATATTAACTAATTAAACTAACTAGCATTCCAAATGCGAGTGAGATTAACTAACCTTGAATTTAAACTTTAAGCTGCTCCAATTTTAAATTAAATCGAGCGCCTTCGATTAATATAAAAAAATTACGAGCTTCAAATGCCCCCAAAATTGCTCCATTGCGTAGTACTCATCGCTACGATTCCGGGTCGCCAGTTTCGTCGAACTCTGATAATATATGCAAAAGTTATGGGATTATGAAGTTTGAATATAGTTTTAAAACAAAATTCTTTTTTATATACCATCGGATGTTAGATCTGGAATATGCAATCAAGGCCATAGCCTTTGTCTTCCACACGCAAGCTCCAAGCAAAAACGAACCCATGCCGCACGCCTAGGGTTTGCCACCGCTCCCCATACGAAGGCCGAGAGCCCATCAAACCACCACCACACGAAACGCCTCGGCCACCTCCACCCATGCCGAGAAAATTACGAAGCTCGGCTGCCCAAAAATCTCGAATTTCACGCACGAACATCGCATAAACATGGCCTCAAAGCTTCCTCTCTGGTCGACGAAAATCAATCTCCACCGTATGGATGCTTAGATCTCGAGGCCCTCTTCGATCTTCGTTTAGAAAACGAGGCTTAATTGTGTAAGGATTTCGCGATATTTGAGGAAGAAATCCATGAATTTTCGGCCATTGAAATTTTTTCCACGGTGGCTGGAAGAAATGTTTAGGGATTGGACCGATAAACGTATATATATATACGTGTATAAATATCATTTTAATATTAAATTCATTTTAAAAAAAAATTCACACGATCTCCAAATGACGCATGCCAACGGGCGATTATAATGTTTTACCCGCATTCCGAACACAATGTAACGTGTTTCGGAGGCTAATTCGATCATATGTGGAAGATAGCTTTCAAAATTGATTTAAATTTATTAAATTATCGATTTAAATTTCAACGCATTTCTCATCCGTACGGACAAACGGTAAATCCAAACACTACGAAATTTGAAATCCGACGATAACTAACTATTACGGATCTAATGGAACTGGTTTTTTGAATTCCGAGACTGTCCCTTGGAAGGCTATTTTAACTCGTCGATTAATTCGAGCGATTTCCAAAATCGTCGAAATCACTTAAAATTTCACTCCTAAAATTTTACTAACTTAATTATAAATCAAATAGAATTTATATTCACATTAGATATCATTCTGATTCATTCCGAATCAAAATCTGACTATTTACAGTATTTAAATATTAAATTCCATTATTAAAATAATATAAAATTCCAAATTTTAAACTTATCGACTTTTGATTCCATCCAAAGTCCGACATCATTATTTAAATCCAAATAGACTTAAAATAAATTTTAGAAACTATTTTTATATCTATTTACACCAAGATTCACCAATTATCCCAATTCCACGTATTTACTTGTTATTATTCAAATCCAATTGAACTTCCATATTTGAAATTTTAACTAATTTCATTAAACTAATTAAAATCTTTTTGTTTCAAAACCAAATTATAATTCACATTCAACATTTAAAATGAATTAAATGTTCAAAATCTAACGACCAAAATTCTGGGTCGTTACAACCACCATTGGATTTGTAGCTCTCGCCGAGCTTTACAATTTCTTAATTGGGAGTTTATAATAATGGTTGATAGATTTCGAGATGTTAAGGGGAGAAGTTTTAAAGATTTTTGGCCATAGAAATATAATGGAGGAGAGGTAGGGTTTCTAGCTGTGAATTCACTATATACGTACATGTGTATATATATTATTATTTTTATTGTTCATGTACTTTTCCAAACAAATTCCAAATAAAGCATGCCGCCTGACGTTTATAATGTTTTAACCCTAGCTCGAACACAATGGAATATATATAGGGAGCCAATTCTATCGTATGTGGAAGATAGGTTTCTGAATCAAATTATTTCAATTAAATTTACTTAAATGATATGAAATTTAAGATCCGGTAATAATACCCTATTATGGTTCCAATAGAACTGGTTTCATCAAATTCGAGACAGTGTCCCGAATTACTATTTTAACTTGTCGCTTAAATCGAACGATTTTCAAAATCGATGAAATTACTTGAAATTTAAATGTTAAAAACCTACTAACTCAATCCTAATTCCAATAGAACTTATATTCACATTAGAAATTATTCACACTATTTCAATGTTAAATTCACTATTCCCGAATTACAATGAATTGCTATGTTTTAAATTTAAATCATATTTGCCAACTCAACCGAAGTCTCCATATTCAAATCAATTAATATTTCAAATTCAACATTTAAAATAAATTAAACGTTCAAAACTAAACAACCAAAATTCTAGGTCGTTACAAGTAGTATAGTAAATCATAGGACTGAGAGGTTGCTATGGAAAAGAGGTAGTAAGTCAAAAAATTAGGAGCAATGATTGTAAGTTTAGTGGGCAATAAATGTGTGGTTGATAAGTAGTTACAGTAATTAAATAGGGACATAAAAGCATTTTATAAGATTGATTGCATAATTTAATATGACATTTACAAGAAAAAGAAATAGGTATAATAAATTGAATTAGAAATGGGTAAATAAGTGTCATTAGTGATTGTCCTATTTGAATATAAAATCACCATTTATTGTGGACAATCAACATTAATTGGACATAAGAAGGAAATGAAAAATATATGAAATAAACCCATATGATAGGAATAGGTTTACATCAAATAAACAATTTAATACTAATAAAAAATCTTTGGAGGCAATATAATTTCCACAGTGGAGACTATATGGCCTTAATAATATGCTTAAGACGAGCGTAAATTAGCTCAATATTTAGATTTAAGATAAATGGTTAGGTTTAGTATGGGTTGGAATGTGAGGTTAGCAGAGTTATACAAAAGTCTTCCCTTCACCTAGAGCCTTGTGACGCCCCACCTTTATACCCACGCTAGCCAAGGACACTACAGGGTAATGCCATCAACTAACACGGAGAATAAGGCTGTTTGGGAGCGATCATCTATAGCTTTGCTCTAACTATCTATTGAATACATCGACAATAAACGTATCAAACAGGTCGACATACCCAATGAATACTTAAACCAAAACCATAGGTGGTTGAAGGATCTATCAAAACAGAATATGACAACTCAAATGTAATATACATCACAGAACAGTAAATCATCATATACACATATACTGATACATCGCAGAGTATACAAAATAATACATGTCAAGTGGTATAGCAGACCACATTATACAGACGAGTTCACAAGAATAAATATCAGAGTTACAACATGATAGGACTACACAAAAGCTATGACAAAAAGAAGCTAGCGGAGTAGTCCATGCGGAAGCAAAATAGGCTAAGTCCAAAAGTACCTAACCTGAAACATCTCGGTCTGACCCGAGTATAAAATACACGGGTGAGTCTAGCTAAACAAATCAGTTAGATAAACTGAACAATAATAAACCTGTAAGGTTACAAGGTATAACAAATATCTCTAAAGGAGATAACACAATCATCTAACAAAAGATGAATCATATGATAACAAGCCTCATATCATCGGCAACATATAGAAACAAAGGATACAAATATCCCAAATCAAGCCAAAAAGCCAAATAACAAATACCAATAAGGTATACAAGTTCCACAAGGTAAACGCTACTCATCATGCGGCTCAAAAAGACCAACACCGAAGGGCGATACCTAGGGAATATACATATGAATGAAACATCAAAAAATTGCTCGAGCTCAGTACTGTACAAACAAGGATCTATGAGCCCGAAGACTCCAAACCCAATATCACCCATGCGGCTCATAACGACCAACATCGGAAGCGATACTAAAGGGCAACCCAATATCACCCATGCGGCTCATAACGACCAACATCGGAAGCGATACTAAAGGGCAACAAACCCGGAGGCACAAACCCGAAGGTACAAACCCGAAGGCAACAAACCGTAGTGGTGAAGGTCAGAGACCCAGTACTGGACACCACTAACTGGCGGAATGTGTCATAACTCTCAAAAAGGAATCCGAAAAGTGTTAGCGTATGTCGCTTAACCACTCGTTCGCACTAAACGGTTTACTATCCGTCAGCCACTTTCACACTCAAAGCAGTACAAAGTTTACCTCATATCATCGATAAACCAAACCCAAAGGTCAAAACGATCAATCGAATAGGTCGGGACTAATCGGAAAGATAAACACACAGATTCATGGTCCGTGTTTTGCCTAACCATTTAATCACCCTTCCACGTCGCTCGAAGTGCGAAATTGTGCATGTATTTTAAATAGAATTTATAAATCGGAGAAGCGAACTTTTAATGCGATTTGAAGAAATCATTTACAAAACCCATGAATGAAGTCAAAAAGGAATCATCAAGGTAAAATATGCAAAAACAACTAATTGGAATCAATTTAAATCGATAAAAGTGAAAATCACAAACAGATGGGCACACTGGACAAAATGAAGCAGGTCAGTCGACTAGCCTACTGTAGTCAGTCGACTAAACCACAACCCGAGAGTTTTTACTCTCTGTAGTCAGTCGACTGACTACAGAGGGTCAATCGACTGGCTGTAGCTGGAAATGTTTTCCAGCCTAGCAAATGGAGGAGCAACTCACCCCATTTGCAACATATCGAGCAATGGACTTAAGAGGATTTTGCCAATCGATAACCCAACACCATTGACTCCGATTTACCACCAAAAACCCTGATCAAACATCAAAGTTATGATTTTCAAGGATTTGACTCCAAAACTCCAAAAATGAAATGTTCGCCAATTCAATTCAAACTAAAGGCAAATGCATATGAACAAGGTGTTAGGAATTCATACCCAACATCAATGAAATCAAGAGAAGTAGATGTGAGTTCAAAACTCACCTTTTATCTCAAAACAAAGAAGGAGTTCAATTTGCAAGGAGAAGACCAACAATCACTACTTCAACTCAACAAGCTTCAATCTAAGAATAAAACACATATTTCCCAATTTAGGTTTAGGAAATTTTTCTGAAATTGAAGAGGAAAAGAGTTGGAGAAGATGAAGAAGAACTTACCAATGGATTCTCTTTGATTTTGGAGCAAGAAATTGGATTTTGCAAATGGATTTAGGGCTAGGAGTTTCTAATTTCCTTTCTCTTCCCCCATTTCCGTTTTTTGCTTGAGAAATGAAATGAAATGGAGATGAATGAAGAGAAGGGGCTAAGCTAGAGGGTTAAGTGGAGATTGGGCTGAACCCAAACTCAAGCCCAAGTAGAAAAGGTAGCCAAAATTTCACTTACTCCAAACATATCAAAGCTTACACTCAAAAAGATCGCAAACGCCATTTTGGAATCAATGGAAATGGTTTCGAGTCCCAATTCGGCCATTTGCAAAAAGTAACATTTCGGACCCATATCCGACTAATGACGCTATATTTAAATTAAACATTGAAATATAAAATCGTTAAATATGCGGGTTGTTACAAATCTCCCCTCCTTACAAAATTGCGTCCCCGCAATTCCTAGAGACGATATTTGTAACAACTACATACATAAAACATTCCAAAGAAAAGGAAATAAGCTCGAGATAAAAAGACATACTCACCATTTCAAAGCTAAGATAGAAACCCCGGATAAGATCGCTCGATATACTCTCTAGTTTCCCAAGTACAGTCATTGGGATTAGCGGACCATTGAACTTTAACGAGCGACACGTTCTTGTTCCAAAGGTGTCGCACCTCCGTGTCAAGCACGCGAATAGGTTGATGTACAATAGATAAGTCCGGTGAGATCTCAAGCTCTTGCAAATCAGGAGAAGTAATAACAGAATCCAACTCCCGAAGACACTTTCGAAGTTGCGAGACGTGAAACACGTCATGAATGCCAGATAAATAAGCTGGAAGTGAAACTCTATAAGCCATAGGGACAATACGTTCAGTAATAGAAAATGGTCCTATAAAGAGAGGAGCCAATTTCCCAGTCGCACTGAAATGCATAACCCCCTTCAAAGGAGAAACACGAATAAAAACAAGATCGCCGATCGAGAACTCGAGAGGCTTCCTACGGTTGTCCGCGTAGGATTTCTGACGACTCTGTGCCTCTTTCATTCTCAATCGAATAAGATCAATCTTCTCGGAAGAACGACGAACAAAATCTGGACCAAGAATAAGCTTCTCTCCAGATTCTAACCAACATGAAGGTGATCGACATGGTCTTCCGTATAAGGCTTCGAAAGGAGCCATACCGATACTAGACTGAAAACTATTGTTGTAGGAGAACTCTACAAGAGGTAGATGATCCTCCCAGCTACCACCAAAATCAAAAATACGAATACGGAGAAGATCTTCCAAGATACGATTCACCCGTTCAGTCTGTCCGTCAGACTGCGGATGATAAGTTGTAGAAAAATTAGGCTTTGATCCCAAAGCTTGCTGAAGACTCTTCCAAAAATGACTCGTGAATAAAGGATCACGATCACTCACAATAGAACTAGGAACACCGTGAAGTCTCACGATTTCCTTGACATACAACTTAGCCAAATGCGAAGCTGTCCTATTAGACTTAATAGGGACAAAATGAGCAGACTTAGTGAGGCGATCAACAATAATCCAGATGCTAGAATGGCCCGATCTCGAACGAGGTAGGCCGTCAATAAAATCCATAGAAATCTGATCCCATTTCCACACTGGAATCTCAAGAAGCTGAAGAAGGCCCGAAGGACGCTGATGCTCGGCCTTGAAACGCTGACAAGTTATGCAATTGCTCACATAACTCGCCACATCGCGCTTCATGCCTTCCCAATAATAAAGACGACGCATATCCGCATACATCTTGCTACTACCGGGATGAATGGTATACTTAGAACGGTGACAGTCATCAAGAATGGCATGCCTAAGTGCAAAATCAAAAGGCACAAAAAGACGGTTCTTCTTGCGAAGACACCCATGAGAATCAATGCTGAAATCTTGCAACGCCTCATCACAGGATCCAGACTCACAAAGCTGAATAAGATGCAACAATTCAGGATCACGCCGCTGACCATCGGCAATACGATCCAATAAAATAGGTCGAGCTCCCAAACTAAATAATAGAATAGGAGAATCAGAAGATGAACCTCGATCACAAATTTCACAAAAAGCTAGAGTCTCAAGAACATTCCATTCGGCAAGCATCATAGAAATAACAGCCGAATGTTTGCGACTAAGCGCATCTGCAACATGATTACCCTTACCAGGGGTATACTCGATATCAAAGTCATAAGAAGCAAGAAACTCGAGCCAACGCTGTTGTCTCATATTGAGTTCCTTCTGAGTAAACAAATACTTCAAAGATTTATGATCGGTATAGAGAATGAAGCGCTCGCCCAATAAATAATGTCGCCAAATCTTCAAGGCAAGAACAATGGCGGCAAGCTCAAGATCATGAGTGGCATAGCGAACTTCATTCGGACGCAGTTGCCTAGAAGCATAAGCAACTACCCGATCCTTCTACATAAGAACAGCACCGAGAACACTACCACAAGCATCGATGTAAACAACAAGATCATGATTCCCTTCGGGAACCACAAGAATAGGAGGATTAGTGAGAAGTTCCTTTAATGACAGAAAGGAAGCTTCACACTTGTCGGACCAAATAAAACGAATGCCTTTCCGAGTAAGGCAAGTAAGAGGAAGCACAACCCGGGAAAAATCCTTAATGAACCGACGGTAATAACCCGCCAATCCAAGGAAACTACGAATCTCATGTACATTCTCAGGCCTCTTCCAATTCTAGATGGCTTCGATCTTTGAGGGATCGACAGAAATGCCATCGGAAGATACAACATGGCCTAAGAACTTAACCTTATTCTCCCAAAAGTGGCATTTGGAGAATTTGGCTCTAAGCTGATGATGACGGAGAGTACTCAAGACAATCCTTAAGTGATTAGCTTGCTCAGCTTCAGACTTAGAATAAATAAGGATATCATCAATGAACACAAGGACGAACTTATCGAGATATTCCCGGAATACCCGATTCATGAGATCAACAACGAAAGCAGGAGCGTTCGTCAAACCGAACGGCATAACGAGCCACACAAAAGAAACATATCGAGTGCGGAAAGCTGTAAGAGGTATGCTATCCTCCGCGACTCGTAATTGATGAAAACCTGTGGCAAGGTCAAGCTGAGAAAAGACCTTAGCACCACTCAACAGATCGAACATATCATCGATCCTAGGCAATGGATACCTATTTCTAATGGTCAACTCGTTAAGCTTGCGATAGTCAATGCAGAGCCTAAGAGTTCCATCAGACTTTTTCACGAAGACGACCGCGGATCCCTACGGAGAAAAACTGGACTGAATTAACTGCTTGGACTCAAGCTCTTAAAGTTGCTTCTTGAGTTCCTCATTTTCCTTTGTAGACATCCTCATGGGAGGACGACTAACTGGCTGCGCGCCTGGAATGAGATCAATGCGGAACTCAATTGCCCGCTTGGGTGGCAAACCCGATACAGGCTCAAAAACATCAAAAAAGTCACAAGCAACAGGAATACGAGATATATCATCATCATCTCGCGAGTCAATAGAATACAAAGCCATTTCGGAATTATCCACATCCCGAAGAATAAGAGATAGCTGAGTAGGCCAATCCGGATGTCGAAGATATACAATCCTCTCCGAACAAATAATCCTGGCATCATATCTTACAAGCCAGTCCATTCCCAAAATCATATCAAATCCCAAACAAGAAATAACGTGCAGATTCGCACGGAAAGAAAAGCCACATAAAACAATCTCAACATCATCACAAAGCAAACTAAAGGTCGCGGATCCCCCAATTGGATTCGCAATCCTTAAAGAAGTAACCAAACAAGAAACATCCAAAGATAAATCATCAACGAGCTTTTTCGATACGAAAGAATGTGATGCACCCGTATCGAAAAGAACTCGAATACTATGGTCGTGAAATAAAATAGAACCTTCCAAAATAGATGAAGATATACCTTTGGGCTGAGAAGGACCTTCAGAAGCCTTAGCAGCATAAAGCCTGCTAGACTTGGCACCAGCCGGAACAGTAGGGCAAGCTGAAACATGATGACCTTCCTTCTTGCAATAACGGCAGAAGCGAGGCTTAGGACAAGCTCGAATAATATGATCCGGAGAACCACAATTAAAACACTTTCGTACGAAAGATGTTCCGGAAGACTGAGGCTGAGAACTAGAACCACCAGTCTTCTTCTTCTTAGAAGGAAAAGGCTTCTTCGGAATTGAAAACGGCCTCTTGTTGGGGTTCTTGGAAACCTCAACATCAACGTCACTATCACACTCCTTCTCGACGGTCTTGAGATGACATCTATTTAATTGAATTGAATAAATTATTTTAGACATCTATTTAGCACAATAAATCCCCGTTTTGCTATAACTTAATTGAATAGATTATTGTGGACATTTTTTTAGCAAAATAAAAAACAGTTCTGCTATCATTTGATTAGATAATATATAAATGTCATCCATTTAGCAGAATAAATCCCTATTCTATTATAACTTAATTGAATAAATTATTTTGGACATCTATTTAGCAGAATAAATCTCCATTCTGCTATAACTTAATTAAATAGATTATTATTGACATCTTTTTAGCAGAATAAAACATCATTCTATGATTATTTGATTAGATAAAATATAAATGTTATCTGTTAAGCAGAATAAGTCCCCATTTTGCTATTACATGTGTGCCAATAAATTAATATTGAATAAGGGATGTTCTCTATTTGTGTATAGTTATTACTTACCTTTGCATTTATGGCCACCCTTATATTCTGTGATGTTTGAATGGAAATGTTAACCCTTTTGAAATATTTTGTTAAATCTTGTGCATGGTTTTTACAAAGATAATAAATTATTTAAATAAAGATGGTTAAAATAAATAAATTAGTTCAGTAATAAGGTTTTAAAAATAAATTTACTATTTTAACAATAATGATTTAAAATCAACTAATTATTTTGATAATGGTGTTTTAAAATTGATTAATCGTTTTAATAATGAAGTTTTAAAGGTAATTAATCATTTAAAAAAGGATGTCTTGAAGTCAATTAATCATTTTAAACAGTGTTGTTTGAAGCAATTAATAAGGATTAAAGCTAATTAATTATTTAAATAAAGATGTTTTGAAATAATTAATCCTTGATTAAAGTTGCTTTATCATTTTAAGTAATGACATTAAAGGAAATTATTTGTTTTAAAAAGGTAATTAATTTGTGTTTAAAGTAAATCAATTCATTTTGATACAATTGTTTAAAGTTAATATTTTTAAATGTAAAACCCCAACACAAGTTTAGTTTTAAAAGTAGAAGTTCGATTCGGTTACGCAAAAGTAGTTCGATAAGCTGGTATCGCTTATATGGAAAGCATTTAGTAATACTCTTAACACTAAACGTCAAGTTAGGAACTTATTTCTGGCTTCACTTTCAATTAAGGGGTGTCGCTTGTTTGGAATCGAGGAGTATGGGTAAGAATAGGAAATTTAATTTCCATATACGGTCATTTTCAGTTATCCCCAATAGTTGACTTATTAATTATTGGTTCGGCTTTCTTTATTGTGTATCGTCAATCTAGATGATTTGTTTCTCATTTGAGCTTTGATATCCTTTGTCGGAAATGTCTAAATCCAAAGCGTGAATGGGGTCCAAGCTATGTGGGGTTGCTCCCATTAGGTTATTTTCACATCCACTCTAGATTGGATTCGATTGTGCATTGAGATGTGAAATACTCAGATTCTCATTAATAGTTGAAGGGGGTTCGACTTGGATGTTTTCGAGAGCCATCGTAGTTCTCATGTATATTCTAGAGGTATACTTTTGGTAAAGGGGGTGCACCCTCCTCGTCACTTGTTGGAAAAATTCCCTTTCCTTTCCATTGATTCCAAAATTTTAAATTTACTTCTTAATTGCATCGAGAAGTGTTGTGAGCACTTCCTAATTTTTAAGTATTTATATCCATTGTTGTGATTGGATGTTGTTATTGTGAGGGAAAATCCATTCCATAGTTGGTGGCATGGTCTCACATATTGTGTTTATTTTCATCGTTTTTGTTTAGATATTTACTCATACCAAACATATTGTCTGACCCGAATTGTGTATTTTTCCTAAACTCTCGGTTACACAATTATATTTAAGTAGTCCAAGAGTAGCAGGTGTTTTTAGGCACATTGAAGATGATGGACGAGCAAGATGCTCCTTTATCTATCTAGTTACTTATTTATGTTGTTATGTCTATTTTATATGTGTATTTTGTATCACCAATTGTATAATCAAAATGTATAATTGCCTAGTTTGATAGTGGTAGTACTTTTATGCAACTCTGATAAATCCATGTAAGAAGTAACCTTTTTATACTAAATTATCTTTCTTATTATATATGTAACCATTCCATTGCAAGATTTTCTGTCCTATCCTATTCCGTTCTTTATTTTACCCCATAACAACTTGTCTTTCGAAAGCTTGAGAAATGACTTACAAATACTATGGATGTATTAAGTGTTGTTTTCAGGGGTCAGAAAGGTGGGTAGTTACAATTATTGAAAAAATAAAGTCCTTATTCATTGTCAGGATATAAAAATATACTAAGATTCCCCATAATGGTCCATAATATGTGTGTGTGTGTGTCTATATATATATATAAAATCAGTGATATTGATAAGAATTGTAATGACATTAATTAGGATAATGAAAATGTTATTTTTTAAGGGGGGAGAAATGTGATATCCCGGAAATTTTGACAATAACAATTTAATAATCTATGTCAAAATTAAATAGATTTGACAATAATGTTAATAATAAATTTGAATTTAAAATTAATAATCTTCTTTAAAATAAATATTTAAACTAATAATCTATCTTTAAGGGCAAATAAATTGTTTTATATTTGTAATGTATACATATCGGTATATATTATAAATAGATAATCTTTGTTTTAAATTATATATATATAGGCATGTTTTCTTATTCTAATATTTTTGATAAATTAAAAAAATTGGATTTAATTTAATATTAAGCTATTACATAAATAACCATATGATTTTAATACTCAAGATAAAAGCTTAATTATTTAAAATTTATTTTAGCTTAAGTTTATATTTAAATAAAAAGGTTTGCTTTGTTTTAAATATAGCTTGGTAAAATAGGCAATTTATTGATAAAGTGATAACTTCTTTTATAAATTATTATTATTATTATTATTATTATTTAATAATGAGTTTTTTTTTAAATAATATTAATATTGTAATATTTTTACAAATGGATTTTAATATAAATAGAAATTGTTATATATAAATATCTATGTATGTATGTATTTTGATAGAAAGCTATGATTTGAAAATTTGACATAAAGTTTTTCAATAATATTTAAAATAAAACAAATTTCATAAATATTAACAATAGTATGTAAATAATAAGTAAATTTAGTATTGATAGTTTAAGTTTAAAAATAAAAGAAAAATAAAAGTAAACACACATGTTAGAAATAGAACTAAATACTTAGACTAAAATTCTTAGCAAAGAGTAAAACAACTTTATATATTTGGACATAAGTAAAAACATTACCCAGGCAAGTAAAAGAAATAAGTAAATGCAAATTTAAGAACAAAGTAAAATAAATATCTTTGTATCTAAAGAATGGAAGCAAACCAGGTAAAAGAATCTTGTTTGTAAAGCTTGGTTATGCAAGGTAAGTAAAATACATGTATATGAAGAGATAAGACAAAAAAATAAAACAAATCAAGCAGGGTAATAAGTATGTTGCCTGCAAAATATATGCAGGAACAAGTAAATGAGAATAACAACATACATAAAAATAGATATGTGTAAAACACCAAGTACCTTTGCATTTAATTCTAGCACACTATTTAGTCAATTCGAAATTTTATAAAAGCATTTCTATAAATAGATAATCTTTGTTTTAAATTAAATATATATAGGCATGTTTTCTTATTCTAATATTTTTGATAAATTAAAAAAATTGGATTTAATTTGATATTAAGCTATTACATAAATAACCATATGATTTTAATACTCAAGATAAAAGCTTAATTATTTAAAATTGATTTTAACTTAAGTTTAAATTTAAATAAAAAGGTTTGTTTTGTTTTAAATATAGCTTGGTAAAATAGGCAATTTATTGATAAAGTGACAACTTCTTTTATAAATTATTATTATTATTATTTAATAATGAGTTATTTTTAAATATTATTAATAATGTAATATTTTTACAAATGGACTTTAATATAAATAGAAATTGTTATATATATATATCTATATATGTATGTATTTTGATAGAAAGCTATGATTTGAAAATTTAACATAAAGTTTTTCAATAATATTTAAAATAAAACAAATTTCATAAATATTAACAATAGTATGTAAATAATAAGT
The DNA here is from genome assembly GCA_030765085.1 of Allium cepa. Taxonomy (NCBI): domain Eukaryota; kingdom Viridiplantae; phylum Streptophyta; class Magnoliopsida; order Asparagales; family Amaryllidaceae; genus Allium; species Allium cepa. The sequence continues at coordinate 208,518,369 of CM060944.1, forward strand.
AAATTTAGTATTGATAGTTTAATTTTAACAATAAAAGAAAAACAAAAGTAAACACACATGTTAGAAATAGAACTAAATACTTAGACTAAAATTCTTAGCAAAGACTAAAACAACTTTATATATTTGGACATAAGTAAAAACATTACCCAGGCAAGTAAAAGAAATAAGTAAATGCAAATTTAAGAACAAAGAAAAATAAATATCTTTGTATCTAAAGAATGGAAGCAAACCAGGTAAAAGAATCTTGTTTGTGAAGCTTGGTTATGCAAGGTAAGTAAAATATATGTATATGAAGAGATAAGACAAAAAAATAAAACAAATCAAGCAGGGTAATAAGTATGTTGCCTGCAAAATATATGCAGGAACAAGTAAATGAGAATAGCAACATACATAAAAATAGATATGTATAAAACACCAAGTACCTTTGCATTTAATTCTAGCACACTATTTAGTCAATTCGAAATCTTATAAAAGCATTTCAGCCTTCTTATGCAGGGAAATCTCTGACCAATCTATAAAAAAAAAATGAAATATTTGTACCTGCAAATAGCTACCCAACTTATCACCTACCCCTTGTACAACTCTTCTATATCTATCCCTATTTCATTCGTTCAAGTCATAGCAAGTCAGAAAAAAAAAATACAAGTTAGCATATCCATTTTTACAAACCGAAGCATCATTCACTTAAACACAAACAAGAAGATTAGGAGATCAAAGCAAACAATTCTCAGTTTTTAGAGTTCAAAGCCATTTCAAAACAAAATGCCCTGTTCATTCTCAAAGCAAATGTGAGTAACACTTTTAAAAAAAATTACTTGAGTTTTTAATTTGTTGCATGCTAATATTTTGATGCTTAATATATTTGTGTGAATATTTATATATTTCTTTATCTGGGCACTGGTGAGATGGAATTACTACATATTGTATTCTCAGTGAGTAACAGCACAACTTAAATGGTTTAAGTATATAATTATGTTGCATATTCATCCCTGAAACAAATGTGGTTGAATATATTTATAAGTATTGTTCTGTGTTTATGTATGAATGTATTAATGTGCCTACTGGTCTCTGTTCTTCTTCTTTGATTTTAGTTCCAGGGTTAAATCCTCACTAAATGTTCATCTGCTCTCAATCCAAAATTTGATAAAACTTAAGATTCGAAAAAAAAATGTTTGTTATAACATGGACTTGAATCTAGTAATTTGTTTAGAAAAAAAAGAAAAAAAAAACAGTTGTATTAGTTTGGAAATTTCAAAACAACAGTGGAAGCGTAAATAAGTAAAAACTCAATATCTATAAATCATGGGTTCAGGCACGGAAATCAAATACTCAAACAAAAACTTGATTTTTGAAATTAAAATCTCTATTTTTAGGTTAAGGGAGGAAGAGCAGTTCGTGCTTGACCAATCGGGGAGTTAGGGGTTGCCTCTGATGATCTGAGCGACCGGAAGAGTTCGGGTTCTTCCTGCTGGTGGTGGAGAAATCGGCGAGGGTAGGACTAATGGTGGAAGTGGGGGCAGAGGACTGTGGCGATGGTGGTTGGTCGATTGGGTTTGTAAACCTAGTTTTGGCTTGGTTTTGATTTTCGATCGGCATTGTTCCTCTTGTTCATCGTGTGCAGTGATTTTTTGGGGTGGTGGAAATGGGGTTGTAGTTGGAGAAGAGGCCGGAGTTAGAGACCCTCATATGGTCGGAGAGTGGAGAACTCGATGATGACAGGTTTGTGTATGATGGTGGCTTTAGTTTCCCAGGTTTGGGTCTGGGTTGTTCGAATTGTTCGATTTGAACTGGTGGTGAGATTCTTCGAGCTGGGTGGTCTGAAGGGAAGTAGGAATTTCAGGCGATGTGACGAGGCTGGCAAAGTGGGTCGGAGCATCGGAATTCGTGGGTGTACGTGCACTGTGCACCTTGTGTATCTGGGAAGTGAGTTTGACAAGGGAGAAGAGGAGTGACTCGGGATCGTTCTAGTGGAATTTCGTGAGTGACTCGAAGCAACTTTGTTGGTCTCGTGTAGGTTAGTTTCAGATTTATAACCTGACAGTGTTAAGTTTGTTTTTTTTGAAATTTAAATGAAATATAAATTTAAACAGGATTAAAAACAGGGTTTTAAATTCAAAATATAAGTTTGGTTTCAAATGAGCTTTTGAATCCTAGTTTTTAAATGAAATTTAAATTTAAAGCAAGATTTAAATCAAGTTTCAAATCAAGTCTAAATAATGGATTCAAGTTTATTTTTGAATCCAAACCTTGAATTTAAATCAGTTTTATTAGTGTAAATGTTGAACAAGTTTAAATGTTTTAAAGTAAATTTTTAAAAGTTCATTTATTTTCAAATAAATGTTTAAACTTGATAAAATCCTTTATAAAAAGTTTCCTTTAATATTTGAATGAAAAGTTATGAAGTGATTAACTTAAATATGGAAGTTAAATAACCAATATATTTTAAAGCTTGATCTGCTTAATAAAATTTAGTAATTTAGTTTAAACCCTTGCTTATATAAGTAGCTTATATAAGTAACGAATGCCTTTGAATTTATCTAAATTGGGATAAATGTTAAATAGTTAACATTTAGAATCTTAATTTCAAAATGGAATTTGAATTGAAACATAGAAGTATAATGTTTTAAATGCACTTAAATGTTAGTGAAGTCATTGAAAGAGTAAATGAATCATCTTAGAAATAATTAAGATATTTAAATGATTAAATGAATAAGTTAATTAAGAAATGACTTATGCATTTAATTTATAATTTATAACTAGAAATTAAATAAGAAGGTAATTAAAGAAATGTTATTAGTCAATGAAGATAATTAACTAAGAATTATTAAGTATTAATTAATGTGATTAATTTTAATAGTTAATTGGATTAATTAATTAAGGTAATCATTAGTAAATTGTGAAGTAATTACTTAATAAAAGTAATTAAGAGATTAATTACTTATTGTAATTGTGAAGACCTGCAAATCCGTACCCCTTGAATATACACTAATCTCCATAGATTAATTCAAGATGAACAGAAATACGAATTCTCAATGTTTAAGAAAAAGAAAAAGACAGAAGAAGAGAGAAAGTGATAGCAAATAAGGAGAAAAGAAAATAGAACGGAACAGAAAAACAACAGAACAATATCAGAATCTCACAATCGCAGCGGAACAACATATAATAATAAATGAATAATTTTTAAACAAAGAACTATATCAGTTATTACATTACATTACATTTCATTTCATTACATCAGAGTGTACAACAACAAACAACATCAAACAGCGGAAAAGAAATACTATACACTAGTAATACACCATGCCATCCATCTTGCCTCCAGCAACTCCAAAATATCCTGATAAACCTTAACTCTTGCTGCCCATGTGGAAATTGGTGGGAACCCAGAGTTTAGGAAGGAAAACAATAAACTCCGAGTCAGTCATGTGACTGGGGTGAGAACTCAAAACAGTTTATTTATCTTTAAAATCAAAATAGAGGAATATTTTCAAAGTCAATTCGCAATGCTTTTAAAAATGAGACTACCATAAGGCCTCCCGCACACACACACATGCAAACGCAGAATCGGAGGAGATTTCTCCTTATGATAGTCAAAGATGCTTGATACGCATTAAAAAGACATTTGATATTATTACTAGTGCATAGTGTAAGAAATATTTCGAAAGTAGAATATAAATCTTAGCCAACATACGACCATTATCATATGCCTACTATAGCTACCATCTAAACAGTGGTGACCACCATAAGTAAATGGCAGGTTCTACAACTAATACCGTACAAGGTTTCGTATTGGGAATTGGATTTCCAACGAATGATTAGGCCAAGGAACTTCCCATTGCCACATGAGAATGCCTCTGGAAGGACATCCCCGAGAACCAAACCGGATGTCTACCAACACAAGGTTGGGTTACCCCTAACTGAGTAACAACTGACCGAGTATGCCATCCCCCGGTCCTTTGGGACCTTTCACCGAGCGCTCGTAATCAATTCACACAATCATAAAGTGTTTTCAACATGAGTAAGTATCTGGGCTCCATACCATGATACCACCCTTTTCCAGAAGGAAATGCACATACCCTAAAGGGCGCTACCCCTCATAACCTTGCTGCATCTTTCCTGTTTTGACCATTCCCGGGGTGTGAGGCTCGACGAAGTCACGTCCACAAAGCCACACTTTATACAAAAGTCGTGCTTGGGTCAACAAATGATCATAGAAATGATCACAAAGATAAACAATCAAACAAATGATCCTATCACAAATGATCAACACAATGATCATTTCACAGCAACACTCAGCATGTCACATTACCAAATTGGGAATATATCGCTGATAACCTTCAACTACATAACCTCTGAGCTCGTACGTCTCAGAGAAGGGTGTTAAGCTAAGAGAATAAATTCTCCGCCACCAACAGAAATATATTTGAAAGAAATCAGCTTTATATCTCAATTTGTAATGTCAGACATACAATCCATACAAGTCTGTTCCGGGCTCGAACAGAACCGAAGGCACTTACAAAGAAGTCCTTGCAATCCGGATAATCTCTAATCACGTCCGGACTTCCCATCACATAGGGGGTCTCTATACCGTAGCTACTCAGTGCAAAGACAATCGACGAGTTGTCCTTTCGCTTTCAAAAATATCCGGTCTTCAACACCGGTCATCAATGCTATCCATTACGTCGTATCACTATTCGGAATGGGTAATCCGAATAACGAGCGCAATAATTTAAAAAGTAAGTGTGGCATTCAAATCCAACAAATCACAACAAATACCTTTCGAAGGTAAATATTGATAGTCGGTTATTGAACTATCAATGGATATGCACAACATCACCAGATTCCAAATAATTTTCCAAATTATTTATTTCCCAAAAATATCTTTACAAGATATATAATTTCAATACCTCAAAAATAAATCAATATTTATTTTTAAACCAATTCCACTTTCTTTTATAAATTCCATAGTGAATTTATATTTCACAATATCTACTGATATACGATTTCAATTATTCATTTTCAATTTATCTTCAAAAGGATAAATTCTCAAAACATTCACTTTATATTGGAAAACATTTCCATACTTATTTATTCATAAGTAATTCACAAATCCATTTATTTTCAACGCTTGAAAAAAATATTCAATATACTTAAATCGAGATTAAGCATACATTTCATTCTTTAAGGAAATCATTCTCTTAAACATATTTATTTGGGCCAAAACGAATGTTGCATAAAACATCGTTACGACAACCCAAAATCACTAGTATAGGGATTCGAAATTAAAATATATATATAAATCCCAATACTATACAAAACATTTCCTTTCGGAAATCATTTACTATAACAACAGTGTTATAGTCCACCATTTCCTTCTATTTCTCGAAAACGTCTATTTCAACAATGAATGTTGAAATCTATGGTTTCGAATCTCAACACATTTAAAACATCATCAGATCGTTTTAATTCTATTTAAAATATCACATCCAAAACATTTTCTTTAACATATTATTCACTATTCAAAAACGTGAATATACTACGTTAACCAATTTCATCATTTCTATTCATTTTATTTTAAAGGATTATTCACTGTCTAAAACGTGAATATAACTCCATAAATAAGTTATAACAATTTACTTATCAAAATAAGTCATTTGCGAATTTATAAAACAACGTTTATAAATTCCATTTCTATTTGTTTTATAACAACTTCTTTTATAAATTCCTTTATTAACCTATCTCAATTCATATATCAATGATATACTAAAAGTTCATATTATAAGTTAAATGCTTATAAAACGATTATTTTACAAAATCGTTCTTTTTAAGACTTTCCAAATTATAAATCTTATAACTTATAAGATTCATTTATTTAACCAAATCTATTCTTCAAATAACTTTACAAATTTTATAAACCTACTGCTTATAAAATTCCATTTATAACTTCACCATTTATAATTCTATAAATTTCATTCATTTATGAAATTCATTCACAATTCATTCTAACACTTATAAAAACTCGTTTTATAATTCCAATACTTTAATTTATAAATATCAATTTATAAATTTCTTATATAAATCAATTTATACTATTATTTTAAAACATCTTTAAATCTCCTGTATAATTTCACCGTTTTTATTTATAAAATAATTAAATTTTATAAATCCTATATTTTCAACTTTTTATAATAAATTCAGAAAATCCCGATTTAACTATTTTATAAAATCATTAGCCTCATATTTTCAAAAATCAACCTTTAACTATATTTCTCAAAAATCATAATTTTTTATAACATTAAAATTTTAACGTTTATTAATTTTAAAATGGATAAATTCCAAAAATATTTTATAAATGTATACTCTTCAAAAATCACTTTAAAAATCTTTTTAAAATTCCAAAATTTGGTCCAATGATGCTACACACCAAATAGTCAATCACGACAACAACGACTTCATATATCTTATATGATAATCAACGAATATCCAAATATCCATAATCAAATAAATACTGTTGAGGAATCCAGTTGGATCCCTCCAACCTGTTTTCCTGCATCCAAAGATGTTAGCACAATACCAATTCCGCTCCAGTACGAAATTATCGCGGTATATGAGATTTAAAATATTATCCGCGTAATAGACGGCGCAATAGGGTCTCATCCGCTATACAATGCGGGAAATCAATAACTGCAATATATACATATGCCAATATATATATATTGCTATTATATATAATACCAATTTCACTGTTTATGAAATATTCGCGGTATATGTTTTTAATAAATAACATCCGCTTACTAACGGCGCATAATGTCTATTTTAACAATCAATAGATAACAATCATCATACAAACATGCATTCAAATATTTTAAATCTAACTATTTAAAATAAAATCGAAACCGATTCGATTGAGTGAGAAGTTCTCACCTTGATTTCAATTTCGTTTTAGCGATTTATTTCGAATAAAATTAAACGGACGTTTAATTTTACACGAAATTCCAACTAACTCCAAACGACTCCAATCCAATTCCATAGCGTAATGCTCGTCCATACGATTCCAATGCAACTGGTTTCGCGCGTTTTCGACCTCGTATGAAAAAGATATGTATTTTACAAGTTTACACGAATTTTAACTTAATAATTACAACATAATTTCTTTTAATAATTAACCTAAATCATTTACAGCCGTTAGATCCTGCTCCTTTGAATCCAGGCCGCACGCGCACAAACCCCATCCTCTTCGTTCCCAACCCAGAAAGCATCACGTAACTGAAACCCATCAAAGCCCTAACTAGGGTTTCGAACCGCTACCACCACGCTCGACCGTTCGTCGATCAACAACCTCCAATGGACGCGCCTCGCCTTGCTCCTCCATCGCCCTGAGCCTCATCGAGCTCGGTCAAATCTCAGCCTCGAACCACGCGTTCGAACGTACGGCCTTTGTGGCGAAATTCTGGTCGATCCAGCGCTTCGATTTAAATCACCACCGTTCAGATTGTAGCTCTTGCCGCCCTCTACAATTTACTAGTTGGAAGTTTGTTGTAATTGTTGATGGATTTGGAGGATTTGAGGGAGAAAGATGAGATGATTTCGGCCATAGGTTATAGATGGAGGCGGCTGAAAGGGTTTAGGGTTAGGGTTTTTATTTTTATTAAATTTGTGAATTTAAGGTCTATTTATAGAAAAACGAACGAAACACTATTCATTCCGGAATTTCCAAACTCCGATTTACGCGCGGTGACCGACGTTTCAAGGGTTTATCCCGCGTTCCGGACACAATGGAACAGGTTTCGAAAGCTAATTCGGTTATCTGTGTGAGTTATGGCAATAAACGTTCAATTTAAATTAAACCGATTTAAACGATTTTCTAGGTGTTTTAGCTTGCAACGGACAAACGGTATATCCGATTGACACGAAATTTGAAACCATACAATAATATTACATTACGGATCCGATGAAACTTGTTTCATCGAAATCCGAGACTTTTTGAAAAATGACTATTTTAACTCGCCAATTTAATATTAAAACAATTTCGATGCGTTTCGAGCTGCTACGATCAAACGATAACTCTGATTGCTACGAAAATTGAAATCCGGTAATAACTAACTATTATGGATCCAACGGAACTAGTTTCGTCCTATTCTGAGACTGTTCGAAAATTGGCTATTTTCACTAGTCAATTAAATATTAAAATATTCAATTTTCACAAATAAACTTTAAATTCAATTTTAAAAGTTCTATAACATCATTCCAACTCCAATATGATAAAATAAAATTTTACAAATCATTTTCAATCATATTTAACCCAATATTCAATTATTTCTGTATTTTCACATATTAAATTATCGATTTAATTATTCAATTAAATCCAATTATTTGAATAAAAATTTATTCGACTTATAAATTCACTTATTAGTATTTAAAATTAATTAAACATTCAAATTTTAATTAATAAAATTTCTGGGTCGTTACAGCAATAAGTTTTGATATGATTAATTTAAGTTAATTAATTTATTTTAGTTAATTTAAGAAAATCATTTGATGAATTGATAAGTATAATTACTTAGTGTATTCAATGGAGCATAATTATTTAAGGAAGTAATTAATGTTAATTACTGAACGTAATTAGTGAAAGATGATGTATTAATAAAGTAATTTGGATAATTACTTTTGTAATTAATCAAAAGGATTAATTAATGGCGATAATCAATTATGGGATGATTAATTTACTAATATACGTAATTAAGGGTAATTAATTACTGGTTGATATTAATCAAGAATGATTAATAATTATGTTTAAATTAAAGAATAGTCACTTAATTAAATTAAATAAGTAATTTAATTTAAATCTAAATTTGAGATCATTAATTAATATACTTAATGATGTAATTAAAAATTGTTAATTGAGGAATAATTAATAATGTGATGATTTCTTTATGAAATTGATTAAGAATAAATATAATTAATTATATTTAATTAATAAATAAAGTAATTAAATGTTAGTTACTATGAATGATGTAGGATAATTAATTTGTGAAATTAATTAAAGGCCAATTACCTATTGTAATTAGAGAATGATTAATCAAGGGTGTTTAACCAAGATGAATATTTAGAGGATGATTAATTAATTTGATTTATAATTAATTAATCACTGTGTAAGCATGATTTATAGATGAAGTAATTAATTTAATTTACTTTAAATTAATTAGAGATAGAAGTAGTTAATTTAATTCATTATAAATTAATTACAAATGGTATGATTATAAATCATTGCTTATGGATGAATGATATTGATATTTCATTTGATGATTGAGAACTCAGATATGAGATGAATAATATCTATGTGACATGGATGTTTGGTTTAAGTATGATAGTATATTATTATCCGATTGGGTTGATAATTTTGATTATCTGTTTATGATGATGATATGATTATCACTGTGATATTATGAATTATCTATCTGTGTGTATATCGATAATGTTGAATTAAACTATTAAGACTAAATAGACAACTTGGCCTTAAAAGACACGTTTTTGATTTCGATGAGACCGAGATCGAGTTTGCTACATTACAGCGTGATAGGGGGTACTCGCTTTGCGTTAGGTGGCGAACGGGATACTCTTACCCCTACATGCCCCCGGGGGTAGTTTAAGGCCTTACGGGGTTGGTTGCGAGTCGATAGGCTGGCCGTAAAAGCAAACCCGAGATATCATTGTGAGCCACAGCGGGGCTGGGATGGTTGAAAAGCCTACCGGTCGTGAGCCGTTGCTGATGGTTGAAAAGCCAAGGATGTTACAGTTGGTATCAGAGCACTAGGTTGAGTGAATACCTAGGCTCTTGAGTGATTTCTTTCCTGAGAGAGCGTGTTTATAATTTTGATATATATATATATATATATATATATATATTTACTAATTTCTACCTATTGTTGGGTTACCTGTTCAGGTTTTCCATTGAGCTATAAAGGTAGATAGGTAGTGGTGTGTGTAACACAACTATCAATGGTTGGAGTTTGTATGATTGAGGTTGGAAGTGTAATTGTCGAGACTGTAGACCTAATACCGTCTCGAGTGGGCTTTGGGTGGTGTAAGGATTTCATCGATCTCTGAAGGAAATCTGTTAAGGTTCGGAGTTCATTTTTGAAGTGTAAGAGTTTGGATGAGCTAGAGTTTAGATCTGTCGGGTGGACAGAAGCAAGTCATGATATCTTGATACACCAAGGTGTAGTAGCTGTGTGATGAGACACAGTGACTATGGATGTCTCCGATGATGTTTCTTTGGAACAAGTTAAGAAAGAGTGTCTGCTTTGGAGTTGTGGAAGAGTTCGGCGGGTGTTTCTGTTTGGTTCGAGGTCCGAGTTCCTTGAAGAGCTTTGGATAGGAAGTCTTAGCATCTGTGAAAGCAATGCAGCTTAGAATGTTCTCAGTGTTGGCAAGAGATCTTCTAGCTTAGCAGTTTTTCTGGAATGGAATTCAGAAGTAATTTAGTAGACCCGTTTCTTCGATGAATTGGCCAATTAAGTGTAGGCTGTTCTGTTTGGTGGAGAGAGAGCAGTTTTCTTTGGAATTAGACTGGGTGATCGCAAAAATGACTTGCGATAGCTGAGTGTTCTCTTGGGTTATCCGATTTTTTCTGGATGTCTTCAGGAAGTTAGAATTTTGTCCGTATCTGAAGATTGAGTTTGGTATCGACTGAATCCCAGGAGTGGTACCGATGGTTCAACTTAGTAGTAGGATGACTTTTGGAAAATGAGTTGGTGAAGCAGCTCTGGTTTTGAGGAACTTCTGGGTTTCTTCTAAAGAGCTGTTGAACCATAGTTCTTAGATGTGTTATCCAGTTTGTCCTCGAGATCATCATCAACATTTTCATCCGCTCAATCAGAGTTGCGCAGTGGAAGCATGGTGGCAGCTGGTTTAAAGTGGAAGCAACTGGGAATTGCAGTGTTTGGATTGGAGGGTTTCTACGGGAAACTTTACAGGATTCTGAGGCCAGATTGGGAGTGCACCTGTTTTTATCTTTTCCAGATGAGAGAAGTAAGATCAGTCTGCTGATTTGTAATGGGGTTTGTGCTATGAGATTGGTCGATCTTGGAAAGATCATTATATTGGATTATCTTTGGTTCTGTTTCTAAGGACATCAGCAAGTGTTGAGCTGATCAGGAAGGATGTAGGCAGCCCAGGATCGTCCGAAGAGTTTTGTGGATAAGAGACGAAGGAATTTGGATTCCGTAATCGGAGATGTGATTTTGGATAAGTGTTTGGTTTTCAGAATTGAATTGTCAGTTTGGATAACGGAAATTCGATGTGTTTTGCGTATCTCTAAGAGAGTACGTGTATGAGATATCTCTGATTGTAGAACCAGCAGTTCAGGGAATTTCGGTTGTTGAGTCAGACTTGAGTTTGGTCTGATATTTTGATTTGTTTTGTAGATCTAGATGAGTGGGAACGTAGTAGCTTAGTAATATTGATTGTTGGATTCTGTAGAGCGAGTATCCCAATATTTATACTTGGGAAAACTCGAGAAAATTCTATTTAGAATTTTATCTCGACAATTAGATTTGTAGATTGGACGAATTGGTTGCTATGATTGCTGGCATACGATTGATATATGCCTGTGTTTAAAAATTAAATCTGTAATTATATTATTAAATTACCTTTGTTTTAAATTTCGGGGACGAAATTCTTTTAAGGGGGGAGAAATGTGATATCCCGGAAATTTTGACAATAACAATTTAATAATCTATGTCAAAATTAAATAGATTTGACAATAATGTTAATAATAAATTTGAATTTAAAATTAATAATCTTCTTTAAAATAAATATTTAAACTAATAATCTATCTTTAAGGGCAAATAAATTGTTTTATGTTTGTAATGTATACATATCTGTATATATTATAAATAGATAATCTTTGTTTTAAATTAAATATATATAGGCATTTTTTCTTATTCTAATATTTTTGATAAATTAAAAAAATTGGATTTAATTTAATATTAAGCTATTACATAAATAACCATATGATTTTAATACTCAAGATAAAAGCTTAATTATTTAAAATTTATTTTAGCTTAAGTTTATATTTAAATAAAAAGGTTTGTTTTGTTTTAAATATAGCTTGGTAAAATAGGCAATTTATTGATAAAGTGATAACTTCTTTTATAAATTATTATTATTATTATTATTATTATTATTATTTAATAATGAGTTTTTTTTAAATAATATTAATATTGTAATATTTTTACAAATGGATTTTAATATAAATAGAAATTGTTATATATATATATATATCTATGTATGTATGTATTTTGATAGAAAGCTATGATTTGAAAATTTGACATAAAGTTTTTCAATAATATTTAAAATAAAACAAATTTCATAAATATTAACAATAATATGTAAATAATAAGTAAATTTAGTATTGATAGTTTAAGTTTAAAAATAAAAGTAAACACACATGTTAGAAATAGAACTAAATACTTAGACTAAAATTCTTAGCAAAGAGTAAAACAACTTTATATATTTGGACATAAGTTAAAACATTACCCAGGCAAGTAAAAGAAATAAGTAAATGCAAATTTAAGAACAAAGTAAAATAAATATCTTTGTATCTAAAGAATGGAAGCAAACCAGGTAAAAGAATCTTGTTTGTGAAGCTTGGTTATGCAAGGTAAGTAAAATACATGTATATGAAGAGATAAGACAAAAAAATAAAACAAATCAAGCAGGGTAATAAGTATGTTGCCTGCAAAATATATGCAGGAACAAGTAAATGAGAATAACAACATACATAAAAATAGATATGTGTAAAACACCAAGTACCTTTGCATTTAATTCTAGCACACTATTTAGTCAATTCGAAATTTTATAAAAGCATTTCTATAAATAGATAATCTTTGTTTTAAATTAAATATATATAGGCATGTTTTCTTATTCTAATATTTTTGATTAATTAAAAAAATTTGATTTAATTTGATATTAAGCTATTACATAAATAACCATATGATTTTAATACTCAAGATAAAAGCTTAATTATTTAAAATTGATTTTAACTTAAGTTTAAATTTAAATAAAAAGGTTTGTTTTGTTTTAAATATAGCTTGGTAAAATAGGCAATTTGTTGATAAAGTGATAACTTCTTTTATAAATTATTATTATTATTATTATTTAATAATGAGTTATTTTTAAATAATATTAATAATGTAATATTTTTACAAATGGACTTTAATATAAATAGAAATTGTTATATATATATATATCTATGTATGTATGTATTTTGATAGAAACTTATGATTTGAAAATTTAACATAAAGTTTTTCAATAATATTTAAAATAAAACAAATTTCATAAATATTAACAATAGTATGTAAATAATAAGTAAATTTAGTATTGATAGTTTAATTTTAAAAATAAAAGAAAAATAAAAGTAAACACACATGTTAGAAATATAACTAAATAATTAGACTAAAATTCTTAGCAAAGAGTAAAACAACTTTATATATTTGGACATAAGTAAAAACATTACCCAGGCAAGTAAAAGAAATAAGTAAATGCAAATTTAAGAACAAAGTAAAATAAATATCTTTGTATCTAAAGAATGGAAGCAAACTAGGTAAAAGAATCTTGTTTGTGAAGCTTGGTTATGCAAGGTAAGTAAAATATATGTATATGAAGAGATAAGACAAAAAAATAAAACAAATCAAGCAGGGTAATAAGTATGTTGCCTGCAAAATATATGCAGGATCAAGTAAATGAGAATAACAATATACATAAAAATAGATATGTATAAAACACCAAGTACCTTTGCATTTAATTCTAGCACACTATTTAGTCAATTCGAAATCTTATAAAAGCATTTCAGCCTTCTTATGCAGGGAAATCTCTGACCAATCTATAATAAAAAAATGAAATATTTGTACCTGCAAATAGCTACCCAACATATCACCTACCCCCTGTACAACTCTTCTATATCTATCCCTATTTCATTCGTTCAAGTCATAGCAAGTCAGAAAAAAAAAATACAAGTTAGCATATCCATTTTTACAAACTGAAGCATCATTCACTTAAACACAAACAAGAAGATTAGGAGATCAAAGCAAACAATTCTCAGTTTTTAGAGTTCAAAGCCATTTCAAAACAAAATGCTCTGTTCATTCTCAAAGCAAATGTGAGTAACACTTTTAAAAAACAATTACTTGAGTTTTTAATTTGTTGCATGCTAATATTTTGATGCTTAATATATTTGTGTGAATATTTATATATTTCTTTATCTGGGCATTGGTGAGATGGAATTACTGCATATTGTATTCTCAGCGAGTAACATCACAACTTGAATGGTTTAAGTATATAATTATGTTGCATATTCATCCCTGAAACAAATATGGTTGAATATATTTATAAGTATTGTTTTGTATTTATGTATGAATGTATTAGTGTGCCTACCGGTCTCTGTTCTTCTTCTTTGATTTTAGTTCCAGGGTTAAATCCTCACCAAATGTTCACCTGCTCTCAATCCAAACTTTGATAAAACTTAAGATTCGAAAGAAAAAAATGTTTGTTATAACATGGACTAGAATCTAGTAATTTGTTTAGAAAAAAAAACAGTTGTATTAGTCTGGAAATTTCAAAACAATAGTGGAAGCCTAAATAAGTAAAAAATCAATATCTATAAATCATGGGTCCAGGCACGTAAATCAAATACTCAAACAAAAACTTGATTTTTGAAATTAAAATCTCTATTTTTAGATTAAGGGAGGAAGAGCAGTTCGTGCTTGACCAATTAAGGAGTTAGGGGTTGCCCCTGATGATCTGAGCGACTGGAAGGGTTCGGGTTCTTCCTGCTGGTGGTGGAGAAATCAGCGAGGGTAGGAAAAATGGTGGAAGTGGGGCAGAGAACTGTGGCGATGGTGGTTGGTCGATTGGGTTTGTAAACCTAGTTTTGGCTTGGTTTTGATTTTCGATCCGCATTGTTCCTCTTGTTCATCGAGTGCAGTGATTTTTGGGGTGGTGGAAGTGGGGTTGTAGTCGAAGAAGAGGCCGGAGTTATAGACCCTCATATGGTCGGAGAGTGGGGAACTCGATGATTACAGGTTTGTGTATAATGGTGGCTTCAGTTTCCCAGGTTTGGGTATGGGTTGTTCGAATTGTTCGATTTGAACTGGTGGTGAGATTCTTCGAGCTGGGTGGTCTGAAGGGAAGTAGGAATTGCAAGCGATGTGACGAGGCTGGCAAAGTGGGTCGGAGCATCGGAATTCGTGGGTGTACGTGCACCGTGCACCTCGTGTATCTGGAAAGCGAGTTTGACAAGGGAGAAGAGGAGTGACTCGGGATCGTTCTAGTGGAATTTCGTGAGTGACTCGAAGCAACTTTGTTGGTCTCGAGTAGATTAGTTTCATATTTATAACCTGACAGTGTTAAGTTTGTTTGTTTTTTTGAAATTTAAATGAAATATAAATTTAAACAGGATTAAAAACAGGGTTTTAAATTCAAAATATAAGTTTGGTTTCAAATGAGCTTTTGAATCCTAGTTTTTAAATGAAATTTAAATTTAAAGCAAGATTTAAATCAAGTTTCAAATCAAGTCTAAATAATGGATTCAAGTTTATTTTTGAATCCAAACCTTGAATTTAAATCTGTTTTATTATAGTAAATGTTGAACAAGTTTAAATGTTTTAAAGTAAATTTTTAAAAGTGAATTTATTTTCAAATAAATGTTTAAACTTGATAAAATCCTTTATAAAAAGTTTCCTTTAATATTCGAATGAAAAGTTATGAAGTGATTAACTTAAATATGGAAGTTAAATTACCAATTTATTTTAAAGCTTGATCTGCTTAATAAAAATTTGTAAGTTAGTTTAAACCCTTGCTTATATAAGTAGCTTATATAAGTAATGAATGCCTTTGAATTTATCTAAATTGGGATAAATGTTAAATAGTTAACATTTAGAATCTTAATTTCAAAATGGAATTTGAATTGAAATATAGAAGTATAATGTTTTAAATGCACTTAAATGTTAGTGAAGTCATTGAAAGGGTAAATGAATCATCTTAGAAATAATTAAGATATTTAAATGATTAAATGAATACGTTAATTAAGAAATGACTTTTGTATTTAATTTATAATTTATAACTAGAAATTAATTAAGAAGGTAATTAAAGAAATGTTATTATTCAACGAAGATAATTAACTAAGAATTATTAAGTATTAATTAATGTGATTAATTTTAATAGTTAATTGGATTAATTAATTTAGGTAATCATTAGTAATTGTGAAGTAATTACTTAATAAAAGTAATTAAGAGATTAATTACTTATTGTAATAAGTTTTGATATGATTAATTTAAGTTAATTAATTTATTTTAGTTAATTTAAGAAAATCGTTTGATGAATTGATAAGTATAATTACTTAGTGTATTCAATGGAGCATAATTATTTAAGGAAGTAATTAATGTTAATTAATGAACGTAATTAGTGAAAGATGATGTATTAATAAAGTAATTTGGATAATTACTTTTGTAATTAATCAAAAGGATTAATTAATGGCGATAATCAATTATGAGATGATTAATTTACTAATATACGTAATTAAGGGTAGTTAATTACTAGTTGATATTAATCAAGGATGATTAATAATTATGTTTAAATTAAAGAATAATCACTTAATTAAATTAAATAACTAATTTAATTTAAATCTAAATTTGAGATCATTAATTAATATAATTAATGATGTAATTAAAAATTGTTAATTGAGGAATAATTAATAATGTGATGATTTCTTTATGAAATTAATTAAGAATAAATATAATTAATTATATTTAATTAATAAATAAAGTAATTAAATGTTAATTACTATGAATGATGTAGGATAATTAATTTGTGAAATTAATTAAAGGCTAATTACCTATTGTAATAGAGAATGATTAATCAAGGGTGTTTAACCAAGATGAATATTTAGAGGATGATTAATTAATTTGATTTATAATTAATTAATGACTGTGTAAGCAGGATTTATAGATGAAGTAATTAATTTAATTTACTTTAAATTAATTAGAGATAGCAGTAGTTAATTTAATTCATTCTAAATTAATTACAAATGGTATGATTATAAATCATTTCTTATGGATGAATGATATTGATATTTCATTTGATGATTGAGAACTCAGATATGAGATGAATAATATCTATGTGACATGGATGTTTGGTTTAAGTATGATAGTATATTATTATCCGACTGGGTTGATAATTTTGATTATCTGTTTATGATGATGATATGATTATCTACTGTGATATTATGAATTATCTATTTGTGTGTATATCGATAATGTTGAATTAAACTGTTAAGACTAAATAGACAACTTGGCCTTAAAAGACACATTTTGGATTTCGATGATACCGGGATCGGTTTTCCTTATTTGGAACATCCGAAAACCACATCGATTCCAAATTAACGATAGGTCGTGAATCTGAAGTGAAGATGAAGATTCAGAGTGCAAGGGTTGTCGTCGTTAACTCTGAGGGTGATTCCGAAATGAGTGTAACGAGATAATGTCTTCGGTTTCGTTCGAACCCGGAACGAACTTGTATGGATTGAATGCTTTCAACACATCGTCAGGTGGGCGATGAGCATTCTAAGAAATGTTTTCTATAAAGGTAATCGCAGCCTCAAGCCTCATCAACCGGGAATGGCTAAAACAGGGGAGGTGCAGCAAGGTTAAGTGGGTCATGCCCAAGCAGGACAAGATTTTCCCCTGTCTAGATGTCCCTTTTTATTTCGGCTGTGTGGGCGGTTGGATGTACACCAACTGCGGGGTTATCTTGTTCGGTACTGTTCAGTAAGGAATGGTTCCGGCCTTGTGTTGCAGGGGGTCGGGAGTGATCCTCGGTACGTTGATGTAGGCCATGTACTGTGACGGGCGGTACCCCAGTAGCCCTGCCATTGTATGGAATCCACAATTCAATAAGTGCCAACGGCTTTGATTGTATTACCCACTTTTGTGGCTAGTAGCTGGAATTTAATAGATGTAACAATTTCGGCTATTTTCTATTTACTTGAAATTCCTATACCTATTATAATATCACTGAATTTCCTATCAAATGTTTTGCTTAGCGTAAGGTAAAAACTTACCCATGTTTATGTGTGGGGAGTCTTACGTGATACCTTTTATTTTCAAAGGATTTTTTCAAAATTAAGCAACTTTAACCTGTTACTCATACAGACCTATGTCTGACCCGGAGTTTATTTTTTTTCATAAACTCTCGGGTACCCAAATTTTTACGGGTAGCCAAGGGATTCGGGTTAGCTTTGTTGAATTCTGGAGGAGAAATGGAGCAGGAGGCTTCAGCGTTAAAGATATGTATATAGTTCTGCTGTGTTGGTATCTTTGGGTTATTTGTTTGAATCGTGTTGTATTAACTAGACAGGTGTTTATAACTGTCTAGTATGTATTATCTGTATAAGTCTGATTGATGTTGTATATTATGTAAATACTTATGTGATCCGCTGTGAGATTTTGATGTTGTTGTTCTTTCTTCTCTATCTTTTCTATTTTCTCACCCCTTTCTTTCTTTAAGAACGATACGCCTTCCTGGGCGTAGGAAGTCGGGTCTTTACAGTGACATTCTGTATACCAAGACACGCTATGTCAGAAAGTAACATTTGTTACCCTGCTTATAATTGTTATTGAAGTCCTATTCGACTGTTCATGTGGAGTTTGTAAACCTGCTCCTTCGAATGAAGTGAGGGTGTTGATAGTGAAATACTAAAGGGGAGTTTTGGGACTGGACGTAGGACGGAAGGTTGTCTGAACCAGCATAAAATCGACCGTGTGATCTACTTTACTATTTCCACTGTATTTACATTGTGTATTACTGCTGGCCATCTTCGATCTTGTGCACAGCGACTACCAAGTGGTATCAGGGCCTGGAATTCTATCGATCCTCAAAACATCACAGAGTAATGGCTAGAAAGAGAAGATCCAATCAGAGCTCAAAGACAATCAAGAAAAAGCAAATTTCTAAAAGTGAGCAACAGTCTAAATAGAATCAAGGTACATGTTTTGTATGGCTAATCTCAAATCAAAATCGGTATGCTTAGATTCTATATATAGTGATCTTTTACAAACATATGAGAAGTTGTTGAAAGATTTTAAAGCATCACGAAAGGTCAATCCTATTGCTTTAGCTAAATTAGTTGATTGTGAGCATGAAATTTGTATTTTAATGGAAGAAAATAAGTGTTTAGTAAAACAAACTGAAGTTTTTGAAGATACATTGGAAGAACCTGTTTTACAAAAAGATTTTTTATTAAAAGAAAATATGCACTTAAACGATAAAAATACCTATCTTCTAAAGGAAGTTGATGTTTTGAAAAATAAAAATATATTTTTGAAAAATTCTTAAATTATTCTAATTCTAAACTTTTATCTTTTGAAAAAGAGAATAGGATTTTAAATGATAAGAATCTAGAATTAATTAAAAAATGTGAATTTTTAAAAAATAATAATATGTTTTGCAAAAAGAAATTTCTGATTCCTAAGCTGTTTTTAATAAATTAAATGATAAAATCAGAAATTTTAATAGAGAAAAAGATGATTTATCTTACTTAACTGCAAAGAGCAAAGCTCACAATGATAGAACTAGTTTAGACTATAAACAAGATAATCGTAGAAAAAGTACTGGATATGCATTCATGTAGACACATTTTAATGCTAGTACTAAAAGTAGAGATAGTTCTAAAATCAATCCATGTGATTATAGTATTATGCTTAGAAATAGAAAAAATCCTTTGAATATTAAATCAATGACAATTAATAATGATATACGGGTTTCTGCTAATCTAACCGATCATGATAGAAAATCATACATTTGTGGTTATTAAGACACTGTAATTAATAATGAAAATTATATTCCTAAAGGGATTAACCACATCCAACTGGATATGGTTTCCTAAGTCATGAACCCTATATTTTTGTAAAATGAGTATCTTTATGCTTACATTTGATACATATTGGATACTCATCACTTTGCATTAATAACAAATTATTTAACTTATCTATCATACTTCCCATTTCTTTTTATAAAGTGGGAGAAAAAGTGTACACATTTATAACAAATGTACATAATCATTTTTTAGGAGAAATATCGTATTTTGGGGGAGTTTTTAAAATATAATATGCTTATGCATTTATTCCTTTTTGTTGATGATAAAGGAGGAGAAGAAATTGTGCTTTACATATTTTATATTGGTATTTAAATAAAGTTGAGAGAAATAAATTTATTATATATACATATATAGGAAGCTATTATTTTATATTATAAATTTGTGCCATCGTCAAAAAGGGAGAGAATGAAAGAACAATATATATGGTGTTTTTGATGATAAAAACCATACAACACGTTTATTAAGTTATTTCAGGTCAAAACGATGATGGAAAAGATGAAAAACACATTGGCCAAAAATATGCTAAGCTAGGACTCGAACCCAGGTGGGGTGAGTTTTTTTAGAGATTTTTGTATGACGATTTTATGAATAATTTCATTGAATTTCTATTGATTTTTTTGTTTCTTTCCACGTGCTTTCTAAACCATTTTTGGAAGATTTTTTTAGCTTTTGAAATAAATATTTTACAATATTTATAATTAATTTTAAGCTATTTAAATTATACTTTTTCTATAATAAGAGAATTTCAAATGTTATTTTCCAAAAGATTTCGAAAATAGTTTTAAAATCTTGTTTTCTATAATAAATTATTTCTTATATAAAAATAGATGCTTTTATACTTTTCGAACGTAAGAGAATTAAATGATTTAGTAAAATACGTGGTATGGACACGTGGGTTTACTTTTTTGGTTAATTCTGGACTTGTACGATTGAAACCTCTTGAGTATATTCTTTCGAGTTGGTATTTGAGATTTATAATTCCTATTATAGGAATTATCTAAATTAGCCAATATTTGGCATGTTGAGAGGTTTGAGATCTTCTATTATAGAAGTAATAATCGATGATAACCCCTTATGTATGTTGTTTTACTCGCCGATGAGACAAGGTGAGTCTTTAGATGAGATATCCTTTTTCGGGAATCATGGTCTATGAGAAACCACTATGAGTTTTATTTGCTCTTGCCGATGATATGAGGCAAGATTTATGAGTATTTTGAGATTTCAAAGATTAGAATATTATATTATGATGTGGAGTTAATTAGTGCTTAGTTAACTGTTTATTGCGAACGTGTGGTATGAGATGCACGATAACACTTTTTGGGTCCCTTTCCGAGAGTTTGTGACACATCCGCAAGTATGCCAGTGCTATAGACCTTCAGGTCATCTGATTTATGTGACTCGGTTACCATGAGTTATGTGACTTCAGTCACTACGAGTATGACCTTCGAGTTTACGAGTTAGGTACCTAAATTTATAAATAGCACTGGACAAGAGTTTAGCAGGTGCAGCACTGCTTCGACATTGCAATCGGGGATCTGGCCAATAAGGATTTTTTGAGTTTTTTGACTTTCCTGAATTTTCTGTTTTATAATGATTTCACCATTTTAAGACGTTTTATTATATCGATAGTCTAGTGCTATATGAGTTGTTATATATATGGTGATTTAATTTATGATATTTTGAACTCTTATTAGTTTCCTTGAGTTATAAGTTTTAATGGTTTCGTGATTTTGAAGAATATTCTAGGTTTTGCCATTTTGGCAAGTTGAGTTTGATACACACACACCCCCCCGATGAGATGAGGTATAATTGAGTTTGGAGATTATTCTATATTTGAGATATTATTGTCATTCCATGGCATTCAGAGATTTTGTTTATGCCAAAGAGATGAGGGATGTTTGAGTTTTGGGATTATCCTAATTGAGAAAGTTTTTATGTTTGCCATTTTAGGTGAGAGTTTATATTGATATTTCTTCCATTCAGGAGATATGGTTCATTGAAACCATTAACTTTATTTTAGAGATTTCGCCAATGATATGAGGCAAATATGGTGTTTAATTGAGTTTTATCATTAGAGTTTCTTCCTAGATATTTCATATTCTTAACTGTATTTAGTCCACTTGAGATATGAACTCTTACATCTTGTTATTTCTTCTCATTTAAGAAGAATGATCATCCCTTTCTTAAATAAAAGGGTATCATGCTCTTGGTGGGGCTTCTTCTTGTAAGAGAGGATACTCTACTCTTCCTTATGCTTCACGTTATCTATTATCCTTATTAAACTAATGTTTTAGATAGACTGATCCGTGTATTTTATACTCAGGTCAGATTGTGTTTGTTTTAGGTTAAGCTTTTATCTTTGGACTCAGTATGGCTTGAAGCATCCGCATGACTTCTTCTTAACATTATTTGCGACTAGTATTTTTAGAGTTGTATGTTGAGTCGTACATTCATTTGACTTGTGTATATAGAGTGGTCGTCATACCACTTTGATGCATAATTTGTATTGTACTGAGATGTATCATTGTATATGTGTATATGTATATCTGTTCCCTGTTCTGCAATGCGATGTTCATTTAGTTATTCTGTTTTGTTTTGATAGATCCGTTAGCCACCTATTGTTTTGTATTAAGTATTTATTGGATATGTCGATCCACTTGAGGTAGGAAAAAAATATAGCATTTTTCAACGTATTTAACAAATATTTAAGATAAGACTATAGATGGTCGCCCCTACCCAGCCCTATTCTCCGCATTAGCAGACAGAATTACCTAGTAATTTTCTTTGTTAATGTGGGTCTGGGTGAGGCATCATAATTGTGTACTTCAACAGAGAGATGAACAAGGATGCATGAAATGAGTCACTACGCGAATGTGCATTTTGGGTTCTCCCTCTCCAGGCATAGTGATGTTATAGGTATTTATGGAAGAGTGGTTCCCACAATAGCCTATGGTCGATGTTTTCATATTTGGTAGCTCTAGGAAAGTTGGTTGAACTTTAGTGCAGGGTTCGATCCTTAGTTCGACCTTTGCGTTAGATAAGAACCCTTAGGTAATAGACCTTAGGAATTACGGACACCTTTAGTATACCTTATGTCATCTAGAATAGTTTTGAAGTAAACTATACTTGATCATACCTTATTAAACCTGTACTCCTTCACCAGACTTTTTGTCTGACCCACCCTTTTTTTCATTTTTCACCACCATAGTATGACATGGCAGCAGTTGATCGAGCATAGTACGTGGAGAAAGGAATTTCATGTTGGAGTTCTCATATCATTTAGTATTCATCTTGTAGTTAACTATTGTATTAGATGTTTATCAGGCTTCTATTGTACTTTGGAAAGCAGTGTATATATAAATAAAGTATTTTGGAGTCAATTTTTCTAAAATGCATATTTATGTATTTATATTTTAATTCCATTTACTATAAGATCTGAAACTGTAGAATTTTTGTAACGGCTTGGTTTTTAACTATTTTAAATTATTAACTTGAATTTAATTTTTGAATAAAAATGGTTAAAAATAAAAAATTTCGATGTTTATTCATGTAGTTTGTTGAATATGAACTTGGATAAAAAATTTGCACTAACAAATTTTGACGATCTAAGCAATAACAAATATTGAAGTGAATTCCATGTCGTAAATGTGCTTATAATCTATAGCTGGAATTGAATAATAAATGTTGAATTATTTAGATAAAAATAAAATAATTTTTGATAACTAAAATTCATTTGAAATTCTAGTATTAGGATTCATCGTAATTGAATTGTCCAAGGGCTTTGATTTATGAAGTGTAATCTTTGTATTTAATGTAAGAACTTTTATTTTTCTATATTTGAACGAACATTTTATTTTAAAGTGGGTTTGTTTATGAATTTAAATGTAGGAGCATGGTTGTATAAATTTTGAAGTTTATTTACGAAATGGTTTAAGGTAAATTTGAATTTGGAATATTTAGTTGATTTTAAATATTAAAATGTTAATTTCATAAGTTAAATAACTTGTTTTTCAAATATAATGATCTATTTAATAATTAACTGTAGTATTTATATTGGAAATTTTTTAAATAACCGAGTCTTGAATTTAATATGAGTGAAAATAATTTCAAAATTTGATTTGAATTTTATTTAAAAAAGAATGAAAATTGCTAACTTTTAATTTAAAAGTGATTAAATTGATTTTTAAAATAACGTTTTTAATTAACATGTAAAAAATATCTTTTTGGGCACTGTCTCGGATTTCAAAAAACTAGTTTCATCGGATCTGTAATGGTGAATTATCAAAGGATTTCAAGTTTCGTAGCGGTCGGACATATCGTTCGGTCGTGCGAGCTTGAAATTCGTAGAAATCAGTTAAAAGGAATTTAATTAAAATCAATCTATTTTGAAATGTTATCTTTTGAATATGATGGAATTGTCTCTCGAGACTAGTTCCATTGTGTTCGGAATAGGTGCATAACATATAGAACGCTAGGCGGCATGCTTCTTTTCAAGTTTGGAAAGTTTGTCGCGTTAATAGTTTTTTGCAATTGCTAATATAAGGCCTTCATTCGCAAAAACACAGGTCTATTTTTCTCAACCGTCATTCATTTGATTTTAGTGGATAAAAATGTTCAACCTTCTCTCCTTGTTTTCTCCTCATCCGTTAGACGAAATCGCACGACCCCAAAAGAAAAAACATAGATCTCGACGTGATCTACTTTGTATGCAGTTGGATCACGCAATATGACTCGAGATCGCCAAAATTAAATCTTGAAGGGTGTGTGGTTCGTGGTCGTTTCATGCGAGATGGCGGCAATAGAGTCGACGATGCTTGGGGCGATTGTGGAGTAAGCCAAGGCGCATGTCGTGGTGGGTTTGGATTGGGGTTTAGTGGCCTTGGGTGGCACACGCGTCAAGATGCCGCAATTGATGAGTTCATGGTTTTGGTAGCGTGAGCGGAGAGGGGGAAGGTAGGAGAAGGTTTTGTTTTAAAATTAAATTAATTAATTTAATTATGTTTTAATTATATCAAATGTTAAAAAAATTCGTAACTTTTCATGTGAGGTCTGATTTGACGAAACAAGTTGTGTTGGGTTCGTATTGACATCGTCAATGACATAGAGCTAGATTGGAATTTATTTGACACTGAAAAGTTTTCAGATTCAAATAAAGTTGAGTGGTTAAACCCATTCATGCAGTACTAAATTTATTACTGTTAGCTAAATCAATTGATGAAATGATAAATTTATATTGATTTCTAATTGATTGAAAATCTAATTTATTGAATTTGAATCGACTAAATTTAGATCGACATTTAAATTGACCGTTAAATTGATAATTAAATTGGATAGTTAAATTTGACTGGAAAGATTGAGAATAAGAATTGATAGTAAATCTGATAGTTAAATTTATGACATTTAATCAAATAGTAAATTGACATTTAACTTGATATTTAAATTGATGTTGATAATTGAAATTTCATATCACTTTTAAACAATCGAGATTGATAGTTATTGATTTGTTGTGATATGAATGAATTGGTTTCTTTGGATGTTGGTTGATAATGCAATGGATGAGATTAGTGATTGGCTGTTATGCTATTAAGTGATTTCGATATATCCATATTATCACCCTGCTATTATCACCATCGACACAATTGATCATTTGTACATTGAATTTGGATATGGAACTTTGGACGTCCTATTTGTGTGAATTGTTGGATGCATCGTTGACTGCTTTTGCAGATATGTGGTTGTTGTGATTTTATCGCCATTTGGTGAAATTATAGATTTTGGTAAATTGAATTTTTTTTAAACTCCGAAAAGTTGAAATTTAACTTAGAAATTTAACAAATTGATGATTTTGGTATTTTATACTAAAAATGGAATCGTTGACACTTTAGAAATTTGTAAAGTAACATGACATCTTATGAAATTGAAATCAGCTATTTGAATTATGATTGGTAAAAAGACCATGTATTTGTTTTAGCGATTTATATAAAATCTTATTTAAAGATTGAAGTTGTTTAAACCGTGAAGTTTATTAAATTTATTTGAAATTGATAAATTACTGAAACCCCTAAATAGAATTTCTGAAACTACGACACTTTTCATGTGAAATTTTAAAGTAAAAGAATGAAGTTATTTACAACTATATTTCACTTGATTTTGATTTGACTTACATGAGGATTTTAGTCTCGGCTCGAGTGTTTTATCTTTTAATTACGCTCGGGTCAGACCGAATTTTTCAGTCATCGAAGAGTTTTTCTAGAGGACGAAGATGAAGATTTGATATATCGTATTTACTAGTATTGATTCCGCTGCACTATTTCATTCGGTCTATTAAAATTTTATAACTTTGATAATATTGTATAACCTTGATTTATGTTGTAAATTGAATTGAGTATATACTGTTGAACAGCTTCATGAACTGTTTAAGTGATTATTGTATTTTATAGTTCCACTGTGAGATTCTGTAGTTGTTCTCTTCTTTTCTTTTTATTTCTTTAAAATAAACCCATTGATAATCTACTTTTTAATGGTTTGAGTTGGACGTGTGTGGTTTTATTGTTGACTTAAACTGTCCAAAAAAGTGTGTCGTCACAGTTGGTATCAAGCTTTGGCTTAGCGTATACCTAAACCTGAAGGATAAACTCATTGAGTGTTACACATGTATGAGAGAGCGTATTTGTTAGTGATAAAAAATATTTCAAAACTAATAAAAAGAAATGATTTTAACCTGGATCTTATTTGGAATATAAAGGAATGAATTCTATAAACTGATAAAATCATTCGTGATTGTTTGATGACGATGTGATGTTATCACTTGGCTCATTGATTGTTTGATTAATATGGATACACATATTATCACTCATTGATTGATGAGTTGTGCACGGCCAGTTTATTAGCATCGACTATTGGCTGTCGATTTGAGCATTTGACTATGGTTGGAAATTTTATTTTTTTGAAATATATTTAAACCAGTTTGAGAAACTACTTGTTAAAAGAGGATTTTTTAAAATTAATATATGTCAAAATTTCCACCATATCATTTTAAAGAGTAATTTAGACCATTTGAAAGTGATATATGAAATATGATTTATTTGGATATGGTTAATAAATAAACAAAAAGTTGTCCAAACTAAAATTTGAGAATTTGAATTCCAGAAGTTATGAAATTGGTTTTTAAGTTTCTCGAAATATATAATATCCTAATTTGAAAAGTATTTTCCAAATAGAAATGTTATAAATGATTTAAAAATGATTTAAATATGGGATTTTCAAAAGATTTAGAGAAATAAAAGTCTAGGACTCACTTCTGTCACTAAAAATAAATTTTGGTGATGATTGCAGCATCATCGGTGTTCATTTTTGAGTTTCAAAGTGGAGGAGGCCACTTTAGTAGCTTCGCTACTAAATGGGTTAATGAAACAGATTTGATTCAAATCCTTGAAGTATAATTTGATATTCGAAAGATATATGTCTATATTTCTTTCAAATGATTTGAAAAAAAACAAGGTGTTTAGTTCTCGAGTTTTTTTTATTGAATATTATGAACACATATGTATCCTATGTATTAGGATTGATTGATCGATCAATTGTGCATTCTGTTGACACCATTGACTGCTGATTTCCAATTTTGAATTGGAATTTTATTTTTTCGACTATTCTGAATAGTCGAACACTTCCAAATTGATAATTAATTTTCAAAGCTAAGTACTTTGGAAAGTATATAAAGTTTAGTTTAAATTTTTTAAAATAAAGACAAATAATAGTTGAATAAGTTTTAAAATGTTGAATATTTTGATAAGTAAATTGTATAAGTTTATTTTGAATTATACAAGTGTGAAATTTAGATTTCAGATGTTTTTAAATGAAAAGAGTTTTAAGAAATGTTTTGAGCATGGTAAATATTTATAAAAACTTATTATTGGCAAATTGATTTTTTTTTTAAGTTGTTCTGACATAGTATAAATACAGGAAATAGTTTTGAAAGGTTTATAATGGAATTTGTTTTAAGAAACATTTTGAACTTAGTAAATGTTTTAGAAATAAAGCTTTTGAAAAATATTTGATTTGGAAAGAAATTTGATTTTATCTGATCTGATGTAAATATAAAACTAAAGTTGTGAAAAACTATTGATTTGAAATGTGGAAAATTTTGAATTTGAATGATATGTGAATGGAAAAATAATAATTGATTGTTGAGATCATATATGGATTTGAAACTGAATTGATATTTGAAAATGGATTAATTTCGAAGACCTTGGACTTTATATAAATATTTGATTTGAAAGTTTTCGATTCTTACATGAAAATGGTTTATAAAAGTATGAAGTTATTTCGAAAATAATTGATTTTGAAAGATATTTGATCGGAGAAGCGATAATTTTATATATAACGTAATTTATATATGAATGGTATGATATATTCGAAATGATTGATTTTTGAAAGTAATTGATGTTGAAATACATCTACTAAATATTTTGAAATGTCGGTTTTACGCCTGATCAATGTATTGCTAAAATCGGTGGGAATGAGAATAAATCTGTTAAGACATCGAGTTATAATGGGTATTTTGATATAAAACTTATCACATTTGCTAAACCATTTGTTTTGAATTGTTTGGATATGTTTTAAAAGAGTTGTTTATATATAATTTAATGTTTATGCTCAAATTAAATGTTTATAAATATTATTTTAGCAAAATGTTTACATAATAATTATTATTAGCAATGTTCTACATTATCTAATTTATATCCTAAATATTATTAAAGTTAACAATAATTATAATGTTTTTTAATAAATTATTTCAATTTATTTAAAATATTTAGAAGTAAATTACTATTATTATAATAATGTTTAGTGACTGATTATTAATGTTATAAATAATGCTTGAAAACTATTTTGAGATTAAAACTAGAAGTTTGTGAGCAATGGATTTAAGAATTTAATAGCTTCTTCGTAAATGTAAGTAATGATGTTGATGATTATTTTCAAATATTTTACACGTTTGATAAGGATGTCTATTTGGTATTTTTGAAAGAAGTTACTTTATATAAAGTAAGAAAATTACGAATTGTATTTTTTAAATTATTGATATGTCAAAGTTATAGATTTTGAAAATAGATTTCCAAATGAAATCTTTTTAGATGAGATTTATGTAAATTTCTTTGAAAATTTTCAATTTAAAGATATTATATAAATAGACTACATATACAAAAAAATTTGTTTCAAAATTTTACAGAACAAATGATTTAAGAAGTTCTATTTACAGTACAATACGTTCAAGAAAAAAAACAGGTTGAATATCTAGTTTGGAAGAAAGGAATTAAATTTCATATACTCTTGATTTGAAAATATATATGAAATTTAGCAATTTTGCACTATTTAGATTTTTAATATTAACCTAACTAAATGTTTTTCGTGATTTGAATAATTATTTAGAAGTAAGTATTTTCTAAATTAATTTTGAAAAATGTTAAATATTTACACTTGATTTGAAACAGAAAATAAAATATAAGGTTAGAATATATTGTTAGTATTAAAATAGTGATTTTCGAGCTTATACTTATTCTGAATTATGAAATTAATCAATGATTGGATTTAAAGAGTTCGTTTAGGATGTTTGATATCAAATTTCTAGTAGTACTATATAACTTTCGAAGAATCCTTCTGTAATACTATGAGAATATTTATGTGTATCTTATATAAATAAGTTTAAATGTTTTATAAGTTTAATCTTTTAAGATGTATTGGAATATTTTGTTCCACTTCAAAGACGAATACCAAAAAGTTAAAGATTTTGTTTAAAATCAAGATTTGTTTCGAGATTGAAATTGGTTCGTAATTAGCTTGAAGTTTTATAGGTCTTCCGAAATTAAGTATTTATACTTAACTTGAAATTATTTTCTAATGACTCTAATAGTTATAAAATAGTTATGAAATAACCGGATGAATATTATTTGCTTAATGGTTTCACTTGTCGCAAATCATTGTTGTAACTGTTTGCTTGCATATGATTATTATGTCGTGTATTAGTGTTTATGCATATGGTTTAGATTAAGAATTCTAGTTATATAGTTCTATCAAACTCATGTAAGCTTTCTATATCTTTCTATAAGCAATGAATATTCAAATTGAGTTGAGGTAGGTACATTTGAAGCCTATTCGGATGTATATGGGTTTTGGCTTGCTTTTTCTAGATTTAATATGAGCGAACTCGCTTATATTAATAATAATAAGGTATATATCTCAGATTACATACCGTGATTTTATGCTCTTCCCCATGAAATGCCTCATCATTGAGATGAGATGTATAATTGTTATATATATGTGTATTGTAAATTTTTATGATCGAGCCGTGCAAAGGAGACGTTGCCGAAATTTTTCGTAAATTTGAGTGTTAGAAAAATTTTAAGATCATAAAATTTTTTAACTTGTTTTTCAAAACAGCTAATATCAGAGAAGCATAGTAATGATTTTGCAAAATAGATTTTATGCTTTGTATGTTGATTATTTTGAGTAAAATAGATCAAATGTTTGATTCCTTATTTAATCCCATTTCGAGGACAAAAAGTTTTTAGTGGGGGAGATTGTAACAACTCGTATTTCTAACTTTTCTAAATTATTAAATTTAATATAATTTTTGAATAAAAGTGGTTAAAAATAAAAATTTCCGTGTTTATTTCTGTAGTTTATTGAATATGAAATTGGATAAAGTTTTGAAGTAACAAATTTTGAAGATCTAGGAAATAACAAGTTTTGAAATGAAATTCTATGTAGTAAATGTGTTTATAATTTATAATTGGAACTGAATAATAAATGTTGAATTATATGGATAAAAATAAAAAACTCGTTAATAACTAAAATTCATTTGAACTTCTAATATTCGAATTCATCGTAATTGAATTATCCGAGGGCTTTGATTTAATCTTTATATTTAGTGTAAGACCTTTTGTTATTCTATATTTGAATGAACATTTTATTTTAAGGCGGATTTGTTTATGAATTTAAATGTAAGAGCCTTGGTTGTATAAATTTTGAACAAACATTTTTATCTACAAAATGCTTTAAGATAAAATTTGGAATATTTAGTTGGTTTTAAATACTAAAAGTTAACTTCAAAGTTAAATAACTTATATTTCAAATATAATGATTTATTTGATGATTTAATTGTTATATTTATATTTGAAATTGTTTAAATAACAGAATCTTGAATTTAATATGAATGAAAATGATTTTAAAAGTTCATTTAAATTTTGTTTAAACAAGAATGAAAGTTGTTAACTTTTAATTTTCGACTTAAAAGTGATTAAATTGATTTTTAAAATAGCTTGTTTTAATTTACATGTAAAAGTAGTCTTTTTGGGCAATGTCTCAGATTTCGACGAAACAAGTTTCATAAGATCTATAATAGTGAATTATTATAGGATATTATGTTTCATAGGGATCAGACTTATCGTTAGGTCGTGCGAGCTTGAGATGCGTAGAAATAAATTAAAGGAATTTAATTAAAATATTCAATTTTGAAATGCCGCCTTTTGAATATGATGGAATTGGCTCAGTTCCATTGTGTTCGGGTTATAACATATAGAATGCCAGGCGACACGCTTTGTTTGAAGTTCGAAAACTTTGTCACGTGAATAATGTTTTGTAATTGCCTATACAAGGCCCTCATTTTCAAAACCCTAGTCTATTTTTCTCAGCCACCGTTCATTTAATTTCAATGGCTAAAAACGTTCAACCTTATCTCTTCATTTTCTCCTCATTCGTTGAATGAAATCACACGACCCAAAAGGGAAAAGTGGAACTCGACAAGCTCAACATTTTATGCGGTTGGATCGAGACGATATGACTAGTCGCCAGAATTGTAGCTCGAAGCGTGCGCGTTCATGGTCGTTTTAGACGAGATGGCAACGGCAGAGTTAATGATGCTTGGGGAAATGGTGGAGTAGGCCGAGGCGCACGTCGTGGTGAGTTTGTGTAACAACCCTGGTTATTGGTGATTAACTATGATATTAAATTATAATGATAATCATAATTTAATATTGAGAATAAAATGAAATAGAGAGGGTAAATCTGATTTAAATTGTATATCTCAAATAAACAATGTGTTTGAACTTAAAGTTTGTCCTTGGAATTTAATTGAATAGAGTTCTGGTTAATAAATTGGAAATATTGGAATTTTTGGTAATTTGAGCTAATAAATTATTCAAGAGATGAATTTCAACATTTAATTGTTGAAATATGTATAAATTGATGAAAATAAAGTTTTAAAAACTTTATTTTGAGAAATTAGAGTAAAATTATTATTTATTGTATTTTAATTGAGTCAATATGGTAATATTGGTAATTATTGCAATATTAACCTTTTATTGAATTTAAAGGAAGAAATATATAGAAAATATGTATTTTATTAAAATAAAAGATGAAATATTGTTTGAAAATAATATTTTGTTATTTTAATAGAGTTATAATGTTTTTTTTATAATTTATTTGCCAAAGAAAATGATTTTTGTACAAGTTATGCTTTAAAATTTGTGTTTTACACTAAAATTGTGAAATATTGTGTAAAATGGAGTTTTATTATTAAAAAATTATCTTTTTATAATTAAAATAAATTTTATTTAGTTATAACAACAATTTATTTCAATATAAGTAGTTGTATACATTTTATTTGGCAATTAAATGATGAAATGTGTGTATATTGTGTTAGATAAGAGAAAATGTGAACACAACTTAATATTTTTCTAAGTATTTATGCAGCTGGAATTTTTGGGTAAGAAATATGATCCATAATCATTAACTAGAACCTTCTGCTTTACGAAAATTAGCCTGTACGTAGTAAATTATAATCTCATTCTAAGAACTAAAAAAAGAAACTTATTATAAAAAAAGAAATTCCATGGTTTTCTCAAGTTAAAACAGTATTTCACCAAAATTGCTGCAAACTAAAGAAAAGAGTCTTCAAACTAGAGCATATACAAGGTAATCACACCAATACTAGGAAGATTTCATCAATAATCTTGAATTTGAAGTAAAACTGTCTGTAACCTATTTCTTTTATAATGCATGTTCTTGTTTCAGCATTTACAGGCATTTAGAGCTCCTATCTTCATCAAAGATCAGAGCTTGCTATCAAAAACCATGCTAAATCGCTTAGGTGAGTTCAAGCTCACAAATTGTTGGCTGAAGTCCTGTGGAAGAAAAATTTGCAAAACCGTTTACTGTATATGAATTTCTTTCTGTTAGTTATTTCTTTGTTTTTTTGATTTCTGGTTGCCACTTTGAGTTTCCATAACTTCCTATTTTCTTCTCCAATTGCTACCATATTTCTTCTGATATGTAGTTTGAATGCTAGTCAATTTGCATGTCAAGTTGGAGTCACGCAAGGAAAATGACCTGGAATGGGAGAAAGGTAATCGCGTATGAATGGTCGATCAGGAGGTCGACCATACACTTCCCTAGTTCGATCGTATGGTCAACCCGAGGAGCCTCACGGTCG
The DNA here is from genome assembly GCA_030765085.1 of Allium cepa. NCBI lineage: Eukaryota > Viridiplantae > Streptophyta > Magnoliopsida > Asparagales > Amaryllidaceae > Allium > Allium cepa. The sequence goes on from CM060944.1 coordinate 208,551,791, forward strand.
AACTGGCGGTCGACTTGAGGAAGTGCAAGGTCGACCTCCTGGTCGACCTGCATATGCCCTACTTATTTGTGTTGTTTTTCGAGTTTTCTACCACTTTTTCCTTCGATTCCAAGGTCTTTTGATGCCAATTCTTTTGCAACTTTGAGATGATTTCGATGGTGACTATGGGCTATGATATCCGTCAATGGATTAGCCATGATTTGGAGGAATTTGAAATTTTAAAATTTGATTCAAATTCTAATTGAATTCGAATATCTATTTGGAGTAATTTCTTCGCTTTTCTTCAATTTCAAGCACTATTTCTTCCAAATAAATTTTGAGAAAATTTCTAAACAATTTAGTTTCGAAATCATTATTATTAAATATTTTCAAATAGTTTTTAAATTATTTTAAATTATTTCAAAGTACTTTAAATATAATTACTTCCAACAATAAGGGGAATTTTCAAATAAATGCCTTCAAAATGATTTTTGAAAATTATTTTAAAGTCCTATTTTCTCAAGTAAATTATTTTCCAAATAATATAAATTATTTTTACACTTTTCAGACGTATGAGAAAGAGAATCAGACGATTTAGTAAAACACGTAGTATGGGGCATGTGAGTTTACTTTTTTGGTTAATTCCGGACTTGTACGATCAAAACCACTTGAGAATATTGTTTTGATTTGATAATTGAGAACTATAATTCCTATTATAGGAATTATCCGAGTTAGCCAATATTTGGCGAGTTTACAGGTTCGAGATCTCCTATTATAGGAGTAGTAATCGATGAGAACCACTTGTATATGTTGTGTTACTCGCCGATGAGACGAGGCGAGTCTTGAGATGATATTTTCCTTTTTGGAAATTATGGTATATGCGAAACCACTATGGGATTTAATTGCACTTGCTGATGAGAAGAGGCAAGATATGTGAGATTTTTAAGATTTATGACTTTTTTTTATGATGTGGAGTTGACTAGCGATTAGTAAATTGTTTAGTGCGAGAGTGTGGTATATGGGATGCACGTAAACACTTTATGAGTTCCTATCTGAGAGTTTGTGACACATCCATGAGTATGCCAGTGCTATAGACCTTCGGATCATCTGAGTATGTGACTTCGGTCACTATGAGTTATGTGATTATGGTCACCACGAGTATGACCTTCGGGTCCACGAGCTAGGTACCTGAATTATAAATAGCGCTGGACAAGAGTTTAGCACGTGCAGCATTGCTTTGGCTTTGCAATCGGGGATCTAGCCAATTTGGGTTTTTTGAGTTTTATACGATCTCACAATTTTGAGATTTTGTTGCATCGATAGCCTAGTTCTATATGAAATGTTATATAGGGTGATTTCATTTTTTTTGAGATTTGAAATCTATTTTGAGTTCCATAAGATTCATATTGGAAATTTTGATGAGTTTCTCTTATAGTTTTTGAATGTTTACTTGCATTTATATTAAATGCCTTTGTGTATGGATTTCTTATATTGAATTAAACCTATTCATGCGACAAACCTTAATGAATTTATTCCATGGCATTACATTTGAACTATACTTGTATATCATTCCTTTATAATTAAAGGAAGAGTTCCCTCATGCACTATCCCTCTTATCTTATACTAATATGAAGTTTTAGCTAGCCCGACCCATGTATTTATTACTTGGGTCAGACCGAGTTGCAAGTTAGGTAGTTGGATTCTTATCTTTCTTTACCTTTTGGACTCCACCATCGACTTTGGATATGGCATAGTTTTGTGTAGCAGCCTTTTTGTTTGGAAACCTTATGTTGTATATTCTTTTATGGGGGATGTATGTATATATTGTGGTTGAATACAACTTGTGACGGGTTGTATTACATTTTATGTGTGTATATATATATTATCTGTGATGATGTTCTATGTCTTGTGCTTGTAGTAGTTATTATATTTTGTTTCTTAATTGATCCTATAGCCACTATAGTAGTGTATAAGATAGGAATTAAGTATGTCGAATACTCGATATGGAAAAAAATAAGTGCAAATGCCGACATATTTAGCTCTTGTCTAATGCAAGACTATGATGGTCGCACTTAACTAGCCCTATTCTTCAAATTAGCAGACAAAATTACTAAATAATTATCTTTGTTAATGTGGGTCTCGGGGTGGGGCGTCACAGCTTGGATCGGGGTCCAGTGGCTTTGGGTGGCGTGCGCATCGAGATGTTTGCCGCGATTGATGGGTTCGCGGTCTAGGTAGCGTAAGTAAGTGATAAGGAAGGTAGGAGGAGGTTTCGTTTTAAAATTATACTAATTATTTAAATTATGCCGAATGCTAATAAAATTCGTAACTTTTTCATGCGAGGTCCTATTCGAACAAAACAAGTTGCTTGGGTTCAGATCGACATTGTCTATGACATGAAGCTGGATTGAAATTTATTTGACGGTGGAAAATGTTCTGTTTCAAATAAAGGTGAGTGGTTAAACTCATTCACGAAGTACTAAATTTCTTACTACTATTTTTAAACCAATTAACGAAGTGATAAATTTATATTGATTGCTAGATGAAAATTTAATCGACTAAAAATCTAATTTATTGAATTTGATTCGATTGGATTTAGATCGACATTTATAATTGACCGTTAAATTGGTAACTAAATTGGATAGTTAAATTTGACCGCAAAATTGACAATAGAAATTGATAGTAAATCCGATAGTTAAATTTATGACATTTAGTCTGATAGTTAAATTGACATTTAACTTGATATTTAAATTGATGTTGATAATTGAAATTCCATATCACTTTTAAATATCTGACATTGATCGTTATTGATTGTTGTGATATGGACGAATAGTTGCTTTGGATGTTGGTTGTATTGCAATAGATGAGATTAGTAATTAGTTGTTATGTTGTTTAGTGATTTCGATATATCCAAATTATCACCCTGCTATTATCACTATCGATACGATTGATCACCTGTATAATTAATTTGGATATGGATCTTTGGACATACTATTTGATATGTCAATTGTTAGATGCATTGTTGACTGTTTTAACAAAAATGTGGTTGTTGTGATTTTATCGTCGATTGGCGAAATTGGAGAATTTGATAAATTGAATTTTTTTAAATTCCAAAAAGTTGAAATTTAGCTTAGAAATTTAACAAATGATGATTTTGGTATTTTGTACTGGAAAAGGAATTGTTGAGACTTTGGAAGTTTGTAAAGTAATATGAAACCTTCTGAAACTGAAATCAGCTACTTGAGTAATGATTGGTAAAAAGTCCTCATATTTGTTTCAACGATTTAAATAAAATCTAATTTAAACGTTGAAGTTGTTTCAACCATGAAGTTTGTTAAATTGATTTGAAGTTGATAATTTACTAAAACCCCTGAATAGAAGTTTCGAAACTGCTAAAATTTTCATGTGAAATTTCGAAGTAAAAGAATGAAGTTATTTACAACTATATTTTTCTTGATTTTGATTTGATTTACATTAGGATTTACGTCCTGACTCGAGTGTTTTGTCTTTTCAATACGCTCGGGTCAGATCGAGTTTTTCAGTTATTGAAGACGGTTATTCCGGAGGACGAAGATGAGGATGTGGTATTTCGTATTTACTAGTATTGATTTTGTTGCTCTATTTCATTTTGTCTATTAAAATTGTATAACTATGATAATATTGTATAACGTGATTTGTGTTGTAAATTGAATTGAGTATATACTAGTGTATGACCCGTGCTACGCACACGGGTAAATGCGAAAATTCGAAGTTTGTGTCCGTTGTATGATTAATCTACCTCGTGCTTCCATTAGTAAAATTTATAGGTAAATGTTGTTACTGTTATTTCTGTAATGTTATATTTGGTCAAATTATTGTAGGATTTTTCATTTTGCGTAACCAAAGCAATCTTGTAAATTTTGCTTATTAAAGTTTTATTTGGACTGGGTATGTATTGGAGAATAATAGGAAAGTAAATAATTTGAAAGCGGTGATTAAGGTTGTATATATAGTAATAAGTTCGAATAGTTGATCATGAATGGATCTAATTTTTATAAAAGCACGATGGTGGGTAAAATTGGATTTCGGAAAGAAAGGAGCAAGCAGTTTGCACATTTGCACATATGAATCAGCCTAACCAATTGAATTATTCAACCAAAGTTGTCGGTTACCACATACTTGCAAGGTAGTAGATATTGGTTAGGAAACAACCTAACTGAGTATGATACTAACGTTAGTTCCGTGTGTTATACAGACAGAATAATAAGTAGTTCGGTCATAGTAGCATATTGGGGAAATGCATTAGCACTAACAAACCATGGTACAGATGTACGTTGACCAAACTAAAAGTCAAAAAAGAAAATAGGAAAGTATACCTGAGCAGATATTTTTTACAACAATGACAACCAAACTAAAATAAATTTAAAAACCATTGACAAAGTACAGACAGTAAAAAGAACAAAAAATCATACGTACCGAAATAAAAATTAAAATGCTATAATAAAAATACAAAACATACAATAAGCAGTACGTCATTATAGTACTTTCATTATAGTACTTTGTCTTCATAACTTTGTCTCTCTTTACTTATCATTTGTTTTTCCCTGTGCCATATGTAGATGAGCTTCTCATATTACTATATACTGCATGGCTCTGTCTTGCTTTGCTAAGTCTATTACTATATCTTCTATTTGTTTGTCTTTGTCAAGTACTCATCATGATGTGAGCACTCCTCTGTCGAAACCAGTTAGGAAGTAAAGCATTTATTTAACTTGACACTTACAAATATTGTCTTAGAAGTTCATCCACCATGAAATAATGCAATATACCATATAGAAAATAAGGGCACTAATGTTAACTTTACCTTCAAACTTGCAGACCTTTTGGTAAAAAATATTATTTGCCCACCTGCTCTGCTTGTTATGCTCTACAAACAGAATATTAGCATGGTTGCTTTAAAATTAATAAAAATATAATCCTTTAAAAAAACCACATATAACAAAATTTGTTTGAATTGCTAAACAACCTTCATCCATATGGAAATCAGTAGAATATTTGTGTTATCCTAACCGTAGATTAACAGGTAGAAAAGATACATGTGTACATATTATCATGGCATAGAACTACATGGTTCTAGACAATTTTCTTTATTGTGTAATGTAATAATGATAGAAGTATTCATGATTTTGATGAGCTATATTTCATAAGATAATGTAAAACTCAACTACATTTTTCCCTTATTTAGATTCATAATATCAAGGAACACATTATTCATGTTTCAGATGAATAAATATTGAATTTTAGAAAAAATATAATGTTAAATTTTGATGGCTAAATTTTTAATCATTAACTGAACAAAAAATAAATTAATCAAAGTTTAACATAATTGGTACACTAACTTATCGGACAGTTATATGCTTTAGTACCAAAGCATATAATATAAGCTATCATCATGCAAGAAGATAATGAAAAAAAAATGTAAAGTATATAATGAGTATACCAACACTAAGCTACTCAACACTTCCTCAGCTGCAAGATGAAGCATATGCAATTGCCTCAGCAATAACAACATAAGTGTTGTGTAACTTAGCCATTTGATACTATCCATGACTATGATGAGAAATTAAACACAATTCAGTAGATAGCTATTACAAATTATATTTATGAATGCCATTAATTATGCAATGTTTAATTATAGAGAAGATCTGTTGAACATATATATCAAATATAAGGCATACAAACTAAATACTTTAAATCTATGTGTTTGAGCAAGCCTTGAAAATTTCAGTATTCAAGTTTATCCTATGAATTGCAGTTTAATTGCCAACGATAAATATCTGCTTTACTTGTTAGGGAAAGCCTCCTCACTATCCTAAGAAAATTAAACAATCATATTAACGTGCAGCAGTTAGTTACCCTCAAATTAATCATAAATAATGAGATACCATATGTAATACTAACATCATGATTCCAATTTATCTATGAGTATGTTGGGTAGTGAGGTAGATGAGCAGAGAAGGTTTTACTATGGCTTATTATTTTAACCTGAATAACACCGGTACAAATTTGAAATATTAAAAAACCTCAGTGCTAAATTGGTTTCTTAGTATATTTACATATAAAATAAGATTTTTTTTATCTACTGTGTCTATTGATTGTAAATTAGAGCTTAATTCAACTACGAAAAGCAATGACAATTTTCCATCATGGTTTCTGGCTAAACGTAGCATTTAATTTTACTCAAATGCCCATAAACAAATTATCGAAATAATTTCAACCAAATATTCTCTATATTAAATTCATCTATTGTATACTACTATAAATTTATCTTTTGATGTATAAGTTTTTGTTGACATAAATTATTTTGTCAAATAACATCCCTGGTCACGAAAATTCAGTACCGCTATGTTAGTGTCACAATTTCCCTTTCTCATCTCTTCCATTGTAATTCAAAAGCAAAGTTATCTTCTTTATAAAAAACACAAGTTGAACCAATTTTTTTCCTAATATTATCATTATTATTTTAAAGTTAATCGTTAAAATTTGAGTTCTCTATAGTATATTGTTAATACTTAGAGAAAAAAGGAATTACAGAGGGTAAAAATATTATACAGTTTTTTTAACAAACTTACATCAACATCAAGTTTAGTTAAGCCTTACAGTTTAGCAAAGAGCATAGATAAATGCATTATGTCATTCTAGCTATCAAATAAAATCTGCATGTATAGACAATGATAAATTCGTCTTATTTCTAACAGTGGTCTAGAACATCATGCTCATACCCAAAAAAAAAGTCAAAAATAGGTTAACAAATTTAATCAACATATGACACCAAGTGTACGGTGCAATTAATTTAACTGTCATCAATTGTTATTATCAATTTTTTTTTGCACTACAAGGGGAGTTGTAAATGTATATTATTGGTAGCTCTGTGATTGATTATTTGTACAACTAACAGATATTTAAGCAGAAAAAAAATTGGCGCCCCTTCAACCTTTAAAAAGAATCAAAATATTTGTCGAAAGTTAAGAGTTAAAATAACCATGGTTGACAACTTGAAGCAACCGCTTTCAGAAAGGGAATCAAGTACATGTTTGGATAATCTAAGTAATGAAATAGAAGATATGCGAAATGACTTGGTTGGAAAATGAAATATGTTAACACAACAGATCATCGCCCTACGTAACCATCCAAACCCTAATAGCTATGTATTCAGATTTATACACGGTTTAACAATTGAAATAATATATCATCTGAGACAATATATAGGAACAGTAGATCATTATGTCATGTTACTCCATAGTTTGGATACATAATCCCCTACTCGAGTAAAAATATTAAAAAAGTACTAACCTGGAAAACCTTTGTTTTCAAATTTACAATTAAATCAATGTGTGGAGACGTGGATGCAAACAGCCTTGGGTAAGAATAACAGGCATGTAAGGAGATGCAGGCAACAATAGGTTAGTTACAGCGAGAAGGAAACAGGGAAGATGAGAAGGAATTAATCAAAAGGACAGTTTAATCATCGTTTGGAATTGGAAAACGTATACGCAAACAATGTTGTGGTAAGGTTAGCGGGCATGTAAGGAGATGCAGGGAATGAACGATAGGTAGTTTACATCAAGGAAGAAATGGGGAAGAGGAGAAGGAATTGGAAAGAAGGCAGCGTGTAGTACCGACTAAAAGTATATTTTGAGAAGGAAAAAAACTACATTTGGAAAAGAACACATGTTGTTGCAAGAATGATTTGCTTTCTCTTTTCCTATTTGGAAACTACATTCGATATGGCGTGAACATTGTATCATTTTCTTTCTGTTATAAAAATCTTGTAGAAAAATAGTGGTGCCGTGAAACTGTACGTGAAGCATACAGTTTCGACATGTTTCTCTTGAAGAGCAGGCGGTCATGTACCATTTAGCCACTACAGACAAAATGATCTTGTCTAAAGCGTTGCTTAGTTTGGCATTCATTGTGCACAGAAAAAAATGATGAAATGATGAAATACTATGTAGTAGTATGAACTACATCATTGGATGAATATAGTGTAATAACAAAAGAGCACCTTTGAAAGAAAAAAAGACGGTTTGTTCATGGAAACATGCGATTGTTCTGATTTGATTTATGAAAAAAGAAAATAAATTATCAAAAATAATATCGGGTTTAATTTAATACATATTTTTTAGTACTTTTTGTTGTAATAAGCATTATAAAGGAAAATATAATAGCTCAATGTTTCTTAACATAATTCTAAGTTTGATTTTTTAGTTGCAGGCCGATAGGATTTATTTTTTTGTTGTACAAAAACATTATAAAGAAAAATATAATAGCTCATAGTTTCTTAACATAATTCTAAGTTTGATTGGTTAGTTGCAGGCCGATAGGGTTATTGGGTACCTGCTAAAAATATCCAGTATTTATATGGATATAATCCATACATGAGCATCAAAATTCCCAAAAAAATGAATAACTGTTTCAACGAAAATAAATACGTACCAATCAAACTATTGCATATAATATGTACACATATCTTATTTTTGTATTTCCTACTTCCTAATGATAGTGTCGGTGGTATCTCTATAAATTCCATTAATCTATCATGTAAATTCACCTGATGCATGTTGTATTGAAAGCAATATATGTGGATCTATAAATGTGAACAAACTCTTTTACTCCTCAGTGTGCATGATGTGTTGGGTGAGTTAAGTAAAAAAAAAAGTGGTGGAAGTAGAAACCACCTTATGCAATGGATGAGTGAGTGGCATAGTATTAACATTTCTATATGTAATACATTCCTAATGAGTAATGCATTATATATATACATATACATACATACATATATATATGTGCATATATATATACACACAAGTGGAAGCCCATGCGATGCATGGGTGCATAGGTCAAAAAGCATTTTAGTTTGTATGCATGAGTAGGTTGGTTGAATTTATTGGATGGATGTAATATTCTTGATATAAGTTATGTTAATGTTTCTAACATTGGTGTAATGAAAGTGAAATTTCATGATTGAAGATGAAGTTGTGTCTATGTTTGTTAGTAGCTTTCAATCTTGGGTGGTTTATGCTCTGAACTTGGTTGAACAAATGTAAAGATGCATTTTTATAATGGAAGATGGACATTTGAACTGTGTATACAATGCCATTATATTGTACTTTTTATAAATTTAGTATGCAAAAATAAACGTGTGTGCAACATATACACACATACGTTGAATAAAAAGTTTTGACTTAGTGAAATTGGATTGTAATAGGAAAATAAGCTTACCTTTGAGCATTTCCAGTAAAAAGGTTATTTATATAGTGTAACACTTTGCATGTATCCAGTCTGTTCATGGAAGTATTATATACATCTGCAATGTAAACTGTAAGCTTTCTGCGTGAATGCAGTTTGTGAAGTATTATGCACGTGTGTCTCATATAATATACTTTTTATTACCCTGTTTATGTTCTCTCTGATTTGAAACTTGTTATCTGTGATTATGAAATGAGATTACTCAGTCATGCTGCTTATATTTATGAGATAGCTTGGTACTATATATCACACAATATAGTAGGTGTAAGGTGCTCGTGGGTCTGGAGTGGTTGCCATGGTGTTTTGATGGTTTCTTCAATGAAAGAGAAGGTGTTCGACGGATTGGAGAAGGTGTTTGAGATAATGTCTTGAAGAGGCTGATGCCAATGAATGGGCACTGCTGTATTTGTGCATCAGGGTTAGTGATATTTGAGGTTTCTTGCAGTTCAAGCAACTGAATTGATCCAAGAATTGATTGAATATGATCGGCACTTAGTGGTTTTGAAGGATGAGATTGGGTAAAAAAAACATTGATGGTTTGGAGCAGCAATTCAAATGAGTTCAAAACTGCCTTCTTGATCAAGAAACAAGAACATGTATACAGGCAAACCAATGTCAAAAAAGAACAATCAGCACTGGAAATTGCTAACAGCACATATGAATAACAAATACTAACAATTGATATAAGAACACTGTGAAAATTGCAAGATTATCAAAAACTGAAACAAGTATCTGATCAACTAGGAAGGTAAAGTGCTTAACTATGAACAAGATTTTTGGAACTAATAATAGAATTGCAACTGATATTGAAAGGAAATGAAAATGAACTAAAATGGATATAACAAGAAAGGTAAATGGCAAAAAGAAGAACAGTAAACTAAATTGCAACTGGAATGAAAGATCTAAGTAACAAGTTGGAGAAGAAGAACTAAAAACAATTCAACGGTTGAAAGAAAATGAAAAATTAACTTCAGATTTCTTTACTGTAATGGTGGACAAAGCAGAAATTAAAGAAGAAGAGATACTAGATTTGTAACAGGAAATGAAAATGAAATGATATTAAGCTTCAGATTTCACCACTCAACCCAGATAACTAGTGTTGAACATGCAAACATGCACATTTCATTCAGTCTCATTCTCAGTTCTATTCTTCACTGCAGCAGTCCTTATCATCTCTGGCCCTTCACACTTCTTCTTCCAACCTGCAAACAGTTTCAACATGGTTTGGTTGTTACAATTCCCTTCCTCTTTAAGAACTGACCTTGTCCCAAGGTCCAATGTTGGAAATCTTTTGACCAACGGCCAATAGTCTTCCCATGTTGCTTCATCCCTAGGCCTGTTCTTCCACTGGATTAATACTTGTACCACTGGTTCGTTATTTCTGGGGACTAATCGTCTGTCTAGAATTGCATCAGGCCGATCCACTATTTCTTCTACATAGCTTGGCATCTCTTCTTTCACTATCAAGCCTTCACTGATTTTTTTCTTCAACTGAGAAACATGAAAAACAGGATGTATTTTGGCATTAGCAGGTAATTGTAATTTGTAAGCTACACTTCCTATCCTCTCCTCAACTTGATATGGCCCATAATACTTAGGTGATAATTTGTGAGTTTTTTGAAGCCTAGCAGTAAGTTGCCTATAAGGTTGCAGCTTTAGATACACCCAATCTCCCACTTCGAATTCTCTATCCGATCTTCTTAAATCTGCATATTTCTTCATTCTATCTTGTGCTAACTTCAAACTGTCCTTCAGAAATTCCAGAGCTACATCTCTTGAATACAACTCCTCTTCTACTCTTTCTACTTTAGCAGAATTTGGAACATATGACAGTAAATTTGGTGGATCAATACCATATACTGATTTGAATGGGGTAGTATTAGTGGAAGTCTTCCAAGTGGTATTGTACCAAAACTCAGCCAAAGTCATCCATTTCGACCATTCTTGAGGCTTGTGACAAACAAAGCATCTTAAGTAGCCTTCAAGAATTTTGTTAATTACTTCAGTTTGACCATCACTTTGCGGATGATATGCCGAGCTATACTTCAAACTGCTGCCCTGTAGTTTAAATATTTCCTTCCAAAAATTGCTTGTAAACAAGACATCTCTATCACTCACAATTGTTTTGGGCATTCGATGTAGCTTGAACACTCCATCGAAGAAGATTGTGGCCACTTCTTTAGCAGTGTAGGGATGACTCAAAGGGAAGAAATGTGCATATTTACTGAGTCGGTCTACAACAACATATATAACAGTATATCTTTGACTTCGTGGTAAACACGTGATAAAATCCATCGAAATGTCCATCCAAATCTTTTCTGGAATAGGCAATGGCTGTAAGAGTCCAGGGATAAGTATGTTCTCACCTTTATTCCTTTGGCACTCATCACAGTTTTTAACATATCCCTCTACAGTTGTCTTCAATTTTTTCCAATAGAAAACTTGCTTTAATCTCTTTAAAGTAGCTTTGATTCCGGAATGTCCCCCTAATGGAGTTGAATGGTGCTCAGCTACCAAGTTTCTGGTAATGGTATTCAAGTGATGGTCTATTAAAATTTTTCCTTTATAAAAAAATAAATTGTCCACCACCTTATATCTACTGCTTGGTAATTCATTCTTGCGAATTCGCTCTAACTGCTGCTGGTACCAAGAAGAGCTGAGTAAAGTATTTTTTAGCTCTTGCATCCATGGTGACTGCACAACAGAAACTGCCTGTAGCTGAGAAGCTTCTCCTTCACTACCTTCTATTCTTGATAATGCATCAGCCACTCTATTGTCTTTTCCACTTTTGTACTCAACTCTATAGTCGAACCCATGAAGTTTGGACAGCCACTTGCTTTGCACTCCAGTGTGTAATTTTTGTGTCAAAAGATACTTCAAACTGTGATGGTCAGTTTTAATAATAAACTGTCTACCCATCAAATAATGCGCCCATTTCCTTGTAGCTATGATAATGGCTAATAGTTCCTTCTCATAGGTGGATAGGTGTAAATTCCTACCATGCAAGGCCTTGCTCAAATAAGCTAAAGGTTTTTGGTCTTGCAGTAATACAGCCCCTACACCATACCCACTTGCATCACATTCCAAAACAAAGGGTTGTGTAAAATCAGGCATTGCCAATATTGGAGGAGAAACCAAACAACACTTGAGTTTGTTGAAAGCCTCTTTAGCTTCTTCAGTCCATGTAAATGCATCTTTTTTTAACATATTCGTCAGAGGTTTGGCAACGATTCCATAGTTCTTAACAAACTTCCTATAATAACCCGTGAGACCCAAGAACCCTCTCAAAGCTTTGACACTGCTTGGCAGTGGCTAGTTTGTTACTGCTTTAATTTTGTTTGGATCAACAGCTAGCCCATTTACTGAAATAATATGACCAAGATACTCTAAGGATTCCTTTGCAAAGCTGCACTTAGACATTTTAATCACCAGATGATTTTGTTTCAGTACTTGAAAAGTGACTAGCAACTGTTCCAAATGTTCATACCATGACTTGCTGTAGATAAGTATATCATCAAAGAAAACTAACACAAACCTCCTCAGATAAGGTCTAAATATTTCATTCATTAAGGATTGAAAAGTAGAAGGTGCATTAGCCAACCCAAATGGCATTACTATAAATTTGTAATGGCCATCATGAGTCCTGAATGCTGTTTTATGAATATCCGATTCATCCATCCTTATTTGATGATAGCCCGACCTTAAATCTAGCTTGGAAAAGAATTTGGATCCATGCAATTCATCAAACAACTCATCTATTAGTGGAATGGGAAACTTGTCTTTAATTGTCTTGGAATTAAGAACTCTATAATCAATGCACAATCGCCATGTTCTGTCTTTCTTTCTCACCATCACTACAGGAGAAGAGTACGAACTGTTACTGTTTCTAATGATTCCTGACTCTAGCATTTCCTTAATAAGTTTCTCAAGTTCATTTTTAATATGATAGGAGTGTCTATAAGGCTTGATGCAAATAGGTTGGGTATTTGGTAACAGAGGTATTTTATGATCTTGCAATCTGTGTGGAGGAAGGAGTGGTAAATTTGTTGTGATTTCAGGGAACTCTTGAAGAAGCTTCACTATCTCTGTTGGAATGTCTTAAGTGTCATTTTTTGAAATTTCTGAATTGCATAACATCATGGTAATCTGCCCTTGAATGCATTCCTTACTGATGGCTTTCTTACTGACAACTTTCATCTCTTCTTGCTGCATTCCTTGCCACACATACTCCTTGTTATTGTACGTGAATTTGACTTGTAATTTCTCAAGATTTAAAGTAACTTCTCCCAGCTTTCTCATCCATTGTGCACCTAGGATCACTTCACACCCTTCTAAAGGAAACAAAAGCAAGTCTAAAGGCATTACACATCCTTGACACTTGAATATCACTTCATGACACACACCATTACCCTTTACTTTTTCACCATTAGCTACCACTACTTCAAAAACTCGGGATTCTTCAACATTGAGTTTTAATTTTTTTGCTAAACCTTCATTAATAAAACTATGAGTAGAGCCTGAGTCAATTAAGACGTGGACTGACTTTCCCTGTATGCTTCCTTTAACCTTAATAGTTGATAGAGTGGGTATTCCACACATAGCTTGTAATGTGATGGTTAATGGTTCCTCTTCATTGTCTTCTGATTCTATCCTGCTTTAATTCCAACTGCATCTATTTGTTCTTCTTCAACCAAAGGCATTATTCCTTCTAATATATATACTTGTGGATTTTTGCACTTGTGATCTCTATGCCACTTTTCTTTGCATCCATAGCATAAGTTTTGTCTCCTCATTTCAATTAATTGATTAGGTGTAAGGCCCTTGCTTTTTGCTAAAGCTTCCAAATGAGTATCCTTTGGATTACTGGTAGGGTTTATAGGGTGGTTTATGGAAGGACCTTGGGATGATATTGGTTTACTGGTAGTGTTTCTCTGAGTACTCATGGTAGAACTTGCCGATTTACTGTTCTTTCTAGTATAAGTCTGTTTACTTTCATACATCTTGGCCAAAGCAACTGCTTCTTTGTAATTAGTTGGCCTAGAAGTGAGAACATCATACTTCAGCTCTTCCTTTAAACCCCCTACAAATCGGTCCAGTACAAACTTTGGTGGTAAAGCTTCTGTGGCCATTTGCAATTGCTCAAATTTATTAAGATAATTCAAAACAGTGGTAGTTTGTTTCAATCCTGCCAATGCTTCGAAGGGTCTTTCCATTTCTTCTGGATTAAACCGCACCATAATTTCTTCTTTAAAAATTTGCCAAGAACAATGATTGGGTACATTATGCACGTACCAATTATACCATTGCAGAGGCTCTTTTTTGAGATAAAAAGAACATATATCCACCCATAATCTCTCATCAGTTTGATAAAACCTGAAATATTGTTCAACTTGTTGAAGCCAATCTATCACTCGGTCTTCATTGTTAAACACAGGGAAGTCCAATTTAAGGGTGGTCAGTGGAGTAGCTCTAATTGTGTTAGCTGAGTGGTAATGATTTGGGTACAAATTTTCGGAATTGAAAGAAGAATGTGGAGGTTCTTGAGGATGACACTGAAAGTTAGGTGGGTTTCTTGGAGGTACAGGAATTGAATATGGTGGTTCTTGTGGATGATATTGGAAGTTAGGTGGGTTTCTTGGTGGTACAGGAATTCTTGATGTGGTGGTTTGAAAATTTGGAGAATTTGGGGAATACGGATGACGTGAAGATGGTGGAGGATAAACGGGTATCTGGGTAGGCCAAGATCCTCGATGTTGGTAAGCATGAGATGGATCTTGATAGGAATTGTTAGGCGGCGCAACTGAAGGAGGTTGATTTTTGAGGTTTTGAATATCTCGAGAGATCGCAGTAAGCACATTATGAAACCCTTCAAACTTAGTAGTCAATTCTTGCTGAGCTTGTTCAATTCTCCGATTAAAATCTTCTTGCGCAGCCCATGTTGGATCGTGGCGAGGTGATGGCGGCTGGTTAGAGTTGTTGTTAGAGGGATCGATCTGAGGATTTGTGGGTAACTCAGATGGTTGCTCTGATACCAATTTGTAAGGTGCTGGTGGGTCTGGAGTGGTTGCCATAGTGTTTTGATGGTTTCTTCAATGAAAGAGAAGGTGTTCGACGGATTGGAGAAGGTGTTTGAGATAATGTCTTGAAGAGGCTGATGCCAATGAATGGGCACTGCTGTATTTGTGCATCAGGGTTAGTGATATTTGAGGTTTCTTGCAGTTCAAGCAACTGAATTGATCCAAGAATTGATTGAATATGATCGGCACTTAGTGGTTTTGAAGGATGAGATTGGGTAAAAAAAACATTGATGGTTTGGAGCAGCAATTCAAATGAGTTCAAAACTGCCTTCTTGATCAAGAAACAAGAACATGTATACATGCAAACCAATGTCAAAAAAGAACAATCAGCACTGGAAATTGCTAACAGCACATATGAATAACAAATACTAACAATTGATATAAGAACACTGTGAAAATTGCAAGATTATCAAAAACTGAAACAAGTATCTGATCAACTAGGAAGGTAAAGTGCTTAACTATGAACAAGATTTTTGGAACTAATAATAGAATTGCAACTGATATTGAAAGGAAATGAAAATGAACTAAAATGGATATAACAAGAAAGGTAAATGGCAAAAAGAAGAACAGTAAACTAAATTGCAACTGGAATGAAAGATCTAAGTAACAAGTTGGAGAAGAAGAACTAAAAACAATTCAACGGTTGAAAGAAAATGAAAAATTAACTTCAGATTTCTTTACTGTAATGGTGGACAAAGCAGAAATTAAAGAAGAAGAGATACTAGATTTGTAACAGGAAATGAAAATGAAATGATATTAAGCTTCAGATTTCACCACTCAACCCAGACAACTTGTGTTGAACATGCAAACATGCACATTTCATTCAGTCTCATTCTCAGTTCTATTCTTCACTGCAGCAGTCCCTATCATCTCTGGCCCTTCACACTTCTTCTTCCAACCTGCAAACAGTTTCAACATGGTTTGGTTGTTACAGTAGGCATAAAAATAAAGAATGAGTTGTTATTTTCATTACCAATGAGAAAAGATCATATTGAAACTGAAATTTAAGACTGGTCCAACGTTGCAGAAAGAAAATGAGTCAACCACTCGCAACTGGCTCTAATGTTTCTACATCTTCTCCCATCCGAACTATCTGACGTAGCATTGGAAATAATCACACTAAGATTTTCATTGAATAAATGAACATAGTAAGACATACATAAGCATAGTGCTGATACGCTTTTCATCTTACCAATTGTTTTAGCATTTTTCCAAATTAAATAATACTATATTTGGTATAAGTAATAGACTCTAATAAGATTTGTATGCTTAATAAAAAATAATATGTTTATGGTAATACAAAAATGAGGATAACGAAGAGAATATTCAATTTATTACCCTTGGAAATAGTAGAACATTCGGTTGCTTCAGAACTAAAAATCCTCTTTTGGTTGTTTGAGAGAGTGAACAACATAAAATGCAACACTGCACATTTTGGTGTGATCATGATCATGAAAAGGACACTTATGTTACAAACTTGATCTGTAATAAGAAGGTGTTTTTTTATTTAAATTATGTAGAAAAACATACGTATCATTTTTACAGAAAACTTATGTGCATACACATGTGAACACCAACATGAGCAGAGAAAGTTAGGATGTGAATTGGTACTTATGCTGACAACATGCTCGTTCTCTTCTTTCTTTCTTCATAGACTACATCCCTTTGTGAAGAAGAAAAGAACGAGCATGAAAGGAGAAGAAATAATAAGAAACCAATGAAATAACCAACTTGTACAATATCTAGAAAATAAATACAAAAGTTTAAATATGTACATAAATTAGTATTAGCAATGAGCTAAACTTATTCAAAACACACAAAAACTTCCTCCGTTTATTGATCAATTGGTTACTACGATACTACAATGCCACATCATTTGGTTGATCACAACACAAATATTAAATATGTAGAATAATATCAGCATATGTGGTATTTGAATAATATAATTTGATGCTGGAATTAATAGATACGGTAATATATCAATTTGATCTAATGAATGTAGGAAGATATAGTAAAATACCAAGCATTAGGCTGTGTAGAATAGGGAAGTACATCAAATGTTTCATAATGAGGTTATTTAATTACTTAAAGAACAATGATGCATAAAGATATTGATTAGTTACTGTCAAGTTTGATTTATATCATGCTAAATTTGTATATTCCAATTATATGTACAACAAAGCAATGATGCAACTTTGATGTCCGACAAAAGATACTTATCAAAATGCAGAAAAGAAAGAAGATTTTATGTAAACTATATATTTAAATTTCATTACAAAATTCAATCTATCAACAAATGCAGTACAAAAATTATACTAAAATAAGAAGTTGCAACCTAATTTAATATATTTACAATTTTACATTGCTCAACTATCTTTAAAATAATTTAATAGAGTTTACATTATAAAAAATTGTCATGAGGAATCATTCAATTTTAATATCAACCCAACAGTAATACATGCTTATATGTAAGTGAGTTTTCTGTTTTGCTTAAGCACATATGAAAGCATGCAACGTTCTTCATATCCCTCACTAAATAGCAAAAAACAAAGTTATATGGAAAAATATTAACTTGAGGAAAGAGAAATGCAAAGGATGAGAAATTTTAATTTCTTAATTCATAGATAATTTCTACATTCATAAATAAAGGAGTCAATAATTCCAAGTGTCAAACATTGAGGTAACCAAATCAAATAACATTTTAATATTTCAACCACTAAATTCTAATATGACCCAAAGATTCATGTAAAATTTAATTAAAAGAACTCACTGGTTATTGAGAAAATATACATAAATGTCCACGATCAAATAATTGTCTTAAAACTTTAGGAGTTGTCTATCATGCACCATAAAAAAGGGATAAAATCAAGATTAAAACATGACCTTACTAATATGTAGCAAGCTTTGAGAGTTAATTAAATAATTATGAGTATAAACAGTAGAATTAATAAAAATTGAAGCGTTATGAGAAAATTGTGGAAAAAAAATTGAAAATTGAGAAAAAAATTATGCTAATTGGTAAAAAAAAGAAATACTTCTTTCTATGGACCTCTCACTTGTAAATCGAACAAAATTATATAGGGTTATTGGACTTTCTATAACTCCTAATCCAAAAAAGAGGCTAGAGATAACAAAACTAAAACATATCTTGGATTATAGAAAAAGCTTTTGATAAAGATTACATGTAGATATTTTGAAGATAATCACAACTTAACTGGAATGAATTATGAAGAATTTTAGAGGAGAAATTAAGTACAGAAAAAGGAGAGTCGGAGTTTTAGCAAGGTTGGAAGAAAATAATGGTGGGATGTGGAGAATTGGTAATGCGGTGAAGGGACTTTGAACAACATGGAGCGGCAGTTTGATTTTATGAAAGCCATAAGTGAGTGGGTTCCATGGGATAGCAGTTCTAAATAATCACGTTGGTAGGAGTTATGAAACAACTGACAACCATTTGACGTGTTTCCAAATAACTTTATATTGACGTTTTTCCTCAAGTTTATTACATAGATAATTAGAAGTTGGAACATGAGCATTTTAGCAATTGAAGCCTTGTAACTTGGGACAAAGACAATAGGAAGTTTATGACACTACATCATTATTAAGCTACATGAAATTAACAAAAGGAAGTGGGATGATTTACTAATGAAAAAAACTTGAAAAGGAGCTTTTGTCACACCAATATGGTTCCTGTGTCTGCCTCTTTTTTCATATTAACAGAGTTTCTAGGTCTTCCTGTGTAATCCAGTTCCACCTAAGGGAATTGGAATATAAACATACTCAAACACTAGCAGAATGAAATCAGTTCTGCAGTATGGTGTTTATTTATTTAATTTAACACGTAAAGAAAATTAGACCAAAAGAGCTTTGCTGTATCAATAATGATACCTATGTATAGAAGTTAACATGATGATGGAGTTTCTACATATTCAAAGTCACCTAGAACTTAAAAGTAGCAGGAAAAAGCTTCGGTATTGAAAATAAAGAGCTCACAATGTACTGAAAAGCTAACAATTAGCAAGAGTGTTTATATAAATGAAGAGCTAATAATGTACTGAAAAGCAGAAATGGGAAGCATGGTGAATATTGCAAAGTCCGAATCTTTTAACCTTTAAAACTTACATCAGGTTTCCTTGTAGGGTCCTTTACTATAAGACTTTGATCATTTATGAATTTTGACTTAACCTGTAGGCCATAAATTCTCCAAATAAGAATTAAGAAATATATGAATGGCCCTTAATCATTTTGTCATGTTTGATTAATTATTCAACTTCGAAATTGATGTCTAAAAATTAATAAACACATATATGCATCCATATTTCGTAGACGTTTATAAAACTCTTTGATTACACATTTAAATACAAAGAAAGAAGAAGATATAAACATTACTAATGTAGACGTCTCCACTTTCACTTTATCCAGCAAAAGATTCATCACCAATTAAAATTTATTGTTTCATGAACCTAGCGTTCTATACAAAAATAACAATATGAAGATTTGTAAATAGTTATAGGAAAAGGATTTTGGTAAACTGAATATACTTACTTATTTGGGGAAGGATCGAATGGAAATTGAAACTGCCTTGTCTGTTTTTATTGTTGCGATGAATCCAAATTAGGGTTGGAGAGGAGAAAGCGACAGAGTAAGATTTTTGCAAAAGAATGGGAAGTGAAGACTGAAATAGATCGTGCATAGTGAGTTGAAGATGCTTTTTGAGGAATAAATGGGAGAAATTATGATTCTAAAGCGAAAGTGGAAGAGGAAGTTACGTCGTTTTTTTCCTGACGTGGACAAATTGTAGCCGTCTAATATCTTTCACATGTTAAATCTCAACCTTCTTTGTCTTTTCCGTTAAACCAAAGGAAATTTGTTATATATATATATATATATATATATATATATGCACACACATACACACACACACACACATATATATATAAGAATGTGGTCTAACTGGTACCTACATAGCACCATGTATTATTTAAACCACCTTGTTCCAATTATTTGATTGCTGACATGATTGAAATTTTCCAATGTAAAACCTGGATAACAAAAATACTGAGATTTTGGTCAACATTACTGAAAATATGCAATTCTTACATACATTGTTGTCAAAAATCTTAAAATCCTACGATTTAAATCCCGATTCGGATCAGATCTCTCCCTTAACGATTCGATTTAATTCCGATCCAAACTTAGTCAAAACCGCAAATAAAAAAACATTCTATTTATATACTAACATATTTAATATGTTTATTTGGATTCAAAATTCAAAGTACAATATTTTCAAAATAAAATAAAAATATAATAAGAGAGAAAATTGAGTTTTATGTTTAATTGTAGAAGTTCAAACATCAAAATCAATTTCAAATTATGTGCAAACCTTCAAATACGAATCTTTTGAATCTACGATTTACGATCTGAATCTCGTTTCGATTTAAATTTTAAATTTCGTTTTGAAAATATTGCTTTCATATGTTTAAATGAAAACATCAGAAATAATGAATGTGAGGTACTGCCATATTAGAATTCAACTCAAAATATTACAGCAAACACTTCTTGCATCCTTACATTTCCATCGTTTCCATAATCGATCGCTAGTTTTGCAAGGAGTGGGTGTACATTAGTTCTAATAGAAAAAAGTAGTTAGCGCATACATCATGAAGCAACAGATATTAAATGTATTGATTTTTGTGCATGGATATATTAGCGAAATTTATAATCCACTTCTTTATTACATAGCCATACAAAATTGAAACTAAATCAGTTCAACTGTACCATGAAAACGTAGCAATGAATGATAAAATTTAAACAAAAAGGAAATAAAAGTTACAAAACGCATTGCACAAATATAAGCTGGTAGAAAGAGTGAAACTCATATGCAAGTAGACTATACTAAAATTTAATAAGAATATATTACTACGTATCATCCATTTAAATCAATATAGGTAGTAATTTGACATGAGCATTGATAAGCAAAATTAGGAACTGACTTTGATCTGTCTTTAGAAGGGGGCAGTTTTGGGCGTGAGGAAATTTTGATCAGCAAAAACTAAAATGACAGTTCGTTCAAAAGACAAATTCTCAATACGCATATGATAACAATGAAAAAACAAACGATGGTTAAATATATCCAACACTAACCTACATTTTCATTGCCAAGGACAGTGTAAGCATTGTGTAACAAAGCTTGATTATCCATGCCTGCAACAAAATTCAAGTGGAGTACATAAGAAATTCATTTATTTCACATATTTTTATCCTAAACCGAACAAAAAGGATAGCAGAACAAAGTTAGTAAGCAAAAAAAAATTAATTTTACGTATGTATTTTAATATAGCACAACTTGCTAAAACAAATTACAAAACAACTTCAAATCCTCGCAAAATTGCAAATAAGAAATTACTCCAATACATGTTGTAAGGTCATTTTGTATCCGATATACTACGCGCACATATATTCAACATGTATACAAATGCATTGTTTTATTTAAAGATATTGGATATTGAGGGTGTTCAACGTGTGTTATTTAGTATAAGAACTGTAAGGTGCACAACATATGTTTCTTTGGATAGGTCCAGATGAACTCATGTAATTTAACTCAGTACTCAGTTTCGAAAGTATTAAGGAAATTTTATTTCTACTAAAAACCAACTCATTAGTTTGTTGTTTGGTTGGCCACTCAAATCAATTACATCAAGTGAGGAAATAGCACTTATAAAAGGTGGAATTTTATCAAAGATAAAAGGCTGATTATCTAGGAACTTGTTGCTTACAAGAGCTTTTTATATATGTTATTATAGTACAGCCTTGCTTTAGAAAAATGGAATGTTGAAGTAAATAATCGTTTTAATGATAAAAAAAACAATCAGTTTGCATGACTTCTTATTAGCATCAGTGATCTACAATTTATTTTTGTTAACTTGTTTGATTCAGTTTTTATTGCCTAACCATTAAAAATATAGTTTTAAAGTTATTTATATATATCTTGAGTGTCGATGAACATAAAACATTAAGTGGTTTTGGTTTTTTCACCTTTTTACAGATAGTACAATACATGACCTATAGCTAGCTAGACCATCCTCGTGCTAGTATAAAATATCATTTATGTTACAAAATTTAAGAGCACTTGCATGAATTTTCCAATGCACAACTCAAACATTTGATAAAACGAAGACAATTGATTGTTGTTTATTATCACAGTTATCCCTATGGTGGAGGTAAAAATAGTAATCAACTCTATTAAAGCTTGTTACGGCTTCAGGATTCTGCGTGATCTGTATTTAAATTAAGTTATGTGGACTTCCACTTCCACTGAATGCACAAAATTACTAACACAAATTTGAGATAGTAAAATTTCAATATATACTGAACCAAATCCAAAAGTCGAAAGTAGGTCTTACCCAAATCGTGTTTAGGTTATCGGCATATGATTTTGTAGATCGTAACGTCGAGACTGCCATTAGCACACACGAATTGTAGATCTTGCCAGACCTCCAAAGCCAAATCGAGTGCGAAGATGGAGAAAAATTCGACAATGACACATCTCCTTTCTGAATCTCGGTACGGGTTGGGTTGTATCGGCTTCTGATTTGGTTTCATCAGAAATGGTTTTGGACTTTAATAGAGAGGAAGTGAAGTTGAAGCGTAGTGAAGTTGAAGTTGAGGAGTAGAATCAAATGGAGAAGGAGAGTTGGAAAGATGAAGGCTAAATGTCGAATGAAATTATCAGACAGAATTATTGCCGAAGTAGGAAGGTGGATAGTTTTTTAACCGCTGCGATGTAAAGGAGTAATCAGTTGAGTGACACTTGGAAATGGAAATTGAGCGCCAGTTGTCAAAACGTTGTTACTTGCAAAAGTGTGGTTTCTCCTTTCCTTTATAAGTAATAGTAGATTATCAAACAGCTTCATGAACTGGTTATCTGATTATTGTATTTTATTATTCCGCTGCGAGATTCTGTTGTTGTTCTCTCTTTTTCTTTTAATTCCTTTAAAATAAACGCATTGATAATCTACTTTTTAACGGTTTCAGTTGGATGTGTGTGGTTTTATTGTCGACTTACACTATCCATAAAGGTGGGTCGTCACAATGTCTTAGAACTTACCCTCATAATTATGCTCCGTAATGTTTTGAAATCCCAACGTCTCATATTTCCTCAAGTCTGAAAGTCATATTAGACTTTAGATCGGTGTGTTGGGAGGTGCAGGTCATGACATTTGGTATCACAACTTTGGTTTAAGATTCACTATGGTTTAGGCATGTATAAGAGAGAACGTACTTGAAAAGTTTATGAAAAAAATAGTTTTTCAAAAAGTTTTGCGAAATGTTTTCAATTTTTTCTCACAAATGGGTTAAATATATATAAGTTTCAAAAGATTTACAAAGGTTTCATCTATATATCGAAATTTCTTTTATTCATGGAAAAGTTGAAAATAATTCTCAATCATAGGTAGTAAGAATGAGCACAACTTTTGGAGGAATGGCTCTAGATTGGTTAGTAGAGGTTTTCTATACCAACTAGCAGTAGTAAATAAATTATGGAGTTAAGGGTGGATGAAGAAGAGAACTATCAGACCTGTATAATAGGAATATGATGTTGACAATATAAGGGGGCCATGTAGAGGACTTTATAAATTAAAGGAAGATTCTCCAATTAAAGTAGAAACCATATTCTCATATTGGTAGTAGTTGCAAAGGCTCATATTTACATAGATGTATGAGTAGAATATTTCTATATTTAAATTAGACACTGTCATGGCAAATAAACTTGAGTTAACCATCTTTGAAAAGGAAGCATTCTTAGGTATAAGTGGGCTAGTTAACTAGGTTGATAAAAAAATGAAAATGTTTTCTAAAAGTTAGAAACGGTAAATGTCTGATATTTAAAAAAAAGTTGGTTTATAATTTTATATTAAATAGTCAGACAAACTTTATGCAATTTATTTAAAAAGTTAAAGTAGAGAATCTGATAAAAAGCGATTTTTCAATAACTGTTTTAAGACTTTTGTGTTGTCTTTTAAGCACAATGTTACACTTTCCCCTAATGTGTAATTTTCTTTCAACAATAGAATTTTTTGAATTCTTTTTATTAATGATGATATGCAATACATGCCTTGACAGTCACTCTTAAATTTGAAAATAAGTAATGTAAAGGGGAAAAAATTGTAAAAAAAGAACGCAAAAAATAGTTTCTAAAAGAGAGGGATGCAAAAGAGATAAGGTTTAGAAAGAAAGACATGTCTCTATTTACCATTTGTATTTCTATAACCTTCCTAATTAAAACCTTAAACCCTGGTTATTGCAATAGTGTGGGCATAGCTACAACTAAAAAATATAATAGAAAAGTAAAATTAACAATGTTCCGATCAATTGCTCGAGTACAGAACATAGTTGCTTTTGCACAACTGTTCGTAGAAAAGCCCTTGAAATGAAAACATCCATATTTGCATTCTCAAAAGAATATAAATTTTTTAAAATTTTGTTATGGGAATTATAGTCATAGTTTTTGACATCAAATTGTCAATTGTACCTTATTTCTCTAAGGTTTATTGTCTTGAAGGTAATTCGATTGGTAGATAAATTGTGTAGAGACATTTTAAGTAAACTCCCACATTGGGATAGAATAAATGATTCCATCTTTTAGCTATAAATACTAATAGCTCAATCCATGCAGAACCAGTGCCATTTCAGTCCTGAGCATTCTATAGTTGTGGGTCCATGTTTTATTAGCCTATGTAAAATCAGGTAATTTTTGACCTGGTTTGAAAAATATATCGATTATCTTTAAGTGGAATCATGGCGCATTGCGGTTTTTTGGTCTCACTCTAAATCATGAATTGTCAATGGCAAACCAAACACCATCGAAGCAACCATATACACACAATGTCAAGGTCAAGTCACATGTCACAGAAGGTCATAGAAGTGATGATATGTAGTATTGTAACATCCTGCCTTTTCGTACGTTTTAAATCGACGATAAATCACATATTTCAGACTCAAACCATATAAAAAAGGCGGATTGTTATTGGGGTAAATAAGAAAAGGGAGAAAGAAATAAAATAAAACAGAATACTGCAGTCGAACGACAAAATATAAAAATCAAATAACAGTTCATGAAGCTGTTTTACAAAACATTTGGTTATACTTATACAACACATATCAGAGTTACACATACCAGAGAAAAAATAAATAATGCAGTGGAACGGTATGAATGCAGTGGAATAATGTAATAGATAATAGTAACACAATCTTCGTCTACGTCCTCCAGAAATAAAGTCTTCAAATCCTGAAATGCTCAAGCTGACCCGAGCGAATTGAAAAGACAAAACACTCGAGTCAAAACTAAAAGGTCTTATGTAAGTTAAATCAACGGTAAATAATATGAGTGGGACGACATCAGAGATATTTACGGGATTTGACATCTCCTATCCAGTGTCAACGTGAGTGTAGTAACTTAAGAGATGTTCGGGATTTCCATCTTCTAAGGATCCGTCAAACTATTTACTATGTAGTAATACTTCGCTATTATAATAATGTCTATAGTAAAATAAACTTACTTTTAAATAGCGTTAAGGAGTTACCCAGTCTCCCCCTTAACACAATAATAGTCCCAGTAGTCCATCCAGTATCAGCGCATCTCCAGATTGGGAGACTACCCTAAATACTCCGCGGGCTGCGGGAGAAAACCAAACTCGTACAAGGCACGCTAGGGTGGGTGACACGGCACACAAGGCAAAGCCAGAGTAGATATACCAATTATGCACATGGGCTGGTGGTGACGCATAGCATGCAGCTATCGCCCACCTCGAGCCACACCCCCAAAAAATCAAAAGTCAAAAGTGGCCAACAAATCAATCTCAAAGTCAGAATATAATATCGAAGGAGTGTGTCCGATCAGAGGGGCTACCTCACTGGCTCGAGATCGCGCTTGTTTTAGCCACCTTAAGCCAACTCATAGGAGTCGGGTCCACGTTCATGCCTCAAAGGACGTCGCCGCCATCCTACTTCATTCTGGAATCTCCACCGCATACACGGTTGTTAAAGTTGTTTTCGGAGTTGGCAGAGAGTATGACGACTTTCGATCTCGGTCTCTTTAACAAACAAACGTTATTATAACACCACAGTCATTTCAAAGTAATTATACTTCAAAACTAGGATATAATATCCATTTCAAAACCATATAAATACGATATCCAAATCAATATGATATCATTTTTATAAAAACCCAAATCAACATAATATCATTTTTATTTCAAATATATCCTTTTCCTAAAATCATAGCACTTCCAAAGTTATAACGCTTCGAAATCAAAACACTTGAAATATAACACTTTCAAATCATAATCCTTTGAGGCTCATAACTTTGAAACATAACTTCCACCCCTTAAATGGTTTAAAAATTTAAATTACTTTATATAATACCATAGCCTCTTCAATGTCACAAACCAATTCCAAACAACTCGGATTTCTACATTTTATATTTAACCAAAACCCAAATCATAAATTTCAATTCAATTTAGTTTCTAAATAAACTATTCCAAATTTTATCAATTTCAAAATAGATTTGATCCACGGAATAAAATAGTTCAAATTCAATATATTCAAATTTTAAGTATTCAACAATTTCAAAACTAATTTTGGTAATTTCATGTATATTCAATTTTCTATTATTTCGTTCCGACATATTAATTTAATAAATCCATTATCATTTAAATAAAACCTAGACTAAAAATAACTAAATGTATCCTTCAATTTATTTATACTTGAAATATTTATTTAATTCACCTTAAACAAGATAAAGTTATAATCATATCCTTTACAGATCCCAAATTCCATAAGTTCCAAATCGGTATCATTTAATAAATTTCTACATTTAATACGGTTTCAAATCAATTTCAAATCCATCTTCTCAGCCTTGATTTTATTAAAAACCATTATAAACTCTATATAAAATATAATTTATATAAATACTTAACCATATTACATTTTTAATAAAATCAATCTTAATTTTTAACTTGTTTTATACCAAACAAATTAATACATAGCTAAAAATCAAGAACTTAACTATATATATATAAAGTAACATTTATATAATACCTGAAATCCATATTTCTATAAAACCATATATTTCTTCACAAAACCATAGAAATCGTTTCAAAATATTTTATATATAGACCACGGTGTCTGTGTATAATTTTCTATCCTATGGTCAAGTGACACGGATATTTATCATTTCAATCCGCAATTTAAAATATAAATACGGTTATATATCATTCCAAACCGCAATCTCGAATGAAATAAAAATCCATAACGACTTGCAGTTTATAGCAGTATAAAATAAACATCCATTCATCCAATATCAATTACCAACATTTATCACAATCATCATCCAACTCAATCAATAACATCAATATAGAACATATAGAAAATAATAGGTATTAACTAGTAGTTAATATTCAAAAATAAATTAAATAACTATTTTATCCTAATAAATTAAAATAAACCGAGATGATGATTCAAAATATGCCAAATAGTCATGAATAAATTTCTAATCACATCATAAATCAATTTAACAAACATAAGAAATTTTAGAAGTTGTAAGTGGGTTAAAACACTCACCTTTTGAATTTAAATCCAATTTAAACCCAAAATTTGAACAGTCTCAGAATTGGTCCAAACCAGTGTCAAAATATCCAGAATTTTGATACGATCCTAACACAAGAAACCGTGCGTGAATTGGCCCTCGTATGTGAAAGTTATGCATGTTAAAACATTTGGAAACAAAATTAAATTAAAAAAATAAAAATAAAAAAAACACTCACAAGAGCCATGTCACCGCCTAATCTTCCTCTTCACGCGAGACACAGCAGTAACCCATGACTCTATCACCATCTCGCGTACGCGTCCTCAACACAGCCGCCACGCCATCGTGTTCAGCGTCGCCTCGTGCCCCAGACAATCACCAGCGCTGCCTCGACCACCCTCGGCCTCACGACCCCCCTCCAGCTGCTCCGATCGCCTAGAAATTGAGCCACCGCCACTAATTTTTAAAACCCTAGCTAAATTTTGTAGCATGATATAACCGTCAAATCGTCGAACGAACCATGCCGATGCAATCCCCTCGGTCATCTCTATAAAACCCTTAAATCAATTCGACGAACCGATGAAGTCGATCAACGCACGATGAATGGCCGCAGATTGTTCTTCAATTTTTGGACAAACAGAGGTTCAAATCGAAAAACTAATTTCAAATCTGAGATGTGCTCGTCGAGAGCTTTAGATCCATATATAATTTGACATTATTTGAGGAGTTTGAATTGCAATTGGATTTGGAATTCAAAATTTTCCTGCCATTGTGAAAGAGAAACAATAGAAAGAATTATACGTACAGACAAATGAGAATAGGAAGTGGTTAGGGTTTATAACGAGGTATATATAGGTAGGTTAAAATAGAAATAATGGATCGGATATGATTTGGGTTGGAACGATAAACGACCCGAAAAGCTCGTTCTGCCTCCGAAACGAAAATGGGTCAAACCATATATCAAAATATATGTTTTCAAATATTTTAAAATCAATGGAACAAGTTTTAAGTCGGAATTCCATCGTATGGAGAAGTAACGTTAAAATTAGCTTATTTCAAATTGATTTCAATTAAATTGATTTCTAGGCATTTCAAGTCCGTACGATAAAATGACAAGTCTAATTGCTACGAAACTTGAAATCCTACTATAATTCGTCGTTACGGATCCGATGAAACTAGTTTCATTGAAATATGTGTCAGTAGCCAAAATGGCTATTTTTCAGTTAATTAAATAAATTAATAATTAAGTAAATCAAATCAAATTTTCAATTTCACTTCTATAATTGATAATTTTTTATCAGTTTTAAATTTCTTAATCATTTACACTAATTTAAACAAATTTAGATGTCAACCTAGAGTTGATCAATCCATCAATTTCAGTGTTTATTCAATTTCATTAAATTCAGAAATTATAAATTAAATTTTCAATAATTCCATTTAATTGACCTTTCATCCTACCATTCAATATTTATCAAATAGATGAAATTAACATTGGTTCATGAGTAATTACCCTTATATTCTCAGTTTTCATCTTAATTTCCCATTATCGTAATATTTAGAATTTTAATTTCATTTATTTGCAGTAAGTCCACTTACTATCATTTAAATTCAAATAAATTAATAAATCTTAATTTCCATTCTTTAAATCGACCAATTGTCAGATTATAAATGGAATTGACATTATTTTCAAATATTATCTTAATTTACATTAACATAATATTTAATTACATTTATTGAAATTTATTTCCCAATTTACTAAATACAATTAATTATAACCTTATAATTATTTCAATTAATTGGAATTGCACTAATTATTTATCAACTTGCGTTAACATTATTACCTTACAACTTTTTATTCCTTCCTGATAACAAGATTCATTAAATTAACAAATTTAATTATCGAAATTTTACGGGTCGTTACACTCTCCCCCGCTCAAAACTTTTCGTCCCCGAAAAGGAAAAAGAAGGGGAAAAGAAAGAATTAAGTAGCCAATACATCTTATTCAAAATATTAACTTTGTAAACAAATAAATTTACAAAATTATTCGATTTAAATAAAATATACCAATTTATAACCATTAAATCTTTTTATACCTAAATCAATAAAGTTTGGAAATATTTTTCAAACTTTTTCTAAGTCCAAAATTTACGATTTTTTTTGGCAAAGTCTCCTTTGTACGGGGAGGCTCAGAAGAAAATATAATATCAAATATAACAATATATATCATAATATAACAAAATAATATATCCCAACAACGGGAAAACAATATAATAATGCTATAAAACCATAATTCGAGAACGTACCTATTTGTCGGGCAATTAATGCTTAATTATGAAATCAAAAGAAGTAGCAATTACTTCCATAACCTGCATTTCACTTATATAATCTAAAAAGGGTTAATAATTATATAAAATGAAATACTTAAAGTTGTTTCAACTACTAACAAACAATCAATATAAACAACAATCATTCACACCCAACATTATACACGTCAAATACAAATCAACCATTCAAGCAAGACAAACAATTGGTCTGTTCGGGTTAAGACACTTTAAATCACATAGAATGACAAATAACAATGAAGTATTCCATTTACTCAATAGTCTTAGATAAACTCAATAGATTATTCATACATCTAAGCAATTAAAGTTATCTTTTACACAAACAACTCATAAACCAAAACAAACAACAATTTCAAACAATAGATCAAGTTTATTCTTATTGATTATATTTCATAGCATTTATTGTTTAAACTCCTTTTTGTTCATGTAATGATTCATCCTTTAATTTACATTTATTTCTTACAAACTTTTATTTCCATTCACGCATTCAGTGTTTATTTCATTTACTTTCATTTATTACTTGCAACTATTCATTTTCATTTATTCAGGTCATGCCAGTTTCTTTTTATTGCATTATATTTATTCATTCATTCATTACTGCATAACTTCATTTATTTACATTCATTTGTTTATAGTATTTGTGTTCAATTCAATTTCTTAGCATATCAATTCATCTACTTAAGTTTTCAATTACTTTCTAATACTTTCTATCATAATTTATTATAGTAATATTTCAATTATAACATACGTTTATAACAACTACAACATCAAATTCTTATTTATTAAAGAATTTCATTGAATACTTCCATTATTTTAGATTTTTACTTGTATAATATCCTATTACATTTCCTTACTAAACATTACAGCTTTTATTATTTAGTAAGTTATATATATATGTTTTAAGAATGTAGTTGAAAGTTATACAAGTTTTCCTCATTTCTTTTAAATTAATTTGATGTTTAAAAATCATATCTTTTGTTTTTATAGGTTACAAATTTCAACTTTCTTGAAATTTCATTTATAGCCTAGCATTTAACATCTTACTTTAATCAGAGGTTCTAATTATTAATTAGTTACATTCCATTTCACTACACTAATTGAAACTATTAGTTAATGGAAACTTAAGAACTAAATACCGGGTTAAATTTCAAATCATTTTAAAATAACAGATAGATGTATACACTTGCGATTTATATATCCAATTATAATTAAAACAATTTGAAATTTATGTTTGTTTATCAAAATAAATCTGTAGTAAAATTACTACAGTGGGCTTCCCACTTAGAAACTCGAAAATGAAAGTCGATGATGCGTGCACTCATCACCGAAATTATTTTCCAACGACAGAGAGGGGAGTACATAACTTATTTCTTCCAAAATTTCTTTAAAACAATTCTTTCAAATCATATTAAAATATTTATATCAGAAAATACTTCTAAATAATATTATTATTATATTCCAGAATCATTTAAAAGAAATTTTCAAAAACCCCGGGACTTAGATTCTAAATTCCAATTTCCATTTATCTTATTTTCAATCTCATTTCAACTATTATTTATATATTTCATTACCTAACAACCAATATATTGCAACCAAATATATCTTATTTATAAAAAAATTATTTTATATATATAGAAAATATAATGGGCAAAATTATTTCATTCGCCTATGTTCAAACAGATATTGTGTCGGTCTGTCCTATTAAGTGTTTAGAAAACCTTAGGGATGTCATAGTGTCCTATGCACCGACCAGAATTTATAAATACAATACGAAACAAATTAACACAATATTAAACCTTTTATAACACTAAAAAATATGCTCTCTCATATATATACGCTCAACGACTCATCATAGGGTATTACTACCCTATTAATAAAGAGGCAGATCCCACAAAGCTAAGGTTTATCGCTAAACCAAAGCTCTGATACTAGATATAACATTCTCCTTTTTGTACATTTTAAATCGATGATAAACCACACACATCAGACTCAAACCATACAAAAAGGACAGATTGTTATTGGGGTAAATAAGAAAAGGGAGAAAGAAATAAAACACAACATAATCTTGTAGCGGAACGACAAAATATAAAAATCAAATAACAGTTCATGAAGCTGTTTTACAAAACATTTGATTATACTTATACAACACATATCAGAGTTACACATACCAGAGAATAAATAAATAATGTAGTGGAACAGTATGAGTGCAGTGGAATAATGTAATGGATAATAGTAACACAATCTTGTCTTCGTCCTTCAGAAATAAAGTCTTCAAATCCTGAAATGCTCAGGCTGACCCGAACGAATTGAAAAGGCATGTCAGAACTAAAAGATCTTATGTAAGTTAAATCAACGGTAAATAATATGATTGGGACGGCATAAAAGATGTTAACGGGATTTGACACCTCATATTCAGTGTCAACGTGAGTGTAGTAACTTAAGAGATGTTCGGGATTTCCATCTCATAAGGATCCGTCAAACTATTTAATATGTAGTAATACTTCGCTATTATAATAATGTCTATAGTAAAATAAACTTACTTTTAAATAGCGTTAAGGAGTTACCAAATCTCCCGCTTAACATAATAATAGTCCCAGTAGTCCATCCAGTATCAATGCATCTCCAAATCGGGAGACTAGCGTAAATACTCCACGGGCTACGGGAGAAAACCAAACTTGTACAAGGCATGCTAGGGTAGGTGACACGGCACACAAGGCAATGCCAGGGTAGATATACTTATTACACACATGGGCTGGTGGTGACACATAGCGTGCAGCTACCGCCCACCTCGAGCCACACCCCCAAAAATTCAAAAGTCAAAAGTGGCCACCAAATCAATCTCAAAGTCAGAATATAATATCGAAGGAGTGTGTCCGATAAAGGGGCTACCTTACTGGCCCGAGATCGCTCCTGTTTTGGCCACCTTAAGCCAACTCATGGGAGTCGGGTCCACGTTCATACCTCAAAGGACGTCGCCACCATCCTACTTCATTCTAGAATCTCCACCGCGTATGTGGTTGTTAAAGTGGTTTTCGAAGTTGGCAGAGAGTATGACAACATCCGACCACGGTCTCTTTAACAACCAAACGTTATTATAACACCACGGTCATTTCAAAGTAATTATACTTCAAAACCAGAATATAATATCCATTCAAAACCATATAAATACTATATCATTTCCATTTCAAAAACCAAATCAATATGATATCATTTTTATAAAATCCCAAATCAACCTAATATCATTTTTATTTCAAATATATCATTTTCCTAAAATCATAGCACTTCCAAAATAATAATGCTTTGAAATCAAAACACTTGAAATATAACACTTTTAAATCATAATACTTTGAGGCTCATAACTTTGAAACATAACTTCCACGACTTAAATGGTTTAAAAATTTAAATTACTTTAAATAATACAATAGTTTCTTCAATTTCACAAACCAATTCCAAACAACTCGGATTTCTACATTTTATATTTAACCAAATCCCAAATCATAAATTTCAATTCGATTCAGTTTCCAAATAAACTATTGCAAATTTTATCGATTTCAAAATAGATTTGATCCACGGAATAAGCCATTTCAAATTCAATATATGAAAACTTTAAGTATTCAACAATTTCAAAACTAATTTTGGTAATTTCATATATATATATATATATCAAATTCAATTTTCTATTATTTAGTTTCGAAATATTTAGCTAATAAATCCATTATCATTTAAATAAAACCCAAATCAAAAGTAACTAAACGTTTCCTTCAATTTATTTATACTTGAAATATTTATTTAATTCACCTTAAACAAGATCAAATTATAATCACATCCTTTACAGATCTCAAATTCCATAAGTTCCAAATCGGTTTCATTTAAAAAAAATCTACATTTAATAAAATTTCAAATCAATTTCAAATCTATGTTCTCAGCCTTAATTTTATAAAAAATCATTATAAACTCTATATAAAATATAATTTATATAAATAATTAACCATATTACATTTTTAATACAATCAATCTTTATTTTTAACTTTTTTTTATACCAAACAAATTAATACATAGCTAAAAATCAAGAATTTAACTATATATATATATAAAGTAACATTTATATAATACCTGAAATCAATATTTCTATAAAACCATATATTTCTTTACAAACCATAGAAATCTTTTCAAACTATTATATATATATATATATATATATATATATATATAGGTTGCGGTGTCTGTATATAATTTTCTATCCTATAGTCAAGTGACACGGATATTTATCATTTCAATTCGCAATTTAAATTCTAAATACGGTTATATATCATTGCAAACCGCAATACCGAGTGAAATAAAAATCCATAATGACTTGCAGTTTATAGGAGTATAAAATACAACATCCATTCATCCAGTATCAATCACCAACATTTATCACAATCATCATCCAATTCGATCAATAAAATCAGTATAGTATAGATAATAAATAACAAGTATTAACTGGAAGTTAATATTCAAAAATAAGTTAAATAACTATTTTATCCAAATAAATTCAAATAAACTGAGATGATGATTCAAAATATGCCAAACAGTCATAAATAAATTTCTAATCACATCATAAATCAATTTAACGAACATATGAAATTTTAGAAGTTGTGAGTGGGTTAAAACACTCACCTTTTGAATTTAAATTGAATTTAAATCCAATTTAAACCTAAAATTTGAACAGTCTCTGAATTTGTCCAAACTAGCGTCAAAATGTCCAAAATTTTGATACGATCCTAATGCAAGAAACAATGTGTGAATTGGACCTCGTATGTGAAAGTTATGCACGTTAGAACGATTGGAAACAATATTAAAATAAAATAAATAAAAAGATAAACAAAACACTCACAAGAGCCACGTCACTGTCTAATCTTCCTCTTCACACGAGACGCAGTAGTAACCCATGAGTCTATCATCCTCTCGTGTACGCACCCTCAACACATTCGGCATGCCATCGTGTTCAGCGCCACCGCGTCCCTCAGACCATCACCAGCGCTGCATCGACCACCCTCGGCCTCACGACCCCCTCCAGCTGCTCCGATCGCCGAGAATTGAGCTACCGCCACTTATTTTTATAACCTAGCTAAATTTTGTAGCACGATCTAGTTGTCAAATCGTTGAACAAACCATTCCGATGCAATCCCCTCGGTCATCTCTACAAAACCCCTAAATCAATTCGACGATCCGATGAAGCCGATCAACGCGCGATGAACGGCCGTGGATTATTCTTCAATTTCTGGACAAACAGAGGTTCAAATCGGAAAACAAATTTCAAATCCGAGATGCGCTCGTCGAGAGCTTCAGATCCGTATATAATTTGACATTATTTGAGGAGTTTGAATTTTTGGCTTGATTTTGAATTGCAATTGGATTTAGAATTGAAAATTTGTTTGCCATTGAGAAAGAGGAGCAACAAAAAGAATTGTACGTACATACAAATGAGAATAAGAAGTGGTTAGGGTTTTTAACGAGGTATATATAGGTAGGTTAAAATATAAATAACGGATCAGATATGATTTGGGTTGGAACGATAAATGACCCGAAAAGCCCGTTCTGCCTCCGGAACGAAAATGGGTCAAACCATATATCAAAATATATGTTTCCAAATATTTTAAAATCAATGGAACAGGTTTTAAGTTCAAATTCCATCTTATGGAGAAGTTATGTTAAAATTAGCTTATTTCAAATTGATTTCAATTAATTTCAATTAAATTGACTTCTAGGCGTGCAAGTCCGTACGATCAAACGACAAGTCTGATCGCTACGAAACTTGAAATCCTATTATAATTTGTCGTTATGGATTCGATGAAATTAGTTCGTCGGAATCCGATCAGTGGCCAAAATGGCTATTTTTCAGTTAGTCAAATAAATTAATAATTAATTAATTAAATTAAATTTTCAATTTCACTTCTATAATTGACAATTTTTTATCATTTTTCAATTTCTTAATCATTTATACTGATTTAAACAAATTTAGATGTCAATCTAGAGTTGATTAATCCATCAATTTCAGTGTTTAACTTCAATTTCATTAAATTCAGAAATTATAAATTAAATTTTCAATAATTCCATTTAATTGACCTTTCATCCTACCATTCAATCCATATTTATCAAATAGATGAAATTAACATTGGTTCATGAGTAATTACCCTAATATTCTCAATTTTCATCTTAATTTCCCATTATCATAATATTTGGAATTTTAATTTCATTTATTTGCAATAAGTCCAATTACTATCATTTAAATTCAAATAAATTAATAATCTTGATTTCCATTCTTTAAATCAACCAATTATCATATTATAAATGGAGTTGACATTATTTTCAAATATTATCTTAATTTACATTAACATAATATTTAATTACATTTTTTGAAATTTATTTCCCAATTTACTAAATACAACCAACTATAACCTTATAATTGTTTCAATTAATTAGGATTGCACTAATTATTTATCAACTTGCATTAACATTATTACCTTACAACTTTTTATTCCTTCCAATGTTAAATAACAAGATTCATTAACTTAACAAATTCAATTATCGAAATTTTACGCGTCGTTACAAGTATAGAGATGTCATTTGGTTTCAATAGCAAGTATGGTCCAGATATACAACTTTAGTTAGTTAACAACTTTACTATAGTTTAGTAAGCATATTGTAAAACTTCATATAACACTAAATGTTGAGTTAACTCACCCTAATACCAAGCTAACATAAGCAAAAGGCACCTAGAATCACATGAGCACTTTCTACCATTCCCAACTAGCCAAAGCTTCCATCTTTAGGCTTTTATCTCATTCAAGCCCTCGGCCATGCTTTCCCCTTCGCCTAATGCTTATGGCCTAAAACTACTTGCCATTTTTTCAACTTCCTTCAACTTTAAGTTACTTTTTCCTAATCCTTAGGTTTTTCTAAGACTTTTTCTAAAGTTTGAGAGGAAATAGAGTTCAGTTGATCTGTATTTTAGAATTTAAAGAGAGGAAAAAGACTTAAGCCTTTGTGTTATTTTTGGCAAATGTACTTATGAACACATAAAGTATACTTGAAGACTTTAATAATAGGTTACCAACCCTACTTCCCACCTCCTATAATGGGCCAAAATAACCCCACCATGTCTTCCCCATGTGCAACCATTCCACCTCTTCTTTGATCAAAATTCCTTCTCACATCCAAAATATCATCTCGTAATCACTCCACAAATATTTTTACTATTCGCATTTAGTTAGCCATAAACCATGAAAATATTTTTAGTTGCTAATTAAATGCAATTAGTACATTAGACATGTCCCAAAAAATTCAAACAACTTATATAGAGTAAAAAACCATTTATCGATAAAATGATTTTTGATCACATTATCGATACTTCTTCAAACTATTTATTTTGTGAACATTTTTCAAAACTTTTTTACCATCATTAGTTATTAATTAAGAGAGGATTAACAAGGTTATAAAATCAATTTAATCATAGTAAATCCAAGTTTCAAATATGTAAATAATCTAGATATTTAAATACGAAGTGCTCAAAATTCTGGGTCATCACAATTGTAGTTTCTCTATAAGAACCATCTCTTATATATTGGAGAGAAAAGATGTTCCACATCAAGAATAACCTGCAATCATTTAGAAATTATATTAGCTTGATAAAGTATATGATTATGATGAAAGCATAAGCTAAAACGACAACTGAACAAAATGATTGTCATCTACAAAAGCAATAACAAACTCCACACGTTGCTTTAGATTAAGAAATTTATCCCTAAATGGCAGTATGGTTTGAAGTCTTGCTAAGACCAAAAATGACTGTTATACCGCATCGCTATAATGCACCCACATCGGCCATATCCTTTCATTTATTTCATGGTGTGCATCTATTATCGTGTGATAGGAAATTAAAGGGCACGTCGATTCGAACATGTTTAACATTGACCGCGTTATAGAGTTCCTTGTGTTCATATAACTTATCATACAATTCTCAATGAAATTGCGGCTCACTTCATTCTCCTACCTAACAAACTAGCAACACATATGGAACCATAATTATCACCACATTCAACATCCATAACTTTGGTTGTATAAGCTGTTTGCACCAAAAATGACACAAATGCCCCAGAAACAATTGAAAGCATAAAAAATGTATGAATCTAACGAAATAAACATAAAAGCAGTAGAAAAGACATAATTTTTATAGTGGTTCGGCAAATTCTCTGGCCTATATCCACTTTAATCTTTATTATTAATTGATTCTCTCTGGAATACAATGATTATACTTCAAATTTGACCACAGTAGATCTTGGATTTGGAAGTGTTTATAGCATTTGGGGAAGAAAAGGATAGAAAAGAGAAATCAAGTGCCAAAAAGTCCTTCTCTAGTTGCCTAGGTCTTCTATTTATAGGGAACTTCTCAGTAGAACTAGAGGTCCATGAAATATCAAGTCTAGTTCCAAGTATGTAGAAGTAAGCATTGTTGTCCAAACATTGATAAAAAGATCTCGGTATCGACTACTTTTGATTGATGTCGAGAGCATTTTTCTACTTGCTTTCTTGATCTGTCTTCTTACTTGTTCACCCTTCAAGTAAAAGATTTTTGATGAGGGATCTCCGATGAGAGGTTTTCGATAAGAGGTCTTCAGCAGGAGGTTTCCCACGAGAGGTTTTTGATGAAAGGTTTCCGATGAAAGGTCTTCGATGAGAGGTTTTCCATATTTAATACTTAGCCAAAAATTGTTGAGTTCCTTAATTTTGTCTTTCTTGATAGTTTTCAAGCTTCTGGATCCATTCCTTCATCAGTTTGTAGTCTAATTCGCTCATTTAAGTATGTTTGAAGACTCCAAAAAAATTAGTTATAACACTTGCTCCTCAATGTATGCCTTATGAATGTAAGGTATGCTTATACTAGTCGACTTTTAGCAGTCAAGCTTACCAGCTATCCATCGATTCAAATTGTGGTGAATCATCAATTCATTTAGATTCTCCTACAGATACGTGGTTATTCCAAACGGTCATACCTAAGGAATCTTGTCCTTGCTTAAGTGTTAGTCATAAATCATAATCGGTTTATTATCCTTAGTTATCATATCATATATCAAAATTTGTCTTGTGTTCATCTAGGATTTATCTATTTTAGTCTAATTACGAGGCATTCAAATCCTAAGATCAAGTCAACGTCCACTCTTGGGTCCGATCTCATCGGGTTGTTTAACATCCAAACAAGGGTTCAGTCTTTTTGGATAGTTTAATATCCAATCTAGGATTCAATCTCTCTGCACGCTTATCATCCAATAGAAATCTCTGATCCATAACATATTTCTTCATTACGTTCCTACGGAGAGCTTCTGATTCCAGCTTCTACTGTCATGAATTCGCATTTCGATCTACCTCTCTGTCTCCAACATTGCCTTTTGGGCATCAAAGTTCATCCTAGATCCAAATCGACCATGCCCCAGAGTAAGTTCAGCCTAGACCAATCACATATAGGTCGGTACCAACTTGTTTTGATCATGGGGTTTTGGTTGCAGTTTGCTCAGTTCTAACACCAAATGCTTCCACATTGGTATTTGGCCTTGGGTTCTTAATTCCAGCTGCTTCGGCTCTTCTTTGCTGTTCCTCCTAATGAAAAACCTATCTAACATCTTCTATTGTCGAACCATTATTCCATCTCGCATCTCTTTCATCATTCTCTTCATCTCCTCTCTGATCATGTAGATAGATTGATTAGAACTTGAAGACTCCTCATGGCTGTCCCATGCTCTGGTTTGCTCTCTCTAGTCATGGATTTGGTGTTAGGATTGCTTATCACTTTCAAACTTCAAATCTAAGCTTTAAGTTGCCAAATATAGCTCTTTCTTAATGAAATCACCAAAAATGTTTGCATTAAAAATGGCATAAACACTCCAGAAGCAATCGAATGCACCAAAAATGTATATATTTAATGAAATAAACATAAAAGTAATGGAAAAGACAATATTTTTATAGTTGTTCGACATTTAATCCGTTCAACGTCATCTTTAATCTTTATTATTGATTGATTCACTCTGGAGTAGAAAGATTATAACTAAATTCCAAACACAACTTAGTACATCTCGAATATGGGAGTGTTTAGAGTATTTAAGGTAGAAGATCATAGGAGAGAAATCAAGTGCCAAAATATCCTTCTCTAGTTGATCTAGGTCCTCTATTTATAAGGAAATTACTTAGCAAAACCATCAGCCCATGAAATATCAAGTCTAGGTCCAAGTCCAAGTATGTAGAAATGAGCATCTGAGCCTAGACATTGATAAAAAGCTCTCAACACCTACTGGTTTTGGTTGATGGTAAGAGGTTTTTTCTACTTGCTTTCTTATTCTATCTTCGTACTTGCACATTCTTTAAGTTCTGGATTTTCAACAATTGGTTTTTGATAAGAGGTTTCCAAAAAGAGGTCTTTTATGAGACATCTTTGATGGGAGGCTTTCAATGAGAGGTTTTCGACAAAAGGTCTTCGATGAGAGGTTTTGCTTGTTTAATATTTAGCCAAAAATTGTTGAGTTCCTTCATTTTGTCTTTCATGATAATTTTCAAGCTTATGTATCTATTCCTTCATCAATTTGTTATCCTATTCACTCACTTAAGTCCATTTGAATACTACGGAAAATTTGGTTATAGCATAACAAATCAATTCAGTTGGCATATTATCATCATACTAGTCTAATTGAATGATCAAAATGGCTTACGAACTTATAGCTTGACCTCCTTTGCCATTTTGTTTTCACTATATTGGGTCGAGGGTAAAGGAATGCACTTGCTTTTATACAACTCAAAAGCTGATATATTTCTTTTGGTCGAAATATAAGTTTTCGCATGTGAATGACCTTTAGTTTTTGATTTGCTAATAAGAAAACAAGAGAGGAAGTTTGTGGTAAAGCAATTTTCCTAAATTTTTTGTATGACTACATTTAGTGTGCCATATCCATCTTAATAATTTCATTCATCAACTCTTCAATTTTCCTCTCCATGCTAACACCTTTTTTATCACTCAATCCAATAAGTTGCAATATCGTCCAATGCATGAAATAAACGTAAGGGGATTTCTAGGTAAATTCCTAAAGAAGCTAACTCATGAAAACATAGTAAACTGTGCGTTCTTCTGATGACACGTTCACAGGAATTAATATTGTATCACTCTAGATGCATTACCTTGTCGACTTCAGAATGGATGAGCTTTAGTGCTACTATAGAATTTATTCCTTGCAAAGGAGAAAAATACATGTATGGCATACACATGACTCACTATTAATAAGTTTGTTTATATAGAAGCTTTTAATTCAAAAAAAGAGAGCTCCAACAAGGAATGTATATTCTCCCAAGCTTTCTCAAATACCTAGCAGATGAGTAGTGGCTAATATGCATAAAATTTCCATTCACACATGAACAAAGTGCTCTTTTCATGGATCTAACAAGGAATCATGGATATATTTCAATAACGATAAAAAGCCTACATAGTTGGTATGCAAGTCTTTTGAATTTCCACTGAACATATTAATAGTTTCTAAATATGTGTGTATGTGTGTGTATCAACATAGTCCAATCATGAAAAAAATGTTTCTTATCTCTTTGTCTACAATTATAACACTTTGATATGTAAATGAATTTTTTTTTCTCAATATGTCATTTGCAATGTAAATGAGCATAGGAAGGAAAACTTTCTCGATAGCATTCGTTAAAGCAAGTACTCTATCCGTTACAATCATAGTAGGCATTATATTTTGCAAGAACTCACAACAGACTTCATCCTCAACAAAGCCAACACATAATTTTCCTCAACTCGTAGACAAGGTAGTGAATGGCTATGCAAAACATAAGGTGTGTACATTTGACAACAACGATCTCTAATAATGACATTCTCCACCTATTAGTTTTGTAGGTACAGCACATTACAAGAACTAGGAAATATGTGAAAAAAATCTAAACTAATAGGATGAGCCCAAAAAATATGCTTGATTATGTTCGACCCATCCTCCTGATTACTATGTCATTCAAAATATTTAAACTATGCTAGCTTACTTAGAAAATATTAAATTTGCTGTTGTAGGAAATTTTGCCTATGAGAATGTAAGCATTGGAAGGTTAGGAAAGTTGGTCAGACATGGCTAAGGAAGGGCAAGTTAATCGTCATGGCAAAGGAGTAGAAAAGGAGGTAGACCACTGTATGTTTAATAGGTACCAAAAAGGAGATCCTATTCAGTACCTCAGGGTATCAAATAGAATATCCTATTCGGTACCTAGAGTACAGAACATAATCATCCATTCGGTAAGGAGGGGGTAAACCAAGTAATTCATCACATGAAGGCCCGATCGTGGCCTAGCATGGGAAGCCAAACCAACGAGATAGAGGCAGGAGCTTCCCTAGCTGAGAGTCCACATGCACTACACCGAACCGACCGACCTCGAGTCAAGCTCTCAACAGAACCAAACAAGCAATATTGAAATAAAATATGCACATATTTGAAAATTTGCAATCTTATATTTTATACATGGGAATATCTAATTTGGGTGAGTTATATATGGAAATTTCTTGCTGTAACACCCCAGATTTTTGGTAACATTATTTAGGATATTTAATTAGCTAAATTAAATAAAATAATGTATTGATCAGGGGATTGAGATTTGATTTTAAAAAAGGGTAGCCATGCCATTTAATAATGAATTAAAATAAGAGTTAAATTGAATTAGAGGTAGGGTAGAATAGAAAAGAGGCCATTCCTATATCCTCCAAACCTTGGCCATGTAAAATTTTACACACTCATTTCACTTCTACATTTTGAAAACTCAAGGCCGGCCACCATTGACAAGGAAAAAGAGAAGAAGAAGAAGAAGAAAAAAGGTTGAGCAAATCAAATCTACTCATATCTTGATCTTTTTAATAATAAAGACTAAGGGAATAATGTATACATCTCATTTTTTGTTGTGCTTTCGGTTTTAGGATGAATTCTGAATATTTGCAGTGATTTGCCAAGTTTTTGAATGATGAAATGAATATGTATACTTGTTGAATTATGATTTTCCTTATAGAATTTATGATATGTTCTGTGATAAAAACTCAAGTAAATGACATCCTTTTGCCTTGTGAATTTGTATGAAGATTAGAAATAATGTTTTGGAGATAAATTTCAATTTTTTGAATATTTGGAATTAATTTGGATTTTATATGAATTTTCTAGTAAGGAAAATGATAATTGGGTTATAAATTTTTGTATGTTATAAAACATATTAAAAGATATTTATTGGAATTTTTTTAGATTTTTCCTAAGAGTTTTGATATGTATATAAAATTATTTAAGGTATGAGACTTAAATGTTTTATACATTTTAAAATAAAGAAGCGGCTTCTTGTAAATAATTTGAATTTGTTAATTCTTGAAAACGGCAGCACGTTTGAAAATGTTATATGGCAACGAATCAGATTCAGACAAACAAGGCAGGTTAGATACAAAAGAAATAGTTTAAAAGTACAAATAAGTAGGTTTTCAACCATTTCGTCTCTTTCGACACAAGGTTCTACCTCCATACTATCGCCCCTGACACAATCAAAATTAATGCATATGGTATCAGGAAACTGGTACATAATGAATTGGATGTGGACGAAAGGTATAGGGTAGAAACTATAGGGTTCCGAAAGGGTTGAAGCTTTGTTTTGATTTAAAAAAAATACACCACCTTACTTTTGACTAAGATGCTTTAGACTTGGTTGAGTTTCGACTAGGTCAAATGGTTTAAAAGGAAATGATTTGGATTAGGTTGCATCTGTATTTCAAATAAATGCTTTCAACTAGGTCAAAACCCGTAGCTACTAGCTTTTTAACTTTCGTCCCAGTAGGTTTTGAAGGGTTTGTCTTTGTTTTAGAAAAATCTTCCCATCTCTCTAATGCTTTCGAAGGGATGGTTTTGACACCATCACTTCATTACTTAGAAATGGTTTTGAAGCAGTTGCTTTCGACTCAAACTTTTTGTGACTCTTTTTTTATAAGTGAAGTAAAACCCAAATCGGTTTTGAAAGAGATGATTTGAATAATTTCAAAAAGAAGTGCTTTTGACTTTAGTGAGGTTATGTCCTTTTGATCTACTTGAAGGCATAATCCAATGGTTTCGACAGAGACGTTTTCAAAAGGTTTTGAAGGAGTTAACTTTAGATGGTTTCAAAAGGTATCATGTTTTAAATTGAACCCAAATTCTTTTGAAAGGTTTAAGTCTAATGCTTTTCGATGGGGTGGTTCCCCATAGGTTTCGAAGAAGTCGAAAGGTGTTGCTTTCTGATGATTTCGAAAGGCTTCGAAAGGAAAATTTTCCATAGGTTTTGAAAGGCAATGTTTAAGGTTGTCAAAAGAAAGATGTTGAAGGTTTTTTCAGAGCTTTCGAAAGGGGTAATTTCAATGGTTTCGAAGGGGTTACCTTCAAGGGTTTCGAAAGGGCGTTTAATTTAAACAAAGGTTTTGAATATACTTAATAGGTAGTACATCCTAAGTATTTTCAAGTTAAAAGGGTTTTTAATTTGTTTTGGAAGGATAGTTAATCCTCATTAAAATTCATAAAAATTATTTTGAGCAAAGTATATTTATATCATGGCAAAAAGGCTTAGAGTAAAGCTGAAGATATATTCTCCTTGTACACATATGGTTTGAAGGACTAAATCATTTTGAAAAGT
The DNA here is from genome assembly GCA_030765085.1 of Allium cepa. Lineage (NCBI taxonomy): Eukaryota > Viridiplantae > Streptophyta > Magnoliopsida > Asparagales > Amaryllidaceae > Allium > Allium cepa. The sequence goes on from CM060944.1 coordinate 208,596,770, forward strand.
TTATCAAGGAAAATTTAAATAGTGGTCAACCTTAAGGAAAGATTTTGGACAGTTAGTCCATTTTCCAGGAAATCAGCCTAAATTTCGAATAGTTGGTCCATTTTGATTCGGACGGTTAGCTAAGTTTTATGGACAATTAGTCCATTTTAGCATAATGGACCTTGCTATTGTTTTTCGAACAAATAGTCCTTTTGTTAGTATAACGGACCTTACGATTATATTATGGGTAGATAGCTCACATTTTACCTATTTTACAGAAAGATTGTCTATTTGTTAGCATAGAGGATATTGCTATTTCAATATAATCGGTTTGATTAACCAGTTTAGTTGTAGGAAAGGAATTGAAAAATTAAAGATAGCTCACATATTACATGTTTTATGGACAGTTAGTCCATTTATTAGCATAAAAGATATTGCTATTTTGATATAATCAGCTTGATTAACCAATTTGGTTGCAGAAAAGGATTTGCAAAATAAATATGTTTTGAAGGTTATTAGTAAGGAGAAACCCGTTCTTCTAAGCGGCGTGGTCATACTTAATATCAGTAAAATTTGATGTACCAATGTTATTCACACCAGACTTTTTGTCCAACTCGAAGTTTTTGTTTCCCCATAAACTCTCGGGTACTAAAAATTAATTTGAGTAGGCTGAGGGTTGAGGTTTTAGTCTTTTGATGAATAAAGCATCCGAAGACGAGCAGGTGGTTGATGTATAGCTAATTAGGAGTACATATTGTTCGATCTATTTTTTCGCCAAGTATATTAAGTCAGACATGACAATATTTCTCTGATCAATCAATGTGACATCGTTATATCTCGCACGTGGCATATTTTTTTAATGGTATATTTAATCATTGCCTGGGAAACATTAAGGGATTATGTAACATGGATATGAATTATTGTTTTGAAATGTAGTCAGCAAAACATTTTTTTAATCTGTGATTTTATTCATATTCATATGCTTCTGATATTACGGATACCATTATCATTACCATATTTTGTCAGTGTAAGTTAATACTAGGGATGACTGCAGCATCTGTACGCTTAGCTTTTGGCCTCTAGATAAAGGATGTTATAACTTGGTATAAGAGCATAGGTTTATGAAATGTCTTAACTAAAAATTCTTTTATGAAACATAGTCCTAAAGAAATAGAGTAAAAATGGGGTATGGGATAACGCTATTGTAATGTACTTGTATATATTATATATAAGTAAATGCTTTATCTCTAGTCTCCTTTCCTTGTTAAGTTATCTTTATGTATCTTGTGAGGTTTGAATATAGATATGGAAGGAAGAAGAAGAAGAAGAGTTAATCAAGGAGGGGAAGGCACCAGAGGGAATACAAGGCCTAATGTGAGAAGAGGTCAAGGTTAGGCACAAGTAGAGAATGCGGGTGCTGGAGTCCCGCAGGTTGGAATGGAAGCTATGTATTAGTTCTTCATGAATATGGTGCACGCAGGTGTTGCTACTAGAGTAGTGGAAGGAGGAGTTCCAGGAGATGTAATTGTCAACGACTATGCTAGGTTGAGTGGGGACTACATTAAGCTTGGAGGGAAGCCATTTGGTGGAATGGAGGATGCCATTGAGATCAAAAACTGGTTGTTGCACTACGTAAGGATTATTGCAGATTTAGGGCTCAATGATGAGCAGAAGAGGAGGTTGGCATCTAGACAACTTCATGGAGCAGCTTTATTCTGGTGGAATAGTGTGATTGTGGCAGTGGATGAGGAGGCAACGACTTGGGAAGATTTCAAGGGAAGGTTCTAGGAGAGGTTTATTTCTGCAGTGGAGCAGTCTGCTCTGATCAGGAAGTTTGCTAAGTTAGAGTAGGGGAAGACGTCAGTTCTAGAGTATGTTAGGATCGAAGAGTTGTCTCGATATGGTTATGCTTCAAGGCATATAGTTATGAAGAGGAATGAGAAGTTTATCACGGGATTAAAGCCTGAGTTAGGCAGGGCTACATTACCTCATACTAGAGTTCCTTCTGGTTTTGTTTTGGAGATGGTCTTAAGGCATAAGGAATTGCTTGATTCTCTAGAGAAGAATAAGGCTAAAGAAGTCCCAGTTGGACATGATCAGAAGAGGAAGTTCTTTCTGAAGAAAGGTGCTCAGAAGGGTGGAGCATCTAAGAATAGGAAATATGAGATTGTCTATTTCAAGTGCAACAAGTAGGGGCATTTTGCCAATGAGTGTCATGCTGGGAAGGCAAAGGAAGTGGTTGGGAGGAAGAATGTCAAGTGCTCCAACTATGACCAGATAGGCCACTATAAGAGCTAGTGCTAGGAGCCCGCTAAGGATGGAAATGGCAAGGTGTATGCATTGGAGCCTGCTGCTTCTAAACCAACAGCTTAGGAAAAAGGAAAGGCAGTTTTGGTATGTACACTTCAGATTCATGGTATGTTCAGCATTCTATTTGATATTGGTGTGTCGCATTCTTTTATATCTAGATGACTGATATATAATCTTAACCTAGAACCCACATATTTAGTTACTTCCTCATGATTTGTGAATCTAATAGGAGGATATGCAACTCTAGGGTTGAGATGTGACTAGTTAGAGTTTAACTTGTTAGGTCATACTTTTGTTTGCAGTTTGAATGCGTTCGATTTTGTTGTGTTCGGGATAATTCTAGATATGGATTGGTCGAGTGAGTACGATGCTAGGATATTTTTCCAGGATAGGAAAATATCGCTTAGACACCCAAATTGCAGTGTCAGGATTTTTTATACCGTAGAAGGTTCTTGCAGTGAGATGTATGCCTTGTTCAGTGCTATGGAGCTGGAAGACGAGTTGAGTTGAGTTTTCATGATTAGAGAATTCACAAATGTGTTTGAGGGAGTTGAAGGTGCAGTTTTATATGGGCGAGTAGTTCGCCTTAGGGAGCAGTTATAGTATTTGCAATGAAGTTAGATGGATCGTTAAGGCATTGTATCAATTATCCTAAGTTGAATGAGATGACGATAAAGAATCAATATCCATTGTCTAGGATTGATGATTTGTTCAACCAGTTGAGTGGATCCAAGGTGTTTTGGCATTTAAATTTAGTGACAGGTTTCCAACAGCTCAGAATAGCATAGGAAAGTATACCTTTGATGGCATTTAGGACTAGGTATGGATTGTACGAATGGTAAGGTCATGTCGTTCGAACTAACTAATGTGCTAGCTTCCTTTGTGGATTTGATGAACCAAATTTTCCGAGCGCACTTGATAGGTTTGTATTGGTTTTCATAGATGATATCTTGATATAATCTAAGGATGAAAGAGAGCATGAAGTTCAACTTAGAGTGGTGCTTGATACGCTGAGGAAGCATCGGCTAAAAGAGAAGTTTTCAAAGTGTCACCTCTGGAAGAAAGAAGTGAAGTTTTTTGGTCATATAGTTTCAGAGGAAGGGTTTTCAGTAGATCTGACTAAGACTGAGGCAGTAAAGTGTTGAAAGGCCCCAAAACATTAATCAAGATAAAGAGTTTCCTTAGGTTAGCTGGTTATTATCGGAGGTTCATTAAGGATTTTTCGCGCATACCGGCACCGATGACCAAGTTAACAAAAAAGGATATGAAGTTTGTATGGATTAATAAGTGTGAGAAAGCATTCTTGAATTTGAAACACTTATTGACCCATGCACCTGTGTTGGACGTTCCAGAAGAGAATCAGGATTTGGTTGTTTATATCGATGCTTGTGGAATAGGATTAAGAGTTATGTTGATTCAGAGAGGTAAAGTGATTGCTTGCACTTCAAGGTAGCTTAGACCACATGAGGTCATGTATCCAACACATGATTTAGAATTGGCTGCAGTTATTTTTGCTTTGAAGGTGTGGAGACATTACATTTTTGGAGAAAGGTTTGAGTTATATACAGATCATAAGTCGCTGAAGTATTTGTTCTTTCAAAAGGAGTGGAACATGAGACATCAAAGGTGGTTGGAGTTTATCGCTGCTTATGATTTTGGGATTGAATACACACCAGGGAAAGGCAATAAGGTTGCAAATGCAGATATCAAGAAACATCGAAATGCAGTTTGATTGTTGAGTGGAAGGGTTTGGAAGCATTAGCAGATTGTAGAGTGCAGTGGAGATCCAGGGCTGGGTCTAGTGGAGATACAATTGTATTATCTTGTTTAGAAGTTCGACCAGTGTTGATCGAAAAGATTGCTTCTAACAGATAGAGGATCTAATGTTAGCCGAACGGATCAGGAAGCTAAGAGAAAGAACTGAGAGCGATGACTTGAGTGATTTCGGTCTTGACCAGAATGGGTGGTTGACAAAAAAGGAAGATCATATGTTTCGAGTGTAGGAAACATAAGGAAAGAAGCCTTGGAGGAATGCCATCATTCGAAGTTCACTATTCATTCAGGAGGTACTAAGATGTATCAGGACATGAGGAGGAGTTTCTTCTGGGAAGGTATGAAGTGGGATATTGTTTTGTGTGTGAAGCAGTGCATGGTTTGCCAATAGGTAAAAGCCGAACAACAAAAGCCAAGTGGGTTGCTTCAGCCATTGGATATTCTGGTATGGAAGTGGGATTATATATCCATGGATTTTATTGATGGGTTGCCAAGGTCGAACAGGGGAAATGATAGTATATGGGTCATAATGGACAGGTTGACCAAGAGTTCCCATTTCATTCCAGTTAAGTCAACCAAAACGGCACCTGTTTTAGCAAAGTTGTTTATGAGGAATGTGGTTAGACTGCATGGAATTCCTAGTAGCATAGTTAGTGATCGAGATCCTTTGTTAACTAGTGAGTTCTGGAAGAGTCTACAAGAAGTTTTGGGAACCAAGCTCAAGATGAATACCGCTTACCATCCGCAGATAGATGGGCAAACGAAAAGTGGTAAAAAAATCTTAGAGGACTTGTTAAGAACTTGTGTTCTAGATTTCAGGGGATCGTGGGAAGACCATCTGTATTTAATTGAGATTTCGTATAGCAATAGTAATCAGGCTAGTATTGGGATGGCACCGTTTGAAGCTTTATATGGAAGGCCATGCAAATCCCCCGTTTTTTGGACAAAGACCGAGGATAAGTTGGTTCTTGTTCCAGATGTAGTCAAAGAAGCCGCAAAAAAGATCGAGGTCATTCGATCTACAATGTAGGAGGCCCGGTCTAGGTAGAAAAGTTATGTAAATAAGAGATAGAAAGACATAGAGTTCTCAATTGGAGACTAAGTTTTCATCAAAGTGATACCGATGAAGGGGGCGACTAGGTTTGGAAAATCGGGGAAGTTATCACCGAGATTCGTTGGACCTTTTCCTATTGTTGAGAGGATGAGGAAACTCATATATAGGGTTGAGTTACCGAGTAGTTTGGTAGGTGTCCACGATGTTTATCATGTTTCTCATCTCAGAAAGTGTGTTAGAGATCCGAAGACTACTATTGCATCGACTACGGTAGATGATTTAACAGTAGAACCGGACTTAGCCAAAGTAAGGAAGCCAGTTCACATTGTTGTGAGAGAAGAGAAGAGGCTTAGAACAAAGATGGTCAGATTAGTGAAAGCCCAGTAAAGTGATGATGACGGGGACTGTACTTGAGAGGTTGAGAGTAGGATTAGAGATACTTATCCTAACTTGTTTGATGGTATGTTTTACCTTGTTTGATTTGTTGCGTACCTTACGTAATTTCAAGGGTGAAATTCTTTAAGGAGGGGAGTCAGTAACAATCCAGATTTTTGGTCACATTATTTAGGATATTTAGTTAGCTAAATAAAATAATGTATTGATTAAGGGATGAGATTTGAATTTAATAAAGGTGCAGCCGTGCTATTTAACAATGAATTAAAATAAGAGTTAAATTGAATTAGAGGAGGGGTAGAATAGGAAAGAGGCCATTCCTATATCCTCCAAACCTTGGCCGTGTAAAATTTTACATGTTCATTTCACTTCTATATTTTGAAAACTCAAGGCCAACCACCATAAATAAGGAAAAGGAGAAAAAGAAGAAGAAAAGTTAGGAAGAATGTGAGAATGTCAAATCTATTCATATCTCAATCTCTTTAATCACAAAGGCTAAGGTGAATAATGTTTACATCTCATTTTTTATTATGCTTTTGGTTTTAAGATGAATTCTGAATATTTTGCAATGATTTTCCATGTATTTGAATGATGGGATGTATATACATACATACATACATACATACATACATACATACATATATATATATATATATATATATTTGTTGATGAATTATGATTGTCCATATAGAATTTTTGATATGTTTTGAGGTCAAAAAACCTATTAAATAACATCTTTTTGCCTTGCGAATTTTTATGAAGATCAAAAATTATATTTTGGAGCTGGGTTTCAATTTTTAGAATTATTGGAATTAATGTGGATTTTATATGAATTTTCTAGTAAAGAAAATGGTAATTTGGGTTATAAATTATTTACCGGTAAATAATTTATGGTTTGGGCCTGAAATTTTTATATGTTATAAAACATATTATAAGAGATTTACTAGAATTTTTCCAGGTTTTTCCTAAGAGTTTTGATAGGTATATAAAATTATTTAATCTATGGGACTTAAATGTTTTACACATTTTAAACGGAGAAGCGGCGTTTTGTAAATAACTTGAATTTGTTAATTCTGGAAAATGGCAGAACTTTTGAAAAAGTAAAATGGCGACCAATCAGATTTAGACAAACAAAGCAGGTTAAGTGCAAAAAACTAATTTAAAAGTACAAATAAATAGGCTTTTCGCCGTCTCATCTGTTTCGGCACCAGGTCCCGCCTCCATACTATCGCCTCCGTCATAGTCGAAAACTAATGCATATGTTATCAGGCAACTGGTATATAATGAATTGGACGTGGACGAAAAGGATCGAAACTATAGGGTTTCAAAAGGGTTGAAGCTTTGTTTTGATTTTAAAGAAAAATACGATTCTTGCTTTCGACTAAGATGCTTTCGACTTGGTTAGGTTTCGACTAGGCCAAATGGTTTAAATAAAATGGTTTCGATTGGGTTGCATCTTTGTTTTAAATGAATGCTTTCGACTAGGTTGAAAACCTATCTATCTCCTTTTTACCTTTTGTCCCACTAGGTTTTTTAGGGGTTGCTTTTGTTTTAAAAAAATCTGCCCATCTCTCCAATGCTTTCGAAGTGTTGGTTTCGACACCATCACTTCATTACTTAGCAAATGGTTTCGAAGCAGTTGCTTTTAACTGAAATGTTTTCAGGCCCCTTTTTTTATAGATGAAGTAAAAGCCAAATTGGCTTCAAAAGTGATGATTTGAATGATTTCAAAAGGAAGCCCTTTCGAATTTAGTGGGGTTATGTCCTTTTTCTCTACTTGAAGGCATAATCCAGTGGTTTCGACCGATATGTTTTCGAAGGGTTTCGAAGGAGTTAACTTTGAATGGTTTTGAAAGTTATCCACATGTTTTAAATTGAACCCATATGCTTTTTAAAGGTTTAATTTTAATGCTTTCGAAAGGTTTTAAAAGAGGTTTCGATGGGGCGGTTCCCCAGAGGTTTTGAAGAAGTCGAAAGGTATTATTTTCTGATGGTTTCGGAAGGAAAATATTTCTAAGGGCTTCAAAAGGCGATGTTTAAAGTTTTTTAAAAGAAAGATGTCAAAGGTTTTTTTAGAGCTTTCGAAATGGTAACTTTCAATGCTTTCGAAAGGGATACCCTCAAGGGTTTTGAATGGGCGTTTAAAGGTTTTAAACAAGGGTTTCAAAATTATTGAATAGGTAGTATAGCCTATGTATTTTCAAGTTAAAAGGGGTTTTAACTTGGAGGGATTATTAATCCTCATTAAAAATTCATCAACATTATTTTTAGTAAAGTATATATATCCTGGCAAAATGGCTTAGAGTAAAGCTAAAGTTATATTTTCCTTGTATATTTATGATTTGAAGGACTAAATCATTTTGAAAAGGTTATCAAGGAAAATTTTAAAGGTAGTCAACTCTAGGAAAAGATTTTGGACAGTTAGTCCATTTTGCAGGCAGTCAACCTAAATTTCGGATAGTTAGTCTAATTTGATTCACACAGTTAGTCCAGTTAGCGGCAGTTAGCCTTATTTTATGGACAATTAGTCCATTTTAGCATAACAGACCTTGCTATTTTTTTCGGATAGATAGTCCTTTTGTTAGCATAACGGACCTTGCTATTATGTTGTGGGCAGATAGCTCACATCCTATCTATTTTATGGACAGATAGTCCATTTATTAGCATAAAGGATATTGTTGTTTTGATGTAATCAGTTTGATTAACAAGTTTGGTTGCAGGAAAGGATTTGTAAAATAAACGATAGCTCACATATTACCTGTTTTATGGATGGATAGTCCATTTATTAGCATAAAGGATATTTCTATTTTATAGAATCAGTTTGATTAACCAATTTGGTTGCAGCAAAAGATTTGGAAAATAAATATGTTTTCAAAAGGATCTTAGTGAGGGGAAGCCCGTTTCGCTAAGGGACGTGTTCTCACTTAATATCAGTAAAACGAGAAGTAACAGAATTATTCACATCAGGCTTTATGTCTGACTCGAAGTTTTTGTTTCCCCTTTAACTCTCAAGTACTCAAAATTGATTTGAGTAGCCTGAGGGTTAAAGTTTTATTATTTTGGCGAATAAGCTTTCAAAGACAAGCAGGTGGTTGACGGATAGCTAATTTGGAGTATAGATGGTTTTGTCTATTTTTTTGTTATGTACATTAAATCAAATACGATAATATTTCTGTGATCAACCAAGCGGACATCGTCATGTTTCGCTCTTGGTGTGTTTTTATAATGATATATTTAATCATTGCCTGGGAAACATTAAGGGATTGTGTAACATGGATATGAATTATTGTTTTGAAATGTAATTAGAAAAATGTTATTTTTTTTTAAACCTGTGATTTTATTCATATTCATGTGCTTCTGATATTATAGATACCATTATCATTACCATATTTTTTCTCCAGAAGTTAATACTATGGATAACTACAGCATCTGTAGCACTTAGCTTTTGGCCTCTAGATATGGGATGTTACACCTGCATTTTTGGATTGACCACTCCGCCTCTTCATCCTTATAAATATCTAAGCATTTGGTATTCATGGGAACAATTTCTGAAAGCTTAAAAACTTTATGCAATAGAAAAAACCGACCAAAGCTTCAGATCTCTATTTTCAGTGATAATTCATTGTATTTATTCTCAAAGCTTTTGTAAAAACTAAATAATAAGAAAGCAAAATTTTGAATAGTGGATGTAGGCCTATTTCGGCTAAACCACTATAAATCTATGCATCTTTTACTTTCTTCGCATCTATTTACTGTTGAATCTTCTATTGATAATTGGATTGAAATTTTTTCCATTTTTGTGCTACCCTACGCAGGTAATGCTCTACAGTTTTAGCGGAATTAACAACTGATAAAAGGCGAGCTCATCACCACAAATGATCCCAAAGTGGGGAACGAGGCCGAAATCATAGGTCATCATAGAAGTTATGAAAGAATCATCTAGCCTTGATGGGAGAGGTCGACCCAACTCCTCTCATTCCTCAAACCATAAGATAGCATATTGCGATTTATAAGGGAGCGTGTTCATCTCGAGCAAATAGAGTGTGGAATCGGTGCAAGGGGTGGCAGCTTGTTTTCTTAGGAGATAGAGACCGCCCAATATCCAAGGAGCTTTTGGATGCCTACTATGGATCCTTATCTAGGCTTAACTGATCTCATAGTACATCTACAGTGATATACACAACATATGCTAATGAGAGGAGCAATAGAGGAAGTTTTGTGCAAGTGCTTTCAGCTCTTCCTCTCGAATTTGGTGACTATGTGGTTCTGTCGTCTTCCCTCCGGCTCGATCCTCTCATGGGAAATGTTAAACGAAAATTTTATTAGCTAATTTTGGGTCTATAGAGGGCAAGCCATAGACCCATACCTTTTATCAGACGTAAAACAACGTTAGGATAAGATTATGCGGAAATATTTGACTTGTTTCAACGCGGTAGACGCCAACTTCTAGAATGCTGATGAATAATTAACCTTATGGCATTATGCGATGGTGTTCACCGTGACATGAAGATGGCTTAGAGATTGACTAAGGAGAAGCCAGCTATGAAGATGGCTTGGAGATTGACTACGGAGAAGCCAGCTACTCTTCAGGATTTCTTCTATGAAGTGGCAAAGTACATGCGATTAGAGGAAGCTGCAGCGGGATAGGAGACTTGGACCACCGTCAAACCATTGGAAGCTTCTAACAATGTAATTGCCATGGTTAAAAATGATAAAGTTGGTGGTGCAGAGAAAAATAAGAACAATAACCCTGGCAACTCTAGAGGAGGAAAGTAGAATGAAGGAGGTTCAAGCCTGGGACGAGGTTTTAGACTTATACAGACTTGAATGATATTATAGAAAACTTATGTTTCATCATGTAGGCGGAACCCAAATTCAACAAGCCTACACCAAAGAAGGAAACGCAAGAGGAAATGAGCATGGAGAAATACTACATGTTCCACAAGTCCCATGGGCGTAACACTAATGAATGTCGTCATTTACGAGATATGTAACGACCCTAATATTGACTAACATTATTAATAATATATAGTTGGATAAATTAAATAAAATAATGTAGATAGTTAAGAGATTTAGATTTCTCAATTAAGAAGTAGCCATGCCTAAATGAGTGTATTAGCAAAAGAGAATTAAAAATAAGTAAGTAGGAGGAATGTGGTAACGGTAAAATGGGAATAGCCTTTGTTCCTACACCGGTACCCCAAACCTTTCCATTCTTCATTCCACATTCTTTTTTAACTATTACAAGCAAAATTAAAACCCTAAAGAGCTCGGTAAGCCACCATTAAGAGGATTCAAGGAGAAGAAAAGCTAGAATTCAAGTAGAAAGCTTAAGCAAATCAATCTAAAGGCAAATTTCAACATTCTTAACGCAAAGCTAAGGTGAATGATTAATTTACATCTCACTTTTGATAATTATTTTGGTTTCAAGTTAGAGTCGAACAATGTTTGCAAATAATATGTCATGTTATGTTTGTTAAAATGCGTGTGTGTATATATATATATGCTTGTTGATGACTTATATGGTTTAATATAGATTTCATGATATGTTTGGATTAGAAAACCTATCAAATGACATTGAAATGAGTCGCCTTTATGACATATGGTCAAAAACTTTATTTTAGTTTCAAGTTTCATAATTTTTCAAGTGAATATGGATTTATTTTGAATTTTATATAAGACAAAATACTTAATGTTGTGTTTAAATTGTTTAAGCCAACTAAATAATATTTTTGGGTCTGAAATTTATATATGTAGGAAACATATTCAAAGAAAATTATTGCGATTTTTGGAGATTTTTCCTAAGTGTTTTACTACGGTTATTAAATTATTTAAGTTAGAAAACTTAAATGTTTTAAAGGTTTTATTAAGAAGTATGGCTTATTTGCTAAAATGTTTTAATTGTTAAATGCTAAATTTGGTAACCTTTTTGAAAAGTATTTTGGTAAAGAATTAGCAACCAATCATATTTTGGAAAATGATATAAGTTAGGTGAAAAAAATTGCTTTAAAAGGCACAGAATCAGTTTTGTTTCGAATTACAACTTCGCTACTTCTATTTCTTGCTACCACCGCTATACCTAGTAAACCTGTAACGACCCGCTATTTTGGAATATTCGCACCCGCACATGTCGGACTTGAATAATTCAAAATACCGAATTGTTAATTTTAAATTTGGCAAAACTCAGATATACGGTAAATAAATAATCACAGAATCACAGACACAGAGTAATAATATGCAGCGGAAGTAAAAGAAATAGTAGTTCATGAAGCTACTATATAAATATATAAGATACATCAGAGTTTACAACAGAAGAGAAATACGATACATCAAGCACAAATCAAAATACATCACTGGAATCATCGAATAGTGGAAGCAGAATAGATGGCTGGATCTTCAAGCAAAGCTCCAACTCCAAAGGTGAGCCTTGAATACAGGTACACTCAGTCTAACCCGAGCGTAAAGCAAAACACAAAACACTCGAGTCAGGTTAATATTCTCATATCGATAAATCCAACTCAAGTGAAATAGCAATCGAAATACAAGTAACTCAAAGGATGTTGGAATCACCATCCTCTAAGGATCCGTTAAACTATCTACTATGTAGTAATATACGCTAAGTAGATAATGTCTATCAGTAATCTACAATATCAAAATAGTGTTAAGGCGTTACCATTATCCCCCTTCACATGTTTTTATACAAGCATCATAGTCTATACAGCACTGTAAACTCCACCGTAAACTGGTGGGATATCAGGGAGTACTCCATAGGTATAACACAAAACAAATTCGTAGTGGTCGCGTATATCGGGATACAAGTATGACAAGGCACATGAGGCAATACCCAAGGTAGTGAAACTACCGTTCGCCTGATCCGGACTGGTGAGAACGCATCGCCGCAGCGATCGCAACACCGCGAAACAACACTCCTGAAAAGTACGAGGGTGCACCAATCAATCACAAGTAACGAGTAGTAGTTACGAAGAAGTGTGTCCGCTCGAGATAGCTAACCCCATTTGGCCCGGCACGGCTCCTGATTTTAGTCATTTCCAATTTGACACAAGTGTCAAGGCTATCCATTATCGTTCTCTTTCTTCAATCATCACGTACATCATTCCAACCACTTCATTCTGGATCATCACTCCGCGTATAGTTATTAAAGTGGTTTTCGGTTTAGACAAAGAGTATGTCCATAACCGATTCCGGTTTCTTTAATAACTTTCGTAATTATTACACCGATTGATCATTTATATATTTCAAAACCAAAACAAATTCAATTTCAATTTCAATTCGTGAATCAACAATTCATTTGTCTTTCAAAATCAATTTCCATAACTTACATTTCAAAATTCCAAATTACCATTTCAAAATCGTACAATTCAATTTCAACTTTTATTTAAAACAATTCAATTATTGATTCAAGTTCGTATATAATTTCATTCCGAAATCCTTTAAATTAATTTAATTCAACATTCAAATCAATCTAAACTCATTTATCGATTCCATTCAATATTCGTTAAGTTACTTTATCATTCAAAACAATTACTATTAATTTCCAATTCGTTAAATCAATTTCTTAAGTTCAACTTCATTATATCAACTTACAAATTAAGTTCAATTAGATTCGCCAAATCAATTCTTTAAATTACAAGTCTTACGTTAATTTCGATAAATCATATTCATTTCAATAAATCACATTTTATTTCTTGTTAAAGAAATTCAAATTTCACTCATTTGTTGACTTCGTTACAAATTTCAAACTTAATTAATAAAGAACTAAATTTCACATGCTCGAGAAGTTTCAATTTCACTTATTAACCTACTTAAATAAATTTCCCAAAACTTTAATAAATAAAGAAACTCGGTTTCATTTATTAACGAAGTTCCAATTCACTTATTCGAAAGTTCAATTTGTTTTATCAAAGCATCTAATTTTTATTCAATTATCAAATAATGAAATCTTATTCAATTATTAAATAATTTCGATCTTAATTATTAATAATGTCAAAACTTAATAATTACAATCTTTATTATCAATTCAAACTTAATTATCAAACCATTTCAAAATTAATCGTAAATTCAACTTAATAATTTCGAGCTTAATTATAATTTCAAACTTAATTATAATTTCAAATTTATTCATTAAATGACTTCAAACTTAAAATTTCAAAACTCAATTATTACCAATTTCAAATTATTTATTAATAATTCCAAATTTAATTATTAGATAATCAAATTTCAAACAACGTTCTATCATCAATTACCACGTTATATCTGTTTCAGATTTCGATCTTTACATTTTCCTTTCAAATAATTCAAATTCCAACTTCATTTCAAAACTTATTCTTTGGTCGAAAATCATTATTTTATTTTAAATCAAATTTTTGACCAATCGGATTTTTTTTAATTCTCTATCCTAAGTCAAGTTCATTTGGGTATTTATCATTTCAACCCGATTCCAATTTCAGTTCAAAATCAAGCATAACAAAGGGAACTTGTAGTGTGATAACTGGGATGGTGTCAAAGTAAATAAACAAGCAATAACACAATCAATAACAATCCAATAATTAATTCAAATAATCCCGAAATAATCGTATTAATTCACATTGTTATTTGTGCGAATTAATATAATTATTTCTAGAATCTACACTATCATTTCGTGTAGATTAAAGATTATTACACTATTATTTATGCGGTTCTACACTTGACATCAATCACTCAATTTCATATTATATCAACCTATACAATCATACATTCAATGCTTCAAGGTGTAATTAACCAATTCTACGTGTCAAAATTTTTATCTAACATTTAAAAGGTCGTATTACACAAATTTAACTAAGAAAATTCAACACCTATGTCGATTCAAAATTTTAACTATCCTACGTCAAATTCAAATTTCATAATATTTATCACTTATACCTTGCAATTTAACATCCAATATAACAATCAACCAACCAATCAATTATCAACCAAACTGTATTATCATCACATAAATAATTAACAGATAATGGTGTCAGATGTCATAGGTGAACAGACACAGGTAATAGCATATATAACAGTGTAAATAACTACAGCAGCATATTTCAATTGTCGTTTCAATTGAAATCAAATTTAATAAATAAAAGAACATTAATCGTGAGTGATTGCTCACCTTTCGGAGCTAGAGATGAACATGAAGATGACACGAATACGCACACTGATACGGGCGCTGAATTTGAATTACAAATCCAAGCAAAACAAAATCGGCACGAATTCAACGATCAAGGCTGATTGGAACGAATTCGACGGACAAGCTGATAAATAGAGATCGACAAGAACAAATCAGAATTAGATTTTGATATAGACTGAAAATGGATATAATGTTATTATATTATATATACTTAAATCCATACTCAAATTAAAAATACATATTTAAATAACCAACCTATATAAATATTTTAATTAAAAAAAATCAAAACACAAAATCTGAATCTATATATATTAAAGTAACCATATATGTATGCAGCTTGAAACCAATAAAAAAATGCTATCCATATAACTTCCATATAATATATGCAGACAAATCCTATATGAACCATAAATGTATATACCTAGAAGTATGCAGACCGGGTGGTTATATCATGGTTATATCAATGTACCAATATTTATATATCGCTAAACTTAAAATTTTGTATACAGATTCAAAATGAAATGTATATAGGCGCAGGCTACCACTTGAAACTGATGTACTATATCTATCAGATATAAAGGTCATACTCTAAATTTCTCAAACATATATAGAATGTGTGTATATATATAATTACTCCGAAGTCAATATTACAGCAACCTAAATCTGATATGCATAGCTGAATCAAACTAAATATATGACAGACAACTTTTTTTTCTTCAAACTAATGAAAACAAGATGGCCGTGGTGATTATATGCGCGCGTATCGTAGTAAGCTGGGCCGTGCTATGCATGTATGAGTGACCAAAGAATCAACACTGAAGATATAACGGTATAATCTATATATAACCCTTCTTTAAGATACAATGTTTCTTTCATGCTATTGGTTCCATAACCAAATACATAAACATCAAATGCATTCATCCTCAACCCATATTACAAACCTATATATACATATGCAGACCACTGTACTTTATTTATTTTCTAAAATCAAAGTTTACAAAATTAAATTTTTGCTCAACTATTCGCTTATATATTTATATAAACATACATTAAAAACCAATATATATACCCAACTTATGTAAGCTAATATAGATCAACCTAAAACCGAACATAAACTTAACAAAAGCATGGACAAGAGACTGACTTAAACAAATTTAAAATCGAACATAACAGACTGACTTACGTATAATACTGTTTACAAAAGCATTTACAAAGTTGCAGATCTTATATATAAATAAGTATGTAGGCAAGCTATAACATATATATCATAATAATAGGATAGAATAAATTATAAAACATACATACCATTTATAAAAACGAGGAGGCAGGGGCAAGATAGGCGGACGCGGCTACAAGGGAGGCATGCGGCTCGGCCAATCAGAAAAAAAGGAAGGCGGCAAAGGTGGTCGATCTGTCCGCTCGAGAAGAGGGGATGCTGGCGCGGGTTTGCTCGGCCAGAGAGTGGCTGATGGGAAGATGTCGGCGTTGGGCTGTGCGGTGCTTTGGAGGCGGTTGACATGGGTTTCGCTTGGTGGAGTTCGTGGCTGCGGTGATGGAGTCGGCCAGTGATTGTTGTCGTTGCGCACACGTGCGCGCGGAGGAGGACATGGGGCGGTGGACGAGGTGAATGAGGGGCGGAGGTCGCTGCAAAGGGGGAGCAAGGTGGGCTAGCTTCAGCTGCCACAAGATGTGGCTTAGGCTCTAATTCGGCGGAGGGGACAAGGTCGGGTCAGGCGGAGGACATGGGTGCTGTCGGCGATGACGTGGAGGGAAAACAATTGTGGTGGGTGTTTGCGCGGAGGGTGGTGGGAAAGAAGCTTGGCAGCGTCAAGGGTGATCGGATGCGGTGGATGTTGAGTGATAATGTTTCATGTGAGCTTCAGGATGTTAAGTAATAATGTTGCATGTAAAGTTGGAAGATGCACACTACGGGCAATGCATGCAACGTGAGCTGAAAGTCCTTTTTTTTCTTTTTTCTCAAGTCCGGTCATGAAGAAGGTGAGTACGCAGTATTCCAAAAGAAAATGAACATGCAGCTTATTAATATGTATATTTTCAATGAAACAAAGTAAGGAACAACAAACTAATTGGAACAGGGTAGATGCTATGGCAGAGAAGAGTAATAGTCCATAAGGTAATGAATTCGAACATAGAGAAGAGTAATGGTCACGTATTGTTTTTATGGAATCATTAATTCTGATGACTATTGATTTGCACTGTGGCAACGGATGTACATAGGAAGCTAAAGGTTTTTTTTTCTTTTTAAAAAAAGTTACCGATACGGATAAAGGTTTGACGGAATTTTGTCACGCATCGGTCATCGTAACACAGAAATAAACATACGGTAGCGATCAGCACGACGAGACGATCAAAACGGTGTACAGATATCAGTGGTATGATTGGATTATAAAAATTCGAATTTTTATACTAGCGGAAAATACGTAAAAATCGTAGAAAATTAAGATCGACGGAGCAAAAGATGTCCGAATTTGGAAAAACGACAAACTGACAACTTGCTCAAAAGATGATTTAGAATTTTTCTATTTAAAAATATTTAGGTTTCGAAAATATTTTATTTTCATCGCTTTTTAACTGATTAAAATGAAGTAAATTTACGCGCGAAATAAACTTTCATATTTTCGGACTAAAATTTACCAGTTGCTATAATTAATTGGACGCATTCTAAATATCAAATTTATATTTCAAAAATTTATCGTTTACAACTCCACAAAATTTCAATCAATAATGTTAATAAAACCGGTTAAATTTACGGGTCGTTACACTCTCCCCCACTCAAAACTTTTCGTCCCCGAAAAGGAGGGAAGTAGGAGAATAGAAACAACCAAAAGAAAATAGACCTGAATAACATTATAACCAATTAATTTAAACCATGTAAATTTCAATTTAAATAAATTTATATTCACAAATTTTTTCTTAAATTCAGGATTTTCAGTAAATTGATTTGATTTCTCATTTATTAATGTTAGGTACAAAAGGTTCCTTTCAAATGAAATTCAATTTAAATTCAAATTAATTCAAGATACTACCCTAAGTTGATTTAATTCAATTTATTAACTTTCAAACAAAATTTTTATTCTATTAATCATACCTATCATGTAACTTATTATTCAATTTATCTATATAAACATTTTATAATTAAAATTTAAGTGAATAACATTTATTATATGCACTCACATTTTATTTATAATGACATTTTATATTTTATATTATCCAATTATCTTAAATTAACCATTTCAAAGATCATAAATTTGAATAGTCCTTTATTATAATCGTATTTTATTCGAAAAATTTAATTCTTCTTTATTCCAAATTATTATTAAATTTATTCTACTTAATATATCTTATCACCTATATTAAATATATCTACATTCATTATAACTACTCAAATTTATATAAAAAAAATTCTTTGATATCATTTTCTACTGTATAATATTCAATTACATAGTTAATTTTTGATAATTTAGGTAAGTTATATATAATGCAATTGAGTATTATCCAAATAAAAAAATTTACAATTCGCTTATCTCAAGTTAAGTATTTAGTCAAAATTTGGCTTTATTGGAAATCATCCTTAAATCAAAAATATAAGAATTAATTTTCGATTAACTTCAAACCATTTTATAGATAAATATATATATATATATATATATATATATATATATATATATATATATATATATATATATATATATATATATATATTCTTATTATATCAAATCAAACTTAAAATCTTCAATATATATAATAAATCAAGTCATGTTCAAAAATTCAAATTAGTTTATTTTTCAAAACAAACCATAGCAAAGCTACAGAATAGTCTCTCCACTTCGAAACCCGAAAATGGACGTCGATGACGCGGCCGCCATCACCGAAATTTATTTTCCAGCGACAAAATAGGAGAGCACTGATTTAAACATTTAAATTTCTTCAATGATTTCTATTCGAAAATAATATAAATAATATAACTTTTAAAACCTTAAACACAAGATTTGAAATCTATCGGAATTAAATTCCTAGATCCTTGTTTTAAATTCATTTAAATTCCAAATCAAATTATATCCAAGTTTTATAAATTCATTTATTTATATTATGCAATAGTCAATGGTTTATAATACAATAAATGAAAATTTAATATTATCATTTCGGACAACAGATTCATTAACAGTTTAATTTCAGAAAAATTTATACTTATACATAATATAATCATTCAAAATTATTTTATTTACCACATTTGAAAACAATATTGTGTCAGTTTGCTCTGTTAAAGTGTTTTGGAAATCCTATCGATAGCGTTGATCAGACGAATCGATCGGAAACCCAAATCAACGTCAACAACTCAAACAACACAATATATATATATATATACATAAACATTTAAATATTAATTTATAAATACACTTCCTCTCTCGACTATACAAGAATAGATTTCAAAACAAGTGCAGAGATTTAAATTTGATGGACTCAAATCAAAGAGAATTTTGATTCGAATACAAGTTTGAAAGAAAAGATAAAATGATTCAATTAGTAGAATCGGGAGATGGATAAGCTTATTTAATTCACGGGAAACCTTAACCGGGTCGACCGTAACCTAAAGAATAAGATCAATGCAGAATTCCGATGTAAATCAACATTCGATCTCAAAAGATAGAATTCAGGCATAACAGGAAATAGATAGCATCGTAAACCGTGGATACAGAAATCTCCGGTAAATCAATGTCAATTGTAAAGGAGTTTCACCCCTTTATGAATCATTTGAAGTTTGGCGAGGCTGTCGATTAAATATAAGGGTCATTCGAAGTAGAGTTATGTGATGCTCCAGAATCTAGACGAATGCGAATAGTGAGGGACAAAAATGAATTTCGAAACCGTGTGAACGTTCCAAAATTCAAAGGAATTGAGTCAAAAGGAAGAGATTGAAACTCGAGTGGAAGTGATTCTGTAAATACATTTACCCTATATGCTAAGTTTTGCCTAGAGCTACCAAAAGCTTTGATACCAACTGTAACGACCCGCTATTTTGGACTATTCGCACCCGCACATGTCGGACTTGAATAATTCAAAATACCGAATTGTTAATTTTAAATTTGGCAAAACTCAGATATACGGTAAATAAATAATCACAGAATCACAGACACAGAGTAATAATATGCAGCGGAAGTAAAAGAAATAGTAGTTCATGAAGCTACTATATAAATATATAAGATACATCAGAGTTTGCAACAGAAGAGAAATACGATACATCAAGTACAAATCAAAATACATCACTGGAATCATCGAATAGTGAAAGCAGAACAGATGGCTGGATCTTCAAGCAAAGGTCCAACTCCAAAGGTGAGCCTTGAATACTGGTACACTCAGTCTGACCCGAGCGTAAAGCAAAACACAAAACACTCGAGTCAGGATTAATATTCTCATATCGATAAATCCAACTCAAGTGAAATAGCAATCGAAATACAAGTAACTCAAAGGATGTTGGAATCACCATCCTCAAAGGATCCGTTAAACTATTTACTATGTAGTAATCTACGCTAAGTAGATAATGTCTATCAGTAATCTACAATATCAAAATAGTGTTAAGGCGTTACCATTATCCCCCTTCACACGTTTTTATACAAGCATCATAGTCTATACAGCACTGTAAACTCCACCGTAAACTGGTGGGATATCAGGGAGTACTCCATAGGTATAACACAAAACAAATTCGTAGTGGTCGCGTATATCGGGATACAAGTATGACAAGGCACGTGAAGCAATACCCAAGGTAGTGAAACTACCATTCGCCTGATCTGGACTGGTGAGAACGCATCACCGCAGCGATCGCAACACCGCGAAACAACACTCCTGAAAAGTACGAGGGTGCACCAATCAATCACAAGTAAAGAGTAGTAGTTACGAAGAAGTGTGTCCGCTCGAGGTAGCTAACCCCATTTGGCCCGGCACGACTCCTGATTTTAGTCATTTCCAATTTGACACAAGTGTCAAGACTATCCATTATCGTTCTCTTTCTTCAATCATCACGTACATCATTCCAACCACTTCATTCTGGATCATCACTCCGTGTATAGTTATTAAAGTGGTTTTCGGTTTAGACAGAGAGTATGTCCATAACCGATTCTGGTTTCTTTTATAACTTTCGTAATTATTACACCGATTAATCATTTATTTATTTCAAAACCAAAACAATTTGAATTTCAATTCGTGAATCAACAATTCATTTGTCTTTCAAAATCAATTTCCATAACTTACATTTCAAAATTCCAAATTACCATTTCAAAATCTTACAATTCAATTTCAACTTTTATTTAAAACAATTCAATTATTGATTCAAGTTCGTATATAATTTCATTCCCAAATCCTTTAAATTAATTTAATTTAACATTCAAATCAATCTAAACTCATTTATCGATTACATTCAACATTCGTTAAGTTACTTTATCATTCAAAACAATTACTATTAATTTCCAATTCATTAAATCAATTTCTTAAGTTCAACTTCATTATATCAACTTACAAATTAAGTTCAATTAGATTCGCCAAATCAATTCTTTAAATTACAAGTCTTACGTTAATTTCGATAAATCATATTCAATTAAATCACATTTTATTTCTTGTTAAAGAAATTCAAATTTCACTCATTTGTTGACTTCGTTACAAATTTCAAACTTAATTAATAAAGAACTAAATTTCACATGCTCGAGAAGTTTCAATTTCACTTATTAACCTACTTAAATAAATTTCCCAAAACTTTAATAAATAAAGAAACTCGGTTTCATTTATTAACGAAGTTCCAATTCACTTATTCGAAAGTTCAATTTGTTTTATCAAAGCATCTAATTTTTATTCAATTATCAAATAATGAAATCTTATTCAATTATTAAATAATTTCGATCTTAATTATTAATAATGTCAAAACTTAATAATTACAATCTTTATTATCAATTCAAACTTAATTATCAAACCATTTCAAACTTAATCGTAAATTCAACTTAATAATTTCGAGCTTAATTATAATTTCAAACTTAATTATAATTTCAAATTTATTCATTAAATGACTTCAAACTTAAAATTTCAAAACTCAATTATTACCAATTTCAAATTATTTATTAATAATTCCAAATTTAATTATTAGATAATCAAATTTCAAACAACGTTCTATCATCAATTACCACGTTATATCTGTTTCAGATTTCGATCTTTACATTTTCCTTTCAAATAATTCAAATTCCAACTTCATTTCAAAACTTATTCTTTGGTCGAATCAAATCATTAT
The DNA here is from genome assembly GCA_030765085.1 of Allium cepa. Lineage (NCBI taxonomy): Eukaryota > Viridiplantae > Streptophyta > Magnoliopsida > Asparagales > Amaryllidaceae > Allium > Allium cepa. The sequence continues at coordinate 208,618,742 of CM060944.1, forward strand.
TTTATTTTAAATCAAATTTTTGACCAATCGGATTTTTTTTTAATTCTCTATCCTAAGTCAAGTTCATTTGGGTATTTATCATTTCAACCCAATTCCAATTTCAGTTCAAAATCAAGCATAATAAAGGGAACTTGTAGTGTGATAACTGGGATGGTGTCAAAGTAAATAAACAAGCAATAACACAATCAATAACAATCCAATAATTAATTCAAATAATCCCGAAATAATCGTATTAATTCACATTGTTATTTATGCGAATTAATATAATTATTTCTAGAATCTACACTATCATTTCGTGTAGATTAAAGATTATTACACTATTATTTATGCGGTTCTACACTTGACATCAATCACTCAATTTCATATTACATCAACCTATACAATCATACATTCAATGGTTCAAGGTGTAATTAACCAATTCTACGTGTCAAAATTTTAATCTAACATTTAAAAGGTCGTATTACACGAATTTAACTAAGCAAATTCAACACCTATGTCGATTCAAAATTTTAACTATCCTACGTCAAATTCAAATTTCATAATATTTATCACTTATACCTTGCAATTTAACATCCAATATAACAATCAACCAACCAATCAATTATCAACCAAACTGTATTATCATCACATAAATAATTAACAGATAATGGTGTCAGATGTCATTGGTGAACAGATACAGGTAATAACATATATAACAGTGTAAATAACTACAGCAGCATATTTCAATTATCGTTTCAATTGAAATCAAATTTAATAAATAAAAGAACATTAATCGTGAGTGATTGCTCACCTTTCGGAGCTAGAGATGAACATGAAGATGACACGAATACGCACACTGATACGGGCGTTGAATTTGAATTACGAATCCAAGCAAAACAAAATCGGCACGAATTCAACGATCAAGGCTGATTGGAACGAATTCGACGGACAAGCTGATAAATAGAGATCGACAAGAACAAATCAGAATTAGATTTTGATATAGACTGAAAATGGATATAATGTTATTATATTATATATACTTAAATCCATACTCAAATTAAAAATACATATTTAAATAACCAATATATATAAATATTTTAATTAAAAAAAAAATCAAAACACAAAATCCGAATCTATATATATTAAAGTAACCATATATGTATGCAGCTTGAAACCAATAAAAAAAAATATGCTATCTATATAACTTCCATATAATATATGCAGACAAATCCTGTATGAACCATAAATGTATATACCTAGAAGTATGCAAACCGGGTGGTTATATCATGGTTATATCAATGTACCAATATCTATATATCGCTAAACTTAAATTTTGTATACAGATTCAAAATGAAATGTATATAGGCGCAGGCTACCACTTGAAACTGATGTACTATATCTATCAGATATAAAGGTCATACTCTAGATTTCTCAAACATATATAGAATGTGTATATATATATATAATTACCCCGAAGTCAATATTACAGCAACCTAAATCTGATACGCATAGCTAAATCAAACTAAATATATGACAGACAACTTTTTTTCTTCAAACTAATGAAAACAAGCTGGCCGTGGTGATTATATGCGCGCGTATCGTAGTAAGCTGGGCCGTGCTATGCATGTATGAGTGACCAAAGAATCAACACTGAAGATATAACAGTATAATCTATATATAACCCTTCTTTAAGATACAATGTTTCTTTCATGCTATTGGTTCCATAACCAAATACGTAAACATCAAATGCATTCATCCTCAACCCATATTACAAACCTATATATACATATGCAGACCACTGTACTTTATTTATTTTCTAAAATCAAAGTTTACAAAATTAAATTTTTGCTCAACTATTCGCTTATATATTTATATAACCATACATTAAAAACCAATATATATACCCAACTTATGTAAGCTAATATAGATCAACCTAAAACCGAACATAAACTTAACAAAAGCATGGACAAGAGACTGACTTAAACAAATTTAAAATCGAACATAACAGACTGACTTACGTATAATACTGTTTACAAAAGCATTTACAAAGTTGCAGATCTTACACATAAATAAGTATGTAGGCAAGCTATAACATATATATCTTAATATAATAGGATAGAATAAATTATAAAACATACATACCATTTATAAAAACGAGGAGGCAGGGGTAAGATAGGCGGACGCGGCTACAAGGGAGGCATGCGGCTCGGCCAATCAGAAAAAAAGGAAGGCGGCAAAGGTGGTCGATCTGTCCGCGCGAGAAGAGGGGATGCTGGCGCGGGTGTGCTCGGCCAGAGAGTGTCCGATGGGAAGATGTCGGCGTTGGGCTGTGCGGTGCTTTGGAGGCGGTTGACATGGGTTTCGCTTGGTGGAGTTCATGGCTGCGGTGATGGAGTCGGCCAGTGATTGTTGTCGTTGCGCACACGTGCGCGCGGAGGAGGACATGGGGCGGTGGACGATGTGAATGAGGGGCGGAGGTCACTGCAAAGGGGGAGCAAGGTGGGCTAGCTTCATCTGCCACAAGATGTGGCTTAGGCTCTAATTCGGCGGAGGGGACAAGGTCGGGTCAGGCGGAGGACATGGGTGCTGTCGGCGATGACGTGAAGGGAAAACAATTGCGATGGGTGTTTGCACGGAGGGTGATGGGAAAGAAGCTTGGCAGCGTCAAGGGTGATCGGATGCGGTGGATGTTGAGTGATAATGTTTCATGTGAGCTTCAGGATGTTAAGTAATAATGTTGCATGTAAAGATGGAAGATGCACACTACATGCAATGCATGCAACGTGAGCTGAAAGTCCTTTTTTTTTCTTTTTTCTCAAGTCCGGTCATGAAGAAGGTGAGCACGCAGTATTCCAAAAGAAAATGAACAGGCAGCTTATTAATATGTATATTTTCAATGAAACAAAGAAAGGAACAACAAACTAATTGAAACAGGGTAGATGCTATGGCAGAGAAGAGTAATAGTCCATAAGGTAATGAATTCGAACATAGAGAAGAGTAATGGTCACGTATTGTTTTTATGGAATCATTAATTCTGATGACTATTGATTTGCACTGTGGCAATGGATGTACATAGGAAGCTAAAGGTTTTTTTTTTCTTTTAAAAAAAAGTTACCGATACGGATAAAGGTTTGACGGAATTTTGTCACGCATCGGTCATCGTTATACAGAAATAAACATACCGTAGCGATCAGCACGACGAGACGATCAAAACAGTGTACAGATATCAGTGGTATGATTGGATTATAAAAATTCGAATTTTTATACTAGTGGAAAATGCGTAAAAATCGCAGAAAATTAAGATCGACGGAGCAAAAGATGTCCGAATTTGGAAAAACGACAAACTGACAACTTGCTCAAAAGAAGATTTAGAATTTTTCTATGTAAAAATATTTAGGTTTCGAAAATATTTTATTTTCATCGCTTTTTAACTGATTAAAATGAAGTAAATTTACGCGCGAAATAAACTTTCATATTTTCGGACTAAAATTTACCAGTTGCTATAATTAATTGGACGCATTCCAAATATCAAATTTATATTTCAAAAATTTATCGTTTACAACTCCACAAAATTTCAATCAATAATGTTAATAAAACCGGTTAAATTTACGGGTCGTTACAAAACCTTTCACACCCATTCAAAACCAATGCACGTGGTAACAAGTAATTTCTACATAGTGTATTGGAGAAAGGCGGAAGAAAAGGATGATGATGAAAGTATGCTTTCGAAAGGGCTGAAGAACTTTTGTTAGCTATCGAATCCATCAACTTGCCTTTGGTTTTTAAAGAATCTTTTGAAAAGGGTTGTCGCTTTTGAACCCATTCGATACCGTAGCTGCTGCATTTATACCTTTCACATTATTTAGAAGCCGCTTTTCTTTATAACCTTAAAACAATGTATTCGAAAGAAGGCTTTCGTCTTCTTAATATTGAATACACCTTCTCAATGCTTTCGAAATGGGTGTCTTAGCCTCTTTTATTAATAATTTCAGAAAAAATGATTTCGAAAGGGTAGTTTTGAAATGCTCTCTTCACAATTCTTTTACTTGTGATCGATGCTTTCGAAAATGATGCTTTCGCTTCTGTTTTCTTTGACCCTATAATTATATTAAATGTTAAACCCATTGGTTTCGAAAGAAATATTTTTAAATAGTTTCAAAGCTATGTTTCCACAAATTCTTACTTGAACCCAGTGCTTTCGAAAGGTTTGTTTTAAGTGTTTCGTAAGGTTATTTAAGTGTTTTGAAAGGTAAGTTTTTTAGTGATTATAAAGGAATCTTTCCAATGCTTTTGAAAGATATGTTTAATGGTTTTGAAAGAGGACTTCTAAGGTTTTAAGCAATGATTTCAAAAGGGATGCTTTCAATGATATCCAAAGGGATTGTTTAAGGTTTTAAAAATGGTTTTGAAGGTGTGCTTTGGCTTTATAGCCTAAAGTTTTCTAAGTTAAAAAGGGCTTTAACTTATTTTGAAAGGATAGATAATCGCATTGATTTAGATTTTATCGACATTGTTTTGTGTAAAGCATATACCATAACATAAATATTATGGGTAAAGCAAAAAATCATATTTTCCTTGTTAAAGTATAATTTAAAAAAAGGGTTTAAATCAGTTTGAAAGAAATATTTTCAAGAAAATTGAATAGTGTAGTTAACCCTAAGTGTATGGATCAAATATTAAAAGAAAAGATGGGGCTGGTGTTGACCCAAAAAATAGACCAACACCCTGGTTTGAGTTTGAAGGCCCTGCTCTGTTCTGATAGAGCAATATCATAGAAAATAGATATAGAAGAAAAACAATAATAGAAAGAAGACATATAACTTTTATAGTGGTTCGGCTGTTAATGAAACCTATGTCCACTTTATAGTTTTATTATAGATCGATTGTTGTTACAAGAGATGTTTGACTACAAGGCTTTGATTATCTTTTAGCTAGATTGAACCGCCAGAGTTGGAATCCACTAGAGAATCATAGTGTATTCCCTTGGAGATTATTGTAAGGGAGGTTGAGAGTGAAGAATAATTCCAGGAGAGCTTCAGCAACCGGCCAGAGAAGATCCTTCTTATGTTACTGGTTGGATGACGTTTATATAGATCAAAGAGCTTATGGGCCAGGCCACATCTTCATCAGCTTGCAGGTAGGTTGTAAACGACCCAAGGAGAGTTTGGCTTGCAGAACAAGGAAGAACCATGGGTCCCTGATGGTCCAACCACCTAGGATTTTTTTTGGAGTTTGGAATCGGAGATGTTTCCATAGCCTTTTATTGTAGTTATTACGTTTTTATGGCACTTCCCTAGCTGTTTACGTTCTGTTGCTGATTGGACTAAGAGAATGTTGATTTCTTAGCTTAGTTGATCCCATTTGTTGTCTTAGCCATATAGCTTGGTCATTGTTCACTCCTTGCCTTATCCTTTCTGGTTATGTTCTAAGCCGTCTTGATGTTATACAATTGTTATGCTTTCTAATGGGTCCTGTTGGATTAAAAACCCGGATAACATTTGCCTCCCAAAGTACGTCTCATTGGAAAAAAGGCATGCTCTGCAAGTTATCGATTATAGTATCCATTTACTGGGTCCAAATAATCGCACTAGAGTCCCGTGGACACGTAGTAAGTTACGCTGTTGATCACCTAGTTTCGGTCTTGACTGTTACTGCTTGTCGTAACGAATCAAATTTCTCTCTATAGCTTCTTGGAGTACTTCAAAGTAAAGGCTAAGTGACGAGGTTATCATGCAAATTTGGCTTTGGCTTTTCTGCCATCTATTGAATTTTTAGTGTGAATCATCGAAGTCCACTTCAAGATGTTGTTTTAAACTAACTAACTTCTGATAGTTGTTCTTTTTTTTGTTTTAATCCGAATTTCAATTCCCAGTGTTAATGATGCAACCTTGCTTCGTAGTTTACACAAGGGTTTAGGTCGGTAAGTGGGTGCATGATGTAGGTTTGGAGTTGCCCCATATAGTTTTAACTCAACCGGCGGTGAAGCTAAGTTTGTCTCAAATGATTGTATGTCATTTTGGAGTGAAGTCTTGCTCTTTATCTTTAGTTTTTTCTTCTCAAGATTTTGGTTAAGTTCTCGTCGATGCTTTTGAGTTCTAATGCGACAATTTATTCCAAAATCGAATATGATGGATGATTCAATCATATTGCTCTTCCTATTTCTGTATTCCAGTGATCCTAGAGAAAAGCTTCCCACGTCGATTCGGACATCGGCTCTGTTATCGATTGTTGATCGATAACAGGTAAGTGTGAAAGAGATAATTTTAAGGTAGAAATGGATTGTTTTTCAAATGCAAGCAAGCTAGCCATACTGGATTGTTTGTTCGCGGTATTCAGGATACTGGACTCTTCTCATGTAGATAACACACTGCAACTGCCTCGGTCAATGCTCAGGACTTGATTGGTCAACATACATTGACTTCCCTTAGATTCCGACTTGGTTGCATAAGGATATTATTTAAAGTAAAACATACCTGATAGGGTTGAATGCCAAGTTTTGTCGTTGAAAATGATTTTTCGATCATCCAATCTTTAGTCGAGTGGAGGTTCTTCCACTCCTCTAGAAGCTGAGCCCTTTACAACTTAGGCTTTGCTTATTATTCCCATCATATTGGGAGGACCGATTGTAGCTAAATTATAAGGCACGGTTGCACTTGTAGAGTTGTAGTTAAAGTTCAATCACGCACAGTTTCAGCCTTTGGAAACTAGCAAACGAGTTGTTCGATTGCGATTATCCTTCTCTTGCATTTTTCGAAATTCAACACACACCAGCCTCTGTCTCCGGAGACTATTAGCTTAATTGCTCGATTCCGAACATTGCTTTTTCTCGTCGTTGCACTTTTTATGCTCATGTGCAGCGTACTCATTTATTTCAGTACTATAGATGTAAGTAGTACCTCTATGGTCATTTTGGCATATTCTATTCCATGGCTTTGTTCAGAACTATAAAGCAGCTTGGTTCAGCCGGTTCTGTAGCTAATCCCTACTTTTTCTCAATTGAGTGAGTTTTAGCAAAGTGTCCGTGTAAATACCTTAGTCCATAAGGCTGATTACTTTGACTACCGAGCCAACATGTTTTGGGAGACCAGGTTTCATAAGTAATAAGTTTGATTGCCTCAGTTTGATTGACACGATAACTCCGTTCTTCGAGAATTAGGGACTTTGTTGCTTGATCCTATGATCTAGTTTTGTAATGATGTCAACGTGTATTAGAAAGATGTGTTTCTGGCATCTTTTGCCAAAGTAAATTCTTTTGAGTTCGTCTTTGAGATCCTAATCATGTGTTGGTTTCTATCTTGTAAACTCCATTATGGATGACTTAAACTTATGGATTTTTCCTTGACTTTGTGGACCTTTGGATAACGTAAGATTCAAGAAGGTAGAATTAAAGAGTCGATCAAGCTTTTGTTTCTAATTTCGAAAACTGATGTATTGATAGTTTCATTTTGGTAGTTTCTTCCTAGCATCACCAAACTTTCGACAATTGTATATTCTTACAAGTTGGAACCAAGTGATTTAGTTAGACCTTGAGTAGGTCATCAATCTTTCTCATTATTGCCAGACTATGAGCGATAGCTGATTTCTGAATGTTAAATCATTCAATTCCTTTGTTGCTGATTTTTTTGCCAGAATGCTTTGCTTTGAAATACGAAACCATTATCTAACCAACCTCATGGTTATTAATGTTTGGACTTTGCAACATTTCCTTCGATCAAGTATTTATGCGTCTATCCCTGCTCGAGGGACTAGCAATTTCGAATTCCCATATTTGAGTGATTGTGAGAGATGGAGAGGTTCTGGACACATGAATCGACTACCCCTATTCTGGCTCTCAATCCATTTCTAGGAATGCGGAAGTCTGGTGGTTTTAGTTCTGACCTTCCATGATTATTGCTACATGTCCTTAGTTGTGCATGCTTTGCTTGATTGCTGACGTTGTCATGGAAGTTTTGTTCATATGTCAACTCTTGCCTTTGTGAATTGATAACCTATCTGTTTGGTTCGAAGCAACATTTTCTCGAGGCTACTATCTTCGGTTGTGTCTAAATTCTTTGTATGTTAAATTTAGAAATTTTGATTGTGCACCAGCTTTCATCCTTAGAAACTAGTACACGGACAATTCAATCCTGGTATTTCCTTTCAACGCTGCTTTATTCCTGTGCAGTGGCTGATTCCTCTGATGAAAATTCGACCCATCCGGCTAACCTATGAAAGAATATGTCTTCCGGTCGTTGCCCATCACTGGGCAACTGTAGTTTTCTTAAGAGAAGGTAGAATTTCAGTTGCGGACCAACTTCTATCTCCGGAAGCTAGTGCATCGATGGTTCACTACGATGAATTTTTTTCATCAGCCCTATAGATTAAGGTTTTCCCGGCATTGCCGGGGTAGTACCAGTACTTAGCAAGTAGAATGTGTCACGGCGTTGCCATGGCAACACCAGTACTTATGAAATAGAAACTTTTCCTGGTGTTGCCAGGGAAACACCAGTATTTAAAAGATAAAAAAAGCCTTGGCGTTGGAGAGGCAACACCGACACTCAGGAGGTAGGGATTGATTTTCCCCATCCATTCAGCGGTGCTCTTGATCCAGTTAAGTACTAGTTTCGACCTTCGAAACTAGCACTTCGACAGTTGGATTATAGAAGGATTTTCTTAGCGCTGCCTATCTTCGGGCAGCGTTGAAGTCATGATAATGATAGACTTCAACGGTTTTCACTTCTCTTGCTATTTTTAGGTTGGAATTACTAGAATAGGGTGGTTGAAACCCACTCATTTAATCATAGTGTTTGCTTTCCAGTCCGCATTCTGGGAACTTAGAGTCATTCCATAAGCAGCCGACTCATGCTCGATTTGTGTTCATACTTCGGTCTACGCTCCGAGGACATAGAGTTCTTTCGTAGGAAGTCTCACTTTCTCTAAATTGTTTGTACTCCAGTTCGTAGTCGAGGACTGGGAGATTTTTGTGAATCGTTTATACTCTAGTCTGCGCTCTGGAGACTTAGAGTACTCTAGTCCAAGCTCCGAGGAATTTGAGATTTTTGTAAATTTTTTATACTCTAGTCCGCACTTCGGGGACGTAGAGTACTCTCTCCGCGCTCCAGGGACTTAGAGATTTTTGTAAATCGTTTATACTCTAGTCCGCGCTCTGGGGACTTAGAGATTTTTTGTAAATCATTATACACAAGTCCACGCTGCGTGGACTTAGTGTACTCTAGTCCATGCTCCGAGGACATAGGGATTTTTGTAAATCAGTTATACTTTAGTCCACACTTCAGGAACCTAGAGTACTCTAGTCCGTGCTCCGAGGACTTAGAGATTTTTTAAATTGTTTATACTCTAGTCTGCGCTCTGGGGACATAGAGATTTTTATGAATCGTTTATACTCCAGTCCGCGCTCCAGGGACTTAGAGTACTCCAGTCCACGCTCCAAGACTTAGAGACTTGTGTGAATTTTTTATACTCTAGTATATACCCTAGGGAGCTAGAGCTAGTTTGGTGATAGTAGAATCATTCATCCGGTCCTATAGAGTTAAGTAGATTCCTTTTAACCCAAAGTGGATATTTTCTCAACGTTGCTTAAATCTAGGAGATTCCATGTTTTGGACTGGTGAGGGTGCCAGGCATTTCTGCTGTCTAACTTTGTTTATAACCAGCAATTATTACCTTAGGAGATGCAAGGCTATTGCTTAAAAGTTTCCATCGTTATTCTTCCTCCCACTGGTTTTTATTATGATCTAACGAATATCCGCAGAACCCTTCATTTCTAGGTGTCAAACTCTAGGTTCTTATAGGAAATATGAAATTAAGGAGCAAGTTATCACATTGCCCCGATATGACCGCGTTCATTCCTATACTGGTCATGGACCGGTATAGTTCAGTAGTGTTTGTCTTGAATCCATGACACTTAACCTTGCTTGTTTCAGGCATTATGCAATATGCTAGGCTGTAGCATTATTACGGATATCAACCTTATTCATTGGTTCCAGTCTTTGGGAATCAATGGTTTAGCTGCTCGATTTTGAGAGTTCTCTCCTTGTCATGGTCTGTCTTTGGATAACAGCTGGTTTTTTACAAGTTAGGGTTTGAGCCCTCAGTCGAGCACCTGCTTCTGTTCTTTGGAAATTGGTGCGTTGATGATTTGATTCTGGAACAGCCTTACGTCGTCGTCTACCTCGCGACGACGGTAAGTTCCTCCTTTTATTGCAAGTTATAATGATCTTTTATCCTGAACAAGTGTTAATGTATACTGTGCCCCTCAGTCCACAAGGTTGATTATTCTGAACAATTGATGTGAGGCTTAATGTTCTAGACGACTCCTGGGATGCACCTACTCAAGGTGTGTCACAACTCCTATCTCTGGGAACTCATGAAATGAATGTCTTTAATTTTGACATTTTTTACATTAACTTTGGTCAAAAATCAGAATTCTTTGTCGACTTCTTGGTTTGTGAGCTTTACGGTACTATCGAAGTAATGTCGGTTCTTTCGGGTATTGGGAGTTGATCCCTATTAATCGAAGTGCCAGGCTTTTGAGAGTGCACGGCTTATGGATGCACGGCTTTTAGTTATCCTCGGTATTTCCTATCTTCGAGCAAAATGAGTATATTAAGCTCTTTAAGAGTTAGTGTGCGGCATAAGAAATGTTTGGCTTTCCGTGCTCCTCGGTATTGTCTATCCTCGGGCAATGTGAGGAGCGTATGTTTTAGAAGTTAGTGTGCGGCTTATGAAATGCGTGGCTTTTGGCGCTTCTTGGTGTTGCCTATCTCCAGGCAACGCAAGAATCGTGAGTTTTGATGCGCAGCTTTTGGTGCTCCTTGGCATTGCCTATCTCCGAGCAATGCAAGGAGCGTAAGTTTTGATGCGCGGATTAGGAGATGCATGACTTTTGGGCTCCTTGGCATTGCCTATCTCTGGGCAATGCAAGGAGCGTAAGGTTTGATGCGCGGCATACGAGATGTGTGGCTTTTGGTGCTCCTTGGCATTGCCTATCTCCGGGCAATGCAAGGGTGTAAGTTTTGATGCATGACATACAAGATGCATGGCTTTTGGTGCTCCTTGGCATTGCCTATCTCCAGAAAACGCAAGGAGTGTAAGTTTTGATGCGCTGCTTACAAGATGCGTGGCTTTTGGTGCTCCTTGGCGTTGCATATCTCCTAGCAATGCAAGGAGCGTAAGATTTGATGCGTGGCTTACGAGATGCGCGACTTTTGGTGCTCCTTGGCATTTCCTATCTTCGGTCGATGAAAGGAGTGCAAGCTTTGATGCTTCTTGGCGTTGCCTATCTCTGAGCAATGCAAGGAGTATGTTTTTAATGCTCATCGGCATTACCTATCTTGAGGCAACACGAGTAGTTAGTTTCTGATGCTCCTCGGCGTTACCTGTCTTCGAGAAATGTAAGGAGCAAGTTTTTTGACGCTTCTCGATGTTACCTAACTCCGAGCAACACAAGGAGTTTAGGTTTTTCGGCCCTTCCGATGTTGCCGGGGGAACATTGGTTTTCCGAAGGCAAGGATTGTATTCCACCGATCAAACGGTTTGAGTCAATTTGCTTCAGTCGTTCTGGCGTGTATTTACTGTGAACATGGCTTTTATTGGTTCAAGAAGCAAGGCATGGCTTACGGGATGCGCACAGTGGTTTGCGCCTTCCTGGTGCTATAGGAGTGACACCAGTTCATAGAAGGTAAGGATTGAGTTTTCTTATCAATCTAGTGGTTTGACTTTGCTGGAACATGGTTTCATCGGTTCTAAGAGATAATTTGTTTTAGCTGGGTTAGCTATGGCTTGGACGATCCTCCCGTATTTTTGGAAGATGTGCTCGACCAAACAAATAAGATTACCGTGGCGGAGAGATCTACAGTCGACCGCATAGAGATGTTTATAAAGAAGGAGCATATGGGAGTTTGGGGACAAGACCCTCAGTTTTTGGTCCGAACTGCCTCTAGAGAATTGGTCTTTAAATGGTAGATGGTCTAAGAGGAAGAGGAATTGTTTACAAATAGTGGTAAAATAGTAGTTAAAAAGAAGTGGGCAAGTATTATGCTAGTATTTCTCTTGTTGCACTAGCTAGGTCATTAAGTTCGCAGTTGTCAGAATGCCATAATTTTTGATCGGACATAACAGAACTGTGGTATGATTAGTCTCGGCCTCTCTCATGCCTATTTAAGTGTGTGCGATGCCCCCCCCCCATGCCATAGGGCTGTTGGTGCGCTTGAATTGTATCCATGGTCTCTCCATGACTCATTTGGTTGCTCCCAGTACAGTGGGAGCGGTTCTTCCAAGTTCTAAGTTTTGGCTTGATTCGAGTCAGCCTCTGATTAACCATAAGGTCGGTTTAGTTTTGGCTTAGTTCCTTTAAGCGACATTGTAGCTCTGGGGTTCAGCACTGCTTGTTTCATAGGTCGTTTAATTATGCCAAGTGACTGATATGATTGTCGATATGTGGCCCTGGAGCATGGCTTCGTTGACTCCAAGGAGCTTTGGATTAGATAACTTCTAATCTCCAGCTCACCTTCGCAGATATCAGTTGTACATAAATTTTGTTGATCTACCGGTTCGCCCTCATGATGCTTTAGTTCATTAAAGACCTTCACGTTCATGAAATAGTTTTTAGGATCAGATGATTGCTGATCTACCGGTAGCTTTAGTTCGTGAAAGACCTTCACATTCATGAAGGGTTTTTTTGGATCAGAAGACCGTTGATATACAAGTTTACCTTCACGAAGCTTTAGTTCGTGAAAGATCTTCACATTCACGAAGATTTTGCTGTATCAGATGACCACAGATTTACCGGTTTAGCTTCATGACACTTTAGTTCATGAAAAACCTTCACGTTTGCGAACGGTTTTTTATGGTCGGATGTCCAGCAACCAAACGGCTGTGGAAGGATAGTTTATCATTTCTGAGAAGAGTTTTGGATCGTGTGTCCGACGGCCTAGCGGTCATAAAGCAATGATTTTTTAGGAAATCAAATCTATAGTTTTGATAACAACAACTATACAATGGAAATTGAATATGCATATATATTTCTATTTATAGGAAATTGCTAAAGTAATATCTCTAGAGAGACAAGAACAAGGCTCAAAGAACGTTACAAGAGACCACAAGTTGATAGGATCAGTGGAGCAATGACACAGATGCACAAAAGCAACATGCATAGGGTTCAGACGCCTAGGTGCACTAGCCAGACGTCTGAAGAAATCCTCTGGATTATAAAACAGACTGGATCGGACGTCTGTTAATGTACTCAGACGTTTGAAAGGCTATGGCATACAAAAAATATATATAGCCAGATGTCTGAAACAATTACCAGACGTCTGATACTGAACTCGGATTTTAAAATTCAAATAACAACTACCGCATTTGAAACGACATCTTCGTTTATCTTCACTGCAACTCTTCATCACCATCAGAAGCGACTATAGAACACTTGCTAATGGATGCAACTACTCAAGGAATCTCTCTACGACTATAAATAACATCAAGAATCAAAGAGAAGGACTCACCTTACTTACTTGCACTCTTTACTTTTATACTCTGATATATTCTTGATCTCTAGCAAACTATACTTGTATTTCACTCTTCCATATATTCAGATCTCATCAATCAATATTCATTATATATATATATATATATATATATATATATATATATATATATATATATCGAAAGCATTTGTACTTAATAGTCAATATCCATGTTATATAACACATACTTGACAAGAACAAGCCATTGTAACCAAGCCTATTCCTCCGGGCGAAGTGAGGGTGTTCGATAGTCGAATTCCGAAGGAGAGCTTCAGGACTGGACGTAGGACGGGTGGTTCGAACCAGTATAAAATCCTGGTGTGCTTATTCTATATTTACCTAGATTAATTTTATCTTAGTTGCATCAAATAGTTAGTCACATATACTTGCATATATACTACATGATCCACCCTATTGACTTTCAGTTGGTATCAGAGCAAGGTTTGATCAGAGTACAATAACACATTTTTGAATCACTTTAATGTGACAAGTATTTTTCAAGAAGGGCAATCCACATCACGACTCTCCCTTTTTAATGGCTCAATCTATGCATATTGGTCAACACGTATGAGAATTTTTATGGATGCTAATGGTCTAGAAATTTGGTCAGCAACTCAAGGTAAATATGAAACACCTACTACTGCTATGAACACATGGACCGATGCACAAAAAATGGCAACTTCTAATAATGCCAAAGTTATGAATGTCTTATTTTGCTCACTAGATGAAAATGAATTTTCACGTGTCATGTTACGTAACCTGCATTTGATATTTGGCGTACCTTACAAGTTACACACGAAGGCATAAACAAAGTTATACAAACTAAGATTTCAATTTTAAAAAGTCAATTTTCATCATTTAAAATGAAACAAAATGAATCTATAGTATATATGTACTCTAGATTCCAAACCATTCAACACGATTTAATGGCACTTGGAGTCAAATTCACAAATTTCGATTTAGTATCTAGAATACTCAATTCTTTAACTCTAGTGTGGGAAAGAAAAGTATTAGCTATCGAAGAAGCTAATGATCTCTCAACACTCTTAGTTGAAGAGTTGATAGGAAATTTAATGTCCTATGAAGCTAATTTGCAAGCACGAAAAGAACTAAATTCAAAAAAAGAACATAGCATTCCCAACAACAAATGAAGACTCCGACTTAAACGAAGAAGAAATTATATTTATTGCCAAAAATTATAAAAAATTCAAGAAATTTCGAAAAATGACTAAATTTCAGAAAGGAGGAAAATCAAGCTCAAAAAATCAGACATCAATTAAATGCTATGAATGTGATTAATTTGGACATATGAAGAAAGACTGTCCAAAGCTCAATAATGATAAAAAGAAAAACAAATTCGAAAAGATCAAAAAGAAGAAGGCTTTCAATACAACATGGGATGACTCAGATTCTTCATCATCTGATAGTAATAGTGACAGTGACGGAGAACAAGCCAATGTGTGTTTTATGGCATAAACTGATGAGGTATGTCCCAAACTTAGTTATGAACGAATTATTAGAACATAGCATGGAATTAGATGATAAATTTAGACAAATTAAAAAATTGAACAAAGAACATATAGCCAAAATAAATAGATTAGAACTTGAAGTAGGAATGTTAAAGATGAAAAAATTATCTTAGAAGAGGAACTAGAATTATCTCCAAAAAAATTAAAAATAATTTGGTTGAAAATGAGGCTATTGCTATTGATTTTGATAAAACTAAAATAATAAAGAATAATTTGTTAAAAAAAATGTCAACTTGAAGAATAATATTGAAATATTGAAAATTGAAATTTTAGAGTTAAAAGAAAAAATAGGTAAAATTACAAATAACGTTTCAAAATTTAACAAGGGAAAACAAGATTTGGAAAATCTTATCAAAACTTCAAAACCATCAGGTAATAGAAATGGAATAGGATTTAAAAATACTCCTAAACAAAAAAGAAATAATATTAAGAATTATAGTTATTAAAAGATTAAAAGTTCTCCAAAGCTTATTATGAATACCGAAAATATGAAAATTTGGATTCCAAAGACAAATAATAATTTGATTAGATCAAAACATATTAATAATTTCTTAAAGAATGTAGTCTATAATAAAAATTATATTTATAAAGGTACCAAACCATCTTGGGTATGTCTACCTACTTCTTCTAACATCTAGGACCCTAACAAAGTATATGGGTACCAATTATAACATTTTTTATTTTGCAGGTACCCAAAATAAAAAATAAGGAGAAATGGATACTAAATAGCGGATGCTCCAAGCATATGACTGGAAATTCAAAAATGTTATCAACTATAACATACATCGATCGTGGAACGGTAACCTTTGGAGATAACTCAAAAGGATATGTCGTAGGCATTGGAGAAGTCATCAACTCTGGTATTTCTAACTCACCTATTATTACAAATGTTTTATTAGTAGGAAATCTGAAACACAATCTGCTAAGTATTAGTCAATTATGCGATAAAGGTTTTCAAATTAATTTCGAAAAAGATAGATGTAATATTTTCGATAATAACAAACAACTTATATCCGAAGGTTTTAGAAACAAAAATATTTATGTCTTAAACATGAATATAAATAAAAATTCAAATTTGTGTTTAACCGCCAAACATGATGATCCGTGGTTATGGCATAACGATTTTGTCATATCAATTTTAAATATATTAATAAATTAGCAAAATATGAGCTAGTTAGAGGTTTACCTAAAAAAATAACAAAGTAGAAAATTTATGTAATGATTGTCAAATTGGAAAACTAAACAAACGTTCTTTTCAATCTAAAAATAATATTTCTACGAAAAAAACCTTAGAATTATTACATTTAGATTTATTTGGTCCAACGCAAGTACGATCTATAAATAACAACAAATATGTTTTCGTAATAGTTGATGATTTTTCGAGATACACATGGACCTTATTTTTAAAACATAAAAGCGATACCTTTGGAATGTTTAAAATATTTGCTAAAAGAATTAAAACACAAATGGATTTGAAAATTAAAAATATTCGAAGTGATCACGGTGGAGAATTCGAAAAATGATCTTTTTACTAATTTTTGTAATAAGAAAGGAATAAATCATAATTTTTCTTTCCCTTGCACACCTCAACAGAACGGTGTAGTAGAAAGAAAAAATCGTGCATTACAAGAATGTGCACGAACACTACTAAATAGTAGTGGTCTACCAAAACATTTTTGGGCTAAAGCTATTGCCACAACTTGTTATGTGTTAAATCGAGTAACCATACATCCTATAATTAAACAAACTTGTTTTGAAATTTTTTTGGAAGAAAACCTAAAGTATCATAATTTAAAACTTTCGGATCAAAATGTTTTATATTAAATACAAAAGATAATTTAGGAAAATTTGACCTGAAGGCCGATGAAGGAATCTTTGTTGGATATTCGAATCGTAGCAAAGCATATAGGATTTTTAATAAACGAAATAATACTGTTGAAGAAAGTTTACATGTTTCGTTCGACGAAAATTTTCTTAACCATCATACTAATGATGATGAAGAAATAACTCCAATAACAAATACAACAAACTCTACTAATAATGATATAAATGTGTAAAATGATACCTTTATGTCATCTCTAAAAATTCTTAAGGATCATCCAAAAGATAATATCATTGGAGATCTCAATTCTAGAGTAACTAGAATTCAACTTAATCAAATAAACCATATAGCATTTGTGTCAAATTTTGATACAAAAATTTACAAAGAAGCTTCAAATAATATTTTTTGGATAATAGCTACGCAAGAAGAATTAAATCAATTTAAATGTAATAATGTTTTGGAATTTGTACCAAGACCAAAGGATCAATCGATTATAGGAACAAAATGGGTATTTAAAAACAAAGCAGATGAAAATGGAAATATTGTTAGAAATAAAGCACGTTTAGTTGCTCAAGGCTATAATCAAGAAGAAGGTGTCGACTATGACGAAACCTTTGCTCTAGTAGCAAGATTGGAGGCCATTCATACATTACTCGCCGTTGCAAATCATCACAATTTTAAACTATTTCAAATGGATTTCAGAAGTGCTTTTTATATGGTTTTATTAAAGAAAACGTGTATGTAGAACAACCACCATTATTTGTTCACGAAAAATATCCCGACCATGTTTTTAAATTGCACAAAGCATTATATGGATTAAAACAAACTCCTTGTGCATGGTACGAATGTCTTAAAAATCACTTAATAACATCTGGTTTTCAAATAGGCAAAATCGATACCACTTTATTTATTAAATGAGAAAATAACGATATTTTAGTTGTACAAATTTACGTTGACCATATTATTTTTGTTTCAACCAAAGAAAATCTATGTGATCAATTTTCAATTATTATGAAAAATGAATTTGAAATGTCAAACATGGAAGAATTTAATTTCTCCTTAGGTTTACAAGTAAAACAACCCGAAAATGGTATTTTTATTCATCAAGAAAAATATTGTAACAAACTATTACGTCGTTTTGAAATGAATAAAACTTCAAGCAAACCAACACCAATGAGTACAGCTGTTCACTAAGAAAAGGATGATAACGGAAAGGTTTTGATGAAAAATTATATCGTAGTATGATTGGTTCTTTACTCTATTTGACGGCTAGTCGACCCGATATTATGATAAGTGTGGGTCTCTGTGCTCGATTTCAAGCAAAACCAAAAGAATCTCACCTAAGAGCTGTTAAACGTATCTTACGATATCTATCTAGCACTAGTGATTACGGTTTGTTTTACCCTAAAGGATCATCATTTGAACTAGTTTCATATAGTGATGCGAATTTCGGTGGTTGTAGAATAGATCGTAAGAGTACTAGTGGAACATGTCACTTTATCCAACAATCATTAGTTTCATGGTTTAGCAAAATGAAAATTGTGTTTCTTTATCCGCTTGCAAAGCCGAATATATTTCAACAGCTCTAGCATGTGCATAAGTGATATACATGGAATAAACACTTACGGATTTTGGCAAAATTATCAATAAATCTCCAATATATTGTGATAATGCAAGTGCAATAAATTTATCAAAGAACCCTGTACATCACTCGCGAACTAAACATATAGATATACAACATCATATTTTATGTGACAATGTTGAAAAAGGAACTATTTCATTAGTATACGTAAATACCGAAAATTAAATAGCAGATATTTTCACAAAACCACTAAATGAACAAACTTTTATAAAAATCCAACGCAATTTAGGGATATGCTCTCTCCATGATCTTCTAACTAAATAACCACTTCTTCATTTAAGCTATGATTCGCTAATAATTTTCTATCCACAAATTTCAATTAATAAATCCTTCACCTTTTGTTTTTTAGTTAGTTAGTTTCTGCAAAAATTTTGTAAATAAGTTTTGAACTTATATAAATATTCATACAAAAAAATCCTATATATACAATTCATACTTATTTTAAAACAAATCATGGCCTCTGAAAATTCTTATATATCCATCTCGACACCTACAACGGATAGCTCGACCGATACACCACAACTTCCTATACCCATACCAAATCAGGAACCGACGTATAGGTGGTCCACATATCGCACGGGATTCACTCCTGATAGCAAGAAGACCAAACAATCTTTATTTGTATCTCCTAACACAAAGGAGAAAATTGATGAAATACATCACTATCAAAAACAACAAATAGAACTTCAACGAGAACTATATTTTGAACAAAAGGTCACAACACGTCGGCTAAGCTTTTTGGAGCAAGTAGCGATGAAGTTTTGTACTTCACGGAAGATAGATGTTCATGAACCACTTCCGACGCCTTACTGTCTCTTGGATCCCTTTTCCTCATATCGTACGCCTTTGGACCCTTCACCAAGGTGATTCTCTGGTTCCTCGAGAACCCATGAACGAGGAAACATATGGTTTCCACTCAAACCGTGGAGGGACAACAAGTCAGATGATCGCAAAACTCCATCGCTATCTAAAACTTTTTTAATTGTATGTATATCTACGTATATTTGTAATTTTGTTTCGGAAAAATAAAACTACATTTCTTTTCAAACAAAAGATAATCGATAAATAAGCAACGCCATTAAAATTTAGGCTATTATTAGAAAGATTGCTTATTTCAAACGTCTGGATATGGATCTCAGATGTCTGACACTCTGATATCCCATGAATTTTTTATCACTGTTCATACATCAAATGTCTGTTATAACCCTCTAAACGTCTGAAAAGTTGCTACGCCTCCTTGAAACAGAAACCAGACTATTTCAGACGTCCGAGCTTTGATCTGGACGTCTGAGTTATGTCTCTGCCACCAAATTTTAAAAAACTCTAGCTATTTCGAACTTGAAAGTCAATAGGGTGGATCGTGTATTATATATGCAAGAATATGTGACAAACTATTTGATGCAACTAAGATAAAATTAATCTAGGTAAATATAGAATAAGCACACCAGGATTTTATACTTATTCTATATTTAACTAGATTAATTTTATCTTAGTTGCATCAAATAGTTAGTCACATATACTTGCATATATACAACACGATCCACCCTATTGACTTTCATGATTCATCGACTTCACGGGGAATTTTTCAGATTCAGCTTGAGGGAACACAATTTTATTGGTTCCTGTAAGCTACGGTGTTGATCTGTTCAACGATCCTTTGGACAACCCGGTTCTTAGAAGGGGGATTGACATGATTCATTGAGGGTATGGAAGCATTTCTTTTGCCATGCTGTCTGCAATGCCTCCAGTGTCCCGGTACGGCTCATTTGTAAAAGGAAAGTAGACAAGGATGGATGAGAAGGCATCTCTTTAGGTTGTTTCCCTATTCCTTTGTTTCTAGCTAGCTAGATTGTTAATTGATAATCATCCTTTGTCTGATTTTGTCAATTAGTTGGGCGCTTTTCTTCTGTCTCTTAGTAGCCTTGCTTGGGTAGAAGGTCCTCGAGGTCCTGTAGCACCTTCACTGTTTGGTATTTTCTTTGATACGTTACCAAATACGCCTTCTTCTAATTGCACTACTCCTTGTCTTTAGAACCGGTTTGCCTTCCCATAAAAATCTTCCAGGGTAGCAGGTTGTTTCATCCTTTAATGACTCCTGAGGGCCTTGCAGAAGATTGCATCTGTCGCCCTCGATTCATCTATATGCTGGTCGTTCCTGTAAAGAAGAATTTCAAATCAGTTGTACAGTTGTATAAAAGGATAAACTTCTTTCTATATTCTGCATGTTAAAAGTCTTCGGTGAAAGGGTTTCGACTGGGTAAGATGCTTTAGTTAATGTCAGATTGGTCCGTTTTCAAATTACGGCTGTTTATAATGTTTAAGAATGATTCATGCATGATTGTCTACACTTGAGTGATTGGAAATGCCGACTGAATGACAAATCACTCATGATTTGATCATGGATCAATAGCGATCCTAAAAAATTACAAACTAGGTGAGATCGTTCTGGGGCGACAAAGAAGGCCCCACAAGGTTGGATTCTTAATTTTGAGGCATTCGGAGTTTGCACTTTGAGTTATGGGCAAAAGAAGATGTATCAGCATTGATGGATTGGTGTTATTTTAGTTGGAGTCCGACCCGAGAAATTTTTTCATTTTTTTGGAGTCGGCACATGATTTACTTGGAGTCACTGAATTTGTAGTGCTGGGTTGGTGACAAACATTACTTGGAGCCGTTGCAAGTTTTCTTGTAGAGAACCTTGGTTTTACCTGGATCTGATTTCATGCCAGAATTTCCTAGCTTTTCTTCGAGTCAAATGGATGATTACTTGAGTTTTGTGGGAAATGTGGATTACGGATCTTAAGGCAGGAATAACACAAGAGGAGGGGTGAATAGTGTTTTGTGGATTTTCTAAATCTTTTTGAAACTTATGTAATTTAATCACCAACAAATGCAATTCACAGACACAGATATAATCACAGAATCAGGCACATATTCAAATACTAAATAAAAGCAGTAAAAGATAAAACACACCAGGATTTCATACTGGTTCGGAGCTACCCTATATCTAGTCCCGTACAATCATACAGATTTCTTATCAAAATAATCTCACAGATTACACCATCGGTTTCAAGGCGATGAGGTACACCCTCCTGTATCCGAGTCCAGGGCAAACTCTCTTGATTTAACCAAATACAAGATCACCTAATTGATTTCTCGAGCTACAATCACACCCATTTGATTTCAAGTCTCAACCGCACCTTTTACTCAACAGTTTGATTTACAAAAGATTCTATAACTCTGAATAACACTAAGATCTTATAAAGAGAGTGACAGAGAATCAAACAAGAGATAATCAAGTTTGATTCAATTGGTATTTCGGTAGAGTATAGTTTAGGATTCTTTAGAATAAATGTGGAAGATGGAGATGAGAGAAAATAAATGAAATCTGGTAAAAAAATTCGTTTAAAACTTGTTGGTATTTATAGTAGAGCAACAGCCATATCTACTCGTGAAAGGATACGATGAATAGACACTTCTTTTGAAAATTGAAATTTGAAAATAACGGACACCATGGCGACATGGGGGGTTGAGGGATGTCGACATGCTCAAGGAAAAATTGATATTTTGATTTTCTTACTAAAATTGGTTTCTATATTTTGCCAAAAAAAAATTCTAAACCGTAAATATATTTGAATATAGTTTAAATATATGAAAGAGTTTAGAAAGTAATTTTTAATATAAATAATCTTAATTTATAAAGTGATTTAAAATCTGAGTATACAAATATTTTAAAGCTAAATATTTAAAACAAGAGATGATTTAAAAACAAGGACAATTTTGAAATCAAAGAATGATAAAAATTGTTTTGAGGCTAAAACATTTAAAACCATGAGAGATGTCATTTTGAAAAGAAAGTTTTGAAAAAAAATTTTAAAAACAAGAAATATAGTTTTGAAAAGCATTTTTATAAAATTAGTGGATATCAAAATAAGACCACTATATGTTCCACTACATATCGTCGTGGGTACCATCCCACTAGGGTTCCATCCCTTTAACAGGCTCGAAGTGGATTCCATTCCATGAATAAATTTCGAATAAAGATGTATGTGCTTTCATGAAGTTTTAACATAACTCCAGACTCAGTACTTATCTTTTATTATTGAAATCTTGAACTCTTGATATCTTGATACTCATGAGTCTTCAATCTTGATATCTTTAGTCTTGAATCTCTATATTGTACAGTCTACATTCTTGGTATATGCATGTTTATATCATGCATATACATATATATCTAAACTATAATGTTAGCATTTATATTTTATAACAAGTCCTAAGTTTGTTGTCATCAAAACCATCATCTCAAGGACTACCAATCTCCCCCTTTTGATGATGACAACCTATGTTTATAAAATATACTTCCCCTTCACTATAACTCCCTTTAAAACTAATAACTCCCCCTTAATCTAAGCATAACTTCTCTATTTTATACTTCTCCCCTTTTTCATCAACAAAAACTAATTCTAAACTTATATATAGCACCCCCTTAAAAATTTGGTTTTCTTATATATCTCTGTTTATTAAAAATATATGTTACTATATATATATATATATATTCTATATCACAGTTATTTAACAAATGCCTAGTTCTCTTCTTAACATATTAAATATAGGTTGATTTAAGGGTTTGGTTAAATTATCAGCAATTTGATTCTCGAAGTTGATAAATTCAAGAGAAATAATCTCTTTACTTATATTATCTTCGAAAAAATGATGTTTGATATCAATATATTTAGTCCTAGCATGATGAGTAAGATTTTTAGATAAATTTATTGCACTAGTATTATCACAATAAATTGGTAATTTTGAAATTGTTAATCCAAAATATTTTAGGGTTTGTTATATATAAATGACTTGAGAGCAAGCCAAAGTAGCAGATATATATTCTGCTTTAGTTGTTGATAAAGAAACAGTGTTTTGCTTTTTATTAAACCATGAAACTAGAGAATTCTCTAAAAAGTGACAAGTTCCACTTATACTTTCTTGATCAGATTTGCAACCAGCATAGTCAGCATCATAATAAGAGATTAAATCAAATGAATCAATTTTAGGGTAAAATAAAACATAGTCAAAAGTATGTTTAACATATCTTATGATATGTTTCACAGCTTTTAAATGAGTCTCTTTGGGTTGAGATTGGTATCTTGCACAGAGACAAACATTATGCATGATATCAGGTCTACTCGTAGTGATATAGAGTAGTGATCCAATCATTCCCCTATATAGTTTTTGATTTACATCTTTTGAAAGATCTTCTTTATATAAAGCTTCATTTTTTACCATGGGAATGGATTTTCCACTCGCAGTAGTCATAACATATTTACTAACTAGATCCCTAGCATATTTTTCTTAACTAATAAAAATACCATTGTCTAACTGTTTTATTTGTAAAGCTAAGAAGAAAGTAAGTTCACCCATATGACACATCTCAAACTCTTTTTTCATTATTTCAGAAAATTCTTTATTCATTTCATGATTAGTTGAAACAAAAATAATATCATCTATATAAACTTGTACTAGTTGGATATCACTTTTATTTCTTTTAATGAAAAGAGTATTATCTACTTTACCAATATCAAATTTTGATAGCAATAAAAAAGATCTTAGTCTGTCATACCATGCTCTAGGAGCTTGTTTCAGACCATATAGAGCTTTTTTAAGTTTGAAAATATGGTTAGGAAATTTTTCATCTTCAAGAATGGAGGTTATTCAACATAAACTCCCTCTTTAACAAATCTATTTAGAAAATCACTTTTAACATCCATTTGAAATAATTTGAAAATATTATAGTTTGCGAAAGCAAGTAGAATTCTAGCAGCTTTTAAACTTGCTACGGGTGCAAAGGTTTCATCAAAATCTATTCCTTCTTCTTGACAATAACCTTGTGCGACTAATCAAGCTTTATTTCTAACGACCTCACCTAGTTCATTCATTTTATTTTTACAAACCCATTTAGTTCTTATTATAGTTTTATCCTTGGGTCTAGGAACAAGTTCCCAAACATCATTTCCGGTGAATTGATTCAGTTCTTCTTGCATATCCAGAATCCATGAATCATAAGACGAGGCTTCTTTTGGATTTTTAGGTTCAACAGATGATATAAAAGCAACATTACTCATGTTATTTAGTTGATTTCTAGTTCTAACAATAGATTCAATATCTCCTAGTATATTTTCTATTGGGTGATCGTCTAAAAGCTTAACCTTTTTATTTGGATGAATAAGTTCATTATTTGTTTCAATTGATTCATTATTTACGGTAGCAAAATCTTCTTCATCATTAATTTGTTCAGCATCTTTGAAATTTTCATCAAACGAAATATGCATTGTTTCTTCAATAGTATTAGTTCTAAAATTGAAAAACTATGTATGCTTCACTTCTATTAGAATACCCGATGAAGATTCCTTTATCGGATTTAGGATCAAATTTATCCAAGTTGTCTTTTGTATTTAGAGTAAAATATTTACTTCCAAAGGTTCTAAAATAAGATACCTTTGGTTTCGTCTTGTAAAGAAGTTCATAAGGTGTTTTATCAATTAACGGTCTAACTAATATTCTATTCAAAATGTAGCAAGTTGTAGCGACTGTTTTAGTCTAAAAATGTTTTCGTAAATTACTATCTGAAAGCATTGTTCTAGAACACTCTTGAATCGTCCTATTTTTAAGTTCTACCACTCCGTTTTGTTGTGGAGTTCTTAGAAAAGAGAAATTATGAGTTATTCCCTTTTTATTACATAATCTCTCAAAATTTTCATTTTTAAATTCCTCACCGTGATCACTACGAACAGTTATAATTTTTAAAGAAAGTTGTTTTGAAGTCTTTTTGTAAAAAATTAAATGAATCAAAATATCACTTTTATGTTTCATAAAAATTGTCCTGTAAACCTAGAATAATCATTTACAATTACAAAGACATATTTATTGTGATTTATTGATTGAATTTGAGTTGGACCAAACAAATCCAGATGAAGTAACTCAAGAGGTTTTGAAGTTGAAATCATATCTTTTAATTTGAAAGAATAAGTTTTCCTAATCGACAAACATTGCATATACTATCTATTTTAAAATTCATTCTAGGGAGACCTCTTACTAGATCAACTTTAGAAAGTCTAGATAAGAGTTTAAAATTCAAATGCCCAAATCTTTTATGCCAAATCAAGGGTCGCTTGTATTAGCCAAAAGACAGATTATCATTTGAGATTTTCATGCTAAGAATATAAATATATTTTTTCCTAATTTCTTCAAGTACAATATTTGATTTATTATCTTCGATGCGACACTTATCTTTTTCAAAGTTAATTTTGTATCCTTTATCGCAAAGTTGACTAATGCTAAGAAGATTGTGTTTCAGATTCTTAACTAATAAAACATTAGAAATAGTAGGAGTTTTAGAGTTACCGACATTGTCGATGCCAATCACATATCCTTTTGGGTTGTCTCCAAAATTAACCAATCCTCCATCTTTATAGATAATATCATTCAGCATATCTAGATTACCAGTCATGTGTCTTGAACATCCACTATCAAGTATCCACTTATTCTTCTTGATTTTCACAATTTGTCCATTGAGTGTTGATTCTTCAAAGGCCATATAACATTTTTCTTCCTACACATAATACAAACTCCGTAGATAACTTGATTTTCTATAATGACTATATGTAGACTTACAAGACAATGATGATTTGAACAGTTTTAAACTAGCGTTAACAATATCCCCAAAAATAGCCATTTTAAAAACTTTTTCAAAATTCAGATTATGAAAACTTCAAAAACCAATGCTTTGATATCAAATGTGAGAAATGCGGATTACGGATCTTAAGGCTGGAATAACACTAGGGGGGTGAACAGTGTTTTGTGGATTTCCTAAATCTTTTTGAAACTTATGAAATTTAATCACCAACAAATGCAATCCGCACGCATAGATATAATCACAGAATCAGACATAGATGAAAATACTAAATAAAAGCAGTAAGAACACAACAGGATTTTATACTGGTTCGGAATTACCCTACATCCAATCCCGTACAATCGTACGGATTCCTCATCAAAATAATCTCCCAGATTACACCCTCGGTTTCAAGGCTACGAGGTGCACCCTCCTGTACTCGAGTGCAGGGAAAACTCTCTTGATTTAACCACACTACAAGATCACCTAATTGATTTCCAGGGCTACAATCACACCAAGTTGATTTCAAGGCTCAACCGCATCTTTTACTCAACAGTTTGATTTACAAAAGATTCTATAACTCTGAATAACAGGGAGATCTAATAGAGAGTGGCCGAGAATCAAACAAGAGATGATCATGTTTGATTCACTTGGTATTTCGATAGAGTATAGTTTGGTTCCCTTAGAATAAATTTGAAAGATGAAGAGGAGAGAAAATAAATGAAATCTGGTAAAAAATTCGTTTAGAACTTACTGGTATTCAAAGTAGAGCAACGGCCATATCTATTCGTGAAAGGATACGACGAATAGACACTTCTTTTGAAAATTGAAATTTGAAAATAACGGACACCATGTCGACATGGGGGATTGAGGGATGTCCACATGGTCAAGGCAAAATTAATGTTTGGATTTTCTTATTAAAATTGGTTTCTATAATTTGTCAAAACAATTTCAAAACTTTATAAATATAATTGAATATAGTTTAAACATATAAAAGAGTTTAGAAAGTAATTTTTAATATATAATCTTAATCTATAAAGTGATTTAAAATCTGAGAATATAAATATTTTAAAGCTAAATATTTAAAATAAGAGATGGTTTAAAAAAAAGTACAACTTTGAAATCAAAAAACGATAAAAATAGTTTTGAGGCTAAAATATTTAAAACCAAGAGAGATGTCTTTTGAAAAGAATGTTTTGAAAACATTTTTTAAAAACAAGAGATATATTTTTGAGATGTATTTTTATAAAAGTAGTGGATATCAAAATAAGATCACTATATGTTCCGCTAGATATTGTCGTGGGTTCCATCCCACTAGTGTTCCATTCCTTTAACAGGCTCGAAGTGGATTCCATTCTACGAATAATTTCAAATAGAGATGTAAGTGCTTTCAAGAAGTTTTAACATAATTCTACACTCAATACTTATCTTCTACAATTGAACTCTTGATGTCTTAATACTCATTAATCTTCAATCTTGATATCTTGAGTCTTAAATCTCTTTTTGCTGTACAGTCTTCATTCTTGGTACCTGCATGTCTATATCCTGCATATACATATATATCTAAACTATAACCTTAGTATTTATATTCTGTAACAAATCCTAAGGTTTTTGTCATCAAAAACATCATCTCAAGGACTAATAAGTTCGATTTCAAAGTTAGGAATTTCGAAATCTTCTTTGAGTCAAAAAGGCAATTACCCAAGTTCGACTTTGAGTCAACTCTAAAGTGAGTTTTTCGATGACCATTTTGAATTTATTGATGGTATTCGATGACGACCATTCACGATTCGACGATGGGAACTGCATATTGGTACTGAAGATTGCCCAGTTGGGAGTTATCAAAATATACCACGAGAGCTTGGCCTTATAGTCGATCCGGGTTTATGCCATATTCTTGGTTCTTCTTCCGTTGGAAGTACCGTTTGAGTAGTAGTTCCTCATCCTTTGCTTAGAATCGTGCTACGGCATGGATTATAGAGCTTCTTCTAGCCTTTTGCACATTGGCATTTTCATCCAATTTGTCTTCCTTAAATTGTTTGTCATCTTCAGAGTAGGAGAGGGCCATCCTTATATCCTTCCATGAGGTTTTCATCCTTAAGTTCGGTTTTGTAACCAGTGCTTTTGCAGTAGGTGGAGTGTTACTGTTTTCTTCCGTCATCATCTTGGAGCTCCATCTATAGCTTTTTTCGACTATATTCCTTTTGACTGGAGAAAAGCATTACTACCTAAGCCAATTCAATGGGTCGCTGTGATCCATAGCTTATGGATCGCTGGTGATCCAAAATGTACGCTTGAAAGCGAGCCAACTTCTTAGCATCCTTCTCCCATCTTGTTCCATGTACGTCAATGCAAATCAACGAAACGGTATGGATCACTAGCGATCCATAACATGGCATATGGATCACTAGGGATCTACATACTTATAATATCATTGGACTTTGCTTTCTGGAGTTTATGGCGGTCTGGTGAAAAGGTATGGATCGCTAGTGATCCATAGTGCATGGATCGCTTGCGATCCATGTACATAGTTAATTTCTAAGCTTTGCCTTTCGAATCATGTCTACTATCTCATATTAATGTTCTCCATCTAATTTCATAGCTTAATGCATTATTTTAATGATAATTCATATGTTGGTTGCATTTGACTGCCATTGGATCATGATGCAATGGTTTGGTGGACCCACGAGCTAACCATATGGATCGTTAGCGATCCATAAGAGATGGATTGCTAGCGACCCATAACTTTATCATGCATTTATTTTCTTTTTCCCCGATCCTTCTTGGTTGGTTTATCTATTCTCAACTACAAACCTTCTAAATAGAGAACGAGGATCTAACTTCTGGACCTATGGGATCCAACATTGATAGCTAGATATGAACCCTGAGTTCAATACTCAATGAAAGCACTAAAATATTGATCCAAAAAATGGACCAACACCATAATTTGAGTTTTAAAGCAGCATCCCTGTTCCAAAAGAGAAATATCATAGATAATAGACATAGAAGAAAAACAGTAATAGAAAGAAGACAGAATTTTTATAGTGGTATGGCTGTTAATGAAGCCTACGTCCACTTTATAGTCTTATTATAGACTAATTATTGTTACAAGAGATGTTTGATTACATGGCTTTAACAATTATCTTTTAGCTAGATTGAATCTCCAAAGTTAGAATCCATCAGAGAATCACATCGTATTCCCTCGAAGATTATTGTAAGGGAGGTTGAGAGTAAAGAATAATTCCATAAGAGCTTAAGCAACCAGTCCGAAGAAGATCCTCCTTATGTTGCAGGTTGGATGGTATTTATATGGATCAGAGAGCTTTTGGGCCAGACCATGTCTTAATCAGCTTGTAGATAGGTTGTAAATGACACAGGGAGAGTTTGGTTCATAGAACGAGGAAGAATGATGGGTCTCTGGCGACCCATGGCTTTTGGTTCGCTGGCGATCCCATAGACTTTGCTCGTTTTGCAAGCCAATGCCTTAATCTCTTCTCGTAGTCTTCTTTGGCTAGTTTGTTTGAAGGTTTATGGAGAGGCATGGGTCGTTGATGGTCTAACCACTTAGGATTTTTCTGGAGTTTGGAATCAGAGATGTTTCCATAGCCTTTTATCGTAGTTGTTACGTTTTGATGGCAATTCGCTAGCTGTTTACGTTCTGCAGCTGATTGGACTAGGAGAATGTTGATCTCTCGACTTCGTTGATCCCAGTCGTTATCTTAGCCGTATAGCTTGCCATCTTTCACTCCTTTCCTAGCTATTCTGATTAGGTTCTAAGCCATCCTAATGTTACGCGATTGTTCTGCTTTCTAGTTGATCCTGTTGGGGTAAAAAACCGAACAACAGCTGATGTAAGGTCCCACCCTGTACTTTAGCTAGTGGTCCCTATAAGTTCAACATTCCAATGTGTAGGGCTTTGTCATAGGTAAGACTAAATGATGTTACATATGGAAAGAAGTATACAGAATAAAAATAGGTTACTGGTGAGCCTGCGAAACAATTAGGATCATTCGATCTATGGAGAAGTAAACTATGGGCTGATCATCCAGTATTGTATCTAACAGAAGTTAAAATATTTACTATGTTTGGTTGGCCCATGTCAGACAGAGGTTAATAGTCAACCTGATAAAAATATATTATTCGGACAGATAGTCCATTGATTACTTGATTTATATGCATATATATTATTGCTATTGTTGTTGTAATCAGTTTGATTACAGAATTTTTATTTGCAAAAGATATGATTTTAAAAGGATATTAGTGAGGGGAAACCTATTCCGCTAAGCGGCAAGGTCTCATTTAATATCAGTAAACTGAGATGTAATAGAATTATTCACATCAGGCTCTATGACAGACTCGAAGTTTCTATTTTTTCCTTAAAATCTCAGGTGCTCAAACATTAAATTTGAGTAGATTGAGAGTTAAGGACTTTTCAGGTTTAGTAGGTTGGACAAATAGGCTTCCAAAGACCAACAGGGGGCAAAGCTAGCAATGTAAAGTTATTTAGTTGTATTTCCATAGTGATGTAATTATGACTGATATGCCAATCTATTTAGTACTCTGATCATCCGCGGGGGCATCTTCATATGTCGCTTTTGGTGTAATTTGTAATAATTTTATTTGATCGAACCCTGGGAATCATTTTGGGATTATGTCATTGAATATGAAATATTGATTTGAAATGTAATCAGAAAATGTGTTTTTGAAATCCGTGATTTTATTTCATATTCATGTGCTTATGATGTTATGGATTCCATTAATAATATTGCATTTTTCACCGGAAGTTAATACTATAACCGACTATAACATCTGTGCCGCTTAGCTTTGGGGCTCAAAATAGGGGATGTTACAACTTGGTATCAGATCATAGGTTTATGAAAACTTAAAAGAAATTTTAAACGTAATATTATTTTTGAGAACGTAATCCTAAGGAATTAAGCAACAGATTGGGGTATGGGATAAGTCTATAGTAACGTACTTGTATTTGCTATATATATGTATATGCTTTATCTCTATTCTCCCATCTCTCTTAGGCTATTCTTCTGTATCTTACAATGAATCAAATGTAAAATTTAAAGGAAGTAAGATATGGATGATAGGAGTGAAACCTTGGTGGAGGAAGCACCGCCACAAATGGAAATGCCAAACCAAACACTAGAATCTAAGTCAAGCACAAGCTGCTATTATGGGTGCTGGAGCACCGCAAGTTGACATAGGACCTATGTATCGGTTCTTCGTCAACACAATGCAAGCTGGAGCTGCTGCTGGATTAGTTGGAGGAGGAAAGGAGGAACCTCCAGTGGTCAACAACTATGCAGTGCTGAGTAGGGACTACGCTAGGCTTGAAGGGAAGCAGTTTATT
The DNA here is from genome assembly GCA_030765085.1 of Allium cepa. Lineage (NCBI taxonomy): Eukaryota > Viridiplantae > Streptophyta > Magnoliopsida > Asparagales > Amaryllidaceae > Allium > Allium cepa. Next base: position 208,650,265 of record CM060944.1, read on the forward strand.
GGGAATGCGGACGCAATTGAAGTGGAAAATTAGTTGCTTCATTGTGAGAGGATTTTTGCTGATTTAGGACTTAACGATGAGTAGAAAAGGAGATTGACATCTAGACAGTTGCAAGGAGCAGCACTATATTGGTGGAACAGTGTTTATGTAGGAGTAGCTGAAGAGGCCATGACTTGGGCAGAATTCAGAAGGAGGTTTGAGCAAAGATTCATGTCGGAGATTGCTAAGTCAACTCTGTTCAGAGAGTTTACTGAGTTGGTGCCGGAAAACATGATAATGCTTAAGTATGCTACCATATTTGTGGAATTATCGAGATACGAATATGCTACGGTTGATACAATTATCAAAATGAATGAGAAGTTCATCCACGGATTAAGACTCGAGCTTGCTAAAGCCACTTTACCACATATTAGGGATCCACGCAGTTTAGTTATTGAGATGGCTTTGTGGAATGAGGAGATGTTCACTTTCTTTAATGATAATAAAGTAGTGGAAACCCAAGGTGGGAAGAACCAGAAGTGAAAGTTTTACCATAAGAAAAAAGGTTAGAAAGGAGGAGCTACCAAGAAATAGAAGGTCGATTTAGTTTGCTACAAGTGCAACAAGAAGAAACATTTTGTTCATGAGTGTTAGACGAGCAAAGCAAAGAATGTTGCTCACAAGAATGGAGTGGAATGATTCAACTGTGATCAGATTGGACATTATAAGAACCAGTGCACGGAACCGGCCTAGGATGGAAAGGGCAAAGTGTTTGCCTTGGAACCAGCTACCTCAAGACCAACAATAGAGGAGAAAGGAAAACTGTGTTGGGAGGTACGCTTTTGATTCATGGTGTGTCAACTAGAGTCCTATTTGATACTGGTGCATCGCATTCTTTTATATCTCATTATTTGGTAGATAAGCGTAACCTAGAACCTTCATACCTAGTTACATCCTTAAGGGTTGCGAATTCGATAGGAGATTACGTGCTTGGGATGAGATGTGACAAGTAAGAGTTTGAATTGTTAGGCCATATATTTTCTTGCAGTTTGCATGTATTTGATTTCATATTTTTTTGATTTCGTAGGGTTCAGAATTATTTTGGGTATGAATTGGTTAAGTAAGTATGATGCTAGGATATTTTGCCATGATAGGAAAATATCACTTAAACACCCTAGTTGTAGTGATCGGATTATATATAGAATACCCTAGTTTTGAAGTTAATGCTTTATTGGGTGTTATAGAGACAAAAGAGGAGTTGAATCATATTTTCGTTGTTAGAGAATTCAAAGATGTCTTTGAGCCTATTAAAGGACTACAGTCTAAACGAGCCATTGACTTTCGGGTAGATTTAGTGCTAGGAGCTAAACCTATGAGTAGTCCACCAAATAGAATGACACCTACCGAGATGAAGCAGCTAAAGGTACAGTAGGTAGATATAGAAGGTAAGAATTTTATTAGACCATGCAGTTCACCATAGGAAGTAGCCGTAGTATTTGTTAAGAAACCGGACTGATCGTTGAGGTTATGTATCGATTATCTTAAGATGAATGAGAAGACGATAAGAATCGATATTTGTTACTTAGAATTGACGATTTTTTCGACCAGTTGAGTGGAGCCAAAGTATTCTCTTAATTAGATTTGGCAACAGGGTTCCATCAACTTAGAGTAGTAGAGGATAGTATTCCTTCGACGGTATTTAGGACCAGATATGGGTCATACGAATGGTTAATGATTCCGTTTGGTCCAACTAATGCGCCAGCATTCTTCGTGGACTTGATGAACAGAATCTTCCAGTTGCATCTAGTTAGATTTGTATTAGTATTTATAGACAACATGTTGATATATTCCAAGGATGAAAGAGATCATAAAGTCCATCTTAGGATAGCGCTTAAGACATTGAAGCAGCATCAGTTGAAAGCGAAGTTTTCAAAGTGTTAATTCTGAAAGAAAGAAGTTAAGTTTCTTGGTCATGTAGTCTTAGAAAGAGAATTTTCTGTCTAAGATCGAGGTAGTGAACAATTGGAAGAGACCTGAGAGAGTGAATGAGATAAAGAGTTTTCTTGGGTTAGTTGGCTACTACTGGAGATTCATTAAGGATTTCTCATGGATAACACCGATAACTAGGCTAAGTTGGTAAGATGTGAAGTTTTTTAGGATTGATAAGTGTGAGGAGGCATTCCAGAAGCTGAAACATTTATTAACTAATGCACATGTGTTAATTGTTCTAGAGGGGATCGGGATTTAATGGTATACATTGATGCATGTGGAAGAGGATTAGGAGTTGTGTTAATGTAGAGACGTAAAGTGATTGCTTATGCTTCTCGACAGCTCAGATCACATGAAGTTAGTATCCAACTCTTGATTTGGAAACATCTGCGGTAATTTTTGCATTGAAGGTATAGAGACATTACCTTTTGGGAGAAAGATTCAAGCTATTTACGGATCATAAATCACTAAGAAATGTATTCTCTCAGAAGGAATTGAATATGAGACAGCGTAGATGGTTGGAGTTCATAGCTACGTACGACTTTGGTATTGAGTATACACTAGGAAGAGGAAATAAGATTGCAGATGCACTTAGCAGAAAACATTAGAATGCAGCCTTAGTAATGATAGCTAGGTGAAAAGGTTTAGAAGCATTGGTTACATGCGGAGTACAATGGATATCTAAGACTAGTTCTAGTTGAGAAACCGCCATGTTATCATGTTTAGAAGTTCGACCGATGATGATTGAAAGGATTGCATCTAAGCAAAAAGATGACCTAGTGTTAACTGAGAAGATTAGAAGGTTGGAGGCTGGAATCGAGATTGATAATATGAAGGATTTTTCTCTTGACCAGAGAGGATGGTTGAAAAAAAGGACGATTATGTGTCTCGAATGTAGAAAACCTAAGGAGGTCCTTAGAGAATGTCATCGATCAAAATTTACGGTTCATCTTGAGGGAACCAAGATGTATCAGGATATGACGAAGGGTTTCCACTGGGAAGTTATGAAGAGAGATGTAGTCTTATGGGTGAGGCAGTGTTTGAACTATCAACAGGTAAAAGCTGAACATCAGAAACCGAGTGAATTACTTCAGCCTTTGGATATTCTAGTCTAGAAATAAGATTCTGTCTCAATGGATTTCATAGATGGGTTGCTAAGGTAGAATAGAGGAAATGAGTATATCTGGGTTATAGTGAACATAATGACTAAGAGTGAACACTTTATACTCATTAAGTCGACCAGGATAGCACTGCATTTAGCTAAGTTATACACGAAGACTATAGTTAGATTGTGTGTAATTCCTAGTAACATGGTAAGGGATAGAGATTCCTTATTCACTAGCGAGTTTTGAAAAAGTCTATAGGATACTTTAGGTACCAAGCTCGGTATAAGTACTGCTTACCACCCGTTGATAGGTAGGCAAATAGAGAGAGCTAACAAGGTCTTAGAGGATTTGTTAAGACCTTGTGTGCTAGATTTCGGAGGATCATGGGAAGATCATCTACACTTAGGTGAGTTTTCGTACAACAGTAGTTATCAGACTAGTATAAGTATGACACCATTTGAAGCTTCATATGGAAGACCATGCAAATCACATGTTTGTTGGTTAGAGGCCAGGAATAGATTAATTCTTGGTCCATATTTTCTTAAAGAAGATGTAGAAAAGAATGAGTTAATTCAGGCTAGAATAAAGGAAGCTTAATCTAGGAAGAAGAGTTATGCTAATAAGGGACAGAAAGTCTTAGAGTTCTCAGCGAGATAACATTTTCATCAAAGTACCACCGATGAAAGGAGTGATGAGATTTGGAAAACGAAGAAAATTGGCACCAAGATTCGTTGGACCATTTTCTATTATAGAAAGGATCGAAAAACTCGCGTATAGGATAGAGTTACTGAATAGTTGGCAGGAGTCCATAATATTTTCCATATTTCTCATTTAAGGAAGTGTATTCGAGATCCAGAAACTACTCTTAGTGTTAGAGGATCTAATGATGGTACCGGATATAATTATATTTAGAAAACTAGTTTGTATAGTTGCGAGGGATGAGAAGAGACTAAGGAATAAGACAGTCCGATTAGCTGAAGTCTAGTGGAGTGATGGTGATAGAGACCGCACTTAGGAAACCAAGAGAAAGATTAGAGACACCTATCTTCACTTGTTTGATGGTATGTTTTACCTTTATGTTTGATTGTTATGGGTACCTTATCGTTATTTAGAGGATGAAATTCATTAAGGAGGGGAGTCTGTAATGACCCTAATTTTGACCAACATTATTTAGAATATTTGATTGGAAAAATTAAATAATTTAGACAATTAAGAGACTACGATTTGTCCATTAAGAAAGCTTTAACGATCCTAAGGAGGGGAGTCTATATTAGCCCTAATTTTGACTCTGTTGTTATATTAAATATTGAACCCAATGATTTCGAAGAAATACCTTTAATTAGTTTCAAAGCTATGTTTCCACAAATTCTTACTTGAACCCAATGCTTTTGAAAGGTTTGTTTTAAGTGTTTCGAAAGGATTGTTTTAAGTGTTTTGAAAGTTATGTTTTTAAATGATTCTAAAGGGAATTTTCCAATGCTTTGGAAAGATATGTTTAATGGTTTCAAAAGAGGATGTCTAAGGTTTTAAGCAATGATTCTGAAAGTGATACTTTCAATGACGTCGAAAGGGATTGTTTAAGGTTTCAAACAATGGTTTCGAAGGTGTTGTTTTAGCTTTATAGCATAAAGTTTTCAAAGTAAAAAATGGGCGTTAACTTATTTTAAAGGGATAAATAATCCCATTGATTTAGGTTTCATCAACATTAAGCATATATCATGGCATAGATATTATGAGTAAACAAAAAGCATATTTTGCTTGTTGAAGTATGGTTTAAAAAAAAGTTTAAATCAATTCGAAAGAATTTTTTTTGAGGAAAATTGAATAAGGTAGTTAACCTTAAGTGTATGACTCATATATTAGAAGACCGGATGGTACTAGTGTAGGGTCGCATCCTATACTTTAGCTAGTAGCCCCTATAATGATATGTCTATCTATCTAGTACTATGATCATGCAATGGGGCATCTTCTTAAGTTGCTCTTGGAGTATTTTGTAACAGTTGTGTTTGATCAAAACATGGGAATCGTTTTGGGATTATGTAATTGAATATTGAATATTGATTTGAAATGTAACTAGAAAAGCAATTTTTGAAATCTGTGTTGATTTTTTTCATATTCATATGCTTCTGATGTTATGGATACCATTAACCTTACCCTATTTTATCATCGGAAATTATTACTATAGATGAATACAGCATCTGTAGTGTTGGGTGAATTCTCACCCAGGGGATCTTGAGACCAAGAAGCGTCAGTTTCACCCGGGTTCGCAACCTCCAATTCATTCGACAAGGTACGCTCGGCATTCACACATGAAGCTTCATTCGGCAGTGCAAGCCCAAGTCCATCCGGCATAGCCAGCCTCCTTCCCTCCGCTCCACCGAACCAACGCCTCACCTATCCAATGCCGGTCCAAGTTCCTGCCGAACCAGCTTCAAAATCACAACCAAGCCATACCGGATCAACGTCCTCTCCAATACCACCGGTCTAACCCCTTTCCCACATGACCGGACCACATACGACCGAACCAACCTTCAAGCTCACCACCGAACCAACACCACGACCGAACCAACGCCACCGAGCCAAACCATACCTCACCACCGGATGGACCTCCGCCGAACCAGATGATTGCCAGTCCAAATTGCTTCAGCCCGGGCCCACCAGCAGTTATATACTTCCAAGACCCCTGCCCCCTACCTCATTCTATAAATAGAGGGGCAGGGGTACAACAATGGCAGACAAGTTTGAGAGCTCAAGCAAGGAAGGAACTTTCAAACTACTTTCATATACTTATATACGAAGCATTGTACTTGTAATCTGAAAGAAAGAAGATAATAACATATAAAGTGGACGTAGGCACATTCTGGCCGAACCACTATAAATCCGCGTGTCTTTTACATTTCAGCCCCTACTTCTTTTATATTTACATACTCATCTAAAATCATTGTAAATCACATATAATCAACTAAATAATACGACTTGGAGGTGTTTGTCCATTTTTTGTGCAAACATTTTTGGTGCTTTCACTGAGAATTGAACTCAGGCTTCATCTTCTCCCACTCAACCTTCTTCCTAACAATATCGCTCGTTGCTTAGAAATCATGCCTTCCAAACAGAGAAGGGATGTTAACAAAGGAAAGAACATCGCAACTAGCAGCCTTCCAGATCCAGCAATCGCAGATCAGCCCACTTCAACAGCAGTACCAGATGAAAATCAGGAAAATCCAACTGGTCCCGCAACGGAACAACCAATCACTAGGGCAGATCTGGACAGGGTTGTGGCTGAAGTAACTAACCGCTTCACATCCCAACAAGAAGCTTTGGTGGACCAACTCATGTCACGCTTAAGGGATGCTGAAGAGTCCAACCACAACACTGAATCATGGGGTGAGTCCCAATCCGGAGGATCTCGGAGGCAACAAAGGTCTTCCCTCTTCGAAGAAGCTATCAACAGGAACAACAATGATAGGGGCCGCGCCCAGACTCAGCCCGAATTCCGACTCGAGGAAGCCCTTGGAACCGAACCCAGCGGGGGAGGCACCAGGCGAGGGTCGGATGTAGCTGAGCCAGTCATGCCACCTAATCATAGAAACCCCGCCGAACGGAGCCGAGCTAGAACCCAGCCCGAAGTTGACCCCATGGATGTGCTCGAAACAGAACCCCACAGGGGAAGATCAAGGAAGGGGGCAACTGTAGCTGGTCCTAACGTGCATCCGAGCAGCCAAAGACAACCACTGGATAATGCTAGAAGTGATAGACTGTACCATCCCTACAGGTCATCTGGACGAGATAGACCCCGCAGGGAAGAACCAAGCTCATTTTTGTCCGCTCCAAGTTCTGACGAACGAATGGCACGATTATTCAGAGAATGTGTCCAACGGGAGCAAAGGGACCGGGGAATAGGCGCTAGGGTCACCAGTCCCTTTACCCGAAATATCGAAACTGCCATCACTCCCCGGGAATGGAAAATGCCAACCATGGAACCTTACAAAGGAACTTCCGATCCCATCGTACACTTGCAGAGATACACCCAGCATATGCTCATGAGTGGAGCAACAGAAGGAGTGTTATGTAAATGTTTTCCGCTATTCCTAGCTGATCTAGCTACCTCCTGGTTCTGCCATCTACCCCAAGGATCCATCAGCTCATGGAAGATGTTGAAAGAAAGGTTTATTAGCCAGTTCCGCATCCATGTGGAACAACCCAAGGATGCTTATTCTTTATCCAATGTCAAACAGAAAACCGGAGAGACGCTGCAACAATATCTAACGCGGTTCAACGCCGCAGCGGCAGCAGTTCAAGATGCCGATGAAAAACTCACTCTAATGGCCCTCTGTAGTGGTGTACATCCAGACACCAAGTTTGCCAGAAGATTAACTAAGGAAAAACCAGCTACCTTGCCTGATTTCTTCCATGAAGCTGGAAAGTATATGAGACTTGAAGACGCTGCTACAGAGAGGCAATCAGGACAACAAGGTAAGACAGTTCAGGACAAGGTTCCCACTGCAGCTAAGGACGCTCGAAGAAATGAATCTAGAGACAATGCTGGGGGCAGAAAGGTCGAAAAGCGCCAATATCGACCAGGACCGAGATTTGACTCCTACACTCCTTTGAATGAAACAATCGAAAACATCTTCCTAGCCACTCAGGGCGAACTCGGATACAAGCGCCCCCCGCACAAGAAAGAATCAGATAACGCACTCAAGTCTGGAAAGTTCTGTCGCTTCCACGAATCCCACGGGCATGACACCAATGAATGCCACCATCTTCGGGATTTGATCGAAGAACACATTAGAAGAAGAAGGCTGGAACGCTATGTGAAAGGTCAGAACAGGACTCCAACTCCTGTCAATGAGAACTCAAAGCAACCCCTCCCAGAAGTAGGCGGAGGGAGTCGCAACAATCACAACACCAGTGGCTCTAGTCAAGAGAAGATAGTGGTCCTTACCATCTCGGGAGGACCACACATCGCCGACAGAAGTTGGGCAGAGATGGAAAGGTATGGCAAGTCGCTTAGAAATGCAGAATGCTATGTTAACTCCATCACGGAAGAACGCCACCCGAAACGAAAAGAGAGCGACGACATCATATTCAGTAGGCGTGATTTGGAAGGAAGAAAGTACCCACATATGGATCCTATGGTCATCTCTGCCTGGTTCGGTCCAGCTAAAGTTTTTCGGATTCTAATAGACACAGGAAGCTCCGTAAATATCCTATTCAAACATGCTTTCGACAAAATGAAGTTATCAATGAAGGATGTATCCCCCTGTGACAAACCACTGCACGGTTTCACTGGAGATGCAAAAATGCCCCTCGGGCAACTTGACCTCTTCGTCGAAATAGGAAGTCATCCCCGTTCCGTTGTGCGAAAACAAACGTTCGTACTAATAGAAAACCACTCGGCTTACAACGCCTTCTTGGGAAGACCAGCCTTGTCTGACTTCCAAATTGTATTAGCCCCCTGGTGCCTGAAAATGAAATTTCCAACAGACAACGGAGTAGGAGAAGTAGAAGGAGATCAAGATGCTGCCCGAGACTGCTATGTAACTGAACTTCGCGATAACCGCAGAAAGAATAAAGGAAAAGGTGCAGAGACTACTCTCTGCATGAAAAGCTTGGATGCATAGCAACTAAAGAAAGCCCCTCCTCTTCGATACACAAGCGATCCCTTCAATGAACTAGACCCCAGGGATAAAGAGGAGGAGGCTACCGCCGAGCCTGCAGAGGCTATGGAATTCGTATCTGTAGAAAAGCACGATTCAAGTAAACTATTAAAAGTCGGATCTCAGCTAAAAACGGAGTTGAAAGATCAACTCATTGACTTTCTCCGCCACAACTTAGATGTATTTGCGTGGACCCATGCCGATATGACAGGAATCTCCCCCGACATAGCATGCCACATGCTGAACATCGATCCCACCAAGGTACCAGTAAAGCAGAAAAAGAGGAGCATGGGGGCAGAGCGATCGGCAGCCCTTGATGAGGAAGTAAAGAATCTACTTGCTAATGGCCTCATACGGGAAGCCATCTACCCAGAATGGATCGCTAACCCAGTGCTAGTAAAAAAGGCCAATGGAAGGTGGCGAACATGTATTGACTTCTCCAATCTGAATGACGCTTGCCCAAAAGATTGCTTCCCACTTCCCCGAATTGACCAACTTGTGGACAGCACAGCCGGACACGAACTCCTATCTTTTATGGATGCATACTCCGGATATAACCAGATTCCCATGCACGCTCCTGATCAAGACCACACTAGCTTCATCACCGACCGCGGACTATATTGTTACAAAGTCATGCCTTTTGGACTCAAAAATGCTGGAGCTACCTATCAGCGCCTCGTCAACAAGATGTTCGCGGAACTAATAGGACGAACTATGGAAGTGTATGTGGATGACATGTTGGTAAAGTCCAGGAAAGCTGACGACCATGTAAGCCACCTGGGCGAGATGTTTCAAGTACTTCGCCGATATGGAATGAAGCTGAATCCTCTAAAGTGCTCCTTCGGAGTATCTTCGGGAAAATTCTTAGGATTTATCGTCCACGTCAGAGGAATCGAAGCAAACCCTGAACAAATCCAGGCTCTAAAAGAAATAAGGATACCCTCCACTCGAAAAGAAATGCAGAGCCTAAACGGAAAGGTGGCCGCCCTAAGCAGATTCATTTCCAAGGCAACTGACAAGTGTGTCCCTTTCTTCGAAGCTCTCAAGAAAGACAAAGGGAGATTCGAGTGGACCGATGAATGCTTAAAAGCCTTCCTCAACCTAATCGAACACCTTCAGAGACCACCAGTACTCTCAACTCCAAACGAAGGTGAAGTGTTATACCTATACCTCGCTGTATCATCTCATGCTCTAAGCGCCGCCTTGGTAAGAGAAGAAGACCGCACACAACGCCCGGTTTACTTTGTAAGTAAGAGATTTACAGGGGCAGAGGCCAGATATCCTAAACTAGAGAAATTAGCATATTGTTTATTGATCGCGTCACGAAAACTGCGACACTACTTCCAGTCTCACTCCATCAGGGTTCTAACCGATCAACCGCTAAGACAAGTGCTCCATCGTCCTGACACTTCTGGGCGACTCCTCAAATGGAGCATCGAACTAAGTCAGTATGATATCACCTACCATCCTCGCACCGCTATCAAAGGACAAGCTATGGCCGATTTCATTGCCGAATTCACTACCAACGAAGGCAAGGAACAATCCGAAGTAGCAAAAAACATCAAGTGGAACCTCTTTGTAGATGGAGCATCGAACGAACAAGGCTCGGGGGCAGGAATTGTGATCATCACCCCCAGGGGAAGAAAGTTGTACTATGCATTAAGGTTGGAGTTCACGGCCACTAACAACGATGCTGAATATGAAGCAGTAATAGCAGGATTGGAGCTTGCCCTGGAAATTGGAATCAATTCCTTATGTCTTCATAGTGATTCTCAGCTTATCGTAAACCAGGTGCTAGGAGAATTCCAGACTCGAGGAGAACGACTCACAGCATACCTAAAGAAAACCAAACTGCTGCTCGATCAATTGGACCACTATCTAATCAAACATATTCCTCGAGAAGAGAACCAAGAGGCAGATGAACTTGCCAAGCAAGCTAGTATGAAGAATAGCACCATTTTCGGAGCATTAGCCATCTCAAGGCAGCTAGCCCCAAGTTTCGAACAAGTGAATCTGATAACTGCAATCGAAGAAGGAACCTGGATGACTCCTATCCGGAAATATTTGCAAGATGGCACACTACCCGACAGGCGTGACGAAGCCAAGAGGATCTTGAGAAAAGTTCCCCACTACACAATACAAGAAGGCATCCTCTATCGGCGTGGCTTCTCTAGCCCCTTATTGAGATGCGTCGCCGGAAGGGAAGCCAAGGAGATCTTATCAAACATCCATCAGCGAGGATGCGGAGATCACACTGGAGGGCAGACTTTGGCAAGGAAGATACTCCGATATGGATATTACTGGCCCACACTAAACAAAGATGCCCTAGACTTCGTCAAGAAATGCGACAGATGTCAGAAGTTCGCCAAGATTCCTCGACTACCCACAAACGAAATTACTCAAATGACCAGCCCTTGGCCCTTTGCTGTATGGGGAATTGACTTAATTGGCGAAATGCCAACGGGCCGAGGCGGATCCAAATATGCTATAGTGGCAGTCGATTATTTCACCAAATGGGTGGAAGCAGAACCTCTAAATAAAATATCTTCAGCAAAAGTTATAAACTTCTTGATCAAAAATATTCTGTGCAGGTACGGAGTCCCACTCAAGATCATATCAGACAACGGACTCCAGTTTGACAGCGAAGAATTTGCCGACTGGTGCCAAGAGCATGGAATTCATAAAAGCTTCTCATCAGTAGCTTATCCTCAGGCAAACGGACAAGTTGAAGCCGTCAACAAAATTCTCAAAACCCTAATCAAGAAGAAACTTGAAAGTCGAAAGGCGCTTGGGTGGACGAACTTCCTACGGCACTATGGGCGTACCGCACATCTTTCAGAACATCAACGGGACATACTCCTTTCTCTTTGGCATATGGATCGGAGGCAATGCTCCCAGTTGAGACTATTGTGCCTTCCCACCGTAGGATCCACTACAACCCAGAGGAAAACGAAGAACTCCTCCTCATGTCTTTGGATCTGATTGAGGAAAGGAGAAACGATGCAGCACTCAAAGCAGCAGCTCACAAACAAAAAGTGGCAGCGCTATACAATTCCAAAGTCAAGCATCGCAGCTTACAAGAAGGAGATCTTGTCCTTAGGCGAATCTTTCCGCGCCCCGGGGCACTAGACCCCATCTGGGACGGACCGTATGTAATTCATAAAGATCTCCACAACGGAGCTTATATTTTGTCAACAGTGGACGGAGAGGTGTTCCAGAGGGCATGGAACATCCGACACCTCCGTCGATACTTTTCTTAACTTGTACTGCCCATATGAAGTGAATTAACAAAGAGAATCAGTGGACGTAGGCACTTTCGTGCCGAACCACTTTAAAAAATCTTGTCTCTTTTTAGCTTGTTCCTTTATGTCTTGGCTACTTGTTAAGTTTTATCCCTTTCTGTTGAACAAAATCCTATGGCATCTCCACTCAAGACGCACCGCGGCCTCATCTGGACTAGGCCTAACAGGTACACTACGATTCTATGCACTCGCCAATGAGACACTTTTGCTCCAGCATCCCTCTGCTGCGGGTTAACTCATTGCGCGCCTGCCCTCAAAGCCAACTGTAATGAGCCGATTATAAGTCATCATAAAGGCCGACTATAGCCGATGGCAGCTCATTACGGCGTTCGGCTCACCGGCAACTGTGAACCTACTTTAAGCCCCAACATAAGGTGTGGCCAGCTAGGGGTAGTTCACGGCCAACGGCACCCACGCTAGCCGGCCACGGTAAATCGAATAATACCCACGATTACGGACCATAATGGTTCGGGTAGTTACCGTGCGCGATCTCGGCTCCGATGTGTCTTAAGTGTGGCTGTGGTAAAAAAGAAAACTCCCCGCGGAGGCGTAAGATGGGTGACAAATGTCTCCAAGACCCACAGCTAGGGAAAGTGACTACAAAACCCGTTTGCCACGAACTTAAGCACATCGACGGCCTTCCGTGACTGGAAGTTTTACTTTTACTATATTTCCATTTCATTTAAATACTTTTCTCCTATCCTGTATAACAAACTCTAAAGTACAGGAAACCAAATAGGAAGCATTCACTCATGAGAAACTAAGTCTGCATACTGGGTGGCAGGGTACTCAGCTATATCCGTGAACAGTTACATAAGACGCTCTAAGCTACCGCCTGCGAATGAAACATAAAGGGCGGTACTCTCTTTTCTTGTACATAAATACGTAACTATAGCTTGTTCGTACAATAACATTGCAACACATGAAATTATATTTCTAGCGAAAAACTTAGCATCAAACACAACTAGAATCACAGGCATATACATAGTTATATTTCTCACACAGCACATCAAGATGACAACAACATTTAAACATAACAACATCAGCTTATATTATAAAATCACATGAAGTTATTCTTTGCAAATAATATTGTTATAGTTACATGTCAATGACTAACGTAAACAGTGATAAAAAGAAATAAAAAGGTGGCAGCCGCGTCCACACTCCATCACCGACTTCCCCAGTCTACTTAGCCGCAGGATCAGAGCCCCCAGCATGTGGATCAGGAGTCCCACCTGTCCAGTTCAGAAGAGGAATTCATTAAACGAGCGATCAAGTTATGAAAACACGGAAAGGAAAGAAAGGGAAAAGAATAACTCACCAGCATCCGCCGTTTGATCCTCATCATCCAACTGCACGCCCGCTTCCTCTGCAGCAAGCAGCCGCATCCCCTCCTTCACCGCCGCTTGCTCCTCCTTCGAGAACTGGGCAGTAACCGCATCCAAACTGAAAGCCTCTCCGCCTTCCTTACCCGCGTTCACCCTGGCCTCCTCTAAAGCCTGGAGATACACCTTGGCCATCACCCGAGGGTAATCGTCCATCCAAGACAAGCCGCCCTCCTTCCAAGTGTGGAAGTACATGTCCTGCAGCATCTCATCCATCATCCCCTCATTCTCCTCAAACTCCCTCACCCGGGCCTCGGAGGCTTGCAACTTGGCGACGGTAATGTCCCTCTCTGATTGGTACCTCAAGCAGTCAGCCTGGAGAGACCTCCTCATTTCCTCCTCCTTTAACTTGAGGGACCTCCTCATCTCCTCCATCTCCTCCTTCAACTCGGCCTGAGCCATTTCCGCAGCCTCGAGCCTCCCAGACAACTCCTCTACCCGCTCAAGATCCGCATTTCGAACCTCGTCCACCGTCGTAATGGCCATGTTAATCCGTTCCCTGCAGGCGACCTCCATCTTCCGTAATTCCGCCCTACTGGCCTTCTCCATCGTCTCTTTCAGCCGCTTGGAGGCTTCCTCATGCTGGGAAATCTGGATGGCTTGATCGGCGAGCTGCTTGGCCTGATCGGCAACTTTTAACCTCAACCGAACATTAGCACTCCCGATCTCTTCCCCGGCCTTGGCCAATTTAGCATGATGCTCCATTAACTTCTTGGTCTCTGCGGCCACCCGATCGATGTTAGCCTTGGCTTCGTCCCCCATGGTGACTACCCGTGTAGTAAGTAAATCAAGATCTAAAGACTTGGCCTCGTCCAGCACTCTTACCATGGGGTTGCGGGGAAGGAGGTGCTCGCCCGTGGCCTCATCAAATGAGATATCCTGAAAGCTCGGATCTAAATCAGGATGACCGGCAAAAGGGTCACGAGGCACGGGGCGAGGCACATCAGGACGCCTTATACGAATAACAGTTGGGCTCTTGAAAGGAGGATGAGGGGGGCCGGATTCCGTGCTCTCCTCCGTAGTATCACGAGGAGGCTGAGTAGGAAGCTGCGAACCAGGGGAAGACTCAAATAAGGAATGGCTCCGCTTCTTTTTCCGAATGCCCTCTTCAATGACCCCGAGAAGAGGGCGATAACTGACTACATCCCCAGTGCGACCAGTAGGGGGTTTCGCAGAAGCTCTCCTCGACTTAAACTGCTCAAGGTGGTGTCGAACGTCCGACGTTTTAACCACCTGGCCTGCCCCTGGAATAAAGAACAAGTGTTACGAACATACAATAATCCACAGTTCGAAAAATGTGTTAAGTTAAAAGGAACGGAAAGTGAGAAGACACGTCTATTATACAAACCCGGCGGAGGAGTGGGATACTGCAATAAGTCCTGGATCTCATTCCAGGACGGAAGTGAACCGTAAAAAATTTCTAAGTCCCTATCGAAAATGGAATCGGCAGAAGACAAAAGTTCACCTTGCATCGCCGGAATCGCCCTAGCTGAGGAACCCTTAGAGGATGGGTCAGTGCCAGCCACAGCTTTGCCGGTTTCCTTTGCCTTCTCCGTTTCCGACTCTCCCTCCGACTCCCCAAAGGCCCGACGGAGAGCCTCATCCAGTTCAAGGTCCTGCTCAGAGGTTGGGGCACCGACGCCATTACCACCTTGACCGTCGCCGTCTCCTCCACCCTCCGACCCTTCTCCAACCTCGCCTCCTTCCTCCTCATCTACACCTTCCCCCTCCGGGATAGTCGGACAAGTGCTTGGAGAAGGGCAATCAGACTTCTTCAGCTTCTTCCCCCCGACAGCGGGACGCTCTGCAAAAGGCTCCCTCTTACCGCTCTTCACCGTAGCCCCCTCCTTAGCTTTAGCAGCCTTCTCCTCAGCCGTATCCCTTTGCTTAACCACGGACTGGTGCGGTAAGATCAAATTATACTCCAAGAGGGTTGCGTTCCTGATCAAGAAGGAGGCCGACCGGTCCCGTGCCGGAATAGCCTTTAGTTCAGCAGCCATTCGCACCAAGGAATCATCCTCCACGACTGCAATACCACCTGTCGCTAGCCAGAAATAGAAGCATGTCAGAAAAAACACTACAGTCAAAACATGGAAAATATAAATGAAATCCATCTTACAGCCGGAAGTGAAAAGGCGGAAAGAAACAGCATCGTCCTTGATGAAGAACCACTCTTTCTTGAACATGGTAAACTTGGAATATAAGTCCAGGACCGGTTTGAAGGGCACGGCCGCTTCCAGACTGATATACGGAGACCCCTTCTTATAGCCTCTCAGGTTGTACAAATATCGAATTTCCCGGTTAGAAGGAGGACGCCCGTACCTCCTCTGGAAGATAACGAAGAGGCTCACTAGGATGGCATAAGAGTTAGGCTGAAGCTGGAAGGGAGCCACCTTCAAATATGTGGTGAAGCTTACTATCCAAGCGTTGATAGGAGGGATAGCACCGCACATGCAATGGTATCTGCTATAAGCAAAGTAGCCCTCGGGAGGATTATATGGCATCACTCCATCTCCCGGCAGCAGCATAAGAGCCCTATCTATCCCGAAGGAACGGGATATGACGTCAAGTTGCTCCTCCTTTAGGGAGCTAGGAAAGCAATCAGGAGGGGAGATCAGAAGTTCCTGTGGACCGTATCCATCCACTAGAGACCTCGGAATAGGTCGATGTTGCCCGGATCCTGGTTGGACTGGGGGCAAGGAAGAAGAAGACTCTCCTGTGCCTCTAGACTTCTTTCTGTCCGATCGTGTTTCCGCTTTGTGAGACATTTTCTGCAGCACAAGAAAAAACTTGGTATTAGAATAAGAAGTACAGGGAAATAAACAAGCAAGTATCTAAAGCAAGCATATAAAAGCCTAAGATTTCGCTCAAGATTCAAATTTCGAGTCTCATTCGGTATATGCCTCATTCGGTAGTTCCATTCGGCATTAGAGGTTCATCCGGTATACGAATTCGTTCGGTAATACGGTGCAAGCAAATTCATTCGGCAATGGGGCATGAAGTTCATTCGGCACTAAGGCCTTAAACTCATTCGGCATACAGAAACATTCGGTAATAAAGGCATTCGGCAATGGATTGTGTACCTGATTCGGTAGAGATTTGGTTCGGCAGACGGTTTGGTCCGGCAAGACAGTTGATTCGGCTCTCTGGTTCGGTAAGGGAAAACCAAGGGGGGTACGACCTCTATATATAGGCGAGCTCAGGGCCGCCGAACCAACTAGTTCGGCCCACCGGATAGGAACACCGGACCAATAACAACCAACTAGATACCGAATGAAACCACAGCCGGATGAGAGTAACCGGACCAACAAAAAACCGAATGAACTATCTCTCTACCAACGACAACCAGGAACTAGGGGCATTCAGAGCGCCTCATACAGATAAGTACCGAACTCCAGAACTAACTAATAAAATGAGGATTATGACAACGATGAATAAGTTGTAGATCTCTCACCAACATGGATTAATCGTTTACACGTGTACGCGACCACGAACGGTCCATAGGCACGCTCTGAATGGTTATTAACCCTATTGTCGTGGGAATTTACACTTTGACACGCCTTTTTAAACTCGTAGGTTAAACGGATATTTGACTCTGATAATTATGAAATGGCTAAGCTACTTACACATGTACGGGGTCGCGAACGATCCCTAGGCATGCTCTGAGCTGGCGATAAACCATCTTGACAAACGATCCAAGTATCCACTCTGACATGAACCTGGCATCAATGATGCTAAGCCCCCTCGGGGCTTACTCTCTCGTCCCAAACAGCACAGTTCAATTCAACTCGAATATTTCGATCACGAACGGTTGTTGTTTGAAATCACTCTAAGACTGTAAATTCCTTTGCAGGACATCAACAGAATACAAACATCCAACCCATGGCATTACAAAGCTAGACTTCCTACCACAAAGAAACAAAGCGCGACACATGCAAGCACGTGCCCCACTTTGGGGGGCAAATGTTGGGCGAATTCTCACCCAGGGGATCTTGAGACCAAGAAGCGTCAGTTTCACCCGGGTTCGCAACCTCCAATTCATTCGGCAAGGTACGCTCGGCATTCACACATGAAGCTTCATTCGGCAGTGCAAGCCCAAGTCCATCCGGCATAGCCAGCCTCCTTCCCTCCGCTCCACCGAACCAACGCCTCACCTATCCAATGCCGGTCCAAGTTCCTGCCGAACCAGCTTCAAAATCACAACCAAGCCATACCGGATCAACGTCCTCTCCAATACCACCGGTCCAACCCCTTTCCCACATGACCGGACCACATACGACCGAACCAACCTTCAAGCTCACCACCGAACCAACTCCACGACCGAACCAACGCCACCGAGCCAAACCATACCTCACCACCGAATGGACCTCCGCCGAACCAGATGATTGCCAGTCCAAATTGCTTCAGCCCAGGCCCACCAGCAGTTATATACTTCCAAGACCCCTGCCCCCTACCTCATTCTATAAATAGAGGGGCAGGGGTACAACAATGGCAGACAAGTTTGAGAGCTCAAGTAAGGAAGGAACTTTCAAACTACTTTCATATACTTATATACGAAGCATTGTACTTGTAATCTGAAAGAAAGAAGATAATAACATATAAAGTGGACGTAGGCACATTCTGGCCGAACCACTATAAATCCGCGTGTCTTTTACATTTCAGCCCCTACTTCTTTTATATTTACATACTCATCTAAAATCATTGAAAATCACATATAATCAACTAAATAATACGACTTGGAGGTGTTTGTCCATTTTTTGTGCAAACATGTAGTGCTCAGCTTCGGGCCTTAAAATAGAAGACGATACAAAACATTATTAAAGAACACATTAAGAGAAAGAAACTAGAGCGGTATGTCAGAAACCCAATTGCTCCCACTCCTCATGAGAAGCAGGCCTTAAGGCAACTTCACCAGAAATGGGGGTAAAGGATCCAGTGCTAACCGTTGAAAGGATGGGAGGTTAGTGTTTAATACCATAATAGGAGGTCTAAATATCGCTTAGAAAAGTTGGATAGAAATGGAGAGATATGCAAAATCATTAAAGAAAGGCGATGCTTACATGTACACCATAGGTGGGGAGCAAAGAACTATGGCAAAGCGTCAAAAATAGAATGAGATCACCTTCAATGACGCTAACTTATGGGATGAGCAATACTTGCATGTCGATCCTATGGTAATTTTAGTTATGATAGGCCCAATAAAAGTGCATCAAATTCTGGTAGATAATGGAAGTTCATGAACATTATGTTTAAGGATGCGTTTGACAAGATGGGTTTTCCATTGAAGATGTCACATCATGTAAACAAAAGTTACATGGTTTCACGGAGGAGGCCACCATGCCTTTGGAAGGTTTCATTTGTTTGTTGAGATAGGAACCTATCCCCGAACAACCATGTGAAAGAAAAATTTAGTCCTGGTGGAAGGAATCTCAGCTTACAATGCCTTCTTTGGGCTCCAACCTTATCTGACTTTCATAGTGGTGGCTCTGTGGTGCTTAACTATGAAGTTTCCAATAACGAATAGGGTATGAGTGGTAGAAGGAAATCAAAATGTTGTCAAGGAGTGCTATGTAGAGGAACTTAAGGAAAACAAATGTTGGGAGAATAGGAAGGGTACAAAAGTCGCATTCTGTACCAAGAATTTTATCGCATATCAATTAAAGGATGTGCCCCCACTGGAGTTCATGAGCAATCCTCATAACGAATGTAGCAACTCTGACTAGACCTTTGAAAATCGACACCGAATACGACACTCGTATTCAAATGTCGCAGATCCAAAAGTCGAATCTAGTTCGCCTGATCTTATAACACAATTAAGTAAAACAACACAGCGGAGGAAAAAGAAATGAATATCATATACAACCAATGATACAATATCCAGAATGATACAACAATGATATATATATGATACAAGAAATATCAGAGACAAGATAACAATGCTACAGCGGAAAAAAACAATATGATATAGCAGCGGAAAACGAACAGCCAAGAGATAACTCCAATCCAATGCTCCAAAGCTAAGGCTCCAAACCACAAGCTCGAACCACCATCACATTTCACCAAGACAAGCAAGACTGGTATGAAACCAAAGACTCCAATATCTAAGATCTCCAGAGAATGCCAGAGAGAAAGCTAAAAGCTACCAAATCGATATCTATATCTACTATCTGAAAAACTCAACTCTAGACTGCCCGTGTGGAAAATTGTGGGCACCCAGAGTTTAGGAAAGGAACAATAAACTCCGGGTCAGTCATGGGACTGGTATGAGCAAACAAAAACATTTTGTCTTTAAAAACAAACAAAAGAATTAAAATTTGAAATCCGCAATGCTTTTTGGAAAATGAAACTACCATAAGGCCTCCCGCCACACACACAATGCAAACGCAGACTTGGGTAAGATTTCTCCTTATGATAGTCAAATTGCTTGATACGCGAAAACCTTTTGATAATATTATTAGTGCATAGTGGAAAACATTTCGAAAGTATAATATTAATCTTAGCCAGCATACGTACCATTATAGTACGCCTACTATAGCTACCATGTTAGATGACAGGTTCTACAACTAAAACCGTACAAGGCGCGTATTGGTAATTGGATTTCCAATAAATGGTCAAGCTAAGGAACTTCCTGGGCCACATGGGTACGCCTCTGGAGGGACGCCCCGAGAACCTAACCGGATCTTTGCCAACACAAGGTCGGGTTATCTCTGTAACTAGGTAACTATTACACGACTATGCCATCTCCCGGTCGTAACCAACCTTTATCCGAGCGCTCGATACCAACAACCACAAAGTAATGTATTTGTAGTAACCACATAGGTTAAATATCTAGGCTCCACACCATGATATCACCTATATCCAGAAGGAAATGAACATACCCTCAGGAGGCGCTACCCCAAAAAACCTTGCCGCATCTTTCCTGTTTCGACCATTCCGGGTTGTGCGGCTCAACGAGGTTTCGTCCACAAAGCTACGCTTTTCACCAAAGCCAAGCTTTGATTAGCAAATGATCATCAACACACAACAGCACTTAGCATGCCACACTACCAAATTGGGAGTATATCGCTAATAACCTTCAACTACATAACCTCTGAGCTCGTACGTCTCAGAGAAGGGTGTTAAGCTATGAGAATAAACCTCTGCCACCAAACAGAAATGTATTTGAAAGAAATTGGCTTTATATCTCAAAGTGTAGTGTCAGACACATGACCATACAAGTCTATTCCAGGTTCGAACAGAACCGAAGGCACTTCGAAAAAGCCCTTGCAAATCCGGATATTCACAATCCCGATCGTACTTCCCATCACTTAGGGTATCTCTACAGCGGCGCGACTCGGTGTAGAGACAATCGATAGGTCATCCTATCGTTCTCGCAAATACCCGGTCTTCACCACCGGTCTTCAAATGTCATCCCTAACGACGTATTATTATTCGGAATGGGTTATATGACACAAAGGTACTCTCCCGGCTAAACCGAATAATGAGCGCAATATTTAAAAACATATGGATATGGGATCTCAGCTAAGTCACAGCTTAAAGCCTAAAAATATTTCATTCAAATGGTTAAACAAATTACCATTCCCAATCTTTTAAACAAAAAGATTCATTTCAAAAACCTTCAATGGTTTAAACAATTTCCACATTTAAATCTTTTAAACAAAAGATTCACCTTTAAGACCCCTTTCAGTTTGAAACAAGGTTCATCAATCTTTTAAACAAAGATTCATTCATAGCCTTTCAAAACAATTCCATTTCAAATTGGATTTACTCATCCGGTCTTTAAATCAAAGACTTATATCATAGCTTTCAAAATAATTTCAAAGGTTCATTCATAATTTTCAAAACAATTCTCATTTCAATCTTTTATATATAAAAGATACACTATTTAAAATCTTCTTCAATTTCAAATTGGGGTTCAACTATTTTTTTACAAAGATTCAATTATAGCTTTACAAAACCATTCAATTTCAAATTTAAAATCTTTTCATCATAATTTGGAAAATTCTTCCTTATATGAAAGCTATTATCATTTAAAATCACTTGTTTCCGATTCGGAAAACCCGATTATAATTACACGAGCTAAGGCCTTTCAAATATAAATTTGGATTAAATTCAAATCCCCAAACCAATAGGATTCAATTTCAAATCTTGAATTTAAATTCAAATTAAACTGTTTAAATTTCAAAACTTAATCCATTTGTTCAAAATGACTTTTATCTTTGAAACTCCCTTTTAAAAGCTTTTCACTTTAACCCAATTCCATTTCCAAAACCGTTTGAATTCAAAATCCAACTTTTAAAATCATTTCAAAATCTGTGACTTAACCGATTTCCACGTGAAATCCATATTTGTATGTGTATACGTGTGGTCCAGGGGTTTACACACAATAGTGCAACAACAGCAATCAACATAGGTCCAAACACAGAAATATATTTGATAAGCGGCATAAACCATAACGCTTATCTTTTATCCACAGATCACAGATATATATATATATATATATATATATATATATCATAGATAAATAAGTCACACAGCTCAAATCAAAACAAAGCATCACATATCAGGGTATCAAATAATACAATCATCCAACAGAATCCAAACATCCATAAGTAAGATCAGTTTATTGTTTGATTCATTCAAATCAAATTAATTACTTATGAATTATTAATCCTGGTTAATTAATATTAATTAATTACAAATCATTTTGATTAATTCTTTCTTTAATCATTTATTAATTAACCATTAATAATAAATTAATTAACCTTAATTGATAAATTAATCATCCTTTAGTTATTAGATCCTTAATCTTTAATTATTCAATAATTACCCTTTAATTGTTTAATTCACCATTTAATTAATTATTTTTAATTAATTCAACTAATTTTTCAATTTAATTGATTACTTATGAATTAATTATCAAATCCTGATTAATTAATTACAAATTATTTGATATAGATTAATTAATTAATCACTTTAATTAATTGTTCTTAATTAATCACATTACTTTAATTAACGTTAAGTTAATTTCATAAATAGTTAACCTTAATTATTTTCATTAAGTAATTACCTTTATAAATTAATCAACATTTTATTTCATTAAAGTAATCATACCTTAATTACTTGAAAAATCAACTTTAATTATAAATTAATTATTCATGAATTAATTACCTAAATTAATCACTTAATATTAATTTATGGAATTAATTAATTTATCCATAATTGATTAATTATTCAGCCTTTAATTTAATTAACTAATATAATATTATTAATCACCAAAATAAATTTTCAAAAAACAGTTCAATTTTCAAAATCTTTGGAACTTGTTTTGGATCTTGCTTAAAATTTAAATTCGAAATCTTAGTCAATATTTCTTTCGGGACTTTGTTTAATACATTTACTTTTATAATTTTGTTTAAAACATTTCAAATATTCTTGGACCAAACCCTGAAATCACGATCAGGAACTCAGGCCATATCCCATTCTTCCCAAGAACAACCCCGAACACCCTCCTTCTCCTTCCTTTTACCTTTGCTTTTTAAAATTCAGTTTAGTTTAAATTTTTAAACTGTTAAAACTGATAAACACGCACGCGATCATCACGAAGCAAGACACGAGCAAAACGCTTCCTTGCCCAAGTCAATCAACCATGCACCCGATATCTTCTTCCAAGACCACTCAACACAAAGCTCCTCTGACACAATTTGTGACTCGTGCACGTGCACGACCACTCCGGCCATCGGAGATCAGCACCTCGACCACCTACAAGTCGTCGGCAACACCATTACTCCATTCGATAACCCAGATCAACTCATACATCCACAAATCAAAATCGAGTACTTAAGATCAAACTGGAACAAAATGCTCTAATCGAAAAAATCACCTTGCTGCCGACCAATTCGATCACTGGAGCCACACGAGACCGATCGAACCTCCGCCACTACGTCCAAAGCTTCCCCGATGACCCACGCAACAACTTCCCCTAGTGCGATCGGCTGAATCAACCTGAGGACGACGTAGTTTATCGAATACCAATCCTATCTAAAACCCAGGTCCAAACCCTACAATCGAGTCGCCCCGACGCCACAAACAACCAGAAAATTTACGAACATTTTTTTGATGATCCCCACTACCCCTGCTACCTCCAGTTTCAAGCACGCTATCAATTTCATCATTGATTGCCAAGAATTGACCAAAATTTGAAAACTGTTGAATTCCAATTAACCAAGGTTTCCAAGTTTAAAAATTTTGAATTTATTACTAAATTCATCATTCCCCATTACAAATCAGAATTTGAAACCCAAACTTTAATTCATAATCATTGATTTTCTTCCTTTCTTAATACATTGACTGTATTTTCAATTTCTTACTTAATAATTTCCCTTATTTTTATTTTTAAAATTTGTGTTTCATCAAAACCAACAATTTCCTCTTAAACATCATAGGTTAAAAGAGATCAAAAGAAGAAGATTAGGATTTTGAACTAAATTTCCAAAACCAGTGAACTAAAACAGGATTTATATATACATACAGACCTACATATCAACTCATGTATTCAGACATGCAGGCAAGACAAACACATTTTCATAGCACACAAAAATCAGATAAGAGACAAGTTTAAGTGAGTTTGCTCACAGTATTTTCCAGAGAATTTTGATGGTTTTTCAAAAGAAAGATGAAGCCAGGATGATTTTTCCTACTTTGATTCTTGAAGTTTAATCTGCCACTTGTAATTATAAGTCTTTGCTTAAATCACTGTTATATACTCTTTTTTATTTACTTCATCAATAACAAACAAAGATTCAGGCCTACTTACAGTTTGAAATATATATTTTTTTGAACGAAGCTTCCTTTTTTTCTTTGGACTTGAAAACTGCAAATAGCTATAAGCCTTTGATCTTGTTTACTTTGCTGCAAATGATTGATAGATACCATAGCTTAATTCTTGTTGCATTAATGTTTAACAGATTCAATTTAAAATCTTTAAAAGAAAATTTTACTTGCCTTGAATTTGTTTCAAAAAAAAACCTACTGCACTATTTTTTTCCTTTTTTGGCCAAAACCTGAAGCATATGTTGATGTTAACATGCACATTTGAATTTGTTCATATTAAATCTTGATTTGAAAATCATAATTTCAGTAAACAATAAAGCTTTAAACTTCCCTGAGGCATGGAATTATAAACTATAGCCTGAGCTTGTTTGTATGGTTTCAGATTTTCAAACTTGAATTAAGGAACAGAGCATTTTTTTCTTTTCTGTTTTTTTCTCTTCTTTTTTGTTTTGATGATTTTCTTTTGGATGATGATGTTTAAAGATTACAAATCCTTGTAGCTGCTGTACTTATCAGATTTTAGAGCCTATTGATTTCGAATCCTTGGGAGCTGAAAGGTTTTCTAAAAATTTCTTTTCATTTGATTATTTTATAAGGATAAAGAGGTTGAATGCCATTTGTCTCTAAACTCAACACTTGTTATATTTTTAAATTAAATTAACTAACACTTGTCTATTGTTTTTAAGTTAATATTTACAAATTTCATTTGTTACGTAAATTATGTTTAAGTCCTTTAGTTTAAAATTTTAGTTTAAACCTTATTTTATTTTTATTTACAAACTCATGTTTTTAAACTCTTAACTTTAATTGATTTATAAATTTAGTTCTAAATATTTACATATAAAATTTTTAATTTCCAAATATGAAAAGAAAGTGATTTTTCTTAACCTTTTTATTAATTCTATATATACATACATACAAAAAATATTTTATCTTTATATTTTAACATGTTTATCTCACAAATTTCAAAAGATATATGTATATATAAACCTTTATACATTCTTGTTTTATATCTGTGTTTACTATTTATATCAATTTAAAGAAAATAATTTTATACTTTTAATGAACACATATAATAGTAACCTCTTGAATTTAAGATCCCAAATTCAATTTCATAAAATACTTATTTTTTTTGAATTCCAATTTAACATCTTATTTACAATAGAATTTTATTTCCAAGTATTCTATCAATATATCCCAAAAAAATTACTTATTCAAAAAAAATTCTAATTAATTCATAATTAAATTTACAATTTAATTTCAAAAATCAATCCAATTATTGAGTTAAACTGGGCTAAAATCCGAGGATGTTACAGATTCCCCCCTTAAGGAAATTTCGTCCTCGAAATTTGTAAGGGAGATAACCAAGAACAGATGTTAGATAGAGAGATGAATTACCCGATCAAACTGAATAATTATTCTGCATTTGGCTTCCCAAATTAGAATATCACTTATAATTATGAGAACAAACTCATACAATACAAGACATTCGGGTCACCAAAACTTCGAATGTACAGCGCATCGGTTAGTTCGAAAGATAACTAACCATTCGTAGAATTTACCGAGACCCAACAGAATAAACAGATATATGGATACAATCCAAAATATATCTATCAACCATAACAACCAAAGCAGATAATTCATCCAAACAAATAATTCTAACCCATCTGGAGTTTGTGTCCCATGCCAATATATCAAAGCTTCTTCCTGGAGCTGCCAGGAATCATCAAAGAATTGAAAAGACGAATCAAAAGAGATTGATAGAGAAAGTTGTTTCCTCTATTGTAGGGTATCAACCATTTGTAGTCGTACTCCCCTGTCCCCTATCTCGTTCTCTTCTCGCACTCATACTCACTATTAGTGGATAGTAAGAGAATTTACTACGGCATACGAATGGATATCTTAGGGATATACTCATTCTAGGGTTCGCTAATGAGTCACTTAATGTGTCATACTCCTGAGCTAAAGTTTCAACCTTTAGCTCTGGTACCAAATGTAGCGACCCTGACTAGACCTTCAAAAATCAACACCGAATACGACATTCGTATTCAAATGTCGCAGATCCAAACGTCGAATCTGGTTCGAAGGAGCTTATAACGCAATTAAGTAAAACAACACAGCGGAAGAAAACGAAATGAATATCATATACAACCAATGATACAATATCCAGAATGATACAACAATGATATATATATATATGATACAAGAAATATAAGAGACAAGATAACAATGCTACAGCGGAAAAAAACAATATGATATAGCAGGGGAAAACGAATAGTCAAGAGATAACTCCAATCCAATGCTCCAAAGCTAAGGCTCCAAACCACAAGCTCGAACCACCATCACATTTCACCAAGACAAGCAGGACTGGTGTGAATCCAAAGACTCCAATATCCAAGATCTCCAGACAATTCCAGAGAGAAAGCTAAAAGCTACCAAATCGATACCTATATCTACTATCTGAAAAACCCAACTCTAGACTGTCTGTGTGGAAAATTGTGGGCACCCAGAGTTTAGGAAAGGAACAATAAACTCCGGGTCAGTCATGGGACTGGTATGAGCAAACAAAAACATTTTGTCTTTAAAAACAAACAAAAGAATTAAAATTTGAAATCCCCAATGCTTTTTGGAAAATGAAACTACCATAAGGCCTCCCGCCACACACACAATGCAAACGCAGACTTGGGGAAGATTTCTCCTTATGATAGTCAAATATGCTTGATACGTGAAAACCATTTGATATTATTAATAGTGCATAGTGGAAAACATTTTGAAAGTATAATATTAATCTTAGCCAGCATACACCATTATAGTATGCCTACTATAGCTACCATGTTAGATGGTAGGTTCTACAACTAAAATCGTACAAGGCGCGTATTGGTAATTGGATTTCCAACAAATGGTCAGTCTAAGGAACTTCCTGGGCCACATGGGTACGCCTCTTGAGGGACGCCACGAGAACCTAACCGGATCTCTGCCAACACAAGGCCGGGTAACCTCTGTAACTAGGTAACTACTACACGAGTATGCCATCTACCGGTCGTAACCAACCTTTATCCGAGCGCTCGATACCAACAACTACAAAGTAATGTATTTGCAGTAACCACATAGGTTAAATATCTGGGCTCCATACCATGATATTGCCTCTATCCAGAAGGAAATGAACATGCCCTCAGGAGGCGCTACCCCTAAATAACCTTGCCGCATCTTTCCTGTTTCGACCATTCTGGGTTGTGAGGCTCGACGAGGTTTCGTCCATAAAGCTACGCTTTTCACCAAAGCCATGCTTTGATCAACAAATGATCATCAACACACAGCAGCACTTAGCATGCCACACTACCAAATTGGGAGTATATCGCTAATAACCTTCAACTACATAACCTCTGAGCTCGTACGTCTCAGAGAAGGGGTTAGGCTAAGAAAATAAACCTCCGCCACCAAACAGAAATGTATTTGAAAGAAATTGGCTTTATATCTCAAAGTGTAGTGTCAGACACATGACCATACAAGTCTGTTCCGGGTTCGAACAGAACCGAAGGCACTTCGAAAAGGCCCTTGCAAATTCGGATATTCACAATCCCGATCGGACTTCCCATCACTTAGGGAATCTCTATACCGGCGCGACACAGTGCAAAGACAATCGATAGGTCATCCTATCGTTCTCGCAAATACCCGGTCTTCACCACCGGTCTTCAAATGTCATCCCTAACGACGTATTATTATTCGGAATGGGTTATATGACACAAAGGTACTCTCCCGGCTAAACCGAATAATGAGCGCAATATTTAAAAACATATGGATATGGGATCTCAGCTAAGTCACAGCTTAAAGCCTAAAAATATTTCATTCAAATGGTTAAACAAATTACCATTCCCAATCTTTTAAACAAAAAGATTCATTTCAAAAACCTTCAATGGTTTAAACAATTTCCACATTTAAATCTTTTAAACAAAAGATTCACCTTTAAGACCCCTTTCAGTTTGAAACAAGGTTCATCAATCTTTTAAACAAAGATTCATTCATAGCCTTTCAAAACAAATCCATTTCAAATTGGATTTACTCATCCGGTCTTTAAATCAAAGACTTATTTCATAGCTTTCAAAACAATTTCAAAGGTTCATTCATAATTTTCAAAACAATTCCCGTTTCAATCTTTTATATATAAAAGATACACTATCTAAAATCTTCTTCAATTTCAAATTAGGGTTCAACAATTTTTTTACAAAGATTCAATTATAGCTTTTCAAAACCATTCAATTTCAAATTTAAAAATCTTTTCATCATAATTTGGAAAATTCTTCCTTATATAAAAGCTATTATCATTTAAAATCACTTGTTTCCGATTCGGAAAACCCGATTATAATTGCACGAGTTAAGGCCTTTCAAATATAAATTTGGATTAAATTCAAATCCCCAAACCAATAGGAGTCAATTTCAAATATTGAATTTAAATTCAAGTTAAACTGTTTAAATTTCAAAACTTAATCCATTTGTTCAAAATGACTTTTATCTTTGAAACTCCCTTTTAAAAGCTTTTCACTTTAACCCAATTCCATTTCCAAATCCATTTGAATTCAAAATCCAACTTTTAAAATCATTTCAAAATCTGCGACTTAACCGATTTCCACGTAAAATCCATATTTTTGTGTGTATAGGTGTGGTCTAGGGGTTTACACACAATAGTGCAACAACAGCAATAAACATAGGTTCAAACACAGAAATATATTTGATAAGCGGCATAAACCATAACGCTTATCCTTTATTCACAAATCACAGATATATATATATATATATTTATATATATATATATATATATATCACAGATAAATAAGTCACACAGCTCAAATCAAAACAAAGCATCACATATCAGGGTATCAAACAATACAATCATCCAACAAAATCCAAACATCTATAAGTAAGATCAGTTTATTGTTTGATTCATTCAAATCAAATTAATTACTTATGAATTATTAATCCTGGTTAATTAATATTAATTAATTACAAATCATGTTGATTAATTCTTTCTTTAATCATTTATTAATTAACCATTAATAATAAGTTAATTAACCTAAATTGATAAATTAACCATCCTTTAGTTATTAGATCCTTAATCTTTAATTATTCAATAATTACCCTTTAATTGTTTAATTCACCATTTAATTAATTATCTTTAACTAATTCAACTAATTTTCCAATTTAATTGATTACTTATGAATTAATTATCAAATCCTGATTAATTAATTACAAATTATTTGATATAGATTAATTAATTAATCACTTTAATTAATTATTCTTAATTAATCGCATTACTTTTATTAATCTTAAGTTAATTTCATAAATAATGAACATTAATTATTTTCATTAAGTAATTACCTTTAAATAATTAATTACCTTTATAAATTAATCAACATTTTATTTCATTAAAGTAATCATACCTTAATTACTTGATAAATCAACTTTAATTATAAATTAATTATTCATGAATTAATTGCCTAAATTAATCACTTAATATTAATTTATGGAATTAATTAATTTATCCTTAATTGATTAATTATTCATCCTTTAATTTAATTAA
The DNA here is from genome assembly GCA_030765085.1 of Allium cepa. Taxonomy (NCBI): domain Eukaryota; kingdom Viridiplantae; phylum Streptophyta; class Magnoliopsida; order Asparagales; family Amaryllidaceae; genus Allium; species Allium cepa. The sequence goes on from CM060944.1 coordinate 208,680,094, forward strand.
CTAATATAAAATTATTAATCACCAAAACAAATTTTCGAAAAACAGTTCCTTTCAAAATCTTTGAAACTTGATTTGGATCTTGCTTAAAATTTAAATTCGAAATCTTGGTCAATATTTCTTTCTGAAGTTTTTGTAACACATTTACTTTTAAAATTTTGTTTAAAACATTTCAAATATTCTTGGACCAAACCCTGAAATCACGATCAGGAACTCAGGCCACATCCCATTCTTCCCGAGAACAACCCCGAACACCCTCCTTCCTTTTACCTTTGCTTTTTAAAACTTAGTTTATTTTAAATTTTTAAAACTGTTAAATCGGATAAACACTCACGCGATCATCACAAAGCAAGACCCGAGCAAAACGCTTCCCTGCCCGAGTCAATCAACCACGCACCCGATATCTTCTTCCAAGACCACTCAGCACAAAGCTCCTTTGACACAATTTGTGACTCGTGCACGTGCACGGCCACTCCGGCCATCGGAGATCAGCACCTCGACCACCTACAAGTCGTCGGCAACACCATTACTCCATTCGATAACCCAGATCAACTCAAGCGTCCACAAATCAAAATCGAGTACTTAAGGTCAAACTGGAACAAAATGCTCTAATCGAAAAAATACCTTGCCACCGACGAATTCGATCACCGAAGCCACGCAAGACCGACCGAACCTCCGCCACTACGTCCAAAGCTTCCTCGATGACCTATGCAACTACTTCCCCTGGTGCGATCTACTGAATCAACCTGAGGACGACGTAATTTATCGAATACCAATCCTATCTAAAACCCTAGTCCAAACCCTACAATCGAGTCACCCCGACGCCACAAACAACCAGAAAATTTACGAACATTTTTCTGATGATCCCCACTATCCCTGCTACCTCCAGCCTCAAGCATGCTATTAGTTCATCGTTGATTGCCAAGCATTGACCGGAATTTGAAAATTGTTCAACTCCAATTATACCTATGTTTCCAAGTTTAAAATTTTTGAATTTATTACCTAAATTCATCGTTCCCCATTACAAATCAGAATTTGAAACCCAAACTTGAATTCATAATCATTGATTTTATTCCTGTCTTAATACGTTGACTGTATTTTCAATTTCCCAGATAAAATACTTTATAATTTCCCTTATTTTTATTTTTTAAATTGTGTTGCATCAAAATCAACAATTTCCTCTTAAACATCATAGGTTAAAAGAGATCAAAGGAAGAAGATTAGGATTTTGAACTAAATTTCCAAAACCTGTAACCTAAAACAGGATTTATACATACATACAGACCTACATATCAACTCATGTATTCAGACATGCAGGCAAGATAAACACATTTTCATAGCACACAAAAATCATATAAGAGACAAGTTTAAGTGAGTTTGTTCACAGTATTTTCCAAAGAGTTTCTAAGGGTTTTTCAGAAGAAAGATGAAGCCAGGATGATTTTTCCTACTTTGATTCTTGAAGTTGAATCTGCCACTTGTAATTATAAATCTTTACTTAAATCACTGTTGTATACTCTTGTTTATTTATTCCTCAATAACAAACAAAGATTCAGGCCTACTTACAGTTTGAATTTTTTTTTGAACAAAGCTTCCTTTTTTTCCTTTGGACTTGAAAACTGCAAATAGCTTTAAGCCTTTGATCTTGATTACTTTGCTGCAAATGATTGATGGATACCATAGCTTAATTATTGTTGCATTAATGTTTAATAGATTCAATTTAAAATATTTAAAAGAAAATTTTACTTGCCTTGAATTTGTTTCAAAAAAAACTACTGCACTATTTTTTTTCTTTTCTAGCCAAAACCTGAAGCATATGTTGATGTTAACATGCACATTTGAATTTGTTCATACTAAATCTTGATTTGAAAATCGTAATTTCAGTAAACAATAAAGCTTTAAACTTGCCTGAGGGATGGAATTATAAACTATAGCCTAAGCTTGTTTGTATGGTTTCAGATTTTCAAACTTTAATTAAGGAAGAGTGCATTTTTTTTCTTTTTGTTTTTTTTTCCTTCTTTTCTATTTTGATGATTTTCTTTTGGATGATGATGTTTAAAGATTACAAATCCTTGTAGCTACTGTACTTATCAGATTTTAGAGCCTATTGATTTCGAATCCTTCGGAGCTGAAAGGTTTTCAAAAATTTCCTTTTCATTTGATTATTTTATAAGGACAAAGAGGTAGAATGCCATTTGTCTCTAAACTCAAAACTTGGTATATTTTTAAATTAAATTAACTAACACTTGTCTATTGCTTTTAAGTTAATATTTACAAATGTCATTTGTTACTTAAATTATGTTTAAGTCCTTTAGTTTAAAATTTTAGTTTAAACCTTATTTTATTTTTATTTACAAACTCATATTTTTAAACTCTTAACTTTAATTGATTTATAAATTTAGTTCTAAACATTTACATATAAAAAATTTAATTTCCAAATATGAAAAGAAAGTGATTTTCTTAACCATTTTATTAATTCTATATATACATACATACAAACAATATTTTATCTTTATATTTTAATATGTTTATCTCACAAATTTCAAAAGATATATGTATATATAAACCTTTACACATTCTTTTTTTATATCTGTGTTTACTATTTATATCAATTTATAGAAAATAATTTTATACTTTTAACAAACACATATAATAGATTTTTAACCTCTTGAATTTCAGATCCCAAATTCAATTTTATAAAATACTTATTTTTTTTTGAATTCCAATTTAACATCCTATTTGCAATAGAATTTTATTTCCAAGTATTCTATCAACAAATCCAAAAAAGGTTTACTTATTCTAAAAGTTTTCTAATTAATTCATAATTAAATTTACAATTTAATTTCAAAAACAATCCAATTATTGAATTAAACTGGGTTAAAATCCGGGGATGTTACAACGAACTTGACCCAAGAGATAGAAGATAAGGGACTACAGTCGAGCCTAGATAGGCAATAGAAATCATAGAGATAAAAAACATTGATCTGATGAGACTCACGAAAATTAGATCCGAATTGGAGCGAATTCATAAGTTATAGCTAATAAGATTCTTACAGGACAACCAGAATGTGTTTGCCCGGTCTCATGCAAATATGTGCAAAATCTCTCCCACAATTTGATGGAAAGCTTTAAATTTTGACCCTATGAAATCCCTAGTAAAGCAGAAGAAAAGATGTATGGGTCTGAAGCGGTCAGCTGCAATAAACAAAGAAGTAAAAGCCTTGTTAGCTTATAAATTCATAAGATTGTCTCTGTGCCCAGAATGGGTTTCAAACCCGGTTTTGGTCGGGAAGTTGAATGTAAAATGACAAACATGCATCAACTTCTAAAACCTAAATGATTCTTGTCCTAAGGATTGCTTTCCACTCCCAAGGATTGATCAACTAGTAGATGGAACTGAAGGGCACGAGCTCCTATCTTTTAAGGATCCACACTCAGGTATAACCAAATTGCAATGCACATCCCCCAACGCTAAGGATATATTACGAGTATAAATCTTACCTTTTCTATTTTAGCAATTGTTTAATATATTTTAGGTTTGAATATGTTTTGGGGAGTTTTGGTTTGCAAAAACATCATATTATAAACCCCCAAAACCCCTTTAATGCAAAATGCCAAACCTATGTTGGAATCTCAATTGTTTATGTCAAAGTAATGGAAATAGTGTAGATTTGCAGTTTTGATAATTTTTCCTTCTATTTTACTCCTTATTCTTTTTCTTTGAATTTGATTAAAAGGTTTTGATTAAGGAATAGTGTGTATGGTATGAATTTTATTCGTATCTGTTATTTCAGTGAATTAAACAAAAAATTATTTGTTTATTTTTATGTGAAAAAGGAGTTGAGCTGAGCATAAATTGGAATTGTAAGTTTCTATTATCAATATATTCCATTATTTTGATTAAATAAGTTGAGTTTAAATTTAAATTGTATATAAGTCTATTGTTTGAAATTTTTGCGTATGAACATCGAAATTTTGATATTGTTGATAATATAGGATGAGACTTGTATAATTGTTGAAAGAGTTGACATATAAACGCTAGTTTTGGCTTAAAATTCTCATGCTTAGAAATTACTAGGCACCGTGTGTGTCAATATATATATATATATATATATATATATATATATATATATATATAATAGCATTATTAGCATATATGATTATAACGTATAATTGCATAGTTAAATAGGTTACTAATTTTATTAAATCCGCTTTGTGCATGTAATTAATTTAAAGGCGAAATAAGAAGGATCCCTTATATGGCCTTTGTTTTGGAAACGGTAAGATGTGTGATAATATATATAGAGAGTGATATAGATTATGACTAAAATACAGGGATGCGAGGTCAGTCAAAAGCGCATGAAAGTTTGTTCAGCTAATATGGCACAAGTAGTGTAGCTTCGGGCTGAAGTGAGATATCGCCTATAATAAATAACTATGATGATGCCTGGTTATTCCTAAATTCTGTAGGGTTAATCTGCCCAGCTACTCTGGCTACCGGTACCTATGAATAGTTGGGCTAATGTGAGACGTCACCGTAGGATACGGGTCATAAGAAGAAGGACCTGTTTCGGAGATTGAAGGTATTAAGAGGTTGCGTGAAGGTCCGCCTCTTCTCAAAGAAGGAAGTAGTTAAATGGTCGGGATTACGGGTTATGCACGGTAGAGGATATCTTAGGAAAGGGTCCGCTTCATTAGGAAGTAATAAGTGGATGAAGAGATTCCGTGCAATGTCAGTTAGATAGCTACTAATGAGGAATCCGCCTTGTAATTATAGGTAGTAAATCACGTGGACCTACCTTAAATAATGTATTAAATGGTCGAATTTTTCCTAATTCTCATTAAAAGTTATTAAGTGACTTGGTTACTATCTCTCACATTGATAGGAAGTTATTGACGATAGATATGGTTTATTGGGTTGAAAATGAGATGGCTTTGGGCTTATATTTGGAAAGCCTTTTTATTTGTGTTTGAGAAAAGCTTTTGGGCATATATTTGAAAAGATTTACGATGTAGGTAGAATACATAAGACATATTCCTATTTTAATTATATTTCCCAGGTACTAATATAGTAAGGCTCGATACTTTTATGTATCATACATATGTTGTTCTGATTCCTTTCTCATTACAACATAAGTTGGTAAAGGCGGTATTAAAGGAAGAGACCTTGATGAGACTTGTGGCAGAAGTTTATTTATTTACTTGTTATTTTCTATAGTTTTTGATGTATGTATGAAATAAAACAATATTGTAATTTTCGAATACTGTATCGGTTCTTGTTGGGCTTTGGTATCATAGATATTTTGTCATGGTTTTGAATGATACTTCGAAATTTGAATAAAATTGGTAAGTTATTTTTATTATATTTTATTCTACTGCTTTGAGATTCTAAATGTGTAGATAAATAGCACTGTATTGTTCTTTATACCAACCAATAGTCGGCTTTAAAATGGGTCTAAGTTTCGATAGGCCTTTGCTGGGTTGAAATTAAGGTTCGTTTTAGAGCGGGTTGTTACATTTGGTATCAGATCCTATGCTACTTGATCAATGGGGAAAATACACTTATGAGTGACATATTTTTTATTTTTGAAAAGTACTTTTCAAAAATTCCACTATACGTAAATTTATATACCTATTTTGTGTAGGATCGATTTCACCCTAGAGGGGGGGTGAATAGGGTGATACTTTTAATTATAAAAATTTATTGCGGAAGTTTATATAAAATAATCTCAATGCGGATATATCTGAATTATAACAGCACAGATAATAGAAAAATAATAAACGCAAAATAGAACGACACCGAATTTACCCAGCTTCGACAAAACCCTGCCTACGTGCTGCCTCCAAGGTTTCTACTAGAAATTAAGCAGTTAGACGCTTACACACGTAAACTCGCGACACCCACTATCGACTAGCCTTAACTCTATGCTCAAAACCCTGCCACAACTCATCCACTGAGTTGCAAATTCTCGAACTGCACCACCATCGTTCATCGCCTAGTCACACGACTAGACAATGCAAAAGTTTAAAAAGGAAAAATACAATTTAAAGCAATTTAAACAAAACCCTAATTTAAATATTAAAGCCTTATTATAAACCCAAAACAAAGTCGGCCCAAATAAAAGTAAATATGAATCCCCTTTTTCGTTTATTTCTTTGGCCCGTCCTTGTTTCCTTTTCCTTTGTCGTTCGTTCCTCTTTTTCTTTGCCCGAAATTAGGGCATTGAGAAATTAGAAGCCGCCAACTTCAAATTGATCAATTGAATATTCGATTAAGCGTTGCTAGCTCTATTGATTGATCGTCTCCTTGAGTCGCACTCGGTTGCTTCTCGATCGAGTTTGATCTTGACTTTGGTATGTAATTTATGCCTTTTGATTTTTTTGATTTTCTTGCTTGAACTCGATATATTTACGGCCGATGATGATAGGGTTTATATAGGGTTTAATCCCCTATGATTTCGTTCGTATGTACTTTTTAAGTTCGTCAATTTCTTTGTTCCGGCCGTCCAATTTTGTTTCGATGTTGGTGATGATTTCTGACTTCTTCAATTTTTTCACTTCGTATATTTGATTACTTCTGGCTTTGCTTGTTGAATTCTGACTTGTTCAACTTCGGCCTTTTCACTGCTTTTGTTAAAATTTGAACTTGCTCGGTTTTAGCCTTAATCGCCACGGCTCTGATTAATGCTGCTGTCTTCGGTTTTGACTTGCTTTGAATTTGGGTTGCACTGAGTTTGCAGTGAACTCTGTCCACTGTTCTTCGAGGCATGTAGTTCATGTGTAGTTTGTAATTTGTCTGCACTTGGCTTCACTGGATGTTTTGTTGATATCAGATTGGTTGTTGGACCTATCCACTTCGTTTCACTACGTATTCCAGTGTGCCATTATACATGACTCGTGTACTTGTCTCTGATCTGTTGGCATTGGTCACTTTGTTGATGATTTTATGTTGAAATCACAGTGGTGCATTGTGGTGAGTTCGATTAGCATGCTTTGTACTTGTAGTCTTTGTTTAGGTTGCATTTGAGGTATGCATTCACTGTTTTACTGCATCATGCTTGTGTGGCCTTTGCCTGTGCATGTTTATTATGTTGCCTGGTCTGGTATACATGTGCATTGCTTCTATGTTGCCTCAGGATATATGTATACATGTTGTTTCATTTGTTCGCTGGCTTGATACGACTTTGAGTCTGTTACATTTCACTGTTGTATACATGTGTTTGTCTTTCCTGTCCACTGCTTGACTTCGTATTCTTTGTCTTTGATCAAAACCGTACTTGATGATTGCATCCCTGTGCTTCATGTTGTTCGGTCTGGTTTTTGTATTGTGCAGTTGAATTAAGTCATATGCATGTTGCCACAAATGTTGTATGTGTCTGGTTCAGTCTTCATTGAGTATGACCTGGAGTATTTTGAAACTTTTACCTACAGTTTGCACTGTCTGGTTCATATTGCATTGCTTCATCATTGATTATTGACATGTGCACCACTTGTGTAGTCTATTTGGTGTATATGTTGTAGCTTTATTTCTTGCATATTGAAGTTGAGCCATTGTCTTGCTCGATTTGAAATTCTTGCATTGACTTGGTTTTTGATATAACATGTTTCTGTTCATTTGTGTTGGGCATTATTTTGGTTAATCTGCACTTCTATACTTCATAGTTGTTGTTGCCACTACCTGTTAGACTTGAAGTCTGGTGGCTTCACTTTGGCATTTGAACTGGTTCGATATTGATTTCATTGTTGTTTTACTGTGTACATGTACACTTGGTTGTACTTAATGTTGTCACATATGGAAGCTGTAGTCTTCATGTTTTCACATATGCATATGTTTTGTTGACAAGCACATTCTCTTGAGTCTGGTTGGACTTGAGACTGTAGCACTCATGTGTACATTACTTGTGCATGTCACCTTTCATTTTTGTTTTCACTTGAAATTCATCTTGATTTTTTGAATTGCACCTGTGTTGAATCCAACTTAAAGCTTGGGTTTGACCTTATGTTGACATTGTGACATTATTTTTATTGCACTTGAGTTGACCCAGGATTTTGATTTGGGTTTGACCTTGTGCTCACCTGTCCCTGTAACTTTATCAAGTGTATATCGGTGTGCACGGCCTTATGGCATGTATAGTGATACACTATGCATGTCACAAGTTGTTCATGTATGATGAATTCAAAATTAAATGATGACTAACAACCCAAATAACCGAGGCAAATAAAATTTTCAAAATCACATTTTATTTTATACTGCAAAAATATTTTATTTTCAATTTTACTACGTCAGTGTGTATTTTTGCAAATTGCTCAGATGTTGGATTTAATCTGGAATGAAGTTGATGATCAATTTTGAGTGAACAAGTGATATGTAATGAGGTGCATATGTAAATGATAATCGTGATGTGATTGAAATTATATTGCAATTGAAATTGTATATATATAGTGAGATCTTGAATTTGTACTAATAAATATTTGTTTGAATAAAATATCCGTTTGAATTTAAACTCTTCGTTATTTATTTTATTTAGCAAATATTTATTTATTCTATGAAAATAAAATAGTACATTAACAAATACATTTAAATGAATATATATATATATATATATATGTTTATTATCACCAACCAAAAATATTATGCTTGCATATTCAACAATCTCCCCCTTTGATGATAACGAACATATATTTAAGATTTTGAATTTGTTAAATATATTTGATCATTCAATTTGCTCCCTCTATTTGAATGCTCCCTCTCTACACAAAGCTCCTCCTTCATATATGCATGTAAATAAAAACATGCAAATAAGCCTAGATGCAAATAGAAAATATTTGACCCTTATTTGCTTTTATTTGACAAAATTTTAACTTTTCTCTTCCCTTTTTGTTATAAATAAAAAAATAATAGTGTTAGAAAAATATAGATAAAGTGATAGACATTAAACAACATTAATACTCAATCGAATATAAATATTGAATTTCAATAAAAAATCAAACAAAAATCATAAATATTCTGTTAGGCACATAATCCACTTTAGAATGATAGGAATAATGTCATCACATAAAACCATATAGTTGTGTATATTTGTGGTATATTTATATCAAAAATTTGAATATCTACCAGACATGCATAACCATTAGGACTTTTTAATGAGATTAGTAGTATTCTAATTTTATTTTAAAAAATGAATTCAAGTATCTTCTAACCACGCATAACGGTGAGGACTTTTAAATGGGATTAGAATCAACTTGTTTATTTAATAAATCAATTTTGATATGTGTTCCATACATGCATAACTGTGATGACTTTCAAATGAGCATGGAAGCACATAATCAAAAAATTCCAAGTAATTCACCCATGCATAACCGTGAGGACTTTTAAATGAGAGTGAATACTTTAGGTTTTAAAAAAAATATAAAATGAAAAACGAATGATTCCTATGTAAATCACCACATATTGACGTACTATATTGGATTATGATGAGCGATGGTCGATAGAAAATGATAGAAATAGAAATGATCATGGATTTTTTACCAACAAAATGTTTATAACTTTTGTTTAAATTTCTAAAGAAATTTACTAATTATACCGACTCAAGTTATAATATATGATTAATATCAATACTCATCACTTTTTCAGTCACTATTTATCTTTTTGATAATTAGTAGGGAGTCAGATTAGTCAATGTAATCAACAAATTCAAAAATAATTATAAAATCAAATCTTCTAAGATGACTAATCTGAAATAAGGTCAAAAATTATTTTCTAGAAGGGGTTTTATAAGAAAAATATCTGATTTTTGAAAATTATTTGAAGTGAAAATTATGCAGATATTTTCTTTGAAAAATGATGCAGTTACTGAATATCTCAACATAAATCACGTTCCACTAGTAATTTTTCTACCAACTAGATTACCAGTATAATCTGCATCTGAATTTTTCTTTCACTCGAAATTGTCGTTAGTTGGATGTTATAGACCACACCGTGATGTTGCAACAAATTTTTGAAGACCTTTTTGAATGAAATTATCTTTATTTTTAATTGAAGCCGTGCGAATAAACAAAAACTGGGAATATAGACTCAGCCGCAAAATAACCAAATGTATTACCATTTACAAATAAAACACATCATCAATCCAAACTAATATATATGAAGTAGTTCAAAGATTCTAGAGAATTTTATTGTGTTCTTGGCATAAGAATATAATTGGCCAACAATTTTGAATAAGTCAGAATCAAAATCAACATTCATTTCATTATCGTATTACTAGCTGATTTAATTCAGATTACGGTGCAAATTATCACATTTAATATATCGTTCAAAATAAATATACGATTACCTATTTTACCTTTACGATAATTTTAATGTTGTTGCCCATTGTTATTCTGCCACCTTTATACTAGGAAAAGGAACTTTGCTTTTCCGCTCGTTTTGTCCCTGGAACAGCCAGAATCCAAGTAACATATTGTAGTTCCTTAGCCTGCCACCAAACCAACACGTTAAAAGGTTTTTGTGACCTATTTGTTTTTATCGGTCCGTGGTTGTTAGTGGAAAAATATTTTGACAAATAATTTTGTGGATACCCAAAATTATTTATATATGCTCCTTTTAGCACCCAGATTTGTTTGACTTTTCGAGATTTTATACTTGTGCCTTTTGGAACCCAAATTGGAATGGTTTTCATGTGTGGGTCTATACCAACAAATACTTTGCTTGTGTCCAACTTTTCTACAAATAGTGCACTCGGATTTAACTTGATTAATTTTTCTTTTAACTGGTTCAGGTTGATTATATCCAAGTCCTTGTCTAACTGCATTAACAGTTTGTTTCCGTAATAGCATATTCAACGATCTTTCACTTTTGGAAAGTTTTCCTTAAGTCGTTGACAGTTGTTGGACTTGTGTTTTGAGAGGTTCGTTTTCGTTTAATAATTGTGTGCACTTTTTAATTGACTTTTCTCTTCTATTGTTTTTGCTTTCTTTCAAAATCATAATTTCATTTTCAAGAAATTTAACTTTTATTTCTAATTTTTAAATTTCTTCTTCAAATGTTGGACACTTATCACACTTAGGGATCCTACTTTGATAGTTTTTAACTAGTTGGTCAAGTTGTTTATTTGATTCTATCAAAGTATCTCTTTGTGATTTAATTTAGCGTATTTCTCCCTAAGTCTTTCAAAACAGCCATGTACTTCGTGGAAATATATAAGTAGTTGTGAGTGGGTGAGTTTTGATACCTCGCTTGGCTCGTCATCGTCGCTATCAGTTATATCACCTCGAAGATACATATCAACTTTCTCACTCTCACTACTAGTGCTTTTATTATCATCGTCACTTGTATTCCACGTGGCTGCAAAATTTCTCCTTTTTGATTTCTTTTCTAGGTCGTGTCGATTTTGAGGATAATTAGGCTTGATGTGTCCGGGTTTGTTGCACTTATGACAGATGATTTCTTGTTGTTCTGGGTTATCTAGAACTTTGATTATTCTACTTTTTAATTTTTGATTTAGAGCTGGATTTCCGTATTTGCGGTTCCACTGTTTGAATATCTTTATTATCAGTGCCAGCTCTGGTGCTCCATCATCATCGTCGTCGTCATCACTTTCTGGTATTGATTTCTTTCGAGTAACTCCTCCTTCACGCTCTTCCTTGAATTTCATTTCTATATCATAAGTGGTGAGATTTTCGATGAGTTCTTCAACTTTGATTTGTTTTAAATCTTTCAATTCTTGAATGGCAGTCACTTTTGCTTCAAAACTTCGTGGAAGGATTCTAAGGATTTTTCGAACTATTTCCAATTCCGTGTATGATTTTTCGAGAGCTTTTGATTTGTATATGATGTTGGAAAGCCGTCCGTATATGTCTTTCACATTTTCTTCCATGGCCATTGTAAAATTCTCGTATTCGCTACTCAGCATGGCAAGGCGAGATTCCTTGACTTGAGATGTTCCTTCGTGAGTCACCTCTAGTGTGTTCCATATTTCCTGCGTAGTTAGACAATGTGTGACACGATTAAATTCAAATTGATCTAATGAACAAATAATAGAATTCATAGCTTTGGCATTAGCATTCTGTAATTTGTTTTCTAGATCTGTCCATTGGTCCATCGGTTTATCTATTTCCTGATTACTCACAACTATAGTTGGTGCTCTTGACCTGTCTCAACTATATTCCAAGCATCAATAGTTTTCAGAAATCATCATTGAACATTAGTGGTCTAACTATAGACTGACCCTCAGCAAAAGCAGTATTGAAAGAAGCCATTTTAAAAATTCAATTTTTCTTAGAAAAAAAATTGGTTTTTGAAAAATCAAATTTTTAAAAACAAAATTGGCTTTTGTACCTAGCTCTGATACCACTTGTAAGATCGATTTCACCCTAGAAGGGGGTGAGTGGGGTGATACTATTAATTATAAAAATTTATTGCAGAAGTTTATATAAAATAATCTCAACACAGATATATCTGAATTATAACCGCACAGATAATAGCAAAATATAAATGAAGAAATAGAACGACATAGAATTTACCCAACTACAGAAAAACCCTGCCTACGTGCTGCCCCTAAGGTTTCTACTAGAAATTAAGCAGTCAGGCGCTTACACACGTAAATTCGTGACACCCGCTATCGACTAGCCTTAACTCTGCGCTCAATACCCTGCCACAACTCAGCCATTGAGTTGCGAATTCTCGAACTACACCACCGTAGTTCGTCCCCTAGTTACACGACTAGACAATACACAAGTTTAAAAAGGAAAAATAAAATTTAAAGAAATTTGAACAAAACCCTAATTTGATTATTAAAGCCTTATTATAAAACGAAAACAAAGCCAACCCAAATAAAAGTAAATATGAATTCCCTTTTTCGTTTATTTCTTTGGCCCATCCTTGTTTCCTTTTCCTTTGTCGTTCGTTCCTCCGTTTCTTTGCTCGATATTAGGGCTTTGAGAAATTAGAAGCAACTGACTTCAAATTGATCGATCGAATATTCGATTAAGCATTGCTAGCTCTGCCGGTTGACCATCTCCTTGAGTCGCACTCGGCTGCTTCTCGATCGAGTTCGATCTTGACTTTGGTATGTAATTTATGCCTTTTGCTTTTTCTGATTTTCTTGCTTTAACTCGACACATTTACGGCCGATGATGATAGGGTTTATATAAGGTTTAATACCCTATAATTTCACTCGTATGTATTTGTTTCAGTTCGTCAATTTCTTTGTTCCGGCCGTTCGATTTCGTTTCGATGCTGGTGATGATTTTTGACTTCTTCAATTTTGTCACTTCGCACATTTGATTACTTTTGGCTTTGCTTGTTGAATTATGACTTGTTCAACTTCGGCCTTTTCACTGCTTTTGTTAAAATTTGAACTTGGTCGATTTTAGCCTTAGTCGCCATTGCTCTGACTTGATGCTGCTGACTTCGATTTTGATTTGCTTTGAGTCTGGGTTGCACTTAGTTTGCATTGAACTCTGTCCACTGTTCTTCGAGGCATGTAGTTCATGTGTAGTTTGCAATTTGTCTCCTCTTGGTTCACTGGATGTTTTATTGATATCAAATTGGATGTTGGACCTATCCACTTCGTTTCACTATGTACTCCAGTGTGCCTTTGTACATGACTCATGTACTTGTCTCTAATCTATTGGCACTGGTTCATGTATATGTGCAGGTTCACTTGTTGATGATTTGATGTTGAAGTCACAGTGGTGCATTGTGGTGAGTTCGATGTGCATGCTTTGTAGTTGTAGTCTTTTGTTCAGGTTGCATTTGAGGTATGCATTCACTGTTTTACTACATCATGCTTTTGTGGCTTTTGTCTGTGCATGTTTGTTATGCTGCCTGGTTTGGTATACATGTGCACTGGATATATGTATACATGTTGTTTCATTTGTTTGCTAGACTTTATATGATTTTGAGTCTGTTACATTTCACTGTTGCATACATGTGCTTGTCTTTCCTGTCCACTGCTTGACTTCGTATTCTTCGTATTCGATCAAAACTGCTACTTGATGCTTGCATCCCTGTGCTTCATGTTGTTCGATTTGGTTTTTGTATTGTGCAGTTGAATTGAGTCATATGCATGTTGCCACAATTGTTGTATGTGTCTGGTTCAGTCTTCATTGAGTCTGACTTGGAGTATTTTGAAACTGTTACCTACAGTGTGTACTGTCTGGTTCATATTGCATTGCTTTATCATTGATTATTGACATGTGTACCTTTTGTGTAGTCTGCTTGGTGTACATGTTGTAGCTTGATTTCTTGCATATTGGTGTTGCCATCGTCTTGCTTGATTTGAAATTCTTGCATTGACTTGGTTTTTGATATAATATGGTTCTATTCATTTGTGTTGGGCATTATTTTGGTTAGTTTGCACTTCTATACTTTATAGTTGTTGTTTCCACTGCCTGTTAGACTTGAAGTCTGGTGGCTTCACTTTGGCATTTGAATTGGTTCAATATTGATTTCATTGTTGCTTTACTGTGTACATGTACACTTGGTTGTACTTAATGTTGTCACATATGGAAGTTGTAGTCTTCATGTTTTTACATATGCATATATTTTGCTAACAAGCACATTCTCTTGAGTCTGGTTGGACTTGAGACTGTAGCATTCATGTGTATATTACTTGGGCATGTCACTTTTCATTTTTGTTTTCACTTGAACTTTATCTTCATTTTTGGAATTGCACATGTGTTGAATCCAGCTTAAAGCTCGGGTTTGACCTTGTGCTAATATTGTGACATTATTTTTATTGCGCTTGAGTTGAACCAGGCTTTTGATTGGGTTTGACCTTTGCTCACATGTCCCTGTAACTTTATCAAGTGTATACTGATATGCATGGCCTTGTGGCATGTACAGTGATACAATATGCATGTCACAAGCTGTTCGCGAATGATGAATTCAAAATTAAATGATGACGAACAACCCAAATAATTGAGGCAAATAAAATTTTCAAAATCACATTTTATTTTATACTGAAAAAATATTTTATTTTCAATTTTACTGCGTAAGTGTGTATTTTTGCAAATTGTTCAGATGTTGAATTCAATCTGGAATGAAGTTGAAGATCCATTTTGAGTGAACGAGTGATATGTAGTGAGATGCATATGTAAATGATAATCGTGATGTGATTGAAATTGTATTGTAATTGAAATTATATATATATATATATATATATATATATATATATATAGTGAGAGCTTGAATTTGTACTGATAAATATTTGTTTGAATAAGATATCTATTTGAATTTAAACTCTTTGTTATTTATTTTATTCAGCAAATATTTATTTAATCTATGAAAATAAAGTAGTACATTAACAAATACATTTAAATGAATATATATATATATATATATGTTTATTACCATCAAACAAAAATCATATGCTTGCATATTCAACATTTTGAAGGCATGCCAAACTCCATAAATCCCTACTATAAAAGTAGCTGCGACCTTATTTTGAAAGCATGGATGAAGCAAATGCGAGTTGCAAAAATTAATAAAGTTAAATTTATACCCTTGCCTCGATTACCCACGAGACGGTAGTCATATTGTAAGGAGTGGACAGGAAAGAGCATGAGCGCAACATACCCTAAAAGCTGAATGATACTTGATTCCTTTATTGACCTAGACTTCGTTATAATAGTGAACTCTATAAGCGTAATAAACGTCGATGTTCACATTAGATGTAATTAGAACATTAACATAAATTGTTTAATAAATAATAGGGATAGAAAACGTAAATGGAAAAGATTGTAACTTCAAGGATAAATAAGGAAAAAATGTAGATAAATAGGGGGTTACAAGGATTTAATGAGGATATATATAGACTAATTAAAGAGATTATTAGAGAAATTATGGAGAGACAAGGAAGGCATAATAGGTAAAATTTTAATGAACAAATAAACATCTTTAAGAATTTTTCATTAGAATTATTACCATTTATTATGGACAATTAACATTTATAGGAATATCAAATAACATATTAGGTAGTAAATAAACATTATAAGATAGAATATTTGTAGATATCCAAAAGTAAGATGTGAAGAAGGTGTTCATTAATCACCGCAAGAAGATAAACAATTTTCTTTAAAGGTTGAGTAAAAAAGTTCAAAAAAAGGTACAATTAAAGTTAATATCTAGATCCAATGCTATGAGAAAAAATTTTGAAAAAAGATTTTCGAAAATTCATTGTGACTGTTTTGAATTGTCTTCATCAAAGGATTATTAAATGAAGATCTTATGTATCATAAGTTGAAATTCTTTTTTTAAAGAAAAAGATTTTAGTTGGGTTTGTCTATGAATTGTATTGTGCAAAGGATGTAATTTTAAAGAGTGGTGGAACAAGGGTTTTCATTTGTGTAATTTTAGTTTAAAAATTGGTCGAGTCAAACAATTTTCAATCTTTGGATTCTTCATTTTTGAAATAAATAAGGCGTATGAAGGACCCAATGATTTTTTCCATTTTATAAATTTAGGAGTTGGTATTTTGAAAGTGCAAAAAAATTTGGAAATTCATAATTTATAAATTAGTTGAGTTAAAAAGTTCTAAATTAAAAGGATTTTGCAAAAATTCTTAGTTAAAAATTTATTGAGCAAAAAAAATTTTGGTCTAAACATTTTTTTGATAAAGGGATTTTATGTTTTTGAAATAAAGTAGAACTAAGGTTAGACTTGATAAATTTTTTCTATTTTATAAAATTGGAAGTTCCAACTCTTTAAAATTCTTTTAAAAGGGGTGTGTAAACGAAAATGACACTTGATTAAAATAGGATAGAAAGAATAGAAGGTTAAGAATGCTCGATAAAGTAGGCAAGGAGAACATTCTTGTATAAGGAAATGCAAAAAAAATGACAGTAGAGATATGTAGTTATAAAAATAGGAATTTATATAGATGATCATAATAAAGTTTACAACTCATTTTCTGATGTAACTGAAGGCAAAGATGGAAGATTTCATGAGACTCTAATTGGTAAACGGTTCAATTATTCGGGACGTTCCGTCATTGTCGTCGGTTCTTCGCTTTCATTACATCAATGTGAGTTACCTCGATAAATAGCAATGGATCTTTGCCATACATTTGTAATTAGTGGTCTAATTAGACAGCATGTTGTTTCTAACATCGGGGAAAGAATAAAAATCTAGTTAGAATTATATAAGAGAAAAATAATAGTATGAAAGTTATCATTGTCTACTCCACTTTTCATTGTTTAAAGTTATACAAGATGTTTTTGAAAAAAAATAAAATGAATTATTACTCGATATAATGATTGAGTTTTTGAATATTTTGGGTCAAAAATTCCACTTTTAAAAGAAGAAAGTCTTTGTTATAGAAAGTAATTAAAAAGGGAACTTTTCATAGTTTCTTTTTGAAAACTAAGCAAACTTTGAATGTTATGAATGAAAAATCCAACTTTTAGAAGAATAAATCTTTGAAGAAAAAAAAATTGAGAAGGAAAATTATTTTACTACTTTTTGGGAACCAAGTAATTTTTGAAAGTGGCAAAAAAAGGTTTCCAAGTTTATATTTTTAAAGATAAAGTTTTGGGGCAAGGTACTTTATAATTATGAAGTTTTAGTTTGAAAGAATGATGAGAACAGAATCAAATTTTTATATGGAGTAGATATGGATCACTACCTAAGTAAGGTAGTGTAAAGGTTTTAAGATATGAATAAAGTCGGAATAATATATACAGCTTGATTTGAAAATTTGAAATTGATCTCAAATATTTAATTGTAGAATATTAGTAAAAGCTGTAAAGATATTTCAGATATATAATTGGGTTATAAATTATGTTGCCCTAGTAGACTTGGAATGTAAATTTCTTTATTTGATTTATTTGGAGCGATTTCCATCTAATTTGCATAGATTATTCAATTACAAAATATGTGTGAAATGGCATTGTTTGAATTAACAAGGATTGTACCAAAAAAGGAAAGAGATGTGTAAGATATGAATGTTCATTCCATAGTATACACTGTCTGTTTTAGTAAAAGAAAGAAATAATTCCTTGTAATCTCAAACAAAGCAAAAATCTCATTTATGGAAAATTATAACTATAATCCTTTTTAGAAGGATGGCTTTGATAAATTAAAAATGTGAAAATAAGTGTTCTAGTTTAGAAATTAGTATACACTTATAACCGTGCTTAACAACTATATTTATAGCATAGTTTACGATTAGATATGAATTAATTAGTAATTAACAGACTAGAATTTATGGACATTAATTACAAATTTAACAGGCAATAAATTTGTAACTAATGAGTATTAAAAGGAGTTAAATGGGGACTGACTAAGAAAATTTAAATGGCATTTATAAAGGAATTGAATTGGAGTAATTGATGGATTTTGAAATTTGTAAAATGATAAAGAGATTTAGATGAGGATTGACAATAGATGGTCCAATTTTCACAATAATACGTATGTTAACTAAAATAATGGATGGACCGCATTTATTAGAAACCAAGAAGAAAAATTAAGGAAAGTGGGCGATAGTAGAATGATATATGTTAGCGCCAAAATTGGTCACCTACACCCTTAGAAAGATTGTGTAGAGAGATTAATGAAGAAAACAAATTAAAACAGAGGAGAGTCCATAAATTAAAGTGCAGAAAGTAAGAACACCGGATTTATAGTGGTTCGGCGTAATAGCCTACGTCCACTTTGAAGTTGATCTTTATTTCTTTACTTTAAACTTGATAACAGATACAATCTGTTTCTAAGTATTTGAATACAATTGCAAAGTAAAAGAAATAAGTCTTGGATGAGTCTTGAAAATGGCAGAGTCTCCTCAGTGTTCTCTGAAATCTGATCCTGTTTTCTGTGCCCCTGCCCCTCTATTTATAGACGAAAGTGGGTTGGACTTCCCTGGTGGGCCAGGTGGCCGAATAACTTGGTCCAAGTAGTTTATGTACTGTATGCCGAACCAGGGAGGCCGGACAAGGCATGCCGAGTCTTCCTTCTTGTACCGAACGAAGCATGCCGAGCCTTCCCTCCTTATGCCGAACAAGCCATGCCGAGTCTTCCATCTTTAGACCGAGCGAGGCAGGAGGTTGAATGAGAGATGCAGGTCGAATGGGGCATGAATGCCGAACGATCGGGGTTCGCTGAATCAAGCCAGAATGCCGAACCATCTAGGCTCGCCGAACGTACTTGGCCGAACGCATGTGGGAGGTCGAACAACCTTTCTTTTTTGGCCGAACGATCTTAATTGGCCGAACGGCATTCAATGCCGAGCGTATCCTGGATGTCGAACGTGTCCTGGATGTCGAACGTGTCCTGGAGGCCGAACATCCTAACTTGGCCGAACACTCTCCTGATGCCGAGCGCTACTTTGTGCGGAGCACTCCTTTCTGGCCGAGTACTAAGTTTCCTGGTCAATCCCTTGGGAAACACTTGCCCCCTCAAGTGTAGTACGTGACCGATCGTGATGCACTTTGATTAAACCTTGGTCGTCGCCCTTGAGGGTCATAAGGCTCCCTTGGCCAAATGCAACACGGAAGGCCGAACGATGCGTTACCCCGAGTGACTTTGTATGCCGAATGATCGAGCCGAACGAGACAAGTGCCGGTAGCATTTTGACCGGTAGAGTCGGTCAGAAACCCTTCAACTTCCTCTTTTCCCTTATAAAACCCGACCTCTTCTCCTTCTCTTTTCTCACTTCTTGCTTTTACAATTCCGAGCTCTCAAGCCATTCGTGCGATCAAAATTCAAGAGTTCCTCATAACTTTCCTACGCTCGATTCACGTACTAGGTACGGTCTTCTCACCCGTGTTCCTTTTCTGGCAATTACCCATCGATTCGCATAGATTTAATGTTGGTGAGGACTCGAGTTCGATTTGGAGCGTTTCCAAGGTCGAGCGTCTAGAGGTAGGGAGAGAGAGAGCTAAATTCGAGTGCCTGGCAGGATTTTTAGTGGGTGTTCGGTGGAGGAGAGGAAGGTATGGAGGATATGCGGCGTGTTTGGACTCGGTCATGATCTTAGTTGGCACGGCGTAACGATGGCCGAACAAAGGGGTTAGAAGGGTGAAGTGTGAGCCAGCGGCAAGGCCGGGCGTTGATTTGGCCGAATTGTACTCTGGCCGAACGTCACATTCTCAGTGCGAACTGAGCTTTGGCCGAACGATGGATGTAGGCCGAACAATGGCCTTGCCGAGCCATCAGTTAACCGAGCAAACTCTCCTGCCGAACGTAGTTAGATGCCGAGCAAACCCTAATGCCGAACACATACACATGCCGGACATACCTAAATGCCGAACACTCTTAACATGCCGAACATAGCTAGGCGCCGAGTAGACCTTAATGCCGAACCCAAGTGAATGCCGAACAAACTATCATGCCGAACATAAGCAAATGCCGAATATACTTAACATGCCGACCATACATAAACACCTCTAGTGTCTTACTGCAGTCGTTATTCAGAAGGCTTTCGGAGACGGTCAGTGATGACGGTTTTCGGAAGCGATGTTTTTAGGCTTGACGTTATATTAAATGCTTATGCACGATTGTTTGCACTAGTTCACACACCCACACGGGGGGGGGGGGGGGGGGGGGTTATCTGCGTTGTTAATTCTAACGTCGATCATTTTTCGAGTATAGTTCACACAGGTGGTTGGTTGGGTCTGCTATTTATTCAAGATGTCCAAAAGATCTAGTTCTGCTACACTTTCCGACAAACCTAGGCCGTCTTCTAAGCGAACGGTCCCCGACACAACTGACCCGTCAGTTTCTCCCGCTCATGACTGGGCTCCCGATACTTTGGAATCGTCGATTTTACTTGATGACCCAGTTGACTCACAGGCTTCGAGAGTCATTGAGGCCGCTCTTAAGCGGATATGTTCTATTCATGGCATTCCGTTTGCTGACGTGCCCGTTCCGTCGGGGCACGACCGCCCACATCTGCCCCCAGCGGGATATACGGCGTGTAGCAAGTTCATGTGCTGGGTTGGTAGCGTGCCACCTTTCAATCTATTCCTTCGCGATGTGCTGCAGTATCTGGACGTCGCCCCATCTCAACTTCATCCAAATGGTCACGCTTTCATTTATGGCATGTACATGCTTTTCATGGCCGTCTTCTCCAGGCCTCCAACTCCTGGCGATATAAGGTACATCTATATGACCAAGAAAACGGGGAGAAAGCCCCTCTTACATGTTTCTTGAGCCACATCGGAAGTGCCAACTTTTCACTAGCGCGTGGAGTAGCAAATTCGCCCTGTACAAACAGGAGTGGTTTTACGTGCGCTGCCCCCAAGGCTTTGCGAGATGATGGGTTGAAGGAAGTAAGTCCTTTCTATGAGTTGATGTCCGTTCCCGATTGAGGTTGAACTTCTCCTAACTCATTGTTCTATTTTTTCAGATCTCGTCCCACGTCCCGAGGGCCGGGGGTACTCCGATGCTGTCGACGCCATTAGAGCTCTTCCTGCTGAAGAGCGAGATATCCGAGCCCTCATTTCCAATGAGTCATTATCAAAGTTTGGTTTGCTAGCCCCTGGCCGCCGGGTTAGTCTTCCAAAGGGCGCCTCGCTTCCTAAGCCCGTACACGTCAGAGGGAAACAACTACCTGAATCATCCATTCGCCCTTCTCTTGAAGCTCCGGAAGAAGGGGAAATTCCAAGCGAGCCACCTAAAAAGCAAGGTGAGAATTTAGGCTCTGCAGCCGAAGTTCATGATATTGAAACGTCATCTTCCCCTTCGAAAGGGAAAAAGAAGCTGGCGTGCAAGTCGAGGAAGGAGAAAGTTGGTGGGACTTCCAAAGTTACGCCTATTCAGCCAGAGAAAGAGGCTTCTTCACAGCGCGTTGAAAGTTCTCTTAAGGGCTTATCGAACCTCTCCATTCCCGACGACTTGCTCAACTATGATTTCAACGACCCGGAGCTGTTTAAGTTTCGCTCGCCCGTCAGGGGCGATGCGGGCGTCCCGGCCCCGATCCAAGGGGAAAAGACTCCCCTTAGCAAAGCCACTGGTCCGTCGGGGGGTAGCACTAGGACACACACAGACACATGCATTTCACTTTGCACCTACTTTTCTTTCATCATTCTGCTCTTTCGCTAATTCGCTATTGTTTGATTGCAGGTGACATGGGGCGCTCTCACGGATACGACCGCCTTCGCGGTTCGTCGACTTTACGCCAGTCTGGTCGGGACTCAGGCCTCGGGAAGCGCCGAGACAGAGACAGTGACAGCGACCGAGATTATCATGCTCGGGACTCGTCATCCCGGAAGAAAACTTATTATCAGCCCGAGCACCGCCAGGAGACCTCTTCTTATCAGGAGCAAAGCAAAGGCAAACATGGCCATAAGAGGTCGCATTCTGATGCTCCCCGGGACCAACACTCTGACTCTTCTTCTACCCGGCACTCCCGAGATTCTCATAGGAAGGGCGAACTTTCAAAGCCGTCTCCTCCCGCTCCCGTAACAGACCCGACAGTGTCGGAGAGATTGAACGAACTTAAGGCTAAGTTTCCGAAGATTTGTTTTGATGGGTTAAAGTTCCTTCCGGCGATTCATCCTATTCCCGGAGATGTCAAACAAAATGCTATCGCATGTACCAATGATGTCTACGTGCAACATGACGCGTTCGTCCATCTGGCCGAGAAACTTTCTGAAGTCTCTATGGTGCGCCAGCACGAAATTGACCACCTAAACTTGAAGCTATTCATGACAGGGATATCATTAAGGCCCAGGATGAAGAAATTGCCGCCTATAAGTCCGAGCTTGAAGCTACTCGTCAGAGCGCTAAGGACACCGCCGAGGCTGTTTCCCGCCTTGAATTGACTCATAAGAAAGAGCTCGATGAAGCAGTTCAACGGTGTGGGGCATTAGCTTTGGAGAAAGACTCCGTTCAGAAGGAGCGAGATGTGCTTAATAGGCGAGTTAAGGAGCTCGAGGAGCAACTCAATAAGGAGAAGGAAGAGAAATGGCCGCCCAGGTTGAGGCACAGCACTATTGTGATGAGATCGTCGCCACCCGGCTCTTAAGGGGAAACTTGAAGATGATCTCTCCAAAATCGAGGCACTGAGGAATGAGGCCCGTGAGGAAGGTAAAAGGGCAGCAACTGTCGACATCGACTCTCGCCTCGAGGCGGCCAGGGAAGAAGGCAGGGAGGAGATAAAGACCGAATTCGACCCGCTCATCGCTGAGTTCAATGCCCGAGTTCTCATGCATCGAGATCTAACTTTTCTGGGCAACGGCTACCTTGAGTCATTGGCCAAGGCATGGGAGACCCTGATTCAGATCAGGAAGGTTGAGAGCGGCGCCGATGAGGTCGACGAAGAAGCATTGATAAAAGAATTCCTGAGGGGGAAAGAGCCTTCAAATTTATCGGCGGCTAAAGCCCTCTACAACAAAGGTTCTCCCTCCAGGAAAGGGAAAGAGGTGGCTACGGACCCTTCCGGCGTTGTGCCCCCAGTTCACGTGCCTACCCAACCGGCCAGTCGGTCGACACTTGACCCCTTCGAGCAGCACGTTGGTTATGACCCGGAAGCCCCCGGGCTTGGCGTTCATGTTTTATCTCCCATCCCAGAGGGCGGGACACCCCTGGCGACTGAGAACCCACCGACATCTGGTGAGTAACCTCTGGGCTTCACAAAGATCTTTCTTGTTCCCTCAGAAGTTGTTGTGTTCTAACACTTGTTTATTTTCGTGTCTTCTGTGCAGGATGTTCGGACCTCGAGCCCACTCCGAGGAGCGATGCCGCCAAGGAGGTGGAGATAAAGGCGAGTGAGGCTACTCAAGTCAGCGGAGATCCTGGTCCAGATGATCAAGTAATTGGGGCGCTGGATGAAGGCAAATCTGATTCTTCCTCGGAGAGTTTCGAAGTAGAAACCACAGGCGCCTCTGAGCACACATCCGACTTGAGCATGAAGGAACGGCTCGAGAAAGAGAAAAGAGATACGACCTCAATCAAGGTCGAGCCGCGTGAAGTGGACCTGGACGATCCTCTGAAAAAACCATTGAAGGTCATTCTTCCTGGCAAGTCCCAGCCCATGGATGTTCCTCCTACGTCTTCGATCGTCACCCCTCCGTCAGGGAAGGATCCAAGAGTAAGCGCTCTGGGAAGGAACCATCCGGGAAGAAGTCAAAGAAACACAAGAAATGACCGTCGTCCCCATTCAACGAGAACTAGTTTGAGTCATGTACTAATTTTTGTAGACTGTGTAAATAAGCTTTTTGCGAATAAAATTTGATCTTCACTTTTGTCTTCTCAAAAGACTTTTATTATTCAGTTTCTTTTATGGTTGTGATTGAAATCTGAATTGTTATGGGTAACTTAGACTTCTTGGTTCGTCTTTACATGGCTTGGGAGCTTCCCTGGATTTGATCAACCTCCACTTGGTGCTTCAAGCACTTAGAATATTTCATAGCCCGTATGTTGGGGACTTGACATATCCAAGTCATTTGCGTCGTAGTTCCTATTCAAGGAACTCGAAGGTCTGAACTGCTTGTAATTAAGTCTATATACCGGACTTCGAGTACTCCAGTCCGTGCTTCGGGGACTTGGAGATTTCGAGTCATTTGTATTCGAGTCCGCGCTCTGGGGACTTAGGGATTTCGGATCGTTTATACTCGAGCCCGCACTCCGGGGACTTAGAGTACTCCAGTCCGCACTCCGGGGACTTGGATATTTTGAATCGTTTATACTCAAGTCCGCACTCCGGGGACTTAGAGTACTCCAGTCCGCACTCCGGGGACATGGAGATTTTTTGTCGTTTATACTCGAGCCCGCATTCCGGGGACTTAGAGTACTCCAGTCCGCACTCCAGGGACTTGGAGATTTTGAATCGTTTATACTCGAGTCCGCACTCCAGGGACTTAGAGTACTCCAGTCCGCACTCCGGGGACTTGGAGATTTTGAATCGTTTATACTCGAGTCCGCACTCCAGGGACTTAGAGTACTCCAGTCCGCACTCCGGGGACTTGGAGATTTTGAATCGTTTATACTCGAGTCCGCACTCCGGGGACTTAGAATACTCCAGTCCGCACTCCGGGGACTTGGAGATTTTTTGTCGTTTATACTCGAGTCCGCACTCCGGGGACTTAGAGTACTCCAGTCCGCACTCCGGGGACTTGGAGATTTTGAATCGTTTATACTCGAGTCCGCACTCCGGGGACTTAGAGTACTCCAGTCCGCACTCCGGGGACTTGGATATTTTGAATCGTTTATACTCCAGTCGCACTCCGGGGACTTGGAGATTTTGAATCGTTTATACTCAAGTCCGCACTCCGGGGACTTAGAGTACTCCAGTCCGCACTCCGGGGACTTGGAGATTTTGAATCGTTGATACTCGAGTCCGCACTCAGGGGACTTAGAGTACTCCAGTCCGCACTCCGGGGACTTGGAGATTTTTTGTCGTTTATACTCGAGTCCGCACTCCGGGGACTTAGAGTACTCCAGTCCGCACTCCGGGGACTTGGAGATTTTGAATCGTTTATACTCGAGTCCGCACTCCGGGGACTTAGAGTACTCCAGTCCGCACTCGGGACTTGGAGATTTTGAATCGTTTATACTCGAGTCCGCACTCCGGGGACTTAGAGTACTCCAGTCCGCACTCTGGGGACTTGGAGATTTTTTGTCATTTATTATAAGCGTTCGTACGCTAGCCAGGATATCATAATCTTAAATTGCGCGTCATAGGAATATCATACGAAGAGACATTGGTCATTCATGGAAAAGATGGCTTCAAGCCTTTATTGATGAAAACAAGCTTGATTATCTTATTACATGCCAAGAAGAAAGCATACTGGAAATAAATGCAACTACCGCATAAAGGAAATATACCAAGTGTAATAACGCCGCAAATGCTCGCTGTTCCATGCTCGAGGAGTGTCGCACCATCGACAGTCGTTAGCTTGAAAGTTCCTTCTCCAAGCCTCCGTTCGATGACGTATGGACCTTCCCATGCGGGATTCATGTGCGAAGGGGTTGGAAAGACTCGTTTCAAAATGAGATCTCCCACACTAAAGGTTCTTGGCTGGACTTTCCCATTATAATATTTAGCGACTCGGTGTCTGTATGAGGCTGCTCTCAAATCAGCTTCTTCGCGTTTCTCATCAATGAAGTCTAATGATTCCAATAGGAGATCCTGGTTTGACGCAGGATCGTAATAGGTTACCCGGTGTGACGGAACTTCAAGTTCTACGGGTATGACGGCTTCCGTGTCGTACGCCAGTGCGAATAGTGTATGGCCAGTCGCGGTCTTGTGGGTAGTTCTATAGGCCCAAAGCGCTGTTGGGAGTTCATCCACCCACTTGCCTCTAGCCTTTTCCAAATGCTTCTTTAATATGGACTTGATGATTTTATTGACGGCTTCTACCTGCCCATTCGCCTTCGGGTGAGCAACTGCTGCGAACCTTTTCTCAATGCCATACTTCTGACAGAACTCTTTGAATTCCTTACTTTCGAATTGAGTTCCGTTATCCGTTATGATGGTCCGTGGGAGGCCAAAACGACATATGATATTTCGTACAACGAAATTAATGACTTTCTTGGTGGTGATTGTGGCCATTGGCTCTGCTTCCGCCCACTTGGTGAAATAATCGACTGCCACTATTGCATATTTCGCGCCTCCTTTGGCTATGGGTAGAGATCCAATTAGGTCGATTCCCCACATTGCAAATGGCCAGGGACTAACCATTTGTGTGAGTCCCATTGGCAGAGCTCTTGGAATATTTGCATATATCTTGCATTTGTCGCATCTTCTCGCATAGTCTGCAGCATTCCGATTTACAGTCGGCCAATAATATCCATAGCGGAGGATTTTCCTCGCCAAAGTTTGCCCCCCGGTATGATCACCACATTCTCCCTCATGGACTTCTTCCAACACCCGTTTTACCTCGTCATGGGCCACGCACCGGAGTAAGGGGGTCGAGAATCCCCTCCGATACGTTATCCCATCTTGCATTACATAACGCGAAGCCTTACGAAGGACTTGGCGTCTTTCGCTTCTTTTCTCAGGTAAGTCCCCGTATAGAAAGTATTGTTTGATCGGGGTCAGCCATGATCCCCTTTCGAGTTCGGTCTCCAAGACGAGATCTATCTCCATCATGTCTATACTTGGAGCAAGCAGAGTCTCGACAGGGAACAACCCCATCTGCTGTGCATCGCCAGTACTCGCGAATTTAGCCAACGAGTCGGCCTCCCTGTTCTGTTCGCGCGGGACATGCGAAATGTCATAATATTCCAGGTTTACTAGTAGCTCCCGGACCCGAGCAAGGTAAGGAGCCAGTCTCTGTCCTTTCGCTTGGTAGTCTCCCCGTACCTGATAAACCACTAGCTGTGAGTCGTAGAAGATTTTGATGGACTTTACCCTTAGTTCATTGGCAAGTCTTAAGCCAGCAATCAGTGCTTCGTATTCGGCTTCGTTATTTGTCGCTGTAAATTGGAGCTTCAAAGCGTAGCAAATCGATCGGTTTTCGGGAGTTACCAGAACTATCCCAGCTCCTGACTAACGGTCGTTAGATGCCCCGTCAGTGAACATCTTCCATCGGACAGGAGGGATTATTTTGTGATTTTCACTCGGCTCATCCGGAATGGTAAACTCAGCAACGAAGTCAGCTAATGCCTGCCCTTGGATGGTCCTTCGCGGCAGGTAGGTGATATCAAACTGGCTTAACTCGATGTTCCACTTTAGCATCCTACCGGAAGTTTCCGGTCGTTGGAGTACCTGTCGCAAGGGTTGGTCAGTGTAAACACTGATTGAGTGCGCCTGAAAGTTGGGACGAAGCTTGCGTGATGCAATCACAAGGCAATAGGCAAGTTTCTCGATCTTTGGATAATTCTTTTCTGACCCCGTCAGTCGTTTACTAACATAGTACACCGGCCTTTGAACCTTGTCTTCTTCGCGAACTAGGGATATACTGATAGCGTGTTGAGACACAGTCAAATATACGTACAACGTCTCGTGGTCTACTGGTTTTGACAACACTGGAGGACTTTCCAAGTGTCTTACCAGGGCTCGGAATGCTTCCTCGCAGTCAGTCGTCCATTCGAAGTTTCTCTTTCCTTTCTTTATGACATCGAAGAAAGGAACACACTTATCTATGGCTCTGGATATGAATTGACTGAGCGCAGCTACTTTTCCGTTCAAGCTCTGTACCTGTTTTATGGTTCTAGGTGCCCGTATATCTCGGATGGCCTGGATCTTTTCCGGGTTAGCTTCAATTCCTCGTGCATTCACAATGAATCCCAAGAACTTCACTGATGCCACGCCGAATGAACACTTTGAAGGATTGATCTTCATCCCATAGCGCTTTAGTATATCGAACATTTCCGCCAAGTCTTGAATGTGGTCGTTTGACTGCCGTGACTTCACAAGCATGTCATCCACATAAACTTCCATTGTTTTCCCAATCTGATCTTTGAACATTCGATTTACCAGACGCTGGTAAGTTGCTCCGGCGTTCTTCAGTCCGAAGGGCATCACTACATAGCAGTATAACCCAACATTTGTGACAAAGCTGGTGTGTTCTTGGTCTGGGATGTGCATCGGAATTTGGTTGTATCCAGAGTATGCATCCATAAATGACAATAACTCATGCCCTTCAGTTGAATCGACCAGTTGATCAATTCGTGGTAGCGGGAAGCTATCCTTCGGGCATGCTTTGTTTAAATCAGAATAGTCAACGTAGGTTCTCCATTTTCCGTTTGCTTTCTTTACCAACACAGGGTTGGACACCCATTCCGGGTAGAGGGCGTCGCGGACAAACCCGTTGGCTTTGAGTTTATCCACCTCCACTTTGAGAGCTGTAGACCTTTTCGGGTCCATGCCTCTCCTTTTTTGCTTCATAGGTACGTGTTTCAGGTCTATATTCAACATATGGCTCGCAATTGCAGGGGAAATCCCACGCATATCAGAGTGTGTCCAGACGAAGACATCAAGATTCGCTCGGAGGAAATCAGATAAATTCTCTGCCATTAGGGGATCGAGCTGTGACCCAATTTTAAGAAATCGTGTCGGGTCGCTGTGGCTAACTGGAATATCAATTGTTAGCTCGGCCGGTGTTGCGTCTGGTTCCCTGGGTTCCCCTTTGTCATCTCTCGGATCTATGTCTCCAACGATCCGAGAATGTCGCCCGAGCCAGGGCTCGGGCGCTAATTGTCAATCATCAGAATTCGGGATGTGGACGATGCTGTCCGCAGTCTTTCCCTTTTCTCTGCGCTGGGCCTCTCTCAGCTCAGCCACGTAACATGCACATCTGGTTGCTTGGTCGCCATGCACTACGCCAACTCCTTTGTCTGTTGGGAATTTCAGTGTGAGACACCACGGGGCCAAGATTGCCCTGAAATCTGCGAGGGCTGGTCGTCCCAAAAACACGTTGTATGGTGAATCAACATCCAGCACTATGAATGGTAGGATTCGCACTCTCCTGCGTTCACCTTGTCCCAGTTCAACTGGTAACTCCACATATCCTACTGCGTCTGTGGCTGCGCCGTTAAAGCCATGGATTTGGGCTTTAGATGGTTTCAAATCCTTAATCTCCAGCTTCATTTGGTCATACGCTTTCTTGAAGATGATGTTAACGGAACTTCCGCAATCAATTAGGATTCTCCTTA
This sequence comes from Allium cepa, assembly GCA_030765085.1. Taxonomy (NCBI): domain Eukaryota; kingdom Viridiplantae; phylum Streptophyta; class Magnoliopsida; order Asparagales; family Amaryllidaceae; genus Allium; species Allium cepa. The sequence goes on from CM060944.1 coordinate 208,709,633, forward strand.
CGAATGCCGGTCCGATGGTTGCGGATATGACCAATGGATCGATGGTGGAAGCTTCCACCTTATTTGCGTCTCTATTCCTGAATACAATATCGTCGTGCATCGTGCGTTGCTGCTTTGCGGGAGTTCCATCCTCCACATTTGAACAGCACTCATGCTCTGTATGTCTCAAGGAATTAGCATATCGCTCCATTTCCTGCCAATTTTTATCTGCAGGATGAGGTCCACCAGCAATTGTGTTAATAATCAACCTTCCCACAGTTCGAGTAGGTTGCTCTGGTTGGTGTAGAGCTGGGCCACGTCCGGGGTCTGAAGTCTCTTGTCTTCCTTCTGGCGTATCTTTGACGAATTCCTGCAGCTTCTTCTGCCTAATCAATTTCTCAATAGCGTCATGGAGATGCCTGCATTCGTCTGTGTTGTGCCCATAAGACTCGTGAAAACGGCAATACTTTCCAGTCCGCTTTTGCTCCTCTGTTGATTCCTTAGGGCGTGGTTTTCTGTATTGAAAAGTGTTGCACGTCGATAAGTAGATGTTTTCAAGAGACGCATTCAGTGGAGTGTATTCGTTGTAGGTTGGGATCCTTGACTTCCATCTCCCCGTCTCCTTCTTCTTTCCAGGATTTCCACTTCCAGTTCCCTTAGACCGCCCGGGCTTATTTTGGACGCTGGCCTGAGTCTTTCCAGGTTACCGTCGGTTGCTTTCATGGCGATGTTACCCTTTACAGACTCCTGAACGGACCCTGGTGCCTTGTCTTTCCTTATCCACCGAGCTTCTTCCCTCCTTATGAACTGATGAGCCTTTGAGTAAAAACGTTCCAGCGTGGCTGGGGGATTTCCTGCCAACCAATCTCCAAACTCAGAATCTGGATCCACTCCACGCATTACTGCCATCAAAATTGCGTGGTCGTTGGGATTGCTCACTTCAGTAGCGGCAACATGAAATCTCTGCAAGTATACTTTCAGTGATTCTCCAGGAGCTTGGGTCACGCTTGATAAGGACATCACATCCTTGGGTCGAGTGGCGTGTATCCTGAATTGTTCTGTGAATTTCCTTGCTAATTCGTCGAAGTTTGAAATTGACCGTGGAGGAAGTCGAGTGAACCACATGGTGGCAATTCCGGACAAAGTTATTGGAAAGCACCTGCACTTAGTTGCGTCGTTGGCCCTTGCTGAATCCATCATCCATCCATACCTCATTACATGTTGTCTAGGGTCTGTTTTTCCTTCATAGGCGGGTATGGTGGGCATGTTAAACTTCCTTGGGTATTCAGCCTGTAGAATGGTATCCGTGAAGGGAGTATGACTCTCAGACATTCCCTAATCTTCATTAGTCAAACCTTGATTCTCTCTCATCAACTGCCTGACCATAGCTGTCAAATCCGGGGTTTGTATGGTAGGAGGAAGGTTGGGTTCCGCTCCACGGGCTCGATTTCTAGTAGAGCGATCAGTGGCACCTGCTTGGTCATCTTCATCCTTGCGGCGTCTACGCCTGGGAGGTTCATCAGCTGAAGTTGAGCTATCATCTTCGGAGTAGGGGACAGGGCTACCTCCAGCATTCTGATGCTGCTGTTGAGCAAGTTGGGCCATGAGGTCAACATTAACTTGCATTTGCTCAGCGAGTTGCCTTCTGCTTTCCGTAAGCTCTTTTATCAAGTCATTCAATTCTGCTCGTGAAACAGCTTCCGCTTGGTTTTGGCTGGAGGGCCCCGTGCCTCGAATTGCTTGTTGATCGTTAGGTCCAAGTTGTTGAACACTAGCGGTTTCGCGGGCATCTACATTTTGGGAGGTTGATCTTGTTCGTGGTCTTCCCATGGTAGAGTCGTTGGTTGTAACTCTGAGTAGAATCAACAGATGCCTTATGAATAATTACGGATCTTCTTCGGGGGGTTTATGCAATCCAGTAGCTACAAAGTAGATCCTCACAACCTGAGAATTCGGTTCTCAGTGAAAGCACCAAAATGTTAGCGCCAAAATTGGTCACCAACACCCTTAGAAAGATTGTGTAGAGAGATTAATGAAGAAAACAAATTAAAACAGAGGAGAGTGCATAAATTAAAGTGCAGAAAGTAAGAACACCGGATTTATAGTGGTTCGGCGTAATAGCCTACGTCCACTTTGAAGTTGATCTTTATTTCTTTACTTTAAACTTGATAACAGATACAATCTGTTTCTAAGTATTTGAATACAATTGCAAAGTAAAAGAAATAAGTCTTGAATGAGTCTTGAAAATGGCAGAGTCTCCTCAGTGTTCTCTGAAATCTGATCCTGTTTTCTGTGCCCCTGTCCCTCTATTTATAGACGAAAGTGGGTTGGACTTCCCTGGTGGGCCAGGTGGCCGAATAACTTGGTCCAAGTAGTTTATGTACTGTATGCCGAACCATGGAGGCCGGACAAGGCATGCCGAGTCTTCCTTCTTTTACCGAACGAAGCATGCCGAGCCTTCCCTCCTTATGCCGAACGAGCCATGCCGAGTCTTCCATCTTTAGACCGAGCGAGGCGGGAGGTTGAATGAGAGATGCAGGTTGAATAGGGCATGAATGCCGAACGATCGGGGTTCGCTGAATCAAGCCAGAATGCCGAACCATCTAGGCTCGCCGAACGTACTTGGCCGAACGCATGTGGGAGGCCGTACAACCTTTCTTTTTTAGCCGAACGATCTTAATTGGCCGAATGGCATTCAATGCCGAGCGTATCCTGGATGCCGAACGTGTCCTGGATGCCGAACGTGTCCTGGAGGCCGAACATCCTAACTTGGCCGAACGCTCTCCGGATGCCGAGCGCTACTTTGTGCCGAGCACTCATTTCTGGCCGAGTACTAAGTTGCCTGGTCAATCCCTTGGGAAACAATATATTAGGAATGCCTATCTTGATTTAGTAAGGAGTTTAGGACCCCAACACCATTTATACCAGTTGGTGATAAATGGCAGCTACCAGCAAAATTTTCATTTAGAATTTTTGGGTTGTAATCGCTAGTTGTCTCACTTAGTTACTCAAGAGGTGTAAGATATGGTTTAAGATATATCCCAATTTTATCACAGTGATGATATTTGGATGAGATTAAACCACCATATATATATATATATATATATATATATATATATATATATATATATATTGAGAAGCAACGTAAATAAGAAAAATTCATAGGGACATTTAACTAGCAATAAACCATGGGTACGATTGGAAGTTGATATGGAAATTAGGTTAAACAACACGAAATAAAAGAATGCTCTAATCCTAGGAGGATAGTACGAATAGCGTATCTGTTGGGATGCAACTGGAACAGGGCAATCTTTAGGTACACAAGAGAGCCAATGATCCATTGAGGAAGAGGAGGTGGGGCACCGGTCGCACAATGATAGCATGAGTAGGCCATTTACCCCTCTAGGGGAGCATGAGCTCATTATTCTAGAGTGGGCAAAAGGATATCCTTTCTGGGAATGCCATGTGTGGCCACACCCAAATCTAACTGTTTTGAATTCAAGGTGGAGGCCTGGAGTTAGTAGGATTCACCAAAACTTTAGATGGTCCACATCCATACACCAAAGAGTGAGTCGAATTAGGATGGTTGGAGCGACACTCCGACGGCATAGGATCCAGAGGTGCGGAAGAAGAGGTACCCTGGTCTCTAGGGATAGTCTACGAATGAGTCTTTAGACAGCTTGATGTACCTGTCTAATATGATAATTTATCTCACAAATTATCGCAAAGGATGGAAGTGTTCGTGTGTGTTCATGAGTGTGTGGACATTGTAAAAGAGCGAAGATTGTGTCAACCTAAACATCCTGACGCTATTATAAAACTATGCCAATATCACGTTGTGTCAGAATGCATATTCAAAGTTTAATTCAACAACTAAAGCTAAGTAACAAGTAAAATGAGTTAGCATATAGTTGTTGACTCCCTATCCGATGGCCGAGTGCCTAAGTAATCAAGGCCCCGATGGGAATCAAATTCGAAGAGGGTACAATAATCGTGTATTTGCAAACCTTGAGTCATCCTCAATGTAAACACACCCCAACCTATACACTTAGCACACCGAACCGCAAATCCTTGGCCAATCACCGGTAGAAGTAGAATTATTACATATAAATCAATGTATGGATGTAAAGGTGGGTAGAGATGCTTACTAGGTCGAGTGATAGATTTGAATGGAAACCGCATCAAATTGGAGGAGGTGGAAATGTTAATTGGCACTAACAAATCACGGGAGGAAAACGGTCTCGAAAGAGTTTAGGACTCAGAAAAGTGAATGCATGCAGCAGAGAGAGGTATAGCAGTTTATATAGGGACGAGATTGTGACCAGTGCAGGACCAGTGGAATGCCGAACCGACAATGTGCCAAGCCAACCTAGTATTGAACATCCGACTGTAAGGATGTCGAACCAAGAGCAAGCCGGATCGAACTACAGTAGAAAGAAAGACGTATGGTGGAATTCAAAGAGATACTCAACAAAGCTCACCTCACGGTTTATGAGATGAGCTTTGCAGGGCAAGTGTTATCGACAATAATTCCTACGAGAATATAAGCATTGGAAGGCTAGGAAGGTTAGTCGGACATGGCTAAGGAGGGGCGAGTTGATAGGCATGACAAAGGAGTAGAGAAGGAGGTAGTCCCCCCACCCTCTTCGATACTCAAGGTACCGTACAGAATATCATGATTGGCACTCTAGGGTACTAAATAGAATATCAGGTAAGGAGAGGGCCGAACCAAGTGAGGTGTCATATGAAGGCTGGGCTCTGGCCTAGCATGGGAAGCCGAACTAAGGATATAGAGGTAGGAATTTACCTAACAAAGCCTTCATGTCCAATAGACTTAACCAACCAACCTCGAACTGAGCTCTCATTAGAACCAAGCAAGCTATATATGGAATAAAATCTACATATATTTCAAAACTAGCAATCATATCTTTTATACATGGGAATATCCGATTTGGGTGAGTTATATAGGGAAATTCCCTGTCTTTTTAGATTGACCACACCACCTCTTCACTATTATAATATCAAAGCATTTGGCATTTATGTGGACAATTTTTAGAAGCATGAAGAGTCCATGCTGTAGATGGGGACAACTTTTGGAAGCATGAAGAGTCTATCTGTAGGAAAAACCAACCCGAGCTTCAGATCTCAATTTTCAGTGATAATTCATTGTGTTTCTTCTCAAAACTCTTGTAAAAGCTTAATAATGAAAAATGGAATAAGTATGAACTGTGGATGTTGTCTCCTTAAGGATGAATCACTATATAAATCTATGCATCTTTTGCTTTCTTCACATTCATTTACTACCGAATCTACTATTGATAATTGGATTGGAGGTGTTTGTCCATTTTTTGTGCAAACACATTCCACGCTCAATTTACTTTTGATGACTAACAATGTCATAAATCGTTTTTATGGTAGTACAATTTGTGGGATCGCTATTTTATAATATGTAAAATTGAGTTGGCTTTTACCATTGGAAATATCGATACAAGTTTTAGTCTCTTCCTTTTTCAACCTTCCATCAAAAGAATGAACTTCGTTGTTTTTCCATTGCGTAATGGTTATGCATCACGTTCACAACTCTAACTTCTATTCATCTAAGAAAGACGTTGTAACACCCTTTATCCAAAACAGAAGTTGCATTTTTTCGAAGCCGTCAATCTAATGTGCTAAAATGAACCTCCTCTTTGGCAAGCAAATTACACTTAGGGTGTCCTACTATGAGTGTAGAGTTTCAAATCTAAAAAATAACAACAATGCTTAGTCTTCTACCTGTTGCAACAACTCATTCTTTTAGTTTTCGTAACTTGGGAATATTTACATTTAACAAATTCAAGATAAATAACATATAAGACCAACATTTAAAAGTCAAATGGTCAAAGTAATTCTCACATCATGTGTAGTGAATTCGTTAGTGTAGTCCATCGCAATACTGTCGAATTACTCTTAGTTAGTTCGTGCTCGTACCCCAACATCTGCAAATGTATAAATTTATTTGCTTGTCTATGCATAAGAGGAACATGGAGAAAAAAGTTTTTATATAAAGAATCCATGCTATGGATAAAGCGTGGCAAATATCAGCATCGTCGCCTAATCTCTGCCTGGTGATCTATTACAACTACGCATAAAATGACCTTGGTAGCTAATGTTAACCACGGTATCCCAAGCATGAGCTTTTGTATGAAATTCTTGTTTACTAGCCAAATATATTAATTGCTGAAATAAAAAAAATCACTTTTAGCAACTATATAGGCTCTAGTTCTTTGATTTTCCACTTAGGTCTTGGACAAGAACTCATTTTCGGTTGAATTTAGTTGGTGAAGTGTATTAGTTAGAAAGGACGAAAAAGAAAGAAAGAGAAACGAAGGATGGAAAGAAGGAAGGGTGGAATGGATGGTAAAATTGGTATTGATTTTGAGAAAAACAAACGAGGTATAAGTGGGGAATCTTGGACTACAAATAGAATTGCAACCTTCTTTTGAGTGAAAATGTATATGTCATTTGCATCCCTTCCCTTGAGGGGAAAAAAGTTTGTAGGCAAACTAGCTAACTTACAATCTAAGGGGGTGTTTTGTTTAAAAATGAGTTTTGTGTTTTCGGTTTTCAATATGTATCTCAAATATGAGAAGAATGAAGAGATGACGGAAGTGATGAAAGAAAGATGGATGAGAGAACAAAGGGGATAGAAAGACGATAGAAGAATGAATTATTTTATGATGTAGCGCACAATGCCTTAAATCTTAGGTCGCCTGTTTTGAGATGCGAGCTATGTCTTAGGTCGCTCACTAACGAGCTACGACCTAACGAGCTAACGGTTCAAGAAGAATTAAACAACCAGCAGCGCGCCAGTGAGTTATGCGAGTTACGACCAAACACGGGCGAGCTAACTATAAGTCACCATGATAAGTCGCTTGAGCGACCTAACGAGTCTTAAGTCGCTGCCGTGTGTACATTAAGTCGCTTGAAGCCTAGATCGCAAGGTCCTTAAGTTGAAGCCGCTTCAGTAGGTCGTTCAAACTTAAATCGCTCCGCCCTTAAGTCGCTCCTATGCCACATTGTTTAAGACGCTCTCACAAGTCACCCAGAAGTTAGGTCGCTGAGTTTTTCTTATGTCGCTTGTAAATGTTAACTCGCATTGTTGTTGTGTCGTTTGTTGGTTTGTATGGTGTAGGTCGCGTGTGTTGTAATTAAGTCGTAGGTCGTGTAATGTAACTCGTGCTGTAAGTGTTGTAGGCCGTAGGTCGCATGATATTAGATCGGTCTGTTGTGTTGTAAAATCTCTATAAATACGGGTGTGTTGCCAGTTGTAAAAGGTTGTTGATTTTGGAACAAAATTTCGTTTGTGTGCTTTGTGCCACTTTTGTTGAAGTTGAGTGTGATCTCCTTCTTCTTCCACCTTCGGTTATTCGAATGCGCTCGAATCAATGAACTTGAAGCCGATTCACGAAATCTCGTGCGCGAGGTCAACATCGAAAAATCGTAGATCTTTTAACACGGTATCGTGCGCGATCAACGTGTTGAAGATAGCTAGAATCCGGTATCTCGAGAGATCAACGGATTTGGGCATTTATCTTGTTTGTACTTGAAATGAATCATTTCGTGAGGAAGAAATTGCATCAAATTGTATCAAACATTACTAGCACGTCAAAGTTTGTTAATCCGCTGCGTCAGTTTGGTATCAAAGCTTGAAGAGCTTGAATATCTAAGTTAAAGCTAATTGAGATCAAGGCCGAATCAGTTAATTCGATGCTGGGCTAAGTTAGGTCGAAACCAAGTTAAGCCGAGCCGAGCTAAGTCCTAGTGCAAGCCGAGTTAAGTCGAACCATATCAAAGTTAGATCGGAAAAGAGATTGTTTGAAGATCATGCCTCCGAAACATGCTAATCGATTTCAAAATGTTGAAGATGTATATAGAAGACAAGAAGCTGAGCAGATGGAGCAGCGTATCAATGAAAAGTTCGATGAAGGTATTGGAAAGTCAGAGAAGTTGATGAGAGAAGTGAATCAAAGTCAAAGGAGAACTTCACCAGTTTCGCACCATAGTGGAAACAGAGTTTCACCTTCAGTTTCGGGAGAAAAAGACGAGCGTGGTAGCAGAAATGTTGATGGTCAGAATCGACATCGACATACGTCGGATTTGGAAGAATTCAGTGATGGCGATAGTAGTTTTTGTCGAAACCATGGCCAAGGACGAAGTTGAAATAGAGATGTTGAAGATGATCGTCGTTGGGAGTCGGGGATGAAAACAGAGATTCCAGAATTCAAAGGGGGAATGATAGCGGAAGAATTTTTGGATTGGTTATCAAATGTTGAAGAAATTTTTGACTTCAAGGAAGTACCCGAGCATCGTAGAGTTAAGTTGGTTGCTACACGATTGAGGGGAAGTGCTATGGCATGGTGGTAACAAACTAAACTTACACGGGAAAGAATGGGAAAGTCGAAGATTGTTTCATGGGAAAAGATGAAGAAGTTGATGAAGGCTACTTTCTTGCCTTATAATTATCAGTCTCCTATGTATCAGCGCTTACAGAATTTGAGACAAGGGACAAAGTCGTTAAATGATTATGCAGATGAATTTTATCAACTGATTGCTAGAAACGATATCATGGAAACGGAGGAACAGTTGACATCTAGATTTGTTGGAGGATTGAGAATGCAAATTCAGGATATGGTAAATATGTTTGATCCAAGATCCGTTGTTGAAGCACACCAGAAGGCTCTAGCTTGGGAGAAGCAAGGTAGAAGAGGAGGTGGTGCGATTACAAGTTCGATTAATCAGGTGAAAGGAGCTAGTAGCAATACTAATGTTTCCAAAGATGTTAGTAAACCGGTTGTCAATGAAGTTGCTAAGACCAAGGTCAACAACAATTTCAAGTGTTATAACTGTCAGAAGTTTGGTCATAAGAGCAATGAATGCCCGAAGCCTAAGAAGCAAGCGATGGTTGCTGAGCTTGAGGATGAGGATGCAGAAATAGAATGTTCCAATTCACCACAAGTTGAGGAGGAAGAAGAATTATTGGCGGAAGACGAGGGATATTCTTTAATGATGAGGAGATCTTGCTTGACGCCAAAGCAAGAAGAGGAGACTAGCTGGTTGGGGAGTAATAATTTTCAGTCGACGTGCACTATTTTGAGAAGGGTTTTAAGTTTGTTATCGATGCAGGAAGTTATGATAACATCATCTCTACAGAAGCTGTAAAGAAGTTAGCATTAAAGACAGAGAAGCATCCCAAACCCTACAAAGTAGCTTGGTTGAGGAAAGGTGGGAAAGTGAAGGTTAGTCGAAGAGCTTGTGTAACTTTTTCCATTGGAAAGAAGTATAAGGATGAAATTTGGTGTGACGTGGTAGATATGGATGTATGTCATTTGTTGTTAGGAAGACCGTGGCAATTTGATAGAGCCGTGCAACACGATGGTGGGACTAACTGCTATAGTTTCATGTTCAATGGCACTAGAATCACCTTCTTAAAAAGCGACAACAAAGTGAAAGCAAGTTGGAGGAAATCGAGGAACTAAAAACTTTATTATCTTTGAAGGTGTTTTTCAAAGAAGTAGAGGATGGGCCTGAAGTATTTCTGTTGATTGGACGTGAAAGTAGTGAAACGGTTGAAATTCCTGAGGAAGTTAAGCCAGTGTTAAAGAAATTTGAAGATGTATTTCCTGAAGAATTACCAAAAGAGTTACCACCGTTGAGAGACATATAACACCAGATTGATCTTGTTCCGAGAGTTGTGTTACCACATAGACCACACTATAGAATGAGTCTAAAGGAGCATGAAGAGCTAAGAAGACAGGCGTACAAGAAAGTTTAAATCCTTGTGCAGTACCAGCCTTGTTAGTGCCAAAGAAGGATGGAACTTGGAGAATGTGTACAGATAGTCGAGCACTAAACAAGATTATAGTGAGGTACAGATTTCAGATGCCAAGATTGGATGACTTGTTAGATCAGTTGAGCGGAGCTGCTATCTTTTCAAAGATTGATCTGAAGAGTAGGTATCATCAGATTCGAATTCGACCAGGGGATGAATGGAAGACCGCATTCAAGACGCGGGAAGGGTTGTATGAATGGCTGGTCATGCCATTTGGTCTTTCGAATGCACCCAGTACTTTTACGCGAGTGATGAATCAGATCTTTCGACCGTTTATTGGAAAGTTCGTAGTGGTATACTTTGATGATATATTGATATACAGTGGAAGCACCGAAGAACATCTACAGCACTTGCGGGAAGTGTTGATGATACTTCGTCAGGAGCAATTTTACGCGGCAACAAAGAAGTGCATGTTCATGACACACAGTGTTTTGTTTTTGGGGCATGTGTTGTCCAAGGAAGAAATCCATGTGGATCAAGGTAAAGTTAAAGCAATCAAGGATTGGCCACAACCCAGGACTGTAACTGAAGTGAGAAGTTTCCATGGGTTAGCATCATTCTACCGAAGGTTTATTCCATATTTCAGTAGCGTGATGGCACCAGTGACAGATTGTATGAAAGGAAAGCAGTTTGTGTGGACTGAAGAGGCTGATTCTGCTTTCCAATATCTCAAGACACTCTTGACTACAGCACCGATTCTTAGATACCCGGATTTTCAGTTGCTCTTTGAGCTAGATACTGATGCGTCTAAGGTTGGAATTGGTGGAGTATTAAGTCAGAAGGGTCGTCCAATTGTTTATTTTAGCGAGAAACTTTCTGTAGCCAAGACAAGATACAGTACCTATGACTTGGAGTTCTATGCTACTATCCAAGCCATAAAGCATTGGAGACACTATTTGTTTCATAAAGAGGTTGTGTTATATACGGACCACGAAGCGTTGAAGCATTTGCAGGGACAGGATAAGATTGCAGCCAGACATGCTTCATGGATCACATACTTGCAACAGTTTACATTTGTTGTAAAGCATAAGTCGGGAGTTACAAATCGTGTGGCAGATGCATTGAGTAGAAGAAATCATTTGTTGACTACGAAGAAAGTTGAACTGACGGGGTTTGATGTATTTCCAGAATTGTTTGTTTAGGATCCTTACTTTGCTAAGATTGTAGATGAAGTCGAGAAAGGGAAGACGGATGAGTATGTATTGGTGGATGGTTTTCTCTTCAAAGGAAATCGATTATGTATACTAGAGTACAGTTTGCGAATGAAGATTGTGAAGGAATTACATGAAGAAGGTCATGTGGGAAGAGATCGTACCTTGCAGTTGTTTTCTCTATCATATTTTTGGCCTTCCATGAGGAAAGAAGTCGAAAGATTTGTGCAGAGATATCACATATGTCAAGTTTCCAAAGGGACAGCTACGAATGCAGGATTGTATATGCCATTGCCCGTGCCTACTAGACCATGGGTTGATGTTAGCATGGATTTTGTTTTGGGTTTGCCAAAAACTCAACGAGGGAATGATTCTATATATGTTGTGGTGGATAGATTTTCGACGATGGCACATTTCATAGCTTTTAAAAAGACCGCCGATGCAGTCCGTGTTGCTCAATTGTTCTTTAAAGAGGTTTATCGACTACATGGGTTACCTGAGACTATTGTTTCTGACGGGGATACTCGATTTCTAAGTCATTTTTGGTTGAGTCTATGGAAGATGGTTGGGACTAAGCTAAATTTTAGTAGCACCTATCATCCACAAACGGATGGGCAAACGGAAGTGGTGAACAGATCTTTAGGAAACTTGTTGAGATGTCTTATGAAGGATAATTTGAAGAGCTGTGATGGGAAATTGTGTCAGGCAGAATTCGCACATAATCATGCCGTTCATCGAAGTACTGGATTTAGTCCATTTCAAGTAGTATATTCAGCAATTCCGAAGGGACCGTTAGATTTGTCGACAGTTCCACGACAGAAAGGGGTTGTTAAACGAGCTTGTGATTTCGTGAATGAGTTGCAGAAATGTCACAGGATTGTTCATGAACGATTGCTTAAGTCAAATGAGAAGTATAAGCAACTGGCAGATAAGAAGCGAAGGAGTGTGGACTTCAAAGAGGGTGATTTTGTATATGCGGTGTTGACCAAGGATCGATTTCCTGTTGGAACTTACAACAAGCTTGCTGCTAGAAAGATTGGTCCTTTGGAGATTGTGAAGAAGATTAATGAGAATGCGTATCAGTTGCGATTGCTGGATCATATTCATACTGCTGACGTTTTCAACGTTAAACATTTGCTTCCGTATCATGAGCACAAGCTTGTCGAGGAAGAGGAAAGTGAGAATTCGGGGACGAATTCTTTTCAATCAGGGGAGGATGATGTAGCACACAATGCCTTAAATCTTAGATCGCCTGTTTTGAGATGCGAGCTATGGCTTACGAGCTAACGGTTCAAGAAAAATTAAGCAACCTACAGCGCGCCAGCGAGTTATGCGAGTTACGACCTAACACGGGCGAGCTAACTATAAGTCACCATGATAAGTCGCTTGAACGACCTAACGAGTCTTAAGTCACTGCCGTGTGTACATTAACTCGCTTGAAGCCTAGATCGCAAGGTCCTTAAGTTGAAGCCGCTTCAGTAGGTCGTTCAAACTTAAATCGCTCCGCCCTTAAGTCGCTCCTATGCCGCATTGTTTAAGTCGCTCTCACAAGTCACCCAGAAGTTAAGTCGCTGAGTTTTTCTTTTGTCGCTTGTAAATGTTAAGTCGCATTGTTGTTGTGTCGTTTGTTGGTTTGTGTATTGTAGGTCGCGTGTGTTGTAATTAAGTCGTAGGTGGTGTAATGTAACTCGTGTTGTAAGTGTTGTAGGCCGTAGGTCGCATGATATTAGATCGGTCTGTTGTGTTGTAAAATCTCTATAAATACGGGTGTGTTGCCAGTTGTAAAAGGTTGTTGATTTTGGAATAAAATTTTGTTTGTGTGCTTTGTGCCACTTTTGTTGAAGTTGAGTGTAATCTCCTTCTTCTTCCATCTTCGGTTATTCGAGTGCCCTCGAAACTTGAAGCCGATTCACGAAATCTCGTGCGCGAGGTCAACGTCGAAGAATCGTAGATCTTTTAACACGGTATCGTGCGCGATCAACGTGTTGAAGATAGCTAGAATTCGGTATTTCGAGAGATCAACGGATTTGGGCATTTATCTTGTTTGTACTTGACACGAATCATTTCATGAGGAAGAAATTGCATCAAATTGTATTAAACATTACTAGCACGTCAAAGTTTGTTAATCCGCTGCGTCATTTCACGTGCTTTTGTTATTTTCCGAAACACGGAAAATAAAAAAATTTGTTTTATATTTTGTATGTTAACTTTGTTTTCTAAATTGATCGTTTTTGACAATACAAACGAGTCATGTGCATTTTTGCATGTACGAAAACCCAAAACTAAAAGTAACTGATGCAGGCCAGCATCGTTAAAGAAACACTTACCTCGCGGCCGACTCATCGATTCTTTGAGTCGCGAACGACTCATCGCGTTGCTGCTTCCACCCCATGCCGCGACTTATTCCCAATTACCATGCCGCGACTCATCAAATGCCTCGCCTCCGATTCATCTCCAAACCCTCATCCCCAAACACGCAGCGACTCATCACTGATGCCGACTCATTCCCCAATCCCTAACCACCTGCGACTCAAGCATTCCCCAACTCATCAGCTACGACTCAAGAATCACCGACCCATCCCCACGCGACACATCACCAAGCTTCGATTCAATGTCAATCAAAGCCCGAATCGAACATCATCGACCCATCACCGCGACACATCTATTCCTCACCGCGATCCACCTCGTTCAAAAAACCATAAATCGCGATAAGTCGCGAACGACTCAAGTATCCGCCTCGTGTATAAGTCGCGTACGCGACTTAAGCCAATCCCAGTAGCTTCGTTCATGAAGAAAGGAGAGAACGACTCAATCCTAAGTCACGAAGAAGTGATTTGCCAGTGGAAACAAAGTTATCTCGCGTATTATAAGTCGCGAACGACTTATAATTTTGAGTCGCGAAAATTTGAGCCGAGATCACTTTGAGTCGGAACCAATTTTGAGTCGTTACCAAGTCAGTTTTTTAGGGTCGCTTGCATTGTTTTGTAAGTCGATTGTTTTGTATGACAAGTCGTGATATATGGTAATTGTTTGTAACGTGTTATACTTGGTGAAGTGTTGTGGTGTTGTAAGCCTATAAATAGGCGAGTTGTGTCATTTGTAATAGGTTGTTGACATTGAATAAAATTTCATTTTGATTGCTTTGTGCTTTCTTCTAATTGGTAGTCGAGTGTGATCTCCTATCTCCACTTACGACATTCGAGTGCGCTCGAATCTTCGTTTGTTGAAGCCGATTCACGGTATCTTGTGCGCAAGATCAACGTTGAAGAATCGTAGATCTCTTTTCACGGAATCGTGTGCGATCAACGTGATTGAGATAGCTAGAATTTGGTATCTTCGGATCAACGAATTCGGGCATTACAGGATTATTAATTCACCGATTGCTACATTTCATCGATTATTGAATTTTCTGTTAATTCCGCTGCGTCAGTTTGGTATCAGAGCAAGACTTAGCCAATCATAGCTAAGACGAGCCTGTTGGACCGAGGAGATTTGGTTATTGAAGTTTCGAGTTTGAAGTTTTGAAGTTCGAATTGAGTTGTTTGTTTATTTGGGCGATCAGAATCGCATTGTTAAGAAGTTGGTGTTCCTCGTGTTCGTCGAGGAGTTGCAACAAGTTTGGAACTTTCGATCCATATTCTTCTGGATCAAAGTCCGAAAAGTTTTTGAATTTTTGGAGAAAGTTTGAAGTGTTGAGCCGAGAATAGAAGCATCATTTGGTATCATTTGTGGGAGTAAAGGCCGAGCATAGCTTTGTGATTGGGTTGAGCCGAGCCTTGTTGAAGTAAGCGAGTTATTGGAGTTTGAAGCAAGCCGAGCTAAGTTAGGGCCGAACTTGTTGAGTTTGAGCAAAGCTTGTTCAAAGTTGAAGTGTGATTGACTTTGGTAAAGTGAAGTTTGAATTTTTTTGAAGTTTTGTTTGAAGCTCCATCATGCCTCCAAGGACAAGTAGCATCGAGGAGAGGTTCGATGAAAGTTTTGGTAGATTGGAGAAGTTGATGATGGATTTGAATCAAGGTCAAAGAAGGAGATCGCCAGTCTCGAACCATGGAGGAAACCGAATTTCTCCATTGGTTACGGAAGCGAGAAGGGTGCCGCCGCAATCTTACCAAAATCAAAGAGAATCAACAGTTTCGATGAGGAGAGACAACCACGAATATAGAGACGAAGAAAGAAGAGCTTATCGTGGCTACAAGCATGAGCCATATGATGATTATGAAAGAGGAAGTAGAGAGAATGTGCATGATCATAGAAGAGTCACTGTTCAGAGTCGACATCGAAGCTCATCTAATTTTGAAGAAGATAGTTATGGTGATAGTGGTTACTTTCGATATCCGGATCAAGGGCAAAGTCGATATAGAAATGTTGAAGAGAATGGTCATACACGGAAATCAAGGATGGGCACAGAAATTCCAGAATTCCGAGGTGGTCTACGAGCAGAGGAATTCTTTGATTGGTTGTCAAAGGTTGAAAGGATTTTTGAACTCAACGATATTCCTGAAGATCGTCAAGTTAAGTTAGTTGCTGCAAGCTTGAGAGGAAGAGCTATGGACTGGTGGCAACAAACTAAATCAACCAGAGAGAGGATGAAGAAATCTAAAGTTGTCAAGTGGGATAAGATGAAAAGGATGATGAAGGCAAATTTCTTACCCTACAATTATCAAGCTCGTGTTGATCAACAGTTGCAGAAGTTGAGTCAAGGGAGTCGTGGAAAGGGTGTGGTTACAAGCTCCAGTAATAAAAGTAGAGTTGTTAATTGCAGTATACATGTTTCTAAGAGAGTCAACGAACCAGTGGTACATAGAGTTATTAAGACAAAAGTTGATGATCGAATGAAACGCTATCATTATCAGGAGTTTGACCATCGAAGTGTTGAATGTACGAAGCCCAAGAAGAAAGCCTTAGTTGTAGAAGAATGTGAAAACGAGGATGTGGATGATTCAACTAAAAGCGAGCCGGAAGAGGAAGAGGAACCGACTAGTTCATTATCTTTTAACGAAAGTGATGAAGGAGCGGAAGGTAGTGCTGAAACATTGGTTAAGTATGAGACAAGTGAAGAGCTTAAAATTCCTGAGGAGGTTAAACCAATGTTGGAAGAGCTTGAAGGGGTTGGTCCTACAGAATCATTCGCAGCCTTACCACTAAAGTTTGACAGTGAAGATGAAGAAGTCGAGTTGGAGAATGAAGAATGTAATTTGTTGAGGAGGATGGATGAAGTTAACTTTTATCGACCACCACAATTTGATGACGATGAAGGTTCTTTGTCAGGGGATGTAGAAGTTGACTACTTGTCATTGCCAACGTTTGATATCGATAGTATGGAAGAAGAAATTGTGTTCGGAGTTGAGGGAATTCATTTGATGGTGGAGGATTCTTGTGTAACACCTGAGTTCGTGGATGAGAACCAGCCAAGTGAAACTTCCTTAGTTTTCGAAGAGCCCGAACAAATTGAAAGCGAAACTGAAGAGAAAACAGAATCAGATTGTTTATTATCTTTAAGAAAGTTCGTCGATGAAATGGAAGATGATGAGTTATCAATGTTGATTGAATCCGGAAAAAGTTTTGATGTTAAGAATCCTGAAGAGATTGAAGTATTTGAAGAGTGCGAAGATGAGATATCTGAGGAACTGCTTGAAGAAACTAACCCTGTATTTTTGGAAGAGTATGTGGAAATGAGGAATGAATTGATTAAAATGACCAAGCAAGGAGCAAGTGAAGATCTTGATGTTTTCAAGGAAGTTGGATCAGAATCCGATGAGTCTGAAGTTGAATATTCTAAGACATTAACCGAGGAGTTACCATCACTACAGAATATTCAACGTCAAACTGAACTCGTACCAGAAGCTATTTTACCGCAAGGCTTGTATGATATTGAGGATATAACTGAACAGGAAGAATTGAACATACGGAATGAAGAGAATGATTGCCAGTTGAAGATGTCTGAGCATGTCCGCACTGCTGACGTTATTAACGACAATTGCTTGGGACCATCTTATGAAATCAAATATGTTGAAGGAGAATCAAGTGGGAATTCATTTCAGTCGGGAAAGATTGATGCAACACATCAAGGACAGATTCTAGATGATAGCATCTCTGAACGAGAGAAGGAAAGACAAGAATCTGAGCATGAATCATCACACGTCTTAGGACAAGATTTCCTAAGTCGTTCTATGATTTTAAATTTCCCTATATCGTCTCATATTTTGGATAAGTTTTGGTTCTATATCACGTCTTCCTATTGGCAGAAGCAATATGGTTTACGACATTATTTTTATGAAGTCCTGTGCTACATAAAGTGGATTTGGTATCTGGTGCTTAGTTTATTTCGAATATTTTCATATGTCATCTCTCTCAGATCACTTTCTCATGCCGCCTGCCTAATGCCACGTCTGCTTTATTCCATACATTCCTTATTTCGAACCACGTCATCAAAGAAAAATCTCAAGAGTGGTTATCACCAGAGCCGCATCAAACCAGATAATGAATGGAAGACAGCATCTCGAAGAAGAAAGCTTTTAAATTCGAGGACGAATTTCTCCTGACCAGGGGAGGATGATGCAGGCCAGCATCGTTAAAGAAACACTTACCTCGCGGCCGACTCATCGATTCTTTGAGTCGCGAACGACTCATCGCGTTGCTGCTTCCACCCCATGCCGCGACTTATTCCCAATTACCATGCCGCGACTCATCAAATGCCTCGCCTCCGATTCATCTCCAAACCCTCATCCCCAAACACGCAGCGACTCATCACTGATGCCGACTCATTCCCCAATCCCTAACCACCTGCGACTCAAGCATTCCCCAACTCATCAGCTACGACTCAAGAATCACCGACCCATCCCCACGCGACACATCACCAAGCTTCGATTCAATGTCAATCAAAGCCCGAATCGAACATCATCGACCCATCACCGCGACACATCTATTCCTCACCGCGATCCACCTCGTTCAAAAAACCCTAAATCGCGATAAGTCGCGAACGACTCAAGTATCCGCCTCGTGTATAAGTCGCGTACGCGACTTAAGCCAATCCCAGTAGCTTCGTTCATGAAGAAAGGAGAGAACGACTCAATCCTAAGTCACGAAGAAGTGATTTGCCAGTGGAAACAAAGTTATCTCGCGTATTATAAGCCGCGAACGACTTATAATTTTGAGTCGCGAAAATTTGAGCCGAGATCACTTTGAGTCGGAACCAATTTTGAGTCGTTACCAAGTCAGTTTTTTAGGGTCGCTTGCATTGTTTTGTAAGTCGATTGTTTTGTATGACAAGTCGTGATATATGGTAATTGTTTGTAACGTGTTATACTTGGTGAAGTGTTGTGGTGTTGTAAGCCTATAAATAGGCGAGTTGTGTCATTTGTAATAGGTTGTTGACATTGAATAAAATTTCATTTTGATTGCTTTGTGCTTTCTTCTAATTGGTAGTCGAGTGTGATCTCCTATCTCCACTTACGACATTCGAGTGCGCTCGAATCTTCGTTTGTTGAAGCCGATTCACGGTATCTTGTGCGCAAGATCAACGTTGAAGAATCGTAGATCTCTTTTCACGGAATCGTGTGCGATCAACGTGATTGAGATAGCTAGAATTTGGTATCTTCGGATCAACGAATTCGGGCATTACAGGATTATTAATTCACCGATTGCTACATTTCATCGATTATTGAATTTTCTGTTAATTCCGCTGCGTCAGTAACAAATCAAACACTACATAATATTTTCTTGATTTGCTGATTTTCTATAACCTCGAATCGACCAGGATGGTAAGTGAAGACTAGTAAGTGGAGATGGACAGCAACAAAGAGAACATTTCTAGCTTGGAGTATACGAGGTATTCTAGTTGCCTATTTTGTCGCTCATACAGTGGTGGGCTGGGTTGATTTTGAGCCCTCATCCTAGTTTTGAGCAAAATTTGGCCCTTATTCCCAAAACCTTGTAGAGGATATTATTTGGTCGTGTAACAAAAATCATAGCCTTCATTCTTAGTAATGAAAGAAAAGTTTTATCGCAAAACCATGGTAAATTTGAAAACCTATACCTTCACCTCAGGTTAATTGAAAGCTAATGTTCATTGGCAATAAGCATTACAGTACAAGGGTAAGACTCCAAGCTATCAATTTAGAAAACATGAGTTTGATTCCCATTGCCATAATCAATCATGTTCAGTTGTCGTCAGAGTATGATATTTGCATTTATTTTATCGCATTACTAGAAAAACATCATCTCAGCCACTTGACCACCTAAAGCAATCACTTTTAGGACAATTTATGGAACATTTTACATTGGAAAACTGTTATATGTAATGAAATCCTTCAGATCTTATGATCTTAATGGTTTCAAATACAGATTGGAATTTTACTCTATTTCTTTTTTAGTAGAATAAGAAACAAATCCTTCTGCGCACATCTTTTCTATTATGCCTTTACGTAATGAAATATGCTTCTAATCTAACTCTCAAAAAGTCCATAATAATATCACATCTCAGTGGGAAAACAATAATAGTCAAGAATATGTTGTGGCAGTATCATGGCACTTGCAATAAAAAGAAACAAGGGAGATCATTTTACAGACTTTATTTTTCTTTAGGGAGACAAATATATGTCCATCCCTCTTGCTTGTATTGCATGTTTTAGTATTATCATAATGCGCAATGAATTCAGACAGGTCATTAGCTGGATACGATAGTTAATGTGTAATCAAATCTCCACGCCTCACTTGGCCCATGCATACAAGTGTATATCTATAACCAGACACGAGCTGAATTACTCAGTCTTCAACTTCTGTGTTTGCATTAGTCTTACTGAATCTCAACCATACGTTTCAACTATTTAATTTCTATATGAGGCTCGATAAATCAATGGTTGATATCTAGTTGTCACATGAGGACATGTAAAATGGAAACTGAGGAATAGCTCCCACCAAACACTTGGTCTGAAATTACAACTGTTCCAGCTTACTGGAACTAGTTATCAGACTTATACATAATTCTTCTTAAAACTCTGGAAAAATTAAATTCTTGAAAGGATTAGAACAAGGTGTTATGCTAATATGTCGGATTTTTGTAGAGTAACTGGACACAATTCATCGCTGATTCTAGGCTGGATATAATCAATTAGAAAAGACGGTGTCTTAAATATATGTTTCATTATATTAATTGTCAACAACTCAATATATGCGAGTCCTGTGTATCAATGAGTCACTGAATTAGAGATTTGTGGAGCTAATAGAAATATGTATGTGGCTTCTTTACAGCCTTATGTATGTCTGATTTACAGGAGTCGACTATTTTATTGCTACAGTATGTGCATAGTTGATCAATAAAACAGTAACTTGCCGATAGGAAAAACACACATATTTTATTATTGGATAACAGGAAACTGATGTTGATTGTCTTATTAACGGTATTTACATGAATGAACATTTGTTTTTGCATGCTCATAAAATTACAAATGCAGTCAGTACAAGCAGACATGCATGTACCTGTAGAATAGGAAAGTAGAGCTGGATTCTGCTCGTGATATTTTCATTATGTTAGGGCAAATTTTCAGATTAGGCTATTTTTCGGAACAATTTCGTGATTAGTTTTCAAACTTATTATCAAACATGACTAGTTACAGCGCAGTCAGCAGTTCGGTCAGCGTTTGTCTAACCATCAGACCAATGCGCAACTGTTAGCCGTGCCTATCAATTAATCTTTTTCCGCTGCGCAACTATGAGTTGCGCAAATTCCACTGTGAACAATATTTTAAAAGGCGCAATTATTGATTGCGCATGAGTGGTTTATAACTTTGCGCAATCAACAGTTGCACATAACAATATAATAAATACGCAGTACAACTCATAGTTGCGCCTATTTTAACATGAGTGCGCCTACATAGTCTGCTGATATTAAACAGAGGCAGTAGTAACATTATGCTTCAACCCATCAGAACATCTTCCAACCTCCTTCATCTTCTCCATGGTCGAACCCAAGATCCCCTAATCCATTTTTAGCCAATTTGCATCAAATTAACACAAATTTTTCAAATTTCTTCTTCATTCTTCGATTAAACCAAAACGTAACTAAAACAATCCCTTCACCCCAGACTCACATTACTATTCATTTATATGGATAATTGGAAGATTTCAGACGAAGTATGGGAAATATGTTGAACGGATGGAAACTGAAAATGAATTTGTTCCTGAAACTCAGCTTGGAACAATTCATGAATCTCAATTTGAGATATTTTCTCCAGCTAATGGTGTTGTTGTTCAGTCTGCTGTGGATAATCAAGTTTGCTTAAGCTAACCGAATCAAAGACCAGGGAAACAAATTAGCGGCGAAGGTTGTGTAAGACAAGATACACATCTACTTTGCTACTATGGAGATGTTTATGAGGGAGTTGTATACAAAACTCAAACAAATGTTGTACGTTGGTTTTACAGATGTACCGGTTAGCTTGATCATATAACTAACCCGAAAGGTGTTGAGTGCTGTAATTTCTTCAAATGGCTAGATTGTCCGTTGACCCCTAGGAGAGTGGAGTATGCATTAGAGATGCAAGCGGAAGTGAGATGTTTGAAAAAGGAAAAAAGTCTACTTCGACATCAAGTATACTATTTGCATTCCGTAAGTCCAATTTGGAAAGAGGACTAATAAACTGGGTAGTGCAACTGTAGCGTAATTGATCTGTATCAGACTTGTTTAATTGAGTTATGTATGTTTCAGTTTTAATAAATGATGTATTACTTGGTTGTATTTTTACTTGGTTGTTGCAACAGATATGCAATAGATGATGTATTATTATTTGTCTGTTAGGGTAGATGTAAAACCACGGAAAATTCATACAAAAGCTGGGTATAAATTAAATCAAAATACCATAACGGAGAAAATGACTTAAATGTTTGACATAAGATAACCTTTAATAATAAAGTTGCGTACAGAATAATTATATAAGTTATACAGTTCACGAATGACAGAAGTAGTAGAAACAGGTAAAATATTTATTACTTTCCACATGTTCTTCTCTTATGATCCAAGTTAACGCATTGTCTACATCTGTCATGTCTTTTGTCCCCCATTTCGTCCATGACTCCCCTTATTCTTGTGGACCTCATGCTTCCTGTATTCCCTCGCGTTTGCGGTGGAAGTATAGTAAGGCCTTCATGTACATCATAATATCTGCTATCGGGCATTGGATGAAAAACCGAAGAATAACTATGTTTATAAATGTCTACCATAAAGCAGGACGAAATAATATCATGGTAAGCTCTATTCGCTCCTTCTCTACATCATGCGCATGCATCTAAAACATGAGAACATGGAAAATGGGCTAGAGTATGACTATTGCATGTATAGCTGAAGTTGCCATTGATAATATTTACTGTGTAGTTGTACGCGTTTGTGTCTGTTACTTGCCACTCCGTTAAGTTGAATCTGCTAATGCTCATATTACATGCTTCTGCTGAATATTTTTCCATCATTTTTTCATAATTTGATGTGAGCGAACATACATAATCCATTCCATCAGTACGTCTTCCATAGAAGTAGCTATTATGACGATAAAAGGTACGTGCCACTAACGCCTTTACCGGTAACAATCTTGCACCATTAAGAGTTTCATTTAAACTCTCCGAAGCATTGGCAGTCGTCATATAGAAACCTTCATCGTTGTCCTTGTAATGAGCCCACTGTTCATCCTTATGTCGGAGAATTCTATCAATCCATCTGTCAGCTGTCGGACTCACAGTTTTTAGTTTCTCTTTGAGTTCTTTGTATGTTAACTCATCTCTTGCTTCAGCATAGGTATGAAATAAGTTTTGTAAAATTTTACTATCAAAACCTGCTTTTTTAAAGTTTGTTTTCAAATGGCGAAGACAGAAGCGGTGATGACGTGGTCTTCTCCACTTCTCTTACAAGGAGATTGAAATTTCTTTCATTTTATCGGAAATGAATGTAATGTTGCATTTAAAGATGGAATTAAGTGTCTCATGCATAAAAAAAACAACATCAAGTTCCTGCCGACTCGGTCCGTACAATAGCAAATGCCAAAGGAAAAAGAAAGTTGTTTGCATCAACTCCCGTAGCCACAAGCAACATACTTTGATATTTATCATACATATTATTCCGTCAATAGAAAGAACCGGACGACAATGCTTGAAACCTTCAATGCTTGGTCCAAATGCCAAGAAAACCTCCCAAAACTGTACTTCTTCTGTATGTAAATGATAAACATTATCTAAATTGCATTTCTGTATAGCACGAAGAAACTGAGGCAAGTCATTCTACGAAGATTGCCAATCGCCAAATATTTTAGACACCGCTTTGCTAAATCGTTTCCAAGCTCTCATGTAGCTTATTTGAATTTTGTAAGTGTCTGCCATATGCTCTTGGACAGATTTTGCAGTGTAACTTGGGTTCGAATGAACATGTGAAAGGACTTTGATGCAATGAATTTGGCTGTTGCTTATTTGTGGTTCGAATTGATGATTGATTTGAGCAAGTGTAATCACCAAAGTATTTTCTTATCACCCACCACCCAACATGATCTTTTTTAGAAACAATTGCATGAAGCCGCCATAGATAATTAACATCAATATCACATATAGCAGTGAACTCTCTAGCACGTGATGTTTTGTTTTTAAATGAAACCAAACATTTTATCGACCATTCACTTATACGTTCAATTAAAGATTCCTTCGATTTAAAAATCATACCAACTCGAGGGTCTTTCTCCATACATTCCAGTCCAAATATTTCGTCGATAAATTAAAATTCTTACGTAACATTCCATCATTGTATCATTGCATTGATTATATTCTAACGGTTCTTCCATCTCGGTATGCTCATCAGTTTCATCAACTTTCTCTAGAATATCATCTCAAGAAGCATCATTGTTAACATTCAAAGCATCAATCCATGTTTCATCTTGTCAAGTGAAGCATCAATTTCCATGCTATCCAAATGGAAAATTTCAATATTAGCATTTCCACCCACCATATCCTCAGTGTCAACATATTCATCTTCAATTCATGCAAGTAGTTGTTTGAATTCGAGGTTGGACTTGAATGTGGAGGATACAATGGATATGGATGGAAACCATACCCGGATGACTGCGATGGATATGCCATGACACCGTAGCTGGATGAATGTGGATACAACCTGTACACAAACATTTGACTTTAAGTACAAAAAACATGAATGAAACATTTATACAGCACATAAAAGCATACCAAGCTGCTTGTGCGTAAATGTTCGATGGCTGTAGGAGTAGCATGAGTAATACATTTGACTTTTCTTAGCACTAGTACTAGGTCCAGGTTGGCTTGCATAAGCATAGATTTGAGCTTGTTATTCAGTTGTGTGTACCACCTCCGTCTTCTTAACATACAACTCAATTACCTTCATCGCCACACAAAACATAGAACCGACATCGTCATCATCGTTTACCTCAATAGCAATTCGGTCGTCATCCGTTACCTATTTACTAACCGATTAGATGTAGAAATATATAGAATCAATCTTTGTAGCTTTGTAAATTGCCCTTTTGAACTCAAGAAAATTGCAACCCCTCCTCACTTTCGATCCCTTGTGTTTTCCACCAACATAGGTTGGTTTGCTATTTTCATCGATGGCTAAATCACTGTCATAGTGATAAATAATCGCACGGTTGTCATTGATCTATCAAAATTACAGATAGTTAAATTTCAACACTAAATCTATCAAAATTAGTAGAGTAGGGTTTTGATGCTTTACCTCAAGTGTAGATGAACATGCAATATTTTGTGGATCTTCATAGAATTAAACGACTTTGAGTGGAATGTTGTGTTGGTGGTAGCGAAATAATAGCAATGAAGGCTAAGGTTTCTAAAAGAAAATGGGTTTGAGGAGCTGTGTTTATTTGGAGAGGAGTTGAAATGTTTATATGCTGTTGTTGGGCCAGGGGATAGCCTAGGCATTCAGGCGCAACTTAAAGTTACGCCTAAACGTATGAAAATATTTTTGGTGTAACTCAAAGTTGCGCATAATTTATTCATGAGGGCGCAATTAAAAGTAGCGCTTTGCAACTTATCAGAGCAAATAATATTCATGCACGACTATAAGTTGCACCTGCAACTTTCCATATTTTCAGAGAACAAATAACAGATGCAACTTTCATACAACATCAACTTTCATACAATAACAACTTATATGTACAACATTTCATTCAAATGGGTGAAATATTTCATACAAAACACCATATTTAATGCAACAATATGTTTCATGTCAATATTACAACATCGCAATACGTACAAACCAACAAGTTCCAAGCCAATACAAATTCAAAACAAAGCAACCAAACGACAAACCAACACAACCCTATCTTCTTACATTTCTGCGGTCGCGTAGTGTTCTTTGAGTTTACGTTGGAGGCAGTTGAGATGGTCCAGCTTTAACCATTTCCTGCCCCGGCTGGCTACCTAGTGAAGGACCCTTTGTACCTCTAAAACGTCTTCTTTGGTAGGTACGGCCAAAAGCCTGAAGCGGACGAGGCACATACGGTGATGGTCTTTCTAGCTCTACTAAGAAGAGACTTGATAATTTCCTTAATGTTGAAGCACTTGCCTTTTACTCTATCCTCTTCTACAGGATCCGTCAAAAAATCATTAACTTCATTGGAAATCATATATACAACCCTTGAACTTAAAACAAAAAAAATCAATGACGCAAGTAAGGAAAGCTTGTTGAGGAAGTTAAAAAATTAAAACTTATAAACACATATCAAATCACGTTCCACCGTTCCCATGGAGCATATTTGGGCAGTCTAGTTGACGATTTTTTAAGAACAAACCGATGCGTGATATGCTGATACCAACTATAGTATTGTTCGATTGATATTCTTAGTATGTGTTCAACTGAATATGATCCAACCTATGATCCCACCTTGTGATGTATGTGTTGTACAAGTATCTATTCCAAACGGGTGAGAAAATCTGCTCGGCTGGATGCGGTATGTGCTGATGAAGGCCAAATTGCTCATCACTCTGTCGGGTAGTGCATAGCTACACTTTGTAAGCAAATAATCAGGGTCCTTGCATACCAAGTCTGCTCCCCATCCAAGAAAATAGACGACAGATCCTGTACGATCTTAACCGTGCATGGCGTCCAATCAACAAGCATGCTCGTCCATAACATCGAGCTTATTGCGATAGAACGGTGGATGATGGGCTAGATTATCTCTCGAACATCTCTCTTCGATCCATCAACAGTCATAAACAAAATAGTGTACGAATATTGGTTCAAATCATAAAGTTTTCAGTATAAATTTCAAGTTGCTTTAACCTTTGCACCGTACGGTAATCCCAGAGCGACGTTGGCACGAACATTTGACCGTCCAACAGAAATGTGCGTCCAAGACCATATCTGCATATTATCAGTGTCAAGAAACGTCTTTCAAAATATTTCATAAAATTGGTAAACCAATAAGTCAAAACCGACTTACCTGCAGAAGGGTAGACAACCTGCTAACTCGTTTGTCTTTCTTAGTGTCACATTATCCAACTCCTTGTACAATGCGTATAAAAACGCTCCACCCCATGAATAATCGAAAATGGTGGAAAAATCCTCTATCAAGTACAGCCATTTAACGCCGACTCTACCCTTCGAATGGTTCGAAAATAGATGAGAAGCTATAAAAAACAATATGGTAGCTCGTGTGAACTGTTCCACCTCCTCAATGGATGAATCGATTGAAATCTCCCTGCTGATTATAAGGTCATTTACCCATTTGACTTTCAACTCTCTTCTATTGACCACCGCTTCTAGGGGTGGAATTTTACCAAACAAACGTTGACAAACCTCATCAGCGTTCACGTTACTGCCGTAGTTCAACACGGCGGCTTCGATAGGAAGGCCAAGCAAAATAGAAACGTCTTGCAGTGTAATTGTCATTTCTCCAACGGAAAAGTGAAAAGTGCAAGTTTCAGGTCTCCATCTATTGCATAAAGCTGTGAGTAAGGACCTGCCAAATCTGATATATTTAATCTGCATGAAATACCAGAATCTCGATTGATGTAGTAATTGTCGAACCCGTTGATCTTCATCCTTCTCTATCAAATCTCAAAACTTTGCGAATGATCGACACAATCCATCAGTTTTACACTCTAAGAAACAAAGAATTATAACATATAGTTAATTTAAAATGCGAAAAAGCTTACAAAAATTTACTATATTTACAAAACAAATAATATTACCCTCAGTAACTCTTCAAAATTAGAGCGATGATTATCCTGCTTATAAAGCACGCTACCGTCTACCGGTCCCCTTTCCGGTTCTTCAAAGTTCATGCAAAAAAAAATCAAATTTTACAAATCATTTACAATCTATTTGTAATTCAACGCTTCGTTGGATTATTAGCATGTAAAACAAGCTAATTGACGCTATTTCTAGCATATACAACCAAATAATAAGCAAATTAGAACTTAATCAAAAGGTCTAGGGTTTTCGAACTTACCAAAATCTATTTGTGTTGAAGAGGATTCCGCTTCCATTGTTGTACCTTTGATTTAATCGAAGAATGAAGAAAAAATTTGAAAAATTTGTGATAATTTGATGCAAAATGACTAAAGATTGAGTTTGAAGTTGATGGGTTCAGGTATGGAAGAAGGGGTTGAGGATTTTGAAATATTTTTGAGTTATGAGGGAAATGGTAGATGCTATATCTATTTTACAGCAGCTACCTGTACAGGCACAACTCATAGTTGCGCCTACACGAGTTTAAAGTAGGCGCAACTATGAGTTGCGCCTACTTGTTACATTGCCTTTTGCGCAACTGCTAGTTGTGCACGGGAAAAAATAATTTGCGCAACAAACAAATGCGCATTATAAAAAAATTCGTACATACAACTAAGCCCATCTAAGAGTTGCGCTACCGAAAATATTAAATCTATGCGTAACTAACCGTTGCGTTTTGGTCTGGCGTTAGACAAACGCTGACTGGATTGAAACTAGAACTGTTTGGTAATAAGTTTGAAAACTAACTCCTATTACGAAATTGTTTCAAAGATTAGCCTACTTTGAAATTCTGTCTTTTGTGTTAATGTGTTTTCATGTATAGTTACATATAATTTAAAATTAAATTTTATCATTTCCTTCATACATTGATTGCATTTAAGTTAGCCCCACATAACTTTTGAAGTTTCAATGCAACTTTTAATGCTGCAATAATTCAAATTAGTGTGAGGTGCCTGTACATGCCAACCTTGTCCCTTCTTCGCCATGAAAAAGCTTTCTTGTTCCGGTAAATTACTAAAAGAATTATACATTAGATCTATAGTCCGACATTATATGATCCAGATATTTTAGATTTTAGGTAAACTCATGCTCCATTTAATCAAGAAATACAACAATTATTATTTATAACAAATCCCAATACTGAAATTTATTTATATCTCATAACATTTTGGTAACAAACTTCCCCAAGATTCTTCTCCTTAAGAAATTTGCAAAAAACTAATAAAACAGTAACATCAACACATAGTAAACCAGCTTGCATATAATCACAGAACCTAACTTTTAGAAAAATGCGTCTGCAGTAGCTTCATCAAGAAACCATTTCTCCAGTCCACAATTATCAAAGGACATAATTGTGTCCAACTCTTCCTGATTTGAACTTGCATTATAACCATAAGAAATCATTTTTCCTTTCTCTTCAATCTTTACAGAAGTGTTTGTTGAAGGACGCATCCAACTTTCAAGAAGCTTCGATATGTTCTCAGTGCTCGAAGCATAAGTAGTCATACCTTGACTGAATTGTGGAGCTTTCGGTAATTCTTGTGAGCCAATGCTTGTTGAATCTGATGAAGTTATGTAACTTTTATCAACCGATGTCTGATACTTCTTGATCTTCTTCTTCAGATGCGTGTTCCAGTAATTCTTAATGTCATTATCTGTTCTTTGGGGTAGATATGTTGCTATTGCTGCCCATCTGTACCAGCGAAAACATCATAAATTTAACAAATATATGCAAAGAATTTAACTCGATCATCTCAGTATTCACTACATACCTGTTACCAAGCATGGCTTGAAGATGTATAATCATCCCTTCTTCATGAGGAGTGAAATTGCCCCTCTTAATTCCAGGACGAAGATAATTAGTCCATCTCAGTCTGCAACTCTTGCTGCATCTCATCAACCCTGTGATTGATAAATTTATATAAAATATTAGAAACAAAGATGAGAGTGTCACAAAATTGGATAGAAAGAAGGAAAAAAAGATGCATACCAGTATTCGTTGGCACAAGTCTCCAGTTTCCAGGGCCATGTTCTTGAATATAGGAGACCAAAACAATGTCTTCTTCAGGAGTCCAAGGACCTTTCTTGATTCCAACCTTTTCGCAGCATGGTGGCCTTCCCATGTCTAAATATTAAGCTAGTGACAAAAACTATCTTTAGCTTGAGTTTTTTTGTATTCTTCTTCCGTTGTTCTTTAGTTATACGGCATGAATATGCAAGTGGCTGACTATAAATGTGTTAGTATATATAGGAAGACTTGATGAAGGCTGGCTTTGTTAAGTTCCTTTTTACCAATCAACCAACTCTCCATGTGACTGTTTACGTATGGCGCATGTATATTATACATTTACTTTTATACGTGCAAGTCCATGAATTAAATATGTGTAGGACCAGTCACTAATGGTAGAGATTTTGGATGCGTAGTGAACAAAAACTTAGATTCCAAGATGTGTACAAGGCAAAAACACTACAAAAATAATCCCAGTTAAAGACTGCATTTTAAAGACAGAATTTTAAGGATCTTTAATTAGCAACTGATGAAACATTTGGGGAAATAAAAAGTCAGTTTTTAATTTCAAAATTAAAGACCGAAGTTCGGTCTAAGCAGGTTGATAAAATTTGAAACTGCTTATATATAAAATTTCTAGCAGTAATTCGGCCTTTAAGCTGCTTCCTGCATTACTAAACATCTAACAATTGAGATTTTATTTTATTTTAAAATTCAACGGTTATAATTTGTGATCTATGTGAGAGAGTTTCAAATTTAAGTAAGTACTTTTTTTAGTTAATAGTTTAGTCTGCTGTTATATGCACGTTTGTTTGTTCTTTGCAACACCATGATATGATGACCAAAAGCACAAAACGAAGTGCATTTAGCTCCATCGAAGGGTGTGTGGCTAAATGCATCTTGTTTTGTACTTCTGGCCACCATATCATGGTGTTCAAAAGAACAAACTGAAGTGTATATGTTCGTACACTTAGTTTAAACTATTTACCCCCAATTAAGCCATTAATCTCAAATTAATGTCTCATCCCTCTCTTATTTTTTCATGCACTAATTTGTAAATCTCATATATCCTTCTTATGTTCTATAAAGAATTAAATTTCTTTCCTCTACATACAATTGCATGGTGAAAATGAAGTCATGATGAAATAAAATTTCAATTTTGTACGTGCCTGAGTCAACGGGGATGTTTTTATGATCTTTGCAGGACTGTCAGAGTAAATGTAAGAAAACGGTGCATTATTTATTGGACAATTTTTTATTTTAGGCTTCAGCAAATATCATATTTTGATTTTAGGCTTAAGCAAAAACTAATTGTCAAACTAATGCTCGTTTTGGTTTTAACTTGCTTAAATATAAAATGCGCAAGTGTTAAATTTTTTTAATTATAGCTTACGCATTACATAAATGCGCAAGCTATATTTAATGCTTGCGCAATTATGAAGTGCGCGAACTCATTTTTGAGCATCAAATAGACAGAGAGCACATATCTGAGTTCATTTATCAATATTTTCTACTTTCTTCCTCAAACACTCCATATTTCTCAATCCAAACTCATTTTTCTTCCATATCTAAATCCACAAGCACCTTATTAATCAAATATTTGTTAAACTATATATGAAATCATCTTCTTCATCGTTACAAAAAAGATAATTAATGTTTTTGAAAATTAAGATGTAATTTTGCTATTGTTGATGTTGTTGAAAATGAAGAGTTATAGGTAGTAGTTGATGCCGAATTGTTGGTTGATGATGAAGGTAAACCTAGACATATGGACGGGAAGCGAAAATGATCGACAATTAAAAATCATTGTAGTTTCGAAGAGCTTAAACAAAATAGCATTTAAAGTAACAAAATCAAATCCTGTGATATATGATTTAAAATTAGCGGTGAAATGGGTTCGGTATGATGGTGCATTCGCTATTAATTTGAAAGACGACGATGATTTGAACTCCACCTTTTCAGTTGGAACGAGAGTGAAAAAATCTACGTTGTGAGAGTGGAACATAAAAATATGGTTGACGCGCAAGCGCCAGTAATCTTTGGGGATAAGTATATGCACACCACACAGTTATAAGAAACACAATGGTTGGCGTATCCATCATATCTTTCATGCCATCAAACTTACTTCACAGGACGGAATGGCTGAAGGCTCTTCTAGTCAGGAACAAAATATGATGTAGAACGCAATAAATCCAAATCAGGAACAAGCGTTTGAAAAGTGATTACTATTATACGTTGGCACTTGTATTTTGACTTACGTTAATGCAAAATATATGACCTTGTTTTTTATATTCCTAGTGTCGAAGATGTGTTTACTGGTTGTGATGATTATGGTGCCGATTATCATGTTCATACTCCACACAAGATTTGCAGGCAATTGGATAGCAAGGAAGTTGTTTGTGCGGATGAGGATAAAACTTGGATATGTCAAATGAAAGTTAACAATGATGCAATCATATATGCAAACATTGAGGAGGCTGATGATGTAAATACAGAAGAAGAACAAATCATATATGAAGAGGCTCTAGCCGTATATTTATACACGGCATCAATAATGGTGAAATCAATAATGTAAGATTATCAACTAGACGTGGAAGTTTTTGAAAGAGAATGTGCGGGCAAAGGTCCACGAGTTGGGTTAATTTTTGAAAGTAAGTAAAAGCTTGTTGAACAGTTATGTGAATGGACGATTAAATGTTCAGTTCATTTCAAGTTCTGAAAATGCGTGCAAATCAATACATGGTCCGCCATGATATAGAAGAAACATACCCTTGGCAAGTTTATGCAAGCTTTCGGTAAAAAAAATTCAAACTGCTGGAAGATAACTATATATGGTGGCGATTACACTTGTTTAAATGCAACCATCAACTCAAAACCATTGATATGCAACAGCTAAGTTTATATGCAACAAAATACTTTCGTTGATTAAAGCTGAAACAAACATGATTGCAAGAACTATTCAAGTGACAATGTCCAACATGTCTCATATTAAAATGAGTTATTTTCGAGCCTGACGCGGACTGCAAAAAGTTGTTACAATGATTTATGGCGATTAGGCATCGTTGTACGTGGAATTGACGAAATATCTTAGAGTCCTACAAAATACCAACCTCAGAACCATATATGATGTTATTCATAGTCGTGGTGTTTTTTATGGTGCTTTTTGGGATTTCAAACCTTCTATTCAAGGCTTCGACCATTGTCGACCCATATTGTCTATTGATGTCACTTATTTATACGAAAAGTACCTGAATACGTTACTAGTAGGAACTGGGGTGGATGCAAATCAAGGGCAATTTCCTTTAGCATTTGCTATTGTACAAACATAGTCGTGGCGAACGTGGAGTTGGTTTATTCGCTGCATATGAAATCATATTTCATCCGTACGTACTAGATGTATCACCTTTATCTCGAATCATATAAAATGAATTTCACGTGCGTTTTGAGAAGCTTGACCAATTGAACATCATCATCGCTTTTGTATCCGTCATATTAAAGAAAATTTCAAGAAAGCGAGGTTTGGCATGGATGAGCTACAAAATTTATCACATGCATGTGCCACGGCATCGGAGGTCGTAAAATTTAATGATCTTCGAAAACAGTTGAAGGATGTAAATCGAAATGTCGATGCTTGGATTGGAAGAAGTTGAAAGATCAGGAATCAAGTCGGATTCTTTATCATGACAGCGGAGAAAGATTCAATATGATGACGACCAACGTTTCCGAAAGCTTTAACAGTGTGCTCAAAGGAATTATGAATTTACCTGTTAGATCATTGGTTGCACGTACGTTTCATCGACTGAACCATTACTTCGTCGAATGATGAACTCAAGGGAAATAGTGGACATCGAGGCTCGCACCTAGTTGTGAAGCATTAGCGTGGAGAAGAATGGAAGAATCGAGGCTCATTCCACAGCTTATGCTCCTTCATTCCACCCTGTGCCAGATAGTCGACATTGGAATGTTTACGATGGTCCAATTATACAACAACCGCCTATATGTAGAAATTCAGGTCGTTCTCTGTCTAATCGAATAAAAGATTTCATGGGTCTGCCATCTGTATCCGGCCATAACAGATGTAGCAAATGTGGTTTTATTGGCCACAAGAAGAAAACTTGTCCGCGTTGAATTGTAATAGAGGTAGAACGTCTATATTACTATATGACTTGTTGAAATTTTTTTGGATGTTGTGCCATGCTGTTGACTTTGTTATATGATGTTGTTTCCATTCGAATTATGTTTGTATGTTATATATAATGTTGTTTAGACTTTTTTTGTGAAATTGTGATTTATGGTGTTAAAACAGCTCTCTGTCTCGGACGCCAAAAACACGTTTGCGCATATATGGAATGCACAAGCTATATTGTCAATATAGTTTGCGCAATCCAAAAATACGCAAGCTATATGTAAAATATAACCTGCGCATTTCAAATATGCACAAGCGTAGAACTGGGTTATTTGCAGCATTCTGCAAATGCTACAAAAGACCAAATGTAGCATTTACGGATTGCTGTAAATAACTCAAAAATGGCTTGCGGATATGTGAAATGCGCAAGCTGTATTGACAATATAGTTTGCGCGTTCCACAAGTGCGCAAGCTATTTTTTTGGGTCAGTTCCAAAATGAGAGTTTCTCTACCACACTGCAAAACCACAAATTGCAAAACTCCAGACCTCAAATTCTATACTGAGAGCATGCACGCACCATTCCATTAACAATACCATCACAAAACAAAATAAGTAATATGATCCAACTGACAATCGAAAATCATCAAAAAAAGTTTGAACGGGTCGTACAATAACATAGAAATATACAAGTCAACAGTCCCTTACCCAACCAAAGAAACAACAATAATAAGACCAACACCATCAACCATGAATCGTCGAAGCTTAAGTGGGGTGTCTCTCTTCTTCTTCTTCTTCTTCCATTTGTACATAATGAAAGCCGATCCTTGGCCTTCTTCGAATGTAGGAGCGGGTGTCGGAAGTGCAATTTTTTGTTGTTGATTTGGTTCAAAAATGAGTTCTTCTTGTTGAATTTCCCACTGCGGCGGCTCTTGCGCATGCTCGTATGTCATCTGTCTAACATATCGAATTGTTGTTCTCCTTCATACCAAACATGACATTCAGCATGAGTTTCTCCACCGGTGTATTGATGCTCTACCTCGGACCAAGCAGGCCATCCAGGTATAGTTTTGCCACTGAAATGTTGTGAAGCCTCCCCCTCCGCATGCGCCTCCTCCCATTGGGCTTGTCCACCCGTTGATGTGGTATATGTGTCGTCTGTGCAACATGGTGGCTCTTCTACAATGCGTAGTGGCTTGGCAGGCCTTCTTAACTTGTTCTGACCCAAAATCATGTCAAGTATTCGTCGTAGGTCGGTGCACTTGCTTTTGACCTTATATGGCTCTATATGACTTTCTTCTATTTCGTCCACCACATTCAAAGCGCTGCGTATTCCACTTACCTAATCCATAAGTCATAACAATGCATCAATGTGACATAAAAATTGAACTATAAAAAATTTAAAATTACAATACTTACCACATTACGCTCTAAAGAAGCACGGGGAGTGTACGCAACCAAGTCTCTTGTCGACCTTTTAAGAATATAACGACGAGTAATTCGTCAGTACCAATACCCTTACTCTCTCAAATGCGTCGGAGGCTCGCGTGCTCGTTCGGCTCGATGAATTCTTGATTGCCAAATAGTAATATTTTCCTCAAAAAATGTCATTTAGCTAGTGGGTTCTGCGTCAAGGGGGACGATAGGATTGGGAATGTGCTGATAATCAAAGGAAAACCGTCTAATAATCTGATCGGGTGCATATAACTCAAAGTCTAAAAATAGAATTAGTCGGCTCTTAGCAATCCAACCAGTGAATGAATACTCAATTTCCGGATGTCCAAACTTATACACTAATGAATATGATTTTCATGTAACCGCATCATCCGCCAACAAATCCAACTCATTAAGGTAAAACTGTACATTTTTTGGCGTCTCACGCCAACTCGTAGCACAATTTCACCTAGCCCCGAATGGAAGATACAGATCTAAGTCGGTAGGAATTTTAATAGACGACCGTCCAATAGCATTATGCGATCATGACCATAGTTGCAACAACATTGCAGAACTCCCTAAAACTTTTCAACGTTGCAAGACAACGTGTGACAACTCACTATACAAATAGCAGAGAATAGCATTACCTCAAGAATGATAACCACAGTTAGCCAAATCATCCAAAAAGGTAAAAATTTCAAACTTAATCTCCCTTTCGAATGATGAGGAAATAATTGGCAACTCAAAAAATACAATATTACGGCACGAGTGCGATGAATTATATCTAAATTGGTCGCCCATTCGGGTAGTGGTTCGAAAAATTCACTTTTAAACCAAGTCATTGATAATTCACTTTTAGACATAACCACCTCTTTAGGCGGAAAAATAGCAAGCAATTCATGAGCCAATTCGATGTAATCGATATCTAAATTTGCAAACGTACCGAGCGACCGTCTGTTTTAAGATCGAAAAGAAAATGCACATCTGTTAGAGTCACTGTCATCTCCCCAGTTCTCATATGAAATGTATTTTTTTCCGGCCTCCATCTATCGCATAAAGCGGTAATAAGATGATGATCAAGTCGAATGTATTCAATTTGCGTAGCTTTCAAAATTTGAAGATTCGTAGATTCGACTCCAATCTTGGATCTTTATAATCGATCTACTTGAGCTTGCTCGAATGATCGTATATCTTCACAGTTTCAACATCCTGAAATATATAAACAAATTAAAATTAGTGCTTCATATTTGCATCCCCGGTTTACCAATATCGAACATTTACCTCCATTAATGTGTCATTTTGGCTCCTAAGGTGTTCTTGAAGATAGAGAACACTTCTATCTTCGGGCCAGGGAGACAATTCTACAAAAAACAACAACCGTTTATTACTACAAAAACTATGCACAAAGTTAGGGTTTTGGCAATATGAATACTTCAAATCCTTTTGCATTTTGAACAAAGAAACCAACAATATGAGTACATTCACATCGACATCATCAAAACTACCTCTTCCGCTAACAACAACAATTATTTTTACACTAGTATTCAAATTACAATCAAATTATAATTACCTCTAATCAACGTAGAAGAAGAGTTTGCTTCCATTTTGTGTGCAATCGAGTGGTTGTTTGAAGGAATAAATGAGGAACGATGTTTTTGAGTTAATATATTTAGATTTGAAATGAGTTTGAAGTTGAGAATGTGAAGGATTTTGGAAAAAAATGAGATAAGGGATGAAATCGGCTTAGATTCAGCTCTCTGTCCTTTTGGTGCTCGAAAATGAGCTTGCACATTTTAAAAGTGCGTAAGTTTTGAATCTAAAGATTGCGCTCTTATGAATTGCGCAAACTTTATATGTAGAGATTGCGCATTCATGGATTGCGCAAGCTCTACGTATTTAAAAAAACTATAACTTGCGCATTTCATAAATGCGCAAGTTATAAGCTAAATGAAGCCTAATTTGACAATTAGTTTTTCTTGAGGTCGAGTTATATAATTTGTTTTTTTACGATGCCTTGATCGAAAAATTGTATTTATTTATACGTAAGCATGTAAAGTTACACAAATGTTTCAAAGGTAGATATGCATACTTGCACAAATAAAATATTTAAAGAAAGTAGTAACTTGAAATTAAAAAGGAACAAACTAAATCATAAGCTGTGTTTCGAATTTACTATAATTCGAGATGCACTAAAGGCTGTTTCCGACTAGTAAATATAAAAGAGCGGAAATTTCAGTTTCTAATCCATCTTTAAAAGTTATTTAAAGACTGGATAGCTTACTTATAGATTAAATTCTTCAATCTTCAGTTCAACTCAGATTTATGTACTTTACATGTATATAATCATTCATTTTGACAAACTGATAAAAAAAAAACAGTTTAAATTTGCATTGTATCAATCGTTGGCATTCTACCCTTGCAATCGGTGATGGATGATAAAAAGAAGTTTGCGTTTTTCCTTCATTTTTTTCCGAACGAAGATGATACATGCAAATGCAATGTGAAGCTTCTTTTATTTTGTCCAGCAATAATATATAAAATATTATTGGACGAGCACTTCTATAAAATTGACTAGTACACAGCCAATGTTGATCCAAATATATACTACCCTTGTGTA
Source organism: Allium cepa (assembly GCA_030765085.1). Classification (NCBI taxonomy): domain Eukaryota; kingdom Viridiplantae; phylum Streptophyta; class Magnoliopsida; order Asparagales; family Amaryllidaceae; genus Allium; species Allium cepa. The sequence continues at coordinate 208,747,063 of CM060944.1, forward strand.
AATAGTCCGTAGCAATATTATTTTTCCCAAGAATTAAATGGCTGATTTACATAATTTGATCTCATTTTTTTTTCCACAATCAATTTTTACCAATCACCCCATATAAACAACACTGCCGTTTTAAATGACTCGTAGAGAACTGACCATAATAACTTGATGTAGCCAGAGTCATCAGAAGTTCTTTGTTATATGACAGGCATATGATAAGCTTTTAAGACCGGAAAACTTAAGGTTGTTAAGTGTTTGAGAAAAATTTCTTATATATGTTTGGAAGGAGAATGTTTATAAAATGTTTTACAGTGATATGCATGGAAAGGCAATCACTAGAAGGTTAGTAGCCTTAGAAACTTTAACGTATTAGAAAATTTCCTATCAATATAACAAAGAGATGACCATAACGTCAGTGTTATGGATAAATTATTTCAAAATCCAACTTTTGAAGGAAAAACAGGGTTGACCCATGCTCATTTTTGTTACAGAACTTTTGAAACCGACTTTAACACTATGTATCACATGAAACCTGAACCAAAAGCGGAAGATATCTTTATTATAATTCATCTAAAGCTGTATGAAAAGCTCCATTAATTAATGCTTTACTTTCTTAGCTGGAAATAATCCTGTCATGATTACATCGGATGATACTGGAGCTTACTGTACTACTACTACAAATTTCACTTTGAATTTTCTTTGCTTCCATAATGGAACGTGCATAAGTCGGGAGAATTATAGAATAAAACAGTAACTCTAATTTCGTAATAAATTTGAGATGAGGTGCATCATTGAAATAATTTTCTTGTGAAGATCTACATTTTAAAATTAGTATATTAATTAAACAAATATTAAACATGTAGTGAATTTTACTTTCACTTACCTTCGTAAATAATCAATCCTTACTTAACTTGAGTTCAGAAGTATATGACCCAGCATAAGAAATTTGCTGAAATCATCTATTAGTTTATACAATTTGCTAATATTTTTACTTGAGCATAAGTTATACTCAATCATCTGTTAATGTATGCCATGAAATGGACACAGCTTACTATTTTCATATCCTGTCTCATTTAGACACCAATCAAAGATGCAGGATCGTTTTCCGGTGACATCACGCATAAATTGATAATATATCATAATATATCGACTGTCAATTTTAGTACGTAATGGCTTGAAAATAACATGTAATTAAGTTTGAACAATGGATAACTACAATAAAATTCATATAACTTAAAAAAGTACGTCCTTTTACCTTCTTGATCTAATGTAGAATGTTGTTTAAAAATTATTAAGAAAGAAACAGTTGAATTTGAAAAATTTTTTATTAGATCGAATAGATTTTGTTTTTTTTTATTCTCCTCGGGTATATTATGCCAAGAACAATGACATGTTTATAAATAGAATCTTTACCTTTAGGAAGAGATAAAACCAATCAAATTTAACAATTCAATTAAAATGCACAACTATTAAATAAATACCCCATATGAAATAAAATAATTTTACATCAATATACATAATTTTTGATAATCAAGAAACATGATTCTACACGCAACTCTTCACAAAGGGACGTATCTATTCAAAAATGTATACCACAATTTCAATACTACTCCGTGATATACATTTCAGTAACATCGATCATTTCTCGTAGTAGTTCAAATTTTCCTTTTGACAACACACTTATGAATATATCTGCTAGCTGTTCTTTAGTTCTACAACATTTGAGTTGAATCTCATTATTGGCTTCAACTTCTCTGATGAAGTGATGCTTGATGCCTATATGTTTGACTCAACCATGGAAGAAGACATGATTTATTGTCACCGCTATAATTGATTTGTTATCACAATAGGTTTATATGGTTTCTGCTTGTGACTCTCCCATATCTTTGAGTATGCTCTTTAACCAAATCGCTTGACTTGTGGTCATCACTGTTGCAACATACTCTGCTTCTGGTGATGATTGTGCAACTGTTGCTTGCTTCTTTGATGCCCAAGAGAATATTCTTGAGCCAAGTGTAAATGCATGGCCCCAAGTGTTTTTCATGTCATCCGAGGAACCTGCCCAATCACTATTTGTGTATCCAGTTAGTTTTGCGCCTTTAGTGATGTCGTACCATATTCCATAGTTCTTAATTCCTTTCAAGTATCGAAGTACTCTCTTGTCTGCACCACAGTGAACTTGACTAGAGTTTTGCATGAATATTGATAGAAAACTAAATATGTACATAATGTCTGGTCTTATTGTTGTTAAGTAGAGTAGGATTCCAATTAACTTCAAAATTGTGATTCAGCTGCTTTTGGTGAGATGTCTTCATTATCGAATGCTTTGTTGTTTTTTAATGGAGTCGATAATGTTGGAGATCCTCACATAAAAGAGGTGAATGAAGATATTTAAAATATCACATTGGCAACAAAAGAGGAGTTGTCATGTTTATTTACTTTTTTCCATCAACCTACATTGGCCCTTAGGGTCAGGTAATTTTGTGCGAGGGAGATGACCTATATGGCGCATGTCTGTTGCAAAAAAAAAAATAACCTTCTGAACGGACATGACCGTTAAAGGCTATAAAAGGACAAGAATGTTGATCACATTCCTCATCCCTTTTTCTGCATTTTCTTTCTCTTCGTTCTGCTCTAAAATCGAAGCATTATCGCATCTCAGAGTAGACATACTAGTTACAATCTCATGTATATTATTCTGTTGTATCTTGGGAAACTTTGCAAATAAAGTTTAAGGAGATTGCTAAGGTAAGCCTCAGAATTCCTTGTTGTTTTTTATCAATTTCTTATTAGTGTGCATCCTTGTGCACGTTTCTGTGCAGTTTCATACATTATTTTTGTTGTTGCTTAATGTTTTGGTAATACGACCATCTACATCTTAAAACTTTACAGTACTTACTAAAATAGCAATGACAACAATTGAGTTATCAACATAAAATGATGCTCACAATAAACCTGATTCGTTCAAAGGAGATGGTGATGGTTTCCAGACTTGAAAAAATGTGGTGATGTTCAAACTGACTACGCTGGGTCTGCAAAGGTATCTCAAAGAGGAGGAACCAGTTTCAAGACTAGGAGAAACTAGAGAAAAACACAAAGATGTGTTTCTGATTGTTTATGCATGGAAACATTCAGAGTTCTTATGCAAGAATTACATTCTAAACTATTTGGACAAGATCTTGTACATAGTGTATCAACCTTGTCAGACAACAAAGGGTCTCTGAAATGCACTTACCACAAAATACAAGACATAGAATGTCAGTCTGAAGAAATTAATCGTAGACAAATTCATGGACTATCAGATGATAGATTCCAAATCTGTGACTACTCAACTGCATGAATCACAAATTATCATTCACGAACTTGAATCAAAAGGCCATAAAATTGGAGAATCTTTCTTGGTTGAAGTAATAACAAGAAAGCTACCTCCATCATAGAGAAACTACCATAACTAGCTGAAACATAAAAGGAAAGAGATTTTTATACAAGACCTCACTGTTAAACTCAAGATATAAGCAGATAACTGTGAGATTACACAACTAAAAAGTAATGAGGCATTTTTTTCCAGAAGGGTCAAAGAAGAAAGAACACTTCAACAAAAACAACAAGAAGAATTTCTCGCGGAAGTGAAAAGCATCAGAAAAGAAAACCAATGAACATAAGCAGTGCAGAAAGTTTAATTGCAACTGTTGGGTTTGTAGAAAAAAAGGACATGCCGCTAAAGATTGCAGACACAAGAAGGAGAACAGTTTAGAGGCAAATATGGTGGACAACATGGAAGTGGACAAGTCTAACTTTTCTGGAGTTGTGTCAAAATGCAATTTGGTTCAGAATCCTACACGGTGGTGGTTTTACACAGGTGTTACTCGACATGTATGTTCTAATAAATCCATGTTTTCCACTTACAACAAACTCGATCGGGGATAAAAACTCTACATGGGTAATTCTAAAGTTTTCTTAATTGAGGGATGTGGCACAGTCATCCTCAAATTCACCTCTACAAAAACTGTCACATTAATGACATGCTTCATGTTGCAGACATCCGCAAGAACTAATCTTTGGACTATACTGTTAAAGAAGAGATTCCGAAGGTCTTCAAGTTAGACAAGTTGGTTTTGTTTAAGGCTAAAATTTATATAGGAAGAGGATATTTATGTAATGGCTTGTTTAGAGGAAAATGTAGCCGTAGTCGGAAAAAATACTATATATTATGATTATTGAATAAATAAAAATAAAGTTTCTTATTTGGTTGTGCATGAAACTATATTATGTCATAATAGATCAGGACACATAAATTTTTGAAAAATAAAAAAACATGCAAACCTAGGATTAATTCCAAAATTTCAAATAGATAGAAAATACAAATGTGAGATACGTGTAGAAGCCAAAATGGTCAAAAAATCATAGCATACCATTGATTGGTGTACTGAACCATTGGAGATGGTTTATACTGACTTGTGTGATTTCAAGTCATTAACTACAAGAGGTGGAAAAATATATTTGATCACATTCATTGATGATTATACATGATATTACTGTGGATATCTTTTAAATAGTAAAGATGAAGCAACTACATCGTTTATAAAATACTAAGCTGAAGTAGAAAATCAACTTAACAAAAGCATCAAGATATTGAGATCAAATCAAGGCGGAGAATACGAGTCACCAATCGAACAATTTCGTGTAAAAATGGAATAATTCATTAAAGAATAGCCCCATATTCACCCCCAACATAATGGTATTGCCAAGAGAAAGAATAGAACACTAAAAGACATGGTTAACACTATGCTTTTAACTTCAACCCTACCAACGAAATTATAGAGAGAAGCCTAAATATGTCTAATCACATACTAAATAGGGTTCCTCATAGCCAAACAGGAACAATTCCATATGAATTACGGAAACGACACTTTTCAAGTTTTAAATACCTCAAAGTGTAGGGGTGCTTGGCAAAAGTTCCGATTCCACCTCCTAACAAGGTCAAACGTGGACCAAAAAATGTAGACTGTTACTATTCAAAACACGCCGAAAATAGTTGTGCTTACAGATTTTAGTCTTCAAATCTAATATAAAATAACATCAGTATAAATACAATAATGGAGTTAAGAGATGCCTCAAATATTGAAGATGCGCTTCCACATAAAAAGAATGATCGAACATTTATCTCTAAAAGGACAAGAGAAGAAAGGGTTGATCCATGTGAAGATGAAACTCATCGTGAAAAAGATGAAATTGAACCAATAAGAAGCATAAGTGCAAGAACTTCTAAGTTTTGGCTTAGAATTCTTAACCTACATGTTAGAAGATGAACCTCAAACTTACAAAGAGGCAATGTTATCTTCAGAATCTTCGTGTTGGAAAGAGATAATCAAAAGTGAGATTGATTCAATCCTAAGTAACAAAACTTGGGAATTCGTTGACATTCTGCCTGAAATAAAACCAATTGGTTGTAAATGGATCTTCAAGAAGAAGTTAAAACTAGATGGCTCTATTGACAAATATAATGTCGGATTGGTAGCCTAAGGTTATTGTCAAAAATAAGGTGTAAACTTCTTTGTACTTATTCACCGATTCCATGAATAACCTCTAAAGAAAGCATTTGCAACCATCTACAATCAAGAAATTCATCAAATGGATGTAAAAACAACATACTTAAATGGAGATCTCGATAAGGAGATTTACATGGAGCAACTTGAAAGTTTTATTTCCAAGGGAAATGAGAACAAAGTCTGCAAATTAGTCAAATCATTATATGGACTCAAACGAGTTCCAAAACAATGGCACGAAAATTTTGACAGTGTCGTGATGGAAAATGATTTTCATATAAATGAATGTGATAAATGTGTTTATTACAAACAAGTTGGACAATCGTATGTGATGATTTGTCTATATGCGAACGATATGCTAATCTTTGGTCCTAACATTAAGGTTATAGAATAGAGAAAACTTTAGTCAACAATTTCGGTATGAAAGACTTAGGAGTTGTAGATGTTATTTTGGGACAAAATAATAAAAGCACATAATGGAATCGCATTATCTTGATCGCACTTCGAAAAGTGATTAAAAAATTCCAAGATGATGGAATGAAAGGGGGTAGGAACACCTTTTAATCCATCAAAAGTATTGAACAAAAACACCGATAGAGTGTAATGCAACTAGAATACTCTCGTGTAATAAGATGTTTAATGTATCTCATGAATTGCACAAGACTAGATATTTCTTATGAAGTAAGTCGACTAAGCAGGTATACAAGTAACTTAGAGAAGGAACATAGGAAAGCACTAATAAGAGTCATGCGGTATTTAAGAAATACCACAAATTTTTTGTTACATTATGGAAAATATCTCGCCGTCTTAGAAGGATATAGTGATACAAACTGGATTTTAGATTCATGAGAATCTAAATTAACAAGTGGTTATGTCTTTACCCTAGCAGGAGCAGCAGCGTCATAGAAATTTAGTAAAAAAACATGCATAGCTCGATCCACTATGCAATCTAAGATCATCGCATTAGATAAAACAGGTGAAGAAGTAGAACGACTTCATCATTTTATAGAAGATATTCTATTTTGGCACAGACCTGTAATGGTCATATGTATTCACTGCGATAATCAAGCAATGTTAAGTTAGGCGCAAAAATTGTTTATAATGGAAAATCATGATACATTTACAGACGCTATAACATAGTTAGGCAGTTACTGTCAAACAGAACAATTTTCATTGATTATGTAAGAATTAATGATAACCTAGCAGATCCATTTAGTAAAGGTTTATCAAGAGAGAAAATTGATTGCATATTAAGGGGAATGACTTTAAAAGCCCGAACAAAAAAGAGTTACCTTATATGGAAACCTATCCTAGCGACCGGAGATCCAACAAACTAGGATCAATGGGAAAACCAGTTCTGAGTAGCTCAAAAAGTAATGCATTTGTTTGGACTTAATCATACTTCATTCCTATGGTGCATAATAGAATGCATGCCTACGGAAGTATTAAAAAAGAGAAGCTATGCTTTTAATGATGTCCATGTCATAAAAACATTAAGTGGATAATATGTAGGATACTCTTTATGAATGCGATCACTTATGTTAGTGTGAGCTAGGTCGGCTCTATCAGAAAATTAAAGGTTTAATTCTCTAAAACACTCATATAACCAAATTTGTTCAGGACTAAAATGAACACAATCAAGATTTTGGATGAGAAGGGAAACAATGCTTTGTAAAGCTTATTGTTTAGTTATATACCAACGACCGACGGTTCAAGATGATATAATTCACCGATCAACCAAGTATATCCGATAAGTTTTAACTAGGGAAAGTTCAAAGAGGAATATCTACTTATCCTTGATATAGCATTTTTTTCATATGTACTCAGTGATATTTCCATTTGTGTTGGGGAGACAAATATCATGATTCATATGGGGATTATTGGAGATCCTTACATAGAAGAGGTGAATGAAGATATATAAAGTCCTATATTGGCAAAAATAGTGGACTTGTCATGTTTATATACTCTTTGCCATCAACCTATATTGGCTCTTAGTTTCAAGTAATTTTATACGAGAGGTAGGGCATATATGGTCATGGTCTAACACACGCACGAAAACCGTCCGCTCGTCCCGTATAAAACCGGGCAGGGTGTAAGAGACGTCCAATAAGGCTATGCTATGTTATATTTTTGTTGAATGAAAATAAATAATTTTTCTATTTAAATTCAAATAGTATGACTGTTAATACAAAACGAACAGACATGACTGTTGGGCGAAGCAAATAACCGTTGCGAACAGGCATGGCCGTTGCAAACAAAACAAACATACAAGACTGTTGGACATTGCAAATAAATATTATGAACATGCATGATCATTGCAAACAAAAAAAACATACATGACTGCTAGGCATTGCAGATAACTACTGCGAACAGACATGGCCGTTGTAGACACTTGCATTGATTCGAACGAACAAAAACAACCTTCTGAATCGACGCAACCGTTGAAGTCTATAAAAGGATAGGAATGCTGATCTCATTCCTCATCTCTTTTTCTGCATCTTCTTTCCCTTTGTTCTTTCTAAAATCGATGCCTCATCGCATTATAAAATAGACATGCTCATTGCAATCTCATGCAAATTATTCTGTTGTATCTTGGGAAACTTTACAAATATAGTTTTAAGAAGATTGCTAAGACAAACCTCATAATTCCTTGCTGTTTTTTTATTAGTATCTTATTGGTGTGCATCCTTGTGCACGTTTTAGTGTAGTTTCATACACTATTTTTGATATTACTTGCTATTCTGGCAATACGACCATTTATAGATACCGTCTTACATCCCTCTATTTTATTTTATTTTTAAGAAAATATGTATACATCTTTTGTGATATAACGATCACATCTTTATTTTGTATTATTTCAATTCTAAGGAAAAAAATGCATAAGACCTAAATCTGTTATTCCAAAAGACTTTATCATATCTTATTAAAACATCTTAATCATTATATTGTTGTTTCCCAGGTAGATAAGAACATCGATATCCAGAGAAACAATAAATGCATTATTCCTTTCTTGGGTCCTAATGTAGAGCATTTGCACACTTTGCTCCTCATGAATCCTTGCTTGGTGAAGTAACCACCAATTCTATTGTATTGTTCCCTTGGAGTTTGTTTAAGTCCATATAGAGCCCTTTTTTGTTTCAGAAATTTATTTTCTTGTCCATGCACCATGAAACTTGAGATTGTTCCACATAGATTTCTTCTTGAAGATAACCATTTAGAAATGCTAACTTCACATCAAGCTAGATTATTTCTCATTTCACTTATCCTGCTAGTGCGATTAATGCCTTGATTGTGCCATGATCTGCTACTGGGGAAAATGTTTTTTTATATTCAATGTCATATTGTTGTGAGTACCCTTCGCGACTAACTTTGCTTTATGCTTTTGGATCGAGCCATCTGAGTTAAGCTCTGTTTTATAAAACCATTTGACTCTCCTATTATATCTTAATTTTATGCACGATCAACAAGTTGTCATGTTTAATTCATCTTAATCTTCTTTATCTCTTTGTATATTGATTTTCTCCATATTTCTTATTTGTAAACCGCTTCAAAACTTTATGATTTCATAGTCATTAAGTTGCATGTCTTATATATCTTGGCTAAGGATTTATTCTGCCTTATGAATGAATTCAAAGGGGGTTCTACATCTTGTATTGGCTCTAGTTGACCTGGAGATTGGGTTTGATCATGGCCCTCATTGATTCCTTCCTTTGGAAATATGGGTATGTTGGTACTCTTTATTTCGACTTCTTGTATTTCCCAGTTATAAGTAGCATCTTTGCCAGATTTTAATCCAGGTGGATAATGAGCTTCTTTGTTCTTATGTTATAGACTCAATAACATTTTGATTGACTACTATAGCCTATGAAGATTCCCTTCAGCTTTCTCATCCAACTTTCTTCTTTTCTCCTATGGAATGTGAGTATAGTATATTCAACCAAAAGTTTTAAGATGCTTCGTCGATAGATTTCATCCACTCCATGCTTCTGTTGATGTCTTATAATGTACAACTTTAGTTGGACTTCTATTAAGTAAATATACTATAGTGCTTACTGCCTCTGCCCAAAATGTTTTTGGAAGACCCTTCCCCATTAGCATGGCTCTCGCCATCTCCAACACAGTTCTATTTTTTCTTTTTGGCACTCCATTTGTTTAGGTTCATACCGAACTGTAAGTTGATTCTTTACACATTCATCTTTACGGAACTTGTTAAATTAATAAAAATTTATTCTTTGCCTCTATTGTCTCTTAATGTCTTGATATTGTGATCACTTTGTTTCTTGACATAGTTTTTGAATTTTTTAAAAACATCAACGACGTGCAATTTATTTCGCAAAAAATAAAATCATGTCATACTAGTATTCCTAAATGAAGAGAATAAAGTACCAATTTTGATTATTTGATGGCATACACATTGGACAACAAACATCTATATGGATTAGCTATAGTGGTCCTTTGGCTCTCTAAGCTTTTTTTGATGGGAAAGGTTGTCGATGTTTTTTTTCCAAGAATGCACCCTTCACATACATTGTTGATCTCCTTGATTGTTGGAAGGTCTAGCATTATATTCTTTTCATAAAGGATTTTCAATCCTTGAAAATTGAAATGTCCAAACCTTATATGCCATAACCAAGACTTGTATGCATGCGTTTACATTGCTATATTGTTAGCATATCTCCATTGTACTATAGAGCATATGTTCTCTTCCATTTTTATTCTTGCAATTCCAAGGGATTTGTCTTGCTTGTCATATATTGTGCAAGAATCTCCTTCGAAATGCAAACAGTATCCTTTCCTATCATTTACCCCGCGTTGATTAGGTTTTGATCAATGTTTGGAACCCATTGATGTATCTTCTATCTTTTTGTGTGTCAATAGCAATTATCCCTCTTCCTGTTGCTTCTATGAAGCCACTATTGTAAGTTTTGACCTTTGTTTTAGCTTTACAAGTTTACAAAAGATATTTTCATTTTTATCAAGTGGCTACTACTACCATTATCAAGATACCAAATATAATTTTTTTTATAAGTTGCTTGAAAGACATAAAAATGATTAATTTGTTTCTCTTCTAAAAAGTTAGCATGGTGAAATCAATTGAAGCAATGGTCTCTTCCTGGTCGAACTTTTTACAGTTTTTGCATTTAGATTTCCCTTTAAACCAACAATCATTCTCCATGTGACCTTTCCTTTTAAAAATACTATATGGGGAAAATTTTCTGTTGTTCTTAAGTTATTTTCCTTGGTTTTTCTTGCTGGTATAATTTTTTTGTATCTTTTTTCCTCCTTCCTTTGCCTTATGAGACTATGAATTAAACTTTGACTAAAAGGCGTTTTCTTTGATTTTTCATTTCGCATTTCTCGTCTATTTTCATATGCTTCGATAGAGCCCACTAGCTCAGTGTATGATCTGGTTACTAAATTCTTTATTTCCTCTATCACTGAAACTATTGCATCGTATTTTTCTATACAAGAAATTAATATTTTTTCGACTATTTTCTTCTCAAAAACAGTTTCCCCATACGATCTTTTTTTTGAAGTTGGTACTTTATTAACAAACATAAAATGCATATTATTTTATAATATGCCTTGTTAAAACACTGTAATTCCCCTAATCTAGACGGGTACCTTGTAAGGAAAAAGAGTACATATTATGTCTGTATATTAACTGTACAATAGAATATAGCTGAAACCCAAGTTGTCAAATAGATGAAGGAGTAAAACAACAAATACAACACACTCAAAATCATCTGAAATGAACAACTTGGTGCTATAAACTTAAGGAAAAAACAAGCGAGAAAGCTAAGTGCAAAACAAAAAAGGAAAGCAAGATGCGTGCCATAGGAGATCAACACCTCAGCAAAACAAATAAACAAACAAGAGAAAGAAGGCTTCTCTCTGCTGGCTACAGGTGGAACTTTACCAAATAAAGAAAACAGATCTGAAAAAGCTTCTCACTTAACAATAATGGCGAACAAACATCAATCGGGCTTCAAGGAAGAAGGATAATGGCTTTACAGCTTTATTCAAGATAAATCAGACCAAGGAGCCCAAGGGGGACGAAGCTCAATTCTTGGCTCAATTGCAATGTCGAAGTCAGCTAAGATATATATTATATCAAATTTTAGCTTTCCATTATCTAATTTTCTAAAAATTAAATTATTGCAATCTTGGATAATTAGTATCATTCTGACTTGAATTGGCATTTCTATACCTCTGGACACCTTGGAGTTCCTTTCACAACAGATATTCCAAATCAGGGAGTTGAATGCAGTGTTTTTCAAATGCTTGAATATTGAGTTGTCGTGTTGATTTTAGCAAACTATATCGAAGATTTGTTTATTACCAACGCTTACCGTAAGTTCGTTCATGATAATTTTAAGACTCTGCTTGGAATAAGAACATGTAAAAAAAGATGATCTTTATCCTCATTTTGATTTTTACACAGCACGTATAATTGGTCAATCTCGTGATTCCATCTACTAATTCTGTCTTTAGTATTCAATTTGTTGAGATTGGCCAACAAAACACAAGTAAACATTTTAGATGCACAACAAGAGTCCCAAATAACACTTGTCCATTTAAGTTTAGAATATTTATTTCTTATGTGATTCCAAGCCGAACAAAAATTGAATTGACCAAAGCTGCTTGGGATCCAATACCAGAAATCCTTACTCATTTGATGGTGAATTTTGATAGTATGCACAGTATTCATAGCTTGAGTAGGCACAAAAATATGACGTTCCTTCCATTTATTGTCAGAAATAAGACTTGATACCATTTTGTTATTACCACCATTGATGAACATTGAATTCCATCCAAACTTGTCAATTAGAGAAAACCTATTGATCCATTGATCTTTCCATATATCTGTACTATCACCATTTTCTAATTTCCTATTGATTCCACCTTTACACCATTGCCTGACTTTGAGCATAAGTTTCCAAGTGCATGATGCATTATTATCAGAAACCGCTGTCCAGAAATTGGTGTTTTTACAATACTTATTTTGCATCCATTTCGACCACAATGATTCACCATGATGTGGTTCCATATTAATTTAACTGCCATAGTATTGACAGTGTCTTCTATTTTCCTGATTCCTAAGCCACCCTCTGTTTTTACTTTACAAACATCATCCCAACTCATCTTATGAGATTTTGGTTTCTAGATGAAATTGGCACATATTGAGTTAATTCTGTTAATGACAGCCACCGAAAATTGTGTGAGTTGCGCCCAAAATTGGATCATGGGATTAGTAACTGTCTTAATTAGTTCTACTCCACCACTGATGTTAAGCAATTTGTTATGCCAATGAGGGAATTTTTTGTTTATCTTGTCTATCAGAAAACCAAAATCCCTTGTTTTCAATTTGTTGTTAGACAAAGGAATGCCTAAATAAATCACAGGAAGATTTCCTATGTGAATATTTGGGGTCTCCGCAATTAACTGCTTATTAGTTGCACCTTCGTAAAATAAACAGTAGATTTATTTCCATTTAAATCTAGGCCAACTAAAGTTATTAGGGTTTGGAATATATTCATTATACTTGTAGCATTTTTATGCATAGTGTTTGCCAAAATAAGAATATCATGCGCATACAATAAATGTGTGATCAATGGCTCAATGTGATGGATAGGAGTAATATTACCTTTTAAGAACTCCAAATCAATGTTGATAGTAGGAAATTCCATTACAATAGCGAATAATTACGGCAATAAAGGGTCACCTTGTCTCAGCCCCCTCGAACTCTCAATAAAACCATGGAGGGATCCATCGGTTAATACCGAAATGGTGGGAGTAGAAATGCATTCATAAATGAGTTTAGAAAATACTAAAGGACACTCCATTGAAATCATCATATGTAGAGTGAATTCTCTACTAATTTTATTACAGGCCTTACGCAAATCAATTTTCAGGCAAAAGTTGTTAGATTTTTTCCCATTAAAACCTCTAACCATTTCATATTCGAGTAAAGATTTTTCAGCAATAATTCTTCTGGGGATGAAAGCATTTTGGTTATAGTAGTTAAGCTCATCAATATAGGGTTTTAGACGAATGTATAAAAGATTGCCTAAAATCTTATACGTAACATTGCAAAGAGAAATTAGCCTAAAATCAGTCAAATCTTTGGCATCTGGCTTTTTTGGGACAAGATAAATAAAAGTGTGTTTAATTTCTCTAATTATCTTACCCGATATGAAAATACCATTCATAGCTTTCCATATATAATTTTTCAACTGTTGCCAGTGTAATTTAAAGAACTTCGAATTAATACCATCTAGGCCCAGGGAACTATTATCGTTAGTTCGAAGAATAACTTCCTTTATTTCCACTAGTTGGAAAGGCTTGCAAAGATTGAATCTTGCATTGTCAGAGAGAATCCTTTTTCACGTGATGCCTGCAAATTGATTGTTAGTCTATGATGGTGAGAACAAGTCTGAAAAATATTAGACTGCTTCTGTAGCCAATTGTTCTGATGCTGAAATCCATAAACCATCATTATTAAGAATAAAATTATTCTTACGATTAGGCTTTGACATATTAACCCATTTGTAAAAATAATTGGTAGGTCTATCTCCTTTAGTCAACCAATTAAGCTTCATCTTCTGATCATTTTCTGAAGCTATTTTCCTCATGAGCAGGTGGATTTGATCATTTTTATTAGCATATTGATTGATTAATTCCTCATTTATAGGATCAACAACTAGATTATTATAAATGTGATTAGCCTCTTCTTTACATTGTTCAATCATTTTCTAAATGTGAATTTTGTTTTTCCTCTAGGATTTTAAATCAGTTTTGGCTATTTTCAACTTTCATAACAGAGCATGGAGGGGATTACCTTGAAAACTCTAGGTCAGAGCATCTTGTAAGGATTCATCATACCTCGGTTGCACATGCTATGAATTGCTATATTTAAAAGGTATTCTAGACTTCACATTATTATGCAGAATGAACTTGATATTTATAGTAGAGTGATCACTCATAGAATATTGGCCGAAATGAACACCAAACTAAGAAAACATATTTATCCATTGGTTATTAACAAAGACTCTATCTATTTTACTATGGATAGAAAAATTAAGGCCTCATATCCATGTGAAATAGTTTCCAATGATATTTGGTTCCGTGAGAAAAGAAGTGCAAATACAGTCTATAAAATTCTGATCTCCTATAGCATTATATAAACCATTATTTATTCTATCATGTCTAGATAAAATAGAATTAAAATCACCTGCCACAATCCATGGAAGATTAAGAACCTTTGATTGGTCAACAATATATTTCCATAAGTCCAAACGCTTCATCTCATCGTTGGAAGAACATACTGTTGTGCATAAAATACTAGTTCCATTAGCATTATGAAGAATACAAGAAATATATTGATCGCTAGCGTGAAGGATTATATTAGACCGTTGGCAAGAATCCCAAAAAATGAAGACTCTATTTTTATTGTACGTAGAGAAGTTATGAGCATACTTCCATTTATTGTTGATTTTCCTCATAAAATTATGTATATTTTCAGCTAATTTTTTATTTTCAAGAATACTAATGAACAATAGATTTTTATTATTAATAAGGTTCAAGACTTCTAACTTTTTGTATGAGGCATTCATGCCCCGGATGTTCCGTAAAAGGAACTCCATCTAACTATTATTGTCAGGCATGCTACTGTCATTCGGAGGAGTAGCAGCCCCCACTATCTTATGCTTTTTTTTTCCTTTTCTTTTTATCCCTTTTAATCGATTCACAAGAATATTCCACGCAGGATTTTCAACAACGTCTATTGCATTGGTGGCTTTGAATTCAAACGGTTCTTCCTCTGGTCTAACTTTTTGGATGGAACATGATTTGGAGGCTCGAATATAATCAGAGTTCTGTTCTTCAAAAAAGGTGTCAAGCATAGTCTGTGGCTGAATGTTAAGTTGGCCTTCCAATTCATTTATATTTTCTACATTATTTGTATTCTCTATTTGTAAATCCATATCAGAGCATAAATTTTGAACTGTTTTATTTGTATTAAAATTTAGGGTCGCTGCCCGAGAGGCCGACTGAACATTCATGATTTTTTCTCTTGCAATATCTACCTTACTATATCTGTTGAGAGTCAAGTTAATATTGCTGGCTGAATGTGTCATATCATTGCATATTTTCCGAGATTGAACATTAGGGAAAGCAGAATTTTCTTCAAATTTATCCAGATTGCAGATTTGTCTATCCATTTCATCAATTATCATTTCACTACCTTCTATCGCCATGTTGTGCTGACTAGCTTTAGGTCTCCAAACTTTTGTGAATTTACAGTGAGCCTTGGAGTGCCTGAAGCTAGTACGGTTAGAGCTTGTATTGGGTTACCATTCATAAGCAATCTCTTGCCAAATTAGTTCATCTTTTTTAGAAATAATAGGGATCTTATTTGGAAAATCAAAGGCATTATTAATCTCGATAAGACTCTAGCGTAGAAAATTTTAATAATACCTTTAGTAAATTTATTCAGTTTTATGGGGGTTCCAAGAACCGATGCTATACGACTAATTCCCTCTTTTGTCCAGTAATCAAGAGATAAATTAGGAAAGAGGACCCATATCGGAATAGAGTTAAGGAGTTCTTTGTTCAATTGCATACCTAGCTACCATCTCTTCATCATCATCAATTTTTTATTATAGTAATAAGGACCATCTTCAAGAATACTATCACAGTCATTTTTTCTTTTAAATTTAATAACATAGAATCCATTCTCTTTAGAGAAAATAGAGAAATCTTCTGCAGGCTTCCAAACTCTAATAATGTAATCTCTAAAGTACGGATAGTATGGTTTCGGGCCAACAAAGTATATCACTATGGCATTATCCCATTGTTTTTTTTGCATCTTGGGCAACATCAGGCGAAATCTTAATGCATTGCATCAAATTGAATTTGCAGGGCCGGTAGAGCTTTAAGGGAGTATAGACAGGGATGTTATTACCTTTGACTACTTCATTCCATGCCCTTCTAAGTTTCTGTAGTGTAACCACTCATACTTTTGCGAATCCTTGATACTCATCCTTTAGTGTGTCTCGTCCTTTCTTTGTAGTGGTTGCATCCATGATTTAAGGGAAAATTTCATTCATTGTTGCTTGTTGTAGGAAAAAAAATGCTTGAGATTCCTATTGTTGATTACCTTCTGAAAACTTCTCTTGATTTGTTGGAAGAGTTGATGTGTCTTCTAGAATAGTAAATCTTTCCTTAACAAATTTCCATAAATTTAGTGAAAAAAGTTGGCCTTCAATTTGATAGATCAAAAATCATAATTTTCTCCATGAAAAATTGATATAGGAAGAGAAGAATGACATAAATCATTATTCATGATGGAATGAATAAACTGAACACTAAGCCTTGATTGAACAAGTCACTAGTGCCACTTATAGAAATTTTGTTTAAACTATAAAGAAAGGAAGAGTATAATTTGTTTTTTTTATTTGATAGAATAGAGTTTGTTTTTCTTCTTCTTGAGTACATTATGCCAAAAATAATGACATGTTTATACATTAACTCATGACCTTTAGGAAGTGACATAACTCTTCCAATTTAACCACTCACTTAAAATACACAACTATTGATTAAAGATTCCATATAAAATAAAATATTTTTACATCAGCAAATAATATTTTTCATAACAAGGGACATGACTCTTCACACAATTCTTTATGAATGGACGTGTCTGTCCAAAATGTGTGCTATAATTTCAATAATCATTAATATTCTACAGATGTTTCATTTTCTAGAATGGTTATATATTGTTTTTACTTGATGTTTAAAGAGATATATAAAAAATTGAAAATTTATATATCAACGTATCTTATGAAATTATCTTCTTATAAAATCATCTTGCAAGTAAAAATTAATAAATTATATCTTAATATTCATAGTAGAATTTTCTTCCAAATAAATTATAAATTCCTAGACAATAGTTTATGTAAAACTCCAAATCATTCAACCTTAAATACACAATTTTGAAGGATTGGTGTGTTAATCTTAAAGAGCGAATGACAATTAACGGTTACACCATAGTCTTGTGAATTTTGGCTTTCAATGCAGTGACATGTCCACGACACAACTTCTACAACTCTTTTTCTTATTATTTACCTTTCATGCCCTTCAGTTCTAACAATGTGAAAGAAAAATTGATCCATTTTTTACGGGCTCAAATGCTTTAGTTTTTGGAGCAAAGTTTGTGCTTTCATATTGTATACGTGGTGGTTGAGGAATTTGAAGAAGGAAAACAAGGATTTTGAGAAAATTTGGTAAGTATTTCTATTTAAAGTCACTAATACCATTGATTTCTTTCCAGCTTCGTGCTTATAAATTCATAGTTTAAGTTACATGGATATATAATTTTATATACTCAATAAAGTAAGTAAATTGGGATTGGAAAATGTTATTTGATTGGACATCCTTACATTCCATGGAGCAAATATATGTTCATGGGAACACTTGTTGTCACAACAGAAATCCCTTATTGTTATGTACTACCAACCTCATATATATACCATCTCCTTAAGAATACCTTGCGATATGGGACTAATCACAATCCAATCTATACAGTCACTTTAATACAATACATGCCACTATTATGTAACGGTGGTCAGACCAAGCTACGCATCTTCAGCATGTAGCATACACATATAAGTTGGCACACACTTTTTTTGTAAAAAAAGGAATCTCCAATATTATATGCCTACTAACCAATATTTATACACCACTTCTTCAAGTTATTTAACATTGCGGGACTATTCAAATTCCGAATGGTCATTCCTCCTTGCAACATGGAGGCAGCCCTAACAGTCTCCCACTTAACTCCCATCCTTTGGAGTAACTTTTGAGAGCACTGTTTATCTGCATGACCCAGTTCGAAACCTTTGGATCCAATACCACTATTGTGTAACGACGATCGGACCAAGATATCCATCTCCAGCATGTGGAGTACGCATATGAGTTGGCACACAATTTGTTATAACCAAAGGAATATCCCATGTTACATGCCTACCAATACATATTTGTACACCACTTCTCCAAGTTATTTAGTGATGCAGGACTATTCCAATTCCAAACCGTCGTTACTTCTTGCAATATGCGAGACAGCCCTAGCAGCCACACCTAATAGATTGCAAAAAAAATTATTTAGGGACATTGTTTGAATTATGAAATTTTATCAAAGTGTCATAATTGACAATTGACGAATAAGGAAATAATTTAAATTATGGTACTAGTATATGAACTATGCACTTTTGTTTGATTAAGATGAAAAAAATTAATTGATTTGGATGTAACAAAGGGAATGAAAAGTTTAACAACTAGGTTTATGGTATTAGTAGGGGTGGCAATTAGAGCCGACCCTATGGATTCGGACCCGGACCGATGGGTCTCGGTTCTAGGCGCGTCGGGTTTTATCGGGTTTAAAATATACATTTCAAAAACCTACACCCGACCCGAGCTTCGGTTTCTGCTCGGGTCAGGTCGGTTCAGGTCCGTTTGGGTAATAACACTAAAATTACGTATATTTCAATGTTTTTTTTCTAGGTATTTGGGGTCGAGTTAGTTTGGATCGAGTTTGATTGGGTCTTTATTGTACTTTCCATCACCGAAACCCAACGCGAGATCCATCGGGGTCAATTCAGGTCTTTTCGGCCCAATTCGGTTCGGTTTTGCAGTTCTTGATTTTAATTGCCAGTCATATATGTTAGTAACTAAGGCTTTTAAATTACGTCCTTCTAATTCAAGAAGGAGTTGTATTAGCATAAATGTATATAAATGCTATGTTTTAATTTGTCTTTTGATTTAATTCCCTCAACAATACCAATTTCAATCAAAATGCCGAAAGTTTGAGCATTTATTATTCTTTTTTTATAATAAAAGATAGATCTACAAATAAATATACAAGACACATATTTATTAGATGATAAGAGTTTTCATTTTTTACAAATTATTTGAGAAAAGGGAAATTTATCCATACATGTGGACGTGTGAGCATGCACATCTGCACGCACAGACCTACACACATATATATTGTGTGTATGTATATGTCTTGTTGAAATCATAGATTAAAATACATATGATAATGAATTGCTTGCATTGATATGAATTATAGGTATATAATGTTGTAAATTAGAGAAAGAACCGTGCATTAAACCATTTTATTTATATGTGAAGGTAAACTATGTTAAAATGAAACTTTACTCATACTTATGATTATTTATATGTGTGAGATTATAAAATATGAATACGATGGAACTATTGATCCTTTGAATATTTTTAATAAGAACTATTGTGAGTATTAAAATTATGATACTTGAAATATAAACTCATATTACAATGGGTTTATGATTTATTTGTGTAAGTAAATTTTTAGCATTTAATTTTTTTAATGTCTTAATGGTAAGTCCATTTGAAGGGAAATAATATCAACCAGATTTAAGAATTTATTAATGGGACTTTATATTTTTTAATTTATGGAGTTTGGTTATTATTATAAATATGAGAAACATAAATTTAATGATTTTTAAACATAAATATTATGGTGTTTTTAGAATATGAAATGTTATCATATATCTATTTTGGAAAACGACCATTTTGAATTTTATATATTGAAGTTAATATGGTATTTTGTACAAAACTTATAGTCAAAACTTATGATACTTGAAAAATTACAAATACTTTATATATATATTGGCTATGTAAAATTTTAATAAAAAAGAGGAATTTGCCTGACCTTTTTCAGGTTAAGCACATCAATGTTAATAATGCTTACATATAATTATTGATATAATTTTAAATGAAATATAAAGTTTTTAGATTTGTTTATTCTGTCTCTCGATTGCTTCATTTAAAAAGGAATTATATTATACAAAGGAATGTTTCTAAATCAAAAAGGAATAGGTAATACTTTTTGTACTCCATATGGTATTTTGAAATCATACGTTAATACTTGTAGGTACAACATAAGCATAATATTTTTGAATATGTGGAAACATCGAATTGGCCCATTTCAATCCAAGTGTGAGCGTAAGAAAATTAAATGTTCATAAAAGGTTATCTTATTTTCCAACACGAATTTATTGATGTAAAGTTTATAAACATAGGGAATAAATTAATTTTGGAGTACATGTATGAAAATAAATTGTAATTAATTATTAATAACTTAAATACACGTATGGAATGAAAATTTATGCATTGAAGGTAGAGAAACTATCTTGATATGGGATTTTTTAAATTAGGTACTTAAATGGTAGTACATTGTTGTACTATAGGTCTTAGGCAATATATAGCGTACTACAAGCCAAAATATGTCTAGTAGTTCGTATAACACTATGCCAAATTCGAATCTTTGAGCTTACAGACCAAGTTAGAATGCCTAACCACTTGGACAATGGTGTTGGACGATAGGTGAATAGTTTATGTATGTATGAAAATGAGAAGTATTTATTTATATACATACATAGACTTTAGTTTCAAGACTTACTGCTTGCCATGTTATATCACATACCTTATGATTAATGTATACATAATAGAAAAATGACATAAGTTAAACTGGATATTTTGTTGGTACATCTAGGATTCATATGCTCGTTATATACGTATGTACAAGTACATACCTATTTTAAGTTAGTCTTTGCTTATATATTCATATATGGTGTATGTGTCAATTCATAAAGCACGGTGAAATTATATTGAATGTAAATGACTACATACAAGTGAGCATAGTCATCTTTGTATGTTAGACTGTATAGAGAAAAGCTATTTTGTTCACTATTACATACTCAATTAGATTACTCATTTAAAATTAAACAAGACTATTTATTTATCATGGAAATATTTTCCTATAAATCTGAAATTTATGAAAGTGTAGGGGTGACTATCTAAAATTGGCATACTAGATCTTATAAAAATCAACAGCGTGCCTATAACTTTTGATTGTATGATCGTTCTGATAGAGTTAAGGACATGCACTAGGGTAATTTTGTAATTGCATTATAATACTTCATTATTATAGTGAACCTTGTTCGAAATGAAGTAAGCTTTTGGTGTTTTTTTTCTATTACATGTACTTTCGTATTGAGATATAAACAATTTTTTAAATCCATTAAATATATATATACAAGTAGAAAATCCTTAGGTAAGATAATTAATCGATTATAGTTAAGAGTGAGTTCATAAGCATGGGTGTTGACTCGTATAAAATAATTATTTATCCTTAGATGTGCCTAATTAAGAAACATCGAGAATTAAATTTTGATATATCCATCGGACTAGTGTACGTACAACTCTTCATATGATGGATGATGAATTACTCATGAACGTTTGTGCACCAAGGGGTTATGTACATATTGTTTTGAATAATTAAAGGAATAATCTAAGAGTCTTTTTTAGGTTAAAATCCAAATACAAGATCTCACATGATGACGTGAAGTAGTCTTTTCACTTGAGAACACTATGTGGTTTAAGTGTCTAAATTATTCTTTGGTTATATCCAGTCACACAAAAAAAATGATTATATTAAGGCCACAATTGGTTGCAAGTTAAACCACCTAAAGTGGAGCGCCAATGAAGATATGATTAGTTCCCTTATAATAAATGGTTACTATCACCAAAATTGGTAATCAACTTAAGGTCAATGTCTTTAGCTAAAGAAAATTGGATAATCTATAAATTTATCAAGTTAACCGTGGGCTTTAGTGATGATCAATACAAATAAATATGTATATTATTAGAGTTTTGACCATTGACCGAGCTCTAGATATCTAATTGTATATTAATGATGAAGACAAAATATCCATAATATATCATTTCTTAAGGATGTCACTATAAAAGATAAGAAATTAAAATTCACCTAGGTAATCTACAAGCAACTAAACTCATGTCTACTACTATGCTTCAACAAAATCCGTACATAATTTAATATATTTAAATTGTATAAATATTACTATTGACCGAGTCCAAATTTGAGAGTCAAACAACCATGGCTCCCTGCTTTTGTTTAAAAATAGTTAAATGAAATAATTTATAAAACTAATAAATTATTATTATGAAGAAATTAATATAATGGTTATATTAATTGATTTTTATTTATTATAGGACCAAAAAATAGTTAATAAAATATGCGATTGTTACAAATTTAACTAATTCTAGGCTAATATCACTCTCTCACACACATGGTGTGTATGTGTGTGTATATGTATTAGTGTATGTGTGTGTTTAAGAATAAGCCATGTTAAAATAAGTGTTGGTATAAACTAATAAAATATATTTAATTAGTTAAATGAGAAAGATCTCACTTATAATAGGTCATACATTAAATTACACATCTAGGTAAAATATTTTGCTTAGCTTGTCGATGCCATAAATTGCCAAGAGATCTCATTCTAAATACGCAGAGTTTTATCCTCTCTCTCCAAAGTAAATTATATCTTATTGGTGGACCTTGTAACTCCACCAATTGACGTGAAAACCCTATTTACGGTCTAATTAATAGTTGGAATTGAATCTAGGGTTTTTTATTTAAGGTTTCTAGTTTCAAAAGAGAAAAAGGGGTATACACATAATTTGAATTAATAGTTAACTAACAATTTAAAACTAGGATTTTAGATTCAAACTTAGGATTTAACATATTAACATGTTCAATTTAGGGTTTTCTAACATTCTAATCAATTATAGTAGTTTAACCTAAATAAAATAATCAACTTATCATATTTGTCTACACTCCCCTCTATTCTAAGCCTTACTAATGCTTGCACTCGAGAATTTGGCCTCCAGATCGATAGCTCATCCTTAAATTTCCTTGATACGCTTTTATTTTCTTACTTTAATATCTTAGGTTGTATAGATTTGATTTTTGAAATTATAAAAATTAGGGGTTTACAGAAAAATTGGGCTGAGTTTAGTTACCATAAATTTTTAGTAGAGAATTAGGGTTTCGTTGCCTTAGTATTTATCGGGGTAGGGTTTAGCTTTTGGTTATTAAATTATCTTAGGGAATAATTTTATAAAATCTAGTTCGCATATCTCATCCTTCTTCCCAAGCAATCAGCTGCATTCGTTCATCTTGTGTCTCTAAAAATCGATATGGTTGATTTACTTAAACCATGGTCGACCGCCCCTGTGTCTAGGTCGACCGCTGCTGCTCGACTATGAACCTCTAAAGGCCGATCGGTGGCAATATATTTTTGTGCACTTTTAATTTTAAGTTTTTAATTCATTCTAATGCTCGTTACTCCCCGTACTAACTCCGATTTTGAAGTGTTGTATATGAAAATCGTTCATAAAATGCTACTAACACGATTGTGAAAGTTCCATAGCCAAATTCAGATATTTGTGAAATTTTTGTCTTAAGTGCTTGTTTTTGTTAATTTAATTTTCTGATTAAATTTCCATCTAAATTTTTGTTAAATTTCTAGGGTGTTACAATATCTTTCCTTAAAAGGATTTTATCCCCAAAATCTCTAAGGATAGAAAACGTAACATAAGCATACAACAATCAATGACTACAGTTATTTGCTCATCCATCATCCATGAGCGATCACTGTTCTTAGAAATTTTCTAATGCAACGTGAACATATAAATGCAATATGAAATGCACGTGAGTCTATTCTAATGAAAAAGTAGGTGGTCTACTAATCAAATCGACCTCCTATCATGTATATGATA
The DNA here is from genome assembly GCA_030765085.1 of Allium cepa. Classification (NCBI taxonomy): domain Eukaryota; kingdom Viridiplantae; phylum Streptophyta; class Magnoliopsida; order Asparagales; family Amaryllidaceae; genus Allium; species Allium cepa. Next base: position 208,771,278 of record CM060944.1, read on the forward strand.
GTGCCATGTATTCAGATGTATGCAACATCCTAAGTAAATGTTTACTTGCAACTCTATATGTATGCGTAGTCATACAATTCTATGCAACATCCATATGCATAACATCCACTAGCACAATAAAAATCAAAAAATAACATGCAACTAGATATAAGTGTGCATGTGTGTACCTAGAGGATATACTGTCTTACATGTAAAAGGGAACAATGTGAACAATACATTCATATATATCCATTATCATCTATCACTCCTAACACGTCCTATTGACATGTTCACAACCATTCCTAACATTCAATAGTCTCTACCTAAAGGATATACCATGTAAATCCTATATACAAGTAATCTATGCTTATAAGAATTAAATTGGTAACACACCAGAAAAGAGTTGTGAGTGGGTAGCATGGATTTTCTCCTTGGGCTCCCATGTACTCTCTGCAAGGTCATCTCCCCATTGGACCTTAACAAGTTTGATATCCTTATTACAGAGTCACTTTGTACTAAGCTCTAGAATATGAGTGGGTGCATGAAAAATAAGTGACTCCCACTTTACCTCAATCTCCTCCAACCGATTTAGTTCGACCATGGTAGATGTATCATGTGAACACTTTCGCAAGTGCGACATATGGAAAATGTCATGTACTCTCGCCAACTTATCTGAAAGATGTACGTTGTATGCCAAATTCCCTACTCTAGCCACTATCGAGAAGGATCGTACAAATCTCGATGCTAGCTTCCCCAAACTACCAAATCTCATCACATGCCTAAGGGGTGAAACCTTCACGAATAGCATGTCTCCCACTGCGAACTTTAACTCCATATATCCCCTGTCAGCATATGATTTCAACCTATCCTAATCAATCTTCATCCTTCCGTGGATCAGATCCAACTTCTCCGCTGTTACCTTCACCATTTCCGGTTCGAGAATAATCCTATCCATCGTGTCCCACCAACAGATAGTGATTTACATGATCTACCATACTACACCTCAAGAAGTGTCATCCTAGTGCTAGCTTGATAACTGTTGTTGTAGGTAAACTCCACCAAATGGTAAGTGATCCTCCCAAGCACCTCCAAAGTCTAAAATGCATATTCATAGCAAGTCCTTCAAAACCTGATTCACTCTCTTCGTCTATCCATCCAACTACGGATGATATGCAATACTCAAACTCTACTCAGTCCCCAAAGCCCTGTGTAGACTCCTCAAGAACTCACTAGTGAAATGCGGGTCTTTGTCACAAACTATGCTAACAGTAACTCCATGTAATCTAATGACCTCTCTAATATATAGAGCCACCAATAACGCCGCTGCCGTCCTAGTACTCCTCACTGGTAGGGGATGAGTGCACTTAATCAACAGATTAACTATGACCCAAAATGTTCTCATTCCCTCTCCAACACCTAGGTGGACCATCTAAAAAATCCATGGAAATACTCTGCCGCTTCCACTACGAAATATCCAATGGCTGTAACATTCCTCTCGGCTTCTTCTGGTCCTCCTTTACCTTATGGCAAGTCATATATCTAGCTACATACTCCGCTGCTTGCTTTTTCATACCGGGCCAATAGAAAACTCGCTCCATGTCATGATACATCTTGTCACCACTAGGATGAATGGTCATCCTAGAATAGTGAGAATTAACGAACACTGCATTTATCAAATCCATACTATGGGGAACTCAAAGCCTACCATCTCTGCGTAACCATCCTCTTGAGTCAATGGCATAACACCTCAAATGAATCAATGATTCTCCTCTACAAATTCTCTCAGTAATATCTACTAGCTCCTTATCCTCTTTCTACCTAGATTCAATATGCTTCATTAATGTAGGCTGAACATCTAAAGCAGCTAGTAGTCCAGGGGTAATATCTGATGATGGTCTACAAACAAAGGTAGAATGTACTCCAAATGTCTCCACTTTAGGAATAAGGGACTCAACCCAATATGATGTCTACTCAATGTGTTTTCCACTACATTACCCTTGCCCGGGGTACAAGAGATATCATAGTCAGATGATAAAACCTCTATCCACCTCTACTGCCTCAGATTCAAGTTCTTTTGAAAAACTTTGGAAAACTTTTTGATAAAAAATCTTTTCAAATACATTCTCTTAATATGGTCCTGATTCTTACGGAACCTTGTGTGGATTGCGGAATTATAGATCTTAAGGCTAATTTAACACTAAAGGGGGATGGGTGAATAGTGCTTTCTAACTTATGTAAATCTTTTTAATTTTCTTTCAAGATCAATAATGAATCACAAATTGTTAACACATATACTAACAATCAGTCACGGATGCACCCATAGATAAAAATAAAATCAGTAAAATAAAGAGTTAGAGAGATGACACCAGAGATTTATACTAGTTCGGATTTCTCTTACATCCAATCTCGTATAATTACTTGTACATATTTCTTTTCAAATTCCAATCTTTAAGTGGGTAAAGGGTAAACCAAAATATAATCTTGATTTCGAGGCTTTGAGGCACCCTCTTGAATTTTCGAGCTTAGTGTAGACTCACTTGATTTGATCGGGCTACAAGCATACCCACTAGATTTTCGGGCTACTAAGCATACCCACTTAATTTGAATGGCTACGAGCATACCCAAGAAAATACAAATAGAGTTGATAGTTTTTCCAAACATAAATTGTTGTACTTTAGATGCAATGAATCCTATACCTCTCATATAGCACTTTGATCTTTGAATTGAGAGAGAGATATTTCTAAAATTATAAGAAAGTAGTATTGAATCAATACAAAGAAGTATAAACTGATTCTATATGATTATGAAGAGATTTTTTTTCAATGGATTTTTTAAGAGAGTAAAAGGTGGGAAGGAAGTAAGTAATTGGTTATAAAAAATTCGTTTGCACTCCCTTTTGTGTAACAAATGAAAAATTATGTCCATTTGTCAAGAGTTGCGATGAATATATACTTCCTTTCAGAATTTGAAAAACCAATTGGTGGCAGGTATGTCGAAATATCCAAGGCATGTATGTCAACATATGATTGAGAATTTTGAAAACTTATTTCTTTTACAAAGTTTTGAAAATCCCGTACTTTAATATAATTTGGTACTTTATAAAATAGTTTGAACATAGTTTATAGACATTTTAAACTTTGAAAAACTTCTATAAAATATTTTGAAATATATTTTGAATTTATTTTGGTTAAAAAAATATCAAAGATTAGAAAATTAACGACAGAGATCAAAATTGCTACCAAGGACTTTAATAATATATGCTATGACTCTATACACTAAGTTATAATCTTGAGATCTTCATATCTTGGTCTTCAAACTCATGAGTTTTCATGTCTATCTCTTGAGTCTTTATACTGTACAATCTTCAAATCAACACCTGTGTATTATTTTATACTATATACTAAATAACTTGGCAAAAATATTAGTATCTATAATTTATATGTTTGTATATGGTTGTATAAGACTGTTGTCCTCAAAATTAATAATTGAGATATTAACAATTTACCCCATTTGGAGGTTGACAACCACTAAATATTTTTGTATATAAAATAAGATATAATTCCTCTTGGGATAGATACCTCTCCCTGAATATATGCATGCGTATATTTTATATTTTTCTCCCCCTTTGTCATCAACAAAAATGGATGAAAAATAAAAACTGCTCCTTAATGATATATATTTATAGAATATGAAGTAGAAATCAATAATTTTTTATACTTAAAAATTAAAGCATATATAATGATGCAATATGATATGATTATGATATTTGATGATGATATTATGATATAAATGATGATATTTGAAATTAGATATATGATATAATGATAAATAAGATAACACAATCCTAATTTATTAATTCAAATCCATTTATTCAAATCATAATATTGATTTAAACATATAATCAAACCAAAAATAACCAAATCCAAATATCAATCCAAACAAATCCAAACCTAACAGTATTAATATATACATATTAATAATATGTTATATACATTTTACAATTTAAAACAAACCAAATAACTAAACATTCCTTAGAATTTCAACCCAACCGTTGGATCCAAAGATCGGATTTGCTTTGTTGGCCTCTAATCTTCATTATTCTTTACGTTAGAGTAATCAAGATTGTTGGTTTGATCATCTTCCATTAAGGTACCATCGAAAGGCATCAAAATGCTTTTTTTCCTTTTTGATCATTTGCATTTGATTTAATTTTTTAATGCCTTCGATTTCTTATGATAAATGTGAGAACATCCTTGAAAGATTGAAATATTTCTTTATGGTTTTTACACAATTTTTGATGCTAAGAAGTCATTTTTATTAAAAAAATGTTTGAAAATGAAAAGGGAAAGGAGAATGAAATATGTGTGAACTTTTCTGGAAGAAATAGGCTTAATAGTAGTGAAAAGTCGTTTAGAAAGTTTGAACAGATGGTAATTATATTATTTTAAAATTCGAATTTTACAAATGGCTAGGATATGTCGACATATACCATATAGGTATGTCGGTATATATACCTTAAAATGAAATATTTAAGTTTTTGTTATAGTTTTCTTTTCATTTATTTCCATTCTATTTTAATGACATCTAAAGAATATAAGAACAACATATAGCAGCACGAATAGTTTTTCATTGATACGAAAGATGATACATACCATAAAGGCAAAAAATATAAATATGATATGAATTAAAGTAGAATAATACAATGAAATAAAGGATAGAAATAACTAGATAAACTTAGAAAGATTTAACGATGATGACATATTTCCACCAAGCTTGCGAATAATTTTCTGAAAGTATTTGTCCACTTTGTTGGAGAGGGAAGTGAACATTTTACTAATGGAACATTTAAGCTTCTTTTGGCTTTTGAGAAGCCTCTCTTGGTTCTTTAGAATCACTTTATTGGAAGGATAAGAAGGTTTGTCGAAGCTTTATAAGAAGAGTCTATTTGCTTCTCTTCTTGGTTTCCTTCTTTTACATCCACTTCATCTCCTTCTTATTTTACTTGTTGAATTTCTCGCTCCTCTTCCCATATTAATCTTTCTTCTTTTTCAACAAGAGTTTCATATGGTTAGAAAGAGGGGGAGTATGCATAAGAGAAATGTTGACCTTATTGAAAACTTTTTAAGGTAGAGTTGGTTCTCCTCGTATATAAGCACCAAAATATATAAAAATTCTAGTAAGATACACAACATGCTAGAGTGTTTTCTCATGTCCAGAAATATTCTTTTGAACAATGTCATCTAAGGTTTTAAAGACCATAAGAAGAAAAATCATCAAACTTTTCAAATCTTCTAGGAAAAACTTTTCCGGAAGTCGCATACTCCATATAAGTACCAATGGCTTCTTTGTCATTGAAAAGAAAGCATTTGGTTCTCGTTGAGTGCTTTATGGTTTTTGTTGGTTGGCTTGTGGAGGCTATTTTTGAGCTTTTGAAGAGATAAGATAATGAAGAGATATTTGAATTTTGAAATAAAGTGGGTGCATAAATGGGTAGAGATAGGTTGAATTAATAGAGTGTAACGACTTGTATTTTTTTCGATAATTAAAATATTGAATTTAATACGATTTTAGGATTTAATATTTGTATAAAATTAGAAATTTATGATTTGTTAGTAAGAAAACAATTAGAATGTAATTTAATAATATGATTAATGTAATTGACAACTATTTTAGTGTAATTTTAGTTTATTTTAATAGTTCTTTGAATGTAAGTTTCATTGATTGTAATAATAGATATTAATATAAGAATGGAATAATTTAAGAAATAAAAGTTGGAATATATGAAATGAATAGAAAACAGTTGTAGTATAATGAGAATTCATTTGAAATCAAATATTGAATATAAATTGTAATAAAAGTTGTTGGAACCCTTTAATTGAAAAGAAAAGACAGTGCATTATAGCTAATAAGTTCAACAGAAGAACTTACATTTTAAATTAAATTAAGATAAACGTTTTAATGAAGTTTAAGCTTTGATTCTAAAAGAATAAATTGTATGTTTTTTCTCTAATCGGAATAATAGATGATGAATTCAAATAAAGGATGGAATGAATGTTTTAATGAAAGAATAATGTAACGACCTAAAATTTTTGACCCCGAAAATTCTAGATAGTTAGGGAAAGAAGAAAGAGATAGAAGAAGAAGAAGAAGAAGAAGAAGAAGAAGAAGAAACACAACAAATATTCTCACATTCGCAGCGGATCAAACTATAATACCAAATAATAACAGTTTACAAAAAAATTCTGTATCTGTCAATATATTTATAGTACATCAGAGTTACACATATATACAGACACTGGATATACACAATCATCATGTCTCAGATGTACAACAATATAATACAGTGGAGACACTCCATACGATCATGCCATCCAGCTCGCCTCCTGAACTCCAGAACATCCTTACCTGAAAATCTGTAATACTCGGTCCGACCCAAGCATTACATCAAAGTAACACCCGGGTCAGGCTGGAAACCAGCGTAAGTAAACCCATCTAACAAGGAATACAAAGCATACAACTTATATAAAACCCCGGGTAACTCGTATCAATTTACAAATTCACAATTTATTATAGACATCACTTATTTCACACATCAATTTTCTAAGTACCAAAATTTAGATTAAATAGTCTAGTTCACTTAAATCATTTCATTCCAGCCTATTGATTTCACATATCAATCCATAAAAATTCGAAATGGTTTCGGGTATTTTCTAATACCCGACCCCGGTCTCTTCGAGTCTCATGTCATCCTAATCCAAGTTATCCAAATGAAATACACTTCAAATTTTAAATACAGGATGTCACTTTACCCAACAATTCATCATTGATAGATAACCATAATATCCTGTCCGCCCAAACATATGTTACCACAAAATATTTCATATCAAAGATATCAACTCATTCAAGGCATCCAATACCATTCAATCATCCATAAGCAAAGCTTGATCACTTCCAAAATTAATTTGAATAATTCTAATTGAATTACTAACCCCAATCACTTAGATTCCTTCACTTAACATTAATTAATTTCAAATTAATTAATTAATAATCCCTTAATTATCCATCTTAATTAATCATCCTAGATTAATTATCCTTCAATTACATTCAAGTAATTATCTTTAATTAATTACACAAATTAATTATTCTTAACCAAAAGCAGTAAATAATCTTTAATTACTTCACAAATTGATTAACTATAATTAATTACATTAATCCTTAATTACTTATATTAATTAAGTTCTCATAAATCACTTATTATTGATTAATTAATCTTGATTAATCAACCTTTAGTTACATCATTAATTATATAAATTAATGATTTCTAATTTCATTCCAAGTTATCCTAATCTAAATTAAACCACAATTATTAATCACTCTTAATTAATCTCAACCAGTAATCGACTACCTTTTTATTTACTTCATTAAATAAATTAATTACTCATTTTATAAAAGAAGTTTAAAGGAATTTAAAACCAAATTCATTTTTAAATTCAAATCAATTTAAAAATGCACTTTAACATTCAAGTTATTAAAACAATTTAAATTTAAAAACTTTATCTGTTTAAAAACTGAGATTCACTAACTTGAATTCCAGATTTAATTTTGATTTAAAACTTGTTTTAAATCTCTACTTTATAATTTAACTTTAGTTTTTAAAATTCACTTTTATTTCTTTTCAATTCATTCTTATTTTTATTCTATAATTATTTCACTTCCAAAATTAACTCTTATATTTCTTTTCAAAAATCCAATTCTATATATTTTGATGACCTGGTGTACCGAAAAATATTCAAGCAAACCACAGTATTCAATATTCCTATTATAAATATAATTCATCACAGGATAGCAAATATTCATAACACAGAATATTAAAGAATCTAAATAATTTTGAGGAATCCAGTTGGATCCCTCCAACCTGTTTCCTTGTATCCACAGACGTAAGCGTAAATAAATACCAATTCCACTTCTAGGTGAAATATCACGGTATATGGGATTAATATGATATCGTCCGCTATTATGCGGCGCAAAGGATCTCATCTGCTATAAAATATGGGAAATCAACCACTCCAATATATACTATATATATACTACTATATATAATATAGCACATCAAATCAATTCAATCATTCAACCAATTATTTAAATTTAACCATAATAATCCAGATGAGTGAGATTAACTCACCTTTGATTTTCGTTTGCAAACCAATTCAAACCGGCTCGTTCTTCATTATTTTGACCTTGTATAGACATTATGCAATTTATTAATATTTGAAACAATCAAATACATCTATTACCATTTAATAATTTTAGTTAACTAAGAATTAATTCTTTTTTTTTGTTTTCAGCATATAAAAATCTGCATATTATTCTCTGACTACTAAACAAAAATTCTATTTTAAACCTTATAGTTTTGTTTGATTATTTTTTTCCAGTTAGAAGAACACTGTATACTTATAGATTTTCAATAAAATTAACAAATGGTACTCAAAATCAAGATAGCATATACCTTCCCCTAAAATCACAAAGTCGTGCCTCCTCACGAATCACCGCCATCTCCATCACTCTCCTCCCTCACGCGCGCACTAACCTCGCCTACCCAACCATGGGCTTCGCGCATGCCACCCGACATCGCGACTATCGCCATTGGCGCCTTTGATATGCCATCAGGGATCACCAGAGGTGACGAACCCCACCGAACTCCCCTACTTGACGACGAATGCATCCAAACTTCAACCAATACTTCTACTGCTACCCTTCCACCCACGAACACCAACCCATAGTCTTTTAAACAAAATCGCCCCCAATATCCCGAAGCTAAAATGAAACCCTAGCTCGATTTGATATCGCGATAGCACAGACGGCTTGCGATAGCAGCCACATCCTCTTCTAGAGAAGAACTCATGCTCGTATTCAATGACATCTCTCTTTTTTTTTTCGATTTGTTCGATCGATTTTGAATGATTTCTTTTTTTAAGGAACGAACTCACTTGTTTCGTTCGAATGATTTTTTTTAGAAGGCAGAGGAAAGGGAGTATGCGGTTATATAGGAGAGTGGCTTCGAAAATAAGATAACAATCTCTTTTTTTTCTCTTTTTGAAATTGAGATGAAAGAAAGAAGGGGAAAATGAAAGACGTGATTTTTGAATTTGAGGTGAAGGGTTGCGTGAAGAAGGCCATCTATAGTAGCTTTGAAGTGAAGGAAAGAGTGTTGATGTGAAAATATAGGTCATGCCAACAATATATTATTAAATTCTTAAAACATCTCGATTTCACAACAAAAAATCCAGTACCCCTATCGAGGCATGCCGCTAGACGTTTATAATTTTATATCCCTATTCCGAATGCAATGGAGAAGGTTTTGAGTCTTAATTCGATCGTATGTAGAGGATAGCTTTTTGGACTCGATTATTATATTGAAATTTTGATATAAATTTTAGCGCGTTTATATTCTGAACAACCAAATGATAACTCCAAACACTACAAAACTTGAAATCTGATAATAATACAATATTAGGAATCCAATGGCACTGGTTTCGTCGAATTCTGAGACCGTGCCTCACAATTTAAGCGATAAATTTTTAGAACCGACCGAATCAATTCCAACCTCAATTTAAAAGCTTTTATTATCTTCAGAACTACAATATAAATTTTACAAGCCTTCAAATTATTTTTAACAGGCTTAAAACTCCAGATTCAACATTTTATCCAACTTCAAATTATTAAATCCAATAAATTCAATCGCCAAATTCAAACTGATATTTGAATTCAAGTTAGAAACTAACTTTTAAATATGTAAAATCAATTAAATATCCCAATCTAAATTGCCCAAAATTCCGGTTCGTCGCATTCCTCCCCTTTAAAAGATTTCGTCCTAGAAATTGCTAGTGAAGAAGAATGATCCAAACCATATAGTTTTATCGACTTGCCATAACATATCTTTTATTAAAGACCCTCTATTACTTTAACCAACTTCCCAAAACCTTCCATAGTTTCCAGCGATATTATTTACTCCACTATTCAAATTTAAATTAAATCCAGATTATTATCAAATCTTTCTCAAAAAATTTCTAATCTCTAAATTTCCGAAAAAAATTTGCCAACGTCTCCTTTGCACGGCTAGCTCTGTACAACTACAAAATGCCTCTATGGCCTTCCCAAAGCCAAAAAGAAAAACAAAAGCAAAGTGGCTAGACCAGAAAATTATCAAATTTCATCCAGAAATTTAAATACATACCTTTTTGCTGAGAAATTCAAATTTATCTTCTGAAATCAAAACCAATTTTTCCTTTCCCTTTATAATACCTGCATACCCTACTTAGAAGTAATATCCAATCACATATTTTTATTATATCTTCATTCAAATGCTTATTCAATATACTTTCCCGACACCCATATTACTTAAGAATTTTACCATCTCTCCTTAAGTATTTTATACGCTTCTTATATTTATTTTTACTTCACCACTCTAGTTTATATCTACTTCTATTTAAATTGATTCTCCCATTTCCGTATGAATTGAATTTATTTTCAACTCTGAATAGTGTATTTTATCTTCCATTTATAATTGATTCATATCATTGTTTAAATTAGTTCCATCCACTAATTTAATTCAATTTTCAATTTGAAATCTTTTATCGCTAACAAAAATTTTCCCAAAAATTTTCAAAAAATTTTCTAACTCCCAAAATTTTTGAAAAGTTTTGACAGTCTCCTTTGTACGGAGGAACTTTTTTCAATTTGTCAAGAGATATAAGTATGTACACATCGACCCACACGGTCGAAAAAACAAAAACAATTCATATTTCCTAACTTTCATTACGTAGGCGTACCTCTATTTAGCATTTTTAAGCAAGCGACTTATTATTTTAGCAATTAGCGCGTCCAAATTCAGCCAAACGTCTTCCCGGTACCTGTACTTACTTAATTCAAATATGTAAGTGCCAAAATCATGTAACTTAACAACATTTTACATATTTAACTAGTAAACATATGAGTTTCTATAAGCAATGCAGGTTAAACAATATTTATAAGCAGCTTATAGGGTTCCAATGTTCATTTTAGTTGTTTACAACCAATTCCTATACAACTTCATTCAATTTAAATGGTTTACAAATCAATATCTTACACTCAACTCATTTTTAAGTAAAACAAACTCATATTCACTTCAATTGATCTTAAAACTAATTTATTTAATCACTATCAACTCATAGAATTTTAACTACCTTCGTTTACGTCAAAGGACAATACATTTCTATGCCATTTTGATGATATCCATGTGGATACATAATTACTTAAGTTTTATAACCAATTTAAATTGATTCCGACTCAATTTATTTCAATTCCTTCCATTTTAATTCATTGACAACCATTTTATTTAGTTAGCCATCTATTTTATTTTAATTCACCTTCTCAATTTATCAAAATAATATCCAAGCACATACTTAACTCATTTATATTCGAATTGGATTTTATTTGTAACTCAAATCATTTCTATTATAATCCAATTCCATTTTATTTTTACAACATCTCCAATTATTTTAATTTATTATCAATCCAAGATCGAATTCTATTATAATTCGATTTTATTTCAAAAATCACTTCATTAAATTTTCCTGCGTTCAATTTTTTTTCATAATTCCAGTTTGGATTTTCTTTCATTTTCTAAATTTTCAACACTTTTACTTCGGCTTATTTATCCCCTTTTTAGATTTTTTGAGCTACTCACTTATTAATATTCATACTTCTCCATTCATTTACAGTCAATCACATTTTTACTTTACTTTTAACTAGGGATTATATTTTCTTTTCAATGCTTTTCAATTTAATCCACTTAATTCACCTGAGTTTAAATTAACTAAGGACTTCCTTTCACTTAATACCATTTACATCTCAATTTATTTCATTTCAGTTCAATTTCAATTTAATTCAAATACAACTGGTTTTATTTTCAGTTTAATTTAATTTATTTCAATCTAATTAAATTTTATCTCCCAATCCGAATTTAATATCTATTTTCCCATTTGATCATACAAGTCATTCCAATCTTTATTTGTCTAAAACATTATCATCCAAACATCCATGTTATATAACAATTTAAGAAAATATTTCTTTTACATCAAAATATATTTTGGGTAAAATTATTTCATTCACCCACCTAAAAAACAATACCGTGTCAATTTATCGTGTCATGTGTTTATAAACTCTTCTCGAATAGCGGCTTACACTTTTATTTTAAAATTTTATAAATACTTTTAAATTCACATAATACTATCAAAATAGCTTTTTATAAAAATACGTCTTATAACTCGATGTCTCAACTAGTCTATCCTTGTTCTTGTAGAAATTCGGTCATATATTGATCAGGCGTAGGACTGAAAATCTATAAGTACTTAGCAGACTCATTTTCAAGATCCAGTGAAAATACTTGGAAAATATTTTATTGAAAATATCGTAATTTTTTTTGAAAACAGAGGAAATATCTTTAGTGAGAATGCTCTGGAAATCATCACCCTCATCCATGGCCACAGTTACATCCTGGGTTATGTTGCCATCGCAGTAAAAGTCCATGTAACTATAGGCATTCCATGCCCCTTGATTACGCCATGGAACCCATAACAGGTCGCAATTACATTTCAAGTTTACGTTGCCATCGCAGCGAATGTCCGTGTAACTGTAGGCATCAGCGCCCTCGATTTTCGCTGTCAAAAATGAAACTTCTCCACTCCCACATAGGCCGCAGTCTACCGATGTAAAATCAAACGTAGATCGTTGGCTCTCAACGGCACACACTACTTTCGCTATGTTACCATAGGTCGCAGTCTACCGATATAAAATCAAACGCGGACTGTTGGCTCTCAACAACAGACACGACTTTCGCTATGGTCTATAGTAGATCGCAGTGACATCGAGTTACACTATCGTCACAACATAACCCAAATGCCTCTGTAGGCATCAACGCCCTTGACTTCCACTATACACTACACATAATCCTCAGGAACTAGCTTTGTCCGGACTCCTCACAGGATCAACTTTAGAATCCCCTTTAGGGTTCGAGGCAGTACCATCCTGTGGCACTCCTGAGGAGTTCATTTCAAAGGGGTGCCTTTTTCCTCAGAGCCATTGTCAAAACACTTTATACTATACACATATAGTCTCTTCCAAATCATACACCTAGTATGAATCTTATATAAATCTCCATTTCTCAAAATCGATTATCCCAAAATCGATAATTCTCAAACTAGGCTTTCCAAATTTCAATATTGATTTTACCTAAAAATCAAAAGCCTCTCCAAATCCAAAGGTTCCCAAAACCTTTTTTTTCAAAAACCCTCATATAATTTTTTAAAAAACTTTGGATCATTTCAAACTTGTATAAAACTCCTTTTATACTTCAAACACTTTCAAAATCTTTTTCTTCCAGCAATAGATTCAACAAGGGAAGATTTATCTTATATAACAAAGATATATAACTTTATTTATTCAAAATCAAATATTCAAATTTGATTACTCTATAAAGTCACTTACCATTTTACTTACTTCCATAAAGTAAATTTTTATCATAGAAATATCCAATTTCCACTTTACTTCATCATATGTTTCACAAAATATACCATTCATTTCAAAAACCATTTCACATTTCTTATCCACAAATTTCCAATATCAATTTCATTCAAATCCGTACGATGTACACCTATCATCCGTACGCTATACCAATCTAATCGCTCACTCGAACACACAATTTCACTTTCGAACTAGTATCATCCACCCGACTTCCTAGTGCGGACACAGATCTGGTTTCTTGATCAGAAACCGTCATTCTCCATGCATAGCCTAGCTATGATAGAGAATATCAAGAATCAATCAACAATCCATATCCAGGTTCGCCGTTGAAAATCGAGTGAAAAGTCCCAACTTGGATCGATAAACTATCTCGAAATTTTGTGCTCGAATCCGGATCAAACCACTATATGAATAGAATAATATACGTACATCCACGTATCTATCCTCATTGATTTATTAGCCAAAACAATTCCCTTTCTATTCACATTCGCTTTAATTTTCATTCACTTATTTACAATTGCTTCAATCACATTTGGATTATCACTTTAATCCTTATCTCAATTGGGTAATTTAATCATAAACAGTTTGCACTCTGGCCGGCTTCAATTTAGAAAATAGCTTGAATTTTTTTAAAATAGATTAGTAGTGAAAAAATAATTATTAGTTTGTAAAATAGCTGTAAAATGATAAAATAGTTGGAAAATAGTCAAATAGTTATAAAATAGTTAGATAATTACAAAATAGCCTAAAATAGAAATTAGTTATAAAATAGTTGAAAAATAGTAATTAGTTTATAAAACAATTAAAAAATAGTTGAATAATTCCAAAAGAAGTTATAGAATAAGTATAAGATAGTTTTGGTTTTAATAAGAGAGGTTGTATATATAATAAATAACTTGGAAAAATAGATTTGTACTAAAACAATTTATTTTAAAAATAGTCTAGAGTGAAACTGTTCAATTCCCAACCTCCATATCCAATCAACTCAATTTAAATTTTCACTTCCATATAAATTGACTCAATTCAAATTAATTCAAATCAAATCCAATTTGAACTAATTCAATTCAAATTTCAAATCTAAACCGTCTCGAATTATATAAATTCGAGTTAAATTTAAATGTTGATTTAATCCTTTAAGTCAAATCAACTTATATTTTTAAACCATTTAACTTTGAATCCAAATTCCATTTTTAACCTATTTCAAGGTTCAAATAATAATTCAAATCAATACAATATTAAAACAATTTATATTCACTAACAAATACGCGCTCATATCTATTAATACGCTCAAACTCATTCTAGAGTACTACGGACTCTATTAAATGAGTAATCCCCACGAGGGCAAAGGTTCTCGCTTAACCTTTTAGCTCTGATACCAGATGTAACGGTCCAAAATTTTCGATCTCGAAAATTCCAGATAGTTAGGGAAAGAAGAAAGAGATAAAAGAAGAAGTAGAAGAAGTAGAAACACAACAAAGATTCTCACATTCGCAGCGGATCAAAATATAATGTCAAATAATAACAATTTACAAAAAAATTCTGTATCTATCAAATACATTTATAATACATCAGAGTTACATATATATACAGACATTGGATATACACAATCATCATGTCTCAGATATACAACAATACAATACAGCGGAGACACTCCATACGTTCTTGCCATCCAGCTCGCCTCCTGATCTCTAGAATGTCCTTACTTGCAAATCTGTAATACTCGATCTGACCCGAGCATTACATCAAAGTAACACCTGGTTCAGGTTGGAAACCAGCATGAGTGAACCCATCTAACATGGAATACAAAACATACAACTTATATAAAACCCAGGGTAACTTGTATCAATTTACAAATTCACAATTCTTTATAGACATCACTTATTCACACATCAATTTTCTAAGTACCAAAGTTTAGATTAAATAGTCCAATTCATTAAATCATTTCATTCCCGCCTATTGATTTCACATATAATCTATAAAAATTCGAAGTAGTTTCGGGTATTTTCTAATACCCGACCCCGGTCTCATCGAGTCTCATATCATCCTAACCCAAGTTATATAAAAATTCACTTAAAATACAGGATGTCACTTTACCCAACAATTCATCATTGATTTATAACCACAATATCCTATCCGCCCACATATGTTACCACATAATATTTCATATCAAAGATATCAAATCATTCAAGGCATCCAATACCATTCAATCATCCATAAGAAAAGCGTGATCACTTCTAAAATTAATTTGATTAATTCTAATTGAATTACTAACCTCAATCACTTAGATTCCTTCACTTAACATTAATTAATTTCAAATCAATTAATTAATCATCCCTTAATTATACATCTTAATTAATCACCCTTGATTAATTATCCTTTAATTACATTCAAGTAATTATCTTTAGTTAATTACACAAACTAATTATTCTTGACCAAAAGCAGTAATTAATCTTTAATTACTTCACAAATTGATTAACTATAATTAATTACATTAATTCTTAATTACTTATGTTAATTAAGTTCTCATAAATCACTTATTATTGATTAACTAATCTTAATTAATCGACCTTTAATTACATCATTAATTATATAAATTAATGATTTCTAATTTCATTCCAATTTATCCTAATCTAAATTAAACCACAAATATTAATCACTCTTGATTAATCCCAACCAGTAATCAACTACCTTTTTATTTACTTCATTAAATAAATTAGTTACTCATTTTATAAAAGAAGTTTAAAGGAATTTAAAACCAAGTTCATTTTTAAATTCAAATCGATTTAAAAATGCACTTTATCATTCAAGTTGTTAAAACAATTTAAATTTAAAAACTTTATTTGTTTAAAAACCGAGATTCACTAACTTGAATTCCTGATTTAACTTTGATTTAAAACTTGTTTTAAATCTCTAATTTCCAATTTAACTTCAGTTTTTAAAAATCACTTTTATTTCTATTCAATTCATTCTTATTTTTATTCTATAATTATTTCACTTCCAAAATTAACTCTTATATTTCTTTCAAAAATCCAATTCTATATATTTTGATGACCCTGTGTACCGAAAATTATTCAAGCAAACCACAGTATTCAATATTCCAATTATCAATATAATTCATCACAGGATAGCAAATATTCATAACACAGAATATTAAAGAATCTAAATAATTTTGAGGAATCCAGTTGGATCCCTCCAACCTGTTTCCCTACATCCACAGACGTTAGCACAAATAAATACCAATACCACTTCGAGGTGGAATATCGCGGTCTATGGGATTAATATGATATCATCCACCATTACGCGGCGTATAGGGTCTCATCCGCTATAAAATGCGGGAAATCAATCACTCCAATATATACTATATATATATACTACTATATATAATATAGCACATCAAATCAATTCAATCATTCAACCAATTATTTAAATTTAACCATAATAATCCAGATGAGTGAGATTAACCCACCTTTGATTTTTGTTTGCAATCCAATTCAAACCGGCTCGTTCTTCATTGTTTTGACCTTGTACAGACATTATGCAACTTATTAATATTTTAAACAATCAAACAAATCAATTACCATTTAAAAATTTTAGTTAACTAAGAATTTAATTCTTTTTTTTTTCTGTTTTCTGCATATAAAAATCTGCATATTATTCTCTGAATACTAAACAAAAATTTTATTTTAAACCTTACTGTTTTATTTAATTTTTTTTCCACTTAGAACAACACTGTATACTTATAGATTTTTAATAAAATTAACAAATCGTACTCAAAATCAAGACAGCATATACCTTCCCCCAAATCACAAAGTCGTGCCTCCTCATGAATCATCGCCATCTCCATCGCTCTCCTCCCTCATGCGCGCACTATCCTCGCCCACCCAACCATGGCCTTTGTTCATGCCACTCGACGTTGCGACTATCCCCTTTGGCGCCTTTGATATGCCATCAGTGATCACCAGAGGTGACGAACCCCACCGAACTCCCCTACTTGATGACGTGCGCATCCAAACTTCGACCAATCCTTCTGCCACTGCCCTTCCACCCGCGAACACCAACCCATCGCCTATTAAACAAAATCTCCCCCAATATCCCAAAGCTAAAATGAAACCCTAGCTCGATTTGATGTCGCGATAGCACACACGGCTTGTGGTAGCAGCCGCATCCTCTTATAAAGAAGAACTCATGCTCGTATGCAACGACATCTCTCTTTCTTTGTTTTTCAATTTGTTCGATCAATTTTGAATGATTTCTTTTTTTAAGGAATGAACCGATTCGTTTCGTTTGAATGATTTTTTTGAGAAGGCGGAGGAAAGGGTGTACGTGGTTATATAGGAGAGTGGCTTCAAGAATAAGATAACAGTCTCTTTTCTTTTTCTCCTTTTGAAATTGAGATAAAAGAAAGAAGGGGAAAATGAAAGACGTGATTTTTGAATTTGAGGTGAAGGATTACGTGAAGAAGGTCATCTATAGTAGCTCTGAAGTGAAGGAAAGAGTGTTGATGTGAAAATATTGGTTAAGTCAACATTATATTATTAAATTCTTAAAACATCTCGATTTCACAACAAAAAATCCTGAGCCCCTATCGAGGTATGCCGCTAGACTTTTATAATGTTATATCCCTATTCTGAATGCAATGGAGAAGGTTTTGAGTCTTAATTCGATCGTATGGAGAGGATAGCTTTTTGGACTCGACTATTATATTGAATTTTCGATATAAATTTTAGCACGTTTATATTCTGTACAACCAAATGATAACTCCAAACACTACAAAACTTGAAATCTGATAATAATACTATATTACGAATCCAGTAGCACTGGTTTCATCGAATTCCGAGACTGTGCCTCGGAAGGCTATTTTTAAATTCAATTTAAACGATAAATTTTTAAAACCGACCGAATCACTTCCAACTTCAATTTAAAAGCTTTTATTATCTTCGGAACTATCAATATAAATTTTACAAGCCTTCAAATTATTTTTTACGGGCTTAAAACTCCAAATTCAACATTTTATCCAACTTTAAATTATTAAATCAAATAAATTCAATCGTCAAATTCAAACTGATATTTGAAATTCAAGTTAGAAACTAACTTTTAAATATGTAAAATCAATTAAATATCCTAATCTAAATTGTCAAAAATTCCAGTCGTCACAAATAACATAAGTTGTTATTTAAAATGCATCTTATAAAGTTGATTTTCAATAAGATAAAATATTTACTTTGTAAGTAGTGTATAAATTTTGTTGTATACGAAATTTTAAAAACATGTTTGAATTGCTATAAATGAAAAGAAAACGGTGTTTTATAATTAGAATTTGTTTGAAATTAGTAATGAAATGAATCGTAATTAGATTAATTGAAATGCTTCAATTAAAAGGAAGCATAAATGAAAATGCAATGAATGACTTAATATAGGAACTTTCATTTTAATGCAGCAGAAATACGAAATTTAAATGAAACGGTGAAAATGGCAATCGGTGGATTGAAGATACTGAAATGCCCAAATTCGTTGATCACAAAGATACCGAATTCTAGCTATCTTCGACACGTTGATCGACCACGATACCGTGAAAGAAGATCTACAATTCTTCAAACGTTGATCAAGCGCACTTGATACTGTGAATTGGCTTCAACAATCGTTGATTCGAGCGCACTCGAATAACCGAAAGTGGAGATAGGAGACCACACTCAACTACCAATTTAATGAAAGAACAAAGCTTACAAAACAAAAGTTTTATTCAAAATCAACCTTGTTCAAATGTTACAACACACCCGCTATTTATAGCATTTCACACCCAGACCACTAGGTCGTTTCCGACCTAACACCCCACGACCTACGACCTTACCAAGGTCGTTAACGACCTAACAGGCTCCAACACACACTGGTACGCGACTTACAGTAGTTCGCGACCTAATTAACACGCGACTCAACAACATGACGACCTAAACGCACATAACATATTACAGTACGCGACTCAACATATGTACAAGCAACGGCTTACGACCTAAGTCCACAACATACACGAGTTAACAAACATTATACTGAACGACCTACACAACACGAACGACCTAACACTGGCCGCCCTACGATCTATACATGAGCGACTTAACATATGAAATTACAAACGACACACGACTCAATCATACAACACATAACGACTCAACGATCTATGACTTAAAGTAGCTCGGCTCCAGGAAGGCTTCAGCGACACATGGCCTGAGCGACCTAAACTTCTTCCGCGACTTAACAAATCAGCGACCTAAGAGAAAACTTCTGTACAACTTCATGCGACCTAACGGGATGAGCGACTTAACTTAGGTCGTGAGCGACCTACTGGAACGCTTACTCGTTTGGTTGCTTGAAGGTTCGAATGCTTAGCCCGTTGACACGCAAGCGACCTTCCCTAGGTCGTGGACGACCTAAAGCTCCTTCCTTTGAACAACTCCAATCCGATGATGTGTTATCTCGTATGCGACCTCCACTAGGTCGTGAGCGACCTAAGGCCTCTTCACTAGGTCGCAAGCGACCTAAAACCTTTGAATGACTCGATTTCAATACATTGATCAATTGCGCTACTTCATCAATAGGCTGGGCTGCATCATCCTCCCCTGGTTGGGAAAAATTCATCCTCGAATTTAAAAGTTCTTCCCCATTGGACTGTTCATTCCCATAATAAGGTATTAAATGTTTAACATTCAACACATCAGAAGTATACACATCCTCCGGCAGCTTCAACCTATAAGCATTTTCATTGATCCGTTTCACAATCTCTACAGGACCAATTTTTCGAGCTTTAAGTTGATTATAAGTTCCCACTGGAAAACGATCCTTCGTTAGTACATCATATACTAAATATCCTTCATTAAATTCAACATTTCTTCGCTTCAAATCTGCAGATCGTTTATACTTCTCATTCGTCTTCTCCAATCGTTCCTGAACGATTCTATGACACTCGGTTAACCCATTAACGAAATCAGCAGCTCGCTTAACTGTTCCCTTCGGTTGTGGTACTATCGTTAAATCCAACGGCCCCTTCGGTATGCTCGAATATATAATCTGAAATGGACTGAAACCCGTACTACGATTCACCGCATGATTATAAGCAAACTCTGCTTGACATAACTTCACATCCCAACTCTTCAGATTATCTTTTACAAGACACCGCAATAAATTTTCCAAAGATCTATTTACAATTTCCGTTTGTCCATCTGTCTGTGGATGATAAGCGCTACTGAATTTCAGCTTGGTTCCCACCACCTTCCACAAACTTAGCCAAAAATGACTCAGAAATCTGGTATCCCTGTCTGAAACTATTGATTCTGGTATCCCATGTAAACGATAGATCTCTTTAAAGAACAACTGTGCGACATGAACAGCACCCGCCGTCTTCTTACAAGCAATAAAATGTACCATCTTCGAGAAACGATCCACCACAACATATATCGAGTCATTTCCCCTTTGAGTCCTCGGAAAACCCAATACAAAATCCATGCTAATGTCCACCCATGGTTTTGCAGGAATAGGTAATGGCATATACAAACCCGCATTTGTTGCAGTTCCTTTCGAAATTTGACACACATGACATCTCTCCATAAATCTTCCAACTTCCCTTTTCATCGACGGCCAAAAATAAGATTGAGAAATCAACTTAATGTGCGATCACGTCCAACATGTCCTTCTTCATGCAACTCCTTGATAATCTTCATTCTCAAGCTGCAATCTGGTATACACAATCGATTTCCCTTAAACAAAAATCCGTCTACCAATACAAATTCATCAGCACTTCCATCCTTGACTTTCTCAACAAACTTCGTAAAGTAAGGATCTTCTTCAATCAATTCTGGCAATAGTTCAAATCCTGTCACCTCAACCTTCATTGTTGTCAACAAATGATTCCTCCTGCTCAAAGCATCAGCGACCCAATTCGTCACTCCTGACTTGTGTTTCACAACAAAAGTAAACTGTTGCAGATATGCGACCCCTAAAGCGTGCCTAGCTGAAATTTTGTCCTGCCCTTGCAAATGTTTCAAAGCTTCATGATCCGTATAGAGAACAAACTCCTTTTGAAACAAATAATGTCTCCAATGCTTTACGGCTTGGACAATCGCGTAAAATTCCACATCGTAAGTGCTATATCTCAACTTGGCTCCAGATAATTTCTCACTGAAATAAGCAACTGGCCTTCCTCTCTGACTCAATACCCCACCAATCCCAACCTTCGAAGCATCAGTATGTAACTCAAACAATAACTGAAAATCTGGTAAAACTAGAACTGGTGCTGACGTCAATAATGTCTTGATCTTTTCAAAAGCAACCCCTGCTTCCTCTGACCATGCAAACTTCTTCCCTTTCATGCAATCGGTTACAGGTGCCATTACACTGCTAAAATGTGGAATGAATCTTCAATAAAAAGATACCAACCCATGAAATCTCCTTACTTCATTAATTGTCTTGGGTTGTGACTAACTCCTGACAGCTTCTACTTTACTTTCATCCACTTGGATTCCTTCCTTCGATAGAACATATCCCAGAAACAAAACACTGTCCGTCATAAACACGCACTTCTTTGCTGCTGCATAGAACTGCTCTTGTCGTAGAATCAACAGTACTTCTCGCAAATGTTGGATGCGCTCTTCCTTACTCCTACTATAAATCAAAATATCATCAAAGTAAACAACCACAAACTTCCCAACAAATGGTCTGAAAATCTGGTTCATCACTCTCACAAAAGTACTAGGAGCGTTTGACAAGCCAAATGGCATAACCAATCATTCGTATAAACCCTCCCTGGTTTTAAAAGCAATCTTCCACTCATCACTCGGTCTAATACGAATCTGATGATATCCACTCTTCAAGTCAATCTTTGAGAACACAACAGCTCCACTCAGCTGGTCAATCAAATCGTCAAACCTCGGCATAGGAAATCTGTATCTCACAGTGATCTTGTTTAAAGCCCGACTGTCCGTACACATCCTCCACGAACCATCCTTCTTTGGCACCAATAAAGCAGGCACTGCACAAGGACTCTTGCTCTCCTGAACACGCCCCTATTCTAACAACTCCTCCACCAGCCTTCTCAGTTCCTCATGCTCCTTAGGACTCATTCTGTAATGTGGCCTGTGTGGTAATACTGCCCCTGGGACAAGATCAATCTGATGTTGAATATCCCTCAACGGTGGTAACTCCGTTGGCAATTCTTCAGGAAACGCATCTCTGAATTCTTCCAATACCGGCTTTACTTTCTCTGAAACGTCAACAGATTCAGTCGTTTCACGTCCAATCAACAAAAATACCTCTGGACACTCCTCTACTTCTTCGACAAATTCTTTCAAAGTCAACAAAGTCTTCAGCTCCTCTATCTCTTCTGATTTGCTTTCTCCTTGTTGTCTCTTCTTCGGAACTAAAATAATCTTAACACCTTCAAACATAAAACTGTAGCTATTGGTCCGACCGTCATGCGGTACTGCTCGATCATACTGCCATGGTCTTCCCAAAAGCAAGTGACAAACATCCATCTCAACTACATCACACCCAATCTCGTCTTTATATTTCTTCCCAATAGAAAATGGAACATGAACTCGCCTGTCCACCTTCACCTCTCCTCCTTTTCTCAACCATGCTAACTTGTAAGGATTTGGATGCTTCTCCATCTTCAAATTCAACTTCCTCACAGCTTCAGTAGAAATGATATTGTCACAACTTCCTGCATCAATCACAAATTTACAAATTTTTCCCAGAATAGTGCATGTCGACTGAAAGATGTTACTCCTCAACCAACTAGCTTCTTCTTCCTGTTTCGGTATCAAACAAGATCTCCTCATCATAAGATTACATCCTTCATCTCCTGACGCAATATCCTGTTCATCCTCCTCAACTGGACTAGAATAACCTTCACCAACATCCTCACCTTCAACTTCAGCAATCATAGTTCGTTTCTTCAACTTGGACATTCATTACTCTTGTGACCCACTTCCTGGCAATTATAACATTTAAAACTGTTGTTGACCTTCGCCTTCGCAACTTCATTCACAACTGGTTTACTAACAGCCTTAGAAACATTGGAACTTCCACTAACACCCTTCACTTGATTGTTGGAATTTGTAAACATACCACCTCCTCGTCTTCCCTGCTTCTCCCAAGCCAACGCCTTCTGGTATGCTTCAATCACAGTTCTAGGATCAAACATATTCACCATATCTTGAATCTGCATTCGCAACCCTCCAACAAATCTAGCTATTAATTGTTCCTCCGTCTCCATAATGTCATTTCGAGCAATCAGTTGATAAAATTCATCAGCATAATCATTAACAGTCTTTGTCCCTTGCCTCAGATTCTGCAACCTCTGATAGATAAGTGATTGATAATTATAAGGTAAAAATGTAGCTTTCATCGGTTTCTTCATCTTCTCCCATGACTCAATCTTCGACTTCCCCATTCTCTCCCGCGTAAGTTTAGTTTGCTGCCACCATGCTAAAGCTCTCCCCTTCAACCTAGTAGCAACCAACTTCACTCGACGATTTTTCGGAACCTCTTTGAAATCAAAGATCTCTTCAACATTAGACAACCAATCAAGAAATTCTTCAACTACCATTCCACCCTTGAATTCTGGAATTTCCATCTTCATACCCGACTCCCATCGTCGATCATCATCTACATCCCGATATGAATTTCGAACTTGGTCTCGATCTCGATAATGAATGCTAGCTCTATCGCCCTCTTCATCAAAATCAAATGTATGTCTTTATGATCTCGACCATCAACATCCCTTCAATCACGCATGTCTCTTCTACTATGTCTCTCTTCATCTCTATATGGTTCATCCTTAAACTCACGTGGAGTTCTTCTCTCTTCATGTCCATAGTCATGGTGATCTCTCCTCGATGAAATTGATGTTTCTCTTCTTTCTCTAAAAGATTGTGGTGACACCCTTCTCGCTTCCGTAACCGATGGCGAAACTCTGTTTCCTCCATGGTTCGAGATTGGCGACCTTCTTCTTTGACCTTCATTCATGTCAATCATCAGTTTCTCTAACTTCCCAATGACTTCATCAAATTTCTCATTAATGCGTTGTTCAATCTACTCGGCTTCTTCCCTTCTGTACAACGCTTCAATATTTTGATGGCGGTTAGCTCTTCTCGGCGACATGATTGAATCAAATGATCAAATACAATTTCAAAACTTCAAAATGAACTTCAACTCTTGGCCTCAACACTTCCAAATCTTCTTAAAAAATTTAAACACTTTTCGAACTTTGATCCAAAATGTTATGGATCGAAAAAACCCAACTTGTTGCAACAAACGATGAACACGATGAACAACAAACTTCAAACTCCTTGGCTTCAAGACTCGGCTTAGCTAAGATTGGCTAAGTCTAGCTCTGATACCAGTAATGATGCAGCGGAAATACGAAATTTAAATGAAACGGTGAAAATGGCAATCGGTGGATTGAAGATACTGAAATGACCAAATTCATTGATCACAAAGATACCGAATTCTAGCTATCTTTGACACGTTGATCGCGCACGATACCATGAAATAAGATCTACAATTCTTCAAACGTTAATCAAGCGCACTTGATACCGTGAATTGGCTTCAACAATCGTTGATTCGAGCGCACTCGAATAACCGAAAGTGGAGATAGGAGATCACACTCAACTACCAATTTAATGAAAGCACAAAGCTTACAAAAAAAGTTTTATTCAAAGTCAACCTAGTTCAAATGTTACAACACACCCGCTATTTATAGCATTTCACACCCAGACCACTAGGTCGTTTCCGACCTAACACCCCGCGACCTACGACCTTACCAAGGTCGTTAACGACCTAACAGGCTCCAACACACACTGGTACACGACTTACAGTAGTTCGTGACCTAATCAACACGCGACTCAACAACATGACCACCTAAACACACATAACATATTACAGTACGCGACTCAACATATGTACAAGCAACGGCTTACGACCTAAGTCCACAACATACACGAGTTAACAAACATTATACTGAACGACCTACACAACACGAACGACCTAACACTGGCCGACCTACGACCTATACATGAACGACTTAACATATGAAATTACAAACGACACACGACTCAATCATACAACACATAACGACTAAATGATCTATGACTTAAAGTAGCTTGGCTCCAGGAAGGCTTCAGCGACACATGGCCTGAGCGACCTAAACTTCTTCCGCGACTTAACAAATCAGCGACCTAAGAGAAAACTTCTGTACAACTTCTTGCGATCTAATGGGATGAGCGACTTAACTTAGGTCGTGAGCGACCTACTGGAACGCTTACTCGTTTGGTTGCTTGAAGGTCCGAATGCTTAGCCCGTTGACACGCGAGCGACCTTCCCTAGGTCGTGGACGACCTAAAGCTCCTTCCTTTGAACAACTCCAATCCGATGATGTGTTATCTCGTATGCGACCTCCGTTAGGTCGTGAGCGACCTAAGGCCTCTTCACTAGGTCGCGAGCAACCTAAATCCTTTGAATGACTCGATTTCAATGCATTGATCAATTGCGCTACTTCATCAATAGGCTGGGCTGCATCACATTTTGTGTCAACATGGAATGAACATTTTGATTAAGATAATTGCATGTTTTGAGACGTATAAAAATAAAAATTTCATTTTGAACAAGAATGATTTTGGGAAAAAATTGAATTTTAGAATAATACACACACACATTAATATTCAAAATTTTAAATATATTAGAGGGTTCATGGTTGTGTAAATATTGTGGAATCAATTAGATACCTGCATTAACAGTTGTACATTAATTACATAGGTTCGCATATATTTATTTTTCCACTTTATATATAGTTAAAACTTGTAAATTGGTTGCATTAATGTGACCTTACAGTAATTAAAAAAAGTAAAATAAATCATTTTTATTGTGCGCAGATAGACATATGTTCATTAATTAGTAAAATTAGTTTGAGTAACGTAAATAAACATATAGATTGATTGGTTGATTAATTGATTGATCGATTGTTAATTGATTGATTGCATTAATAGAGTGTGCACATATATTAACATAAAATGAATGTTTTAATATGGAATTAAATGATGTAAATATGTGTATATTGAATTTATTGATTTGAATTAATTGGAGTAAGTTTTGGAATTTGGAGACCAAATGTTTGTTTATAATACATAGGTGGTACCTTCATTAGCTTTACATTTATTATCACATCGCATTCTCTCTCTTTTCATTTTCAAGTTCTCAACGTAGCCTCCACTTGGGCATCCATTCAATTATTAGACTACTCATTCGTTTCTTATTAATTAATAATAGCCTCATTTGGTTTATTTCTAACTAATAGTTGCCTCATTCTTTTCATTTGTTTCTAATTTGTTATGTTTGCTCCTTTCAAGTACTTTACTTAATTTTTTTTTCTTTTATTTATTCCATTTTTAATGTGAACATCCAAAATAATATTCATGCCATCTAATTAGCATTTACTGTTCTCCATTTCTAAATTTAATTTTGGTTATGCGTTATTAGTTCTTGTATCTTCCTTTCACTAGTAACTCTTTCTTTTGAAGTTTCATACTAAAGTTTGGAAGAGTTATTTTTATCTTATTCATATATTTGTTCCTTTACTTCACCTCTTTCAATACTATCATTTTAAGGCTGTTTATATTTTTTCTTTATTTCAATTCCTTGTTTGTTTATATATACTTCATTAGCTTTTCATTTGTTTATATCTTCATTCCTGTAGCCTCATTTCATTTTTCAAATCTCATCTTCTGTAGCTTTATTTCTCCAAACAAACTTACATCTCATTTTTTCTCCCTCTATTCATTTTCCTAGTTCTTTATTTTTTCTTCTTCAAATCTCCTTCTTCTCTTTTTTTCGAAGCTTCCTTTTTCTTATTCTTCAAATCTTCTTCTTCTTTTTTAAAGCTTCCTTTTCTTTTTCAATTATTCATCTTCTTTAAAATTTCTTCTTTTCCAAACATTCTTCGTTTTCCAAACCCTTCTCTTCAAATAGATCTGTACAAACTTCTCCATCTCTTCCAAAACTTTTGAAAAAAAGGAAGATTAAGATAGCAAGGAAATAAATCAAAAGGAGTAAGTGGCGGTGGATCCAAATCCGACTAGAAAAGGAAAATCCGTAAGGTGAGCGTTTTAACTCACTTATGAAATACTAAAATTTTATTGCAAGTTAAACCAGGTCATTTAGTGATAAATTTTTGACTATTGGTTTGGAATTTTAATTGATATTCAATTTGAATACCTAAACTCCAATATGTGATAACAAATAATGTGATAACCCGAAATCTTTGGACATTTGTTAATTGATAATTAAGGATTAAAATTTACTAAAATATTAATTTGTATGTCAAATACATATAGTTCTGATAATAAAAGATATGTGGATGTGTAAATGAATTTGGAAATGTAATAAAAATTGAAATATAAATATTTTGGTAAGTATTTATTTGATAATCTCCTAACTTAATTAATTTTAAATTGGAAAAATTATTATTTCAAACAAAAATAATAATGTGCTGTTTATATATATAGATATAAATCGATTTTAAATAGACTTATTATTTTCAAATTTAATAAGTGTTGTTTAAATGCATATGTGTGTGTGTATATATATGTATTTAAGTTGTTTTTGAATAGCATAATTATTTACAAATTTAATAATGTGTTTACTAATTATATATATATATATATATATATATATTTGAGTTGATTTTTAAATTGGATTTTAAATTTAATTTAATTTTGGATTTAAATTTGAATTTAAAGGATATTTATCTTAAAAATACTTTGGATATGAATATATGGATAAGATTTTTATTAGAATAAGATTTGTTTTATAATATTTTCTCAAAAGAATTTATTTGTATAAATTAAGAAAGTATTTATTAATAGAAAAATAAATATAAAAGCTTTGTTTTGAATTTAATCTAATAATTTTCAATAAGTATTTAAAATTAAATAAAGCAAAATAGGATTCAATAAAGGTTCGTATTTTCTTTAAAAATATATATGTTGTAAATATATATATATATATATAAAGGTATTAAGCATAAAAGAAAATATATTATGAAAAGATATATATATATATAAGTATAAAAGTAATATAAATAAGGAGTCTTTGACATTTGTAGGGTAATAGAAACATGCATTTACATGTGTAAGTTTAAAGTTGCATGCAAAATACAAATGGCAACCACATTTCTTTAAAATTATTGATAAAATAGAGAAAAAAAGAAAACAATGGCCAAATCTGAAATACTCCTCAGATCAAAATATAAAACCTGTAAAACATTTTCAAAACCCTGTAAACGAGAAAATAACTCAAGTTCATATACCCAGTAAACAATTTCCTCTCCTCAAATCCTGGATCTGAAAACAAATTCAAGTCTACAGCCTGTAATCAAAGTACTCAAGTTAAAAAACCAGAGACAATGTCATCAAATCTGTAATCTCTTTTATCAAGCATTTTTCAAAGCCTGGAAACATTTTTTATAAACCCTGTAAGCATTTTTACAAGCCTGTAACAACTACAGCCTGGAATCAAAGTCTTGATCATAGCATCATCATGTTCCTGTCCTAATACATTCCAGTTTCTAAAGTTTCAAACAAGACAAAGCTTTCAGAAGTCAAGCAATGCAAAGTATTCAAATTTTCAAAAGCTTACCTGTTCTTTTCAAGCTCTCTACATTTTAATAAAGTGAGTAAACTTTTAAATTAAAAAATTTAAGTAGGAAAATAATGGTTGCTTGAGAAATTCTGTGATGATGCGCTGCATGTATATGTTTATATAAGTAGTTCCTCTGTGTATATGTATATATTTGAGTATGCATATTTAGTTTATCTCTGCCTCTCTATTTTTCAAGATTACAAAGATTTAAAAATGAACCAAAATTCAAAACTCCCTATATAATCACTTTGAAGCTTTATTTTTCAAACAAGTTAGTTTAGTTTAAACATCATCTAGTGTAATGACTTGTAAATTTCGATAATTAAACTGGTTAATTTAATAAGATTTTTGTAATTAAATTTAAGAAGAAAAAAAACCTTTATAATTTATAATGAAGTGAGTGTTTAAAATGAAATGAAAATAATAGGGATATAGTAACGGTTGTAAGTTACTATTTAATTGGTCTATTAATATAGTTTCAACTGTTACATTTGGGTATTAAATTGAATATATGCCAGTCACCTTTTTATTTAGGGCTGCTAAATTCAGAGTAGGAAGTCAATTACATTTAAATGTAGGTAAATGTTCATTAATGTGAGATAGGACTGTAACTGTAATGTGTGAATGTAAATGAAATGACATAAATGGAAATTTATATTTTATTCATAAGATGAAATAAAGGAATGAAACCAAGTTGAATAAATTGATTTAGGTTTTATTTATGATAAATGTATATATTTTGGAAATTCAATATAATTGAAATTAACAAGTTATTACAAAAGAAAGATGAAAATTGGAATATATATATTTTTATAAGGAAAGATAAACAAATAATAACTAGGTTTATAAAGTGATAACAGATTTAATAAAAGAGTAGGATTAAAGCATGGTAGTTATTGGAAAGTAATTAATTGAAATTTGGATGAATTAGGAATTTTTTTTATGTATTAGTATAAAAACCAATTTTAATATTACCCATAAGAGGATAAGTTAATAGTCGATTCAATAACATGATTGAGAAATCAAATATATGGATTTATTGGGAATTTAAAACTTATACTTTTTTTTGATAAAATACAGCGTTTTACACACAATAAATTTTTCTACTTTTATTACATATTTTATATATATATATATATATGTTCTTATTATTATTATTTCATATATCCACCTCTATTTTATCTTTCTATTTTTATTTTTGACAGTCATGTTTATTTATTAGATTATTGCTAGTTTATATCTTCTATTTATAGCTTGGAAGAAACTAAAAGGGTATGCGTTATATTGTCTTAATTGCTTGCCTTTTTAATTTCCTACTCTTTATTTCTTTTTATTTATAAAACCTTGAATTTAATATAAATTTTAACTTGATTTAATCATTTCCTAAAAGTCTAAATATAAAATTGGAAGTTTTGAAATTTTTACTTTGTTAAAAGACAACTCCAATTGGAATTTTAATAAAAATGAATTATGTATATTTTAAATACGAAGAATGTAAACAAGTTAAAATTTTAGTTAAGTAATAACTTTGTAAAATTCAGTGTTTTACAGACTGTTAAATTTCGCATTTAAAAAGGGTACGCATTGTAATGGTATAAGTAATGTATAAACGTATAAATTAAAAATGTTATTTTTGCATAAATTTTGGGCGTATTGTATTGCGTCGGTTTGGCGTATTTTAAAATGCATACTGCAATATCTATATAGATTAATAAATCAGTTAGTAGATTTTTATAGCAAAACGTTACTTTTTCCACAGCTTTCATTGGTTTTAAATTGGCGTAAAATCCTTGCTAAAATCACTTAGCCTATATAAAGAAAGAAACGCAACAATCATTGATTGAAGAAAAAGTTTAAATGAACCAATCTATTAATCACTTGCCGTTTCTTCACCATAAATTTCACTCATCCCTCTTTATCAATGCATGGAAATTTCAAATTTTCTAGTTGCCGTTTCTTTCTTGTCTTCATTTATTTCTTACCCAGATTTCGAAATTTTCTGTATACGTATACATCTTTTAGCCTAACAAATTTTTTTCACGCAACCTTTAATATGCAATGAAACATTTTTTTGGTTAACAATTAAATTCAGTCGCCATTCTTTCTACACAATTAAGTGGAAATTTTGTCGTTCCTGAAGAAATTTAATTTTTGCCTCTTTTCTTTCCTATAATTAAGCGCGTAAATTTAGGCACGTTCGTTTTCTCTTGCGTCATAAATATTTTCTATATTCCCTTCATCTAAATACTGGAAACATGTATCACATTTGTAGCTCTGGGAATAAACGTTTAATGGAAGCAACTTATCCCTTACCTGTGAGAACAAAATTTCTAAATCTCTAAAGAAATAAATCATGCAGCTTCCTATTTTTATAACACGTTCAAACAAAAAGGATAAAATAAACGCATTCAATATTATTTGAAAATATTATCCCATAATCTAATCTTAACTACCCGTTTCTTTTGTTTTAATTTCGTAGCCATTTGCATTTAATTGATAAAAATCAATATTTATATTCTTCCTATCTATTTGCTCATCTAAATCAATGTACGTTTCTCTTGAAATAGTATCTTGGATCAATCAAATTTCTTTTGTGCATTTATTTTTTTTCAACCGTTACTTGAAATGTACGCACTCTTAAAAATGCAGGAAGTCATTTCTTTTAACGTTGAATTTCAAATGCAAAGATTCCTGCCTTTTTCTTTCACGCATTTAATTTTTCTCCTTACTTGAAATCTTGCTCATCCTTAAAATCAACGTGACCTTCCCCTATATTTATACAACACACGTTCAAAACAATTTTTACATCACCTGGAGAGCTTCACCTTCTTTTCTTGCATGCGTGTGTTGAAGATACGCATCTGTCTTTTATTTTATTTTATTTCTACTTCTCATGCTTTTCACGTTGCATACTTTGCTCCTTCTTCTCGTTCCACCATGCTTGACTACTCCACCTCTCAAGTGTGTTGTTGCCATCCCTGATAAGTATGCATCTCCTTTCCTCTTGATCTTGCCATGCATGTCCAATAATATAGGGAATCAAGCCTAGTTTCTTTCTTTTGCATGTTGTATAACATATAAGCCTGCGTCTCTGTAGTTGTGGCCACGTGAAATTGAATAAGGGTGTCACTTCTGAATAAAACGTTAACAAACAAAATAAATATCTTTCATTTTTGCATCACTGGAGAAGAAACCATGTACGCCTGTAGTTTTGGTGGACATGTGAATTTGCATGCGTGAGCCACTTTGAAGATTTTAACAAACGGGAGTGTGTAATGGAGACAAACTTGGAAAATGATTTGTGGTTTATTAGTTGCGTGTGAAACAAATCACACGACCTTGTCATTTCATAAGTGCATGCATACATTTTTTCAAAGTATTTTTTTTATGAAAATCTAATAACGTTTTGTTTCAAGACTCGGCCTATTTGATTTAACAAAGCATTTTTTTTACAAAGCATTTTTCCCAAAGCATTTAAATAACAAATTTGGAAAGGGAAGAGGATTGGAGATGTTGAACAAATTGAGTGATGGAGTGGTCAAGCTGCGGGTGTCAAAAATCTTTTAATTTTTAGATCTCGTTCCGGTTGTTATTAAATTTTGCTTTGATCGCTTCATAATCGCGTAATTTATTTTTCGTTTATTTTTCAAGTTCGTAATTGAGGTGTCACATCTGTTGGATTTATCGTGCCTCTGTTCATTTCTTTCGGGATAAATACCGTTGTTTGATTTGAATCTTCAGCAGAGGAAAGGTAAGTATTTCTCACCAGACAAACATACCTATATATCCGTGATTTATCACAAGTGTATTTGTAAATTATTTATTAAATTTTATTTGCCTGTGATATAATGTATGATGTTAAACCTCATTTTAAATTGACACCTCATCAGTTGTTTATCTATTGTAATATTATTGCAGTTATACAATGTAATGCTTATTTACTGATTTAATCATCACTGTAAGTTCCCTGTAAATTTGAGATCGTTATAGGCTGAAATGATAGGCCTGAACGATAATCATTTGTTCATTTATTTAATTTTTTAATTATTTATTTGTTAACTTGGGATTGCGGGTTTGAAATGATAGAACCCGGGATTTTGTAAATTGCGGATTGAAATGATATAAATCCGTATCACTTGACCTAGGCTAGAAAACTATATACAGGCCCATGGTTTATATAATATTTTTCTGAAATGTTTAAAAATATTTTAAATGGGAATTCATAATATTCTGGTTCAAATGTATTTAAAGGATTTTCATAAAATTTATAATGATTTTTGAATAAGTCAAAATGTTAAATAAATAAATGTTTAAGTACAATTTTTGGAATATAACTTATTATGGGAAATTCTGAAATTTTATTAAAAGTGAGTTTTAGTTAAGAAAATAATTGATAATAAGTTATATTTGGGAATTTAAAATTTGATTGTTAGGTTAATAATTTATTACAGCACTTAAATGCTGTCTTTTGTAAATGAACTGTTTTGACTTACAGACTTTAGGTGGCATTTCATAAATGCTACGAAAACTGAATTTTCGGATTTTTTAAAATAAATGGAAATAATCTTTGGGGAAAAAGGCTTAAATTTTTGGAATTTAATATGTAATTAATAAAAAAAATAAGGAATTGACTTTAAATGGTTTTAAATGGAAGAATTTAACTTTTTAATGTGAGTTGAAAGGCAAATTAATTCCTAAATGAATTGAATAGATTTAAATGGTATTTTATAGTAAATAAAATGTCTGATGTTTAAATAAATGATGGTTGAAATGATATTATGGTATTGAAATGTATTTGAAACTTATTTTGATTTTTAAAGTATAAATACCATTTCTAAAAGTTGTAACCACGGGTTATAATAACGTTTGGTTGTTAAAGAGACCGGGATCGGATATCTGGCATACTCTCTGTCGATACCGAAAACCACTTTAACAACTGTGTACGTGGTGGAGATTCCAGAATGAAGTAGGATGGTGGTGACGTTTCCTTTGAGGTAAATACGTGGACCCGACTCCCGTGAGTTGGCATAAGGTGGCTAAAACAGGAGCGATTGACGGATTAATGAGGTAGCACCTCTGATCGGACGCACTTCTTCGTATGCCATTCTATTACTTTTGTGATTGTTTTGGTGCGCACCTTTGATTTGGGAGTGTTGTTCGAGGTGGGCGGCAGTTGCGCGCTGTGCGTTTCCATCGGTCCGGAAGCGTAATTGGTATATCTACCCTGGCATTGCCTAGTTGTGCCGTGTCACCTACCCTAGCACGCCTTCTACGAGTTTCTATTTGTGTCGTACCTATGGAGTATCCTCTGCTAGCCTCCCGATCAGGAGGTATTACGGTACTGTATAGACTATTGGAATTATTTGTGTTAAGGGCAATATGGGTAACCCCTTAACGCTATTTAAAAGTAAGTTTATTTTACTAATAGACACTATTATAATAGCGAAGTATTACTACATAGTAAATAGTTTAACGGATCCTTAGAGGATGGACGGTCCCAAGCATCCTTTAAGTTACTTGCTCTATATTACAGTACACTTGAATTAGCTTACACTATATAAGTATGTATATCCTGACTCGAGTGTTTATGTTTTATTTTACGCTCGGGTCAGCCCGAGTTGCAGTTTCAGCTTTCATCCCGGAGCTAGGACATTCTGTAGATCTTTCGAGCTGCCGGCAAAACTTTCAGTCCGTATCTTATTTATGTAATCGAGACTTTGGGATATTTGGATTTTTAGTGATGTTTAAACTATATTGGAGATTTAAGACTATGTAATTTTTATTTGATTGAGACTATTTATAGTGGCTTCATGAACCACTAAGTATTTTTAAATTCCGCTACGAGTATTCTGATTCTGTGGTTGTGATTCTGTGATTAATTATTTACTGTATATTTTAAGATTTGCCAAATTTTATTTACAACGCGGTATTTTGAACAATTCAAGTCCGACATGTGCGGATGCGAATGGTTGAAAATACTGGGTCGTTACATCTAGATTTCGATAACAAGTTCAAGTACTTTAAGTTTGGAAATTTACCTGAACCAAGAAAATACAGTTGAAAACTTAAAAATGTGATAAATCAAATGTTGTATTTTATCGATTCAAGTATATATCTTGAATCATCTCTGAAAGATAGGATTTTTGAAAAATCCAAATTTTTAATATTAAATTGAATGTAAATTTTGGGATTGTCTAGAAAATGGTTTTTGGGTCATTTCTGGTGGCCAGAGCATTTGGGGTAGTCGAAAACATAGCTGGAGACGGAGGAGGTAGTGGTGGTTTAGGCAAAAATGCCAGGACGGCTTATCACCTCTTGTGGCATTGACGGTGGAAGGGTTAAGTTTTTAACCCTAATTTTTGACTAGGTTGGGTTTTGGGTCACCCTATGGACTCAGATGGATCGAGTGGTTTGATACTCAGGGAAATGGTGGCGTAGTGGTTCGACAGGGTGTGGCTAGAGTCGCTCGACCTCTGGTGGTCGGAGCAGTGAAGTCGAAGAGGTTTTGCTGGAGGCTGTTTTGGGTTCTAGTCTTTCTGCGTAGCTCGATTTTTTTCGTGGGCTTCTGATTGTGGTTTGATGGTCGGAATGGATTGCTGCGATGTTAGGTGATGTGCCGAAGGGTGTGGCGATGGTCGGAGTAGCTTCAGGTGGTGGTGCATTTGCCCGGTGTTATTTTGAGTGTCTGTGTTTTTGGGTTGTAGTTGCTCGAAGGAGAGATCGGAATTTGGAGTAGATCACTCGAGTAGAAACTCGAGTAGGTTTCGTATGATTATCCCATAAGTTTTCAAACTTAAAATTTAATCCAATTCTTGAAATTTTAGAAGTAGAGAAAGAAACTTGGGTTTAAACCAAAGTGCCTTCAGGTTTGACCCGAAGTAGTGTAATTAAGTAATTTGTTAAAAAAAATTTTAAAAACAAGGGTTTTGAAATTTAAAAATAAAATTAGTTCAAACCCTTTTTATATAAATTACTTTTTGTATAATAGATGTTTCTTTAACATTTTGGCTAAGAAGTTGAAATTTGTTAAATTTAAATTTTTATTAATTAAGAATTTATTAAATGGTAATTAATTGATTAATCAAATGGTGATTACGGATTAATCAAATGATAATTAAGGATTGGTTAACTGTTTATTAAGGATGGGTTAACTATTGATTAGGGATTAATCAACTGGTGATTAAGGAGCAATTAATTTGTAATTAAGTTTTGTTAATTAATAATTAACTTTTATTAATTAATAATTAATTTTTCTTAATTAATAATTAAGAGATAATTAATTAGTTCATTAAATATTAATTAATTAATTATAGGAATAATTATGGATTAATTAATTTGTATTAAGGGATATTGATTAATAATTAAGGTTATCAATCAATAGTTGATGAATCATTAATCAGTTAATTAAAGGATAATAAATTGATTATAAAGTAATTAAGGATTGATTACTTTATATTGAAGGAGATTAATTAATAATTAAGTTTTATTAATTGACAATTAAAAGGGTAATTAATTTGTGATTGGAGATTAATTAATTGATGGATAAGATAATCAAGAAGTGATTAATTAATTAAAAGTTAGTAATTAATTAATGTGAGCAGGATTAAGTGATTAATTCTTAAGGAATTAATTTAATTTAAGTAATCAAATTAATTATGATACGAATTGATAATGCTTGCTTATGAATGATTGAATGATGTTAAGTGCCTTGGATTGGTTGATATCTCTGATATAAATTGCTTTGTGATATGATATGTATGGGTGGATAGTGATAATGTGATTATCTATCAATTATGAATTGTTGTGTAAAGGTTTTATCCATTAATTAAAGTTGAATTGTATTTCACTTGAATAACTTGGGTTAAGATGGTATTGAACTCAAAGTGACCGGGGTCGGGTATCAGTAATACTCGTAACCACTTTGATTTGTAATCTATGATAATTCTATATAGATCTGATATGTGAAATCAATAGATTAGAAAGATTTAAGTGGATTGGATCATTTAATCTAAGTTTTGGTACTTATGTGTAATAAGTGTTGTCAATACCAAATTTGTGAATTTGTAAAATTGATACGAGTTACCCTGGGTTTTTTAATAAGTTTTATGCTTTGGTATTCCTTGTTAGATGGGTTTACTCATGCTGGTTTCCAGCCTGACTTGGGTGTTACTTTGATGTAATGCTCGGGTCAGACTGAGTATTACAGATTTTCAGGTAAGGACTTTCTGGAGCTCAAGAGGCGAACTAGATGGCAGGAATGTATGGAGCGTTTCTGTTGTGATATATTGTTGTATATCTAGGACATGTTGTTTTAAACTGTCCAGTGTTGTATAATGGTTGTAACTCTAATATATTAAAATGTAATTGACTGATACAACATTCTCTATGTAAAGAATATTTATTTGATATTATATTTTATCCGCTGTGAATGTGAGATTCTATGACTTGCTTTCTGTTTCTTCTTCTTTCTCTTTTCTTCTTTTCCTTAACTATTTGAAATTTTCGGGATCGAAAATTCCATATCGTTACATTTCGTATCAGAGCAAAGGTTAAGTGAGAACCTTGGCTCTGGTGGGATTACTCATTAAGGATAGGGTCAATGGTACCGGAGAATGAGTTGGGTGTATATGAGAGCGTACTTATTATTTTCTTACATAAAGATTTAAATGATTTTAAAAAGGTAAATGATTTTATATAAGAATACATTTTATATATAAAGCAATATTTCTTTCTAATAAATATTAAGATAATTGGTTGTTAAATTATTGGATTAAATTAAGTGGTAATAGAAATACAACCATATTGAAATTAAATAAAGATAAGTTTGAAATGGATTCAAAGTGAAATTAAAATCTTGAATTTGGGGAAGAGTTTCAGAATAAGATAATAATGAATTGGTTTCCAGATATGATAATCTTGGTTATTATCTCAAATGATTGTTGTGTTTAATAATAAAAATATGTATTAATGAGTGAGCAAAATGAAATGTTTTAGGGAAGTAAAACATTTAGGCAAGTATGACTTATAAATTGGAACAAAGATGAACTAAATTGTGAATTTTTAAATCTGGGTCTAGAATTTGAAATTGTTCCAAAGTACTAAAGAAATAATAAATAATATTATTCAATGTATTTGAATAAAAGAGTCATATTTCAAACAAGAGTTGTTTGAAAATTTAAAGGAATTTGTTTTGAATTGAAAATAAGGGTGGTCTAAAATTTAAGGATAACTTGGTGTGTAAAGGAAATAATATGTTTATACGAGGAATATACATAATATCAAAGATGGTTTGAAATAAACTCTAAATGTTGATTTTTAAATTTGGAATGAGATGTGATACCCAAAGTGATAAGTTTTTAATGTGAAGTTTTGAATTTGAAATGGGAATTCAAATTGAGTAAGGTTGGCTTGAATAAGTTAATTGAATTCAACTTTGGGAAAGTTAAATAATTTAATAAGCAACCTGATTTGGAAATTTCAAGATGAAAATTGAGATTTAACTTGTGAAGTTAAATGGTTAATTTGAATTGGGAGTTTGTGTGATCTCAAAATGGGTTTGAAATTTAGAAATTTGAAATGGTTGTTTTAAAATGATATCATCATGTTGTTATCTTTAAACCGTGAATTGGATTTGTTTAAATGAAAAAAGAAGTGGGGTGTGGTAATATATCCATTATTAAGATAAAATGTAATCATATTGGACTTAAGATTTGAATATTTAAGATAGAACTTTAAAGGATCGGTTTCAAATTGAATTTTGGTGATAAATTGAATTTCAAAGATTTAGTTGTTTAAAAAGGGTTCGAATTATATTTGAACTTTGAAATAGGTTAAAAATGGAATTTGAATTCAGAATTAAATGGTTTAAAGATATAAGTTGATTTGATTTAAAGGATTAAATCAACATTTAAATTTTTTAACTCGAATTTATATAATTCGAAATAGTTTAAATTTGAATTTGAATTGAATTAGTTCAAATTGAATTTGATTTGAATTAATTGGAATTGTGATTGAAGATGGATAAGTTTTAAAATTCAAATGGAAAAAATTTGAATTGGATTAATTTGAAATAAAAATTGAAGTTGAATGAGTTCAAGTTCAAATGGGAATTGGGATTTTATTCAAACAGAAATTGAAATGATCGGAAATTGAAGTGGGTTCAATTTGAAATTAGTCTAAATTGATTTGAATAATTTAGTATTGAAATTAAAGTTGAATAGGTCTAAAATCAAATAGAATTTCATTTGAATTTGAATAGAAGTTGAGGTTAATTCGACTTGGATTGGGATTAAATCAAGTTCAATAGAAATTGAAGTTAATTCAAATTGAATTGGAATAGAATCAATTTAAATAGAAATGGAAATTTAAATTGAGTTGATGGGAATGGAGATTGGGAATTGAACAGTTGGCTCTGGTCTATTTTTAAATAAATTATTTTAATATAAAGTGTTTTAAATCTATTTTCCTAACTATTTACTATACAACTTTTCTTTTTAAAACCCAAAACTATTTTATGCTTATTTTG
This sequence comes from Allium cepa, assembly GCA_030765085.1. Classification (NCBI taxonomy): domain Eukaryota; kingdom Viridiplantae; phylum Streptophyta; class Magnoliopsida; order Asparagales; family Amaryllidaceae; genus Allium; species Allium cepa. The sequence continues at coordinate 208,811,023 of CM060944.1, forward strand.
CAATTATTTTTGAAACTATTTTACAACTTTTTTATGAACTAATTACTATTTCTCAACCACTTTATAACTAATTACTATTTTACAACTATTTTACGATTATTTAAAATTTCTGTAACTATTTGATTATTTTCCAACTATTTTACAATTACTTAACTATATTACAGCTATTTTACAAACTAGTAATTATTTCCAACTACTTATCTATTCTTAATTTTTCAAGCTATTTTCTAAATTTAAGCTGATTAGAGTTTGAACTGTTTATGATTAAATATCCATTTGAGATAAGAATTGAACTGATAATCCAAATGAGAATTTTAGTAAATGTGAATAAATGAATGAAAATTTAAATGAATGTGAATAGAAAGGAAGTTGATTTGGCTACTAATCAACGGAGATAAATACGTAGGATGTGCGTATATTATTCTATTCGCATAATGATTTGATCTAGATTCGAGCACAGAATTTCGAGATAGTATATCGATCCGAATTAGGATTTTTCACTCGATTTTCGACAGCGAACCTGGATATGGATTGTTGATTGGTTCTGGATATTCTCTATCATAGTTATGACTATGCAAGGAGAATGATGGTTTCTGATCAAGTAACCAGATCTGAGTCCGCATTAGGAAGTCGGTGGACGATACTAGTTCGAAAAAGGAATTATGTGATCGAGTGAGCGATCAGATTGATATAGCGTACGGATGATATGTGTATATCGTACGGGTTTGAATAAATTGATATTGAAATTTGTGGATAACAACTGTAAAAGGATTTTTAAACGAAAAGTACATTTTGTGAGATATATGATGAAATAAAGGGGTAATTGGATATTTCTATAATAAAAATTTACTTTATGGGAGTAAGTGGTATGGTAAGTGATTTTGTAAAGAGTAATCAAATTTGAGTATTTCATTTGGCATAAACAAAGTTATGTATCTTTATTATATATATATATATATATATATATATATATATATATATATGATAAACTCCCCTTGTTGAATCTTTTGCCGGAAAGAAAGGATTTCTGAAAGTATTTGAAGTATAAAAAGGGGTTTTATACAAGTTTGAAATGATCCAAAGATTGTTCAAGGTTATATATATATATATATATATAAAGGATCTTATGAGAATGATTTTGGAGGAAAGGTTTTTAGAACCTAAGGATTTTGGAAGGCTTTTGATTTTTGGGTAAAATCAATATTGGGATTTGGAAAACCTAGTTTGAGAATTATCGATTTTGGAATAATCGATTTTGATAAAAAGAGATTTATATAGGATTCATACTAGATGTATGATTTAGAAGATACTATATGAGTATAGTATAAAGTGTTTTGAAAATGGCTTTGAAGAAAAAGGAGCTCCCTTGAAAGGAACTTCTCAGGAGTGCCATAGGTTGGTACTGCCTTGAGCCTCAAAGAGGGGGAGGCTCTAAAGTTGATCCTATGAGGAGTCCAAACAAACTAGTTCCTGGGGACTGGTGGGTAGCGAAAGTCGAGGGCGTTGATTCCTAAAGAGGCATTTGGGTTATGCTATGATGACAGTGTAACTCGATAACGCTGCGATCTACTATGGACCATAGCGAAAATCGTGTGGAGGATTTTGCCAGGAAGGCAATGTAACATCGGTAGACTGCGATCTATGGTCGAGTGGAGAAGTTTTATTCTTTTGGCAGCGAAATTCGAGGGCGCAGAGGCCTACAGTTAAATAGGCTTTTGCTGTGACAGCAACGTAACCCTAGTTATAGCTGTGATCTGTAGCGAGTTCTATGGCATAATCCAAGGGCGCGGAGTGCCTACATTTATCTGTGGATTTTGCCGGGAAGGCAACGTAACCAGCGGGTTAACTGCGACCGTGGATGGGGTGATAATTTTCAAATCATTCTCACTAAAGATATTTCCTCTATTTTCAAAATGTTTTCAATATTTTCAATATTTTCAATAAAATTATTTTCCAAGTGTTTTCACTGGATGTTAAAAACGGGTTTATCAAGTACTTATAGATTTTCAGTCCTACGCTTGATCAACGCATAACCGAATCTCTATGAGAACAAGGATAGACTTGTTGAAAGATCGATTTATAAAAAGTATTTTTATAAAACTATTTTTGTAATAATATGTAGACCTTAAAAGAGTTTATAGTTTAAAAATGTTCAAAGAATAATTTATCTGGTATAAGTATTAAATAAATTCTGACTTCGTTCCTTTTCGGGGACGAAAAGATTCAAAGGGGGAGAGAAACGTGATAACCCAAAATTTTTAGACATCTGTTAATTGGTAATTAACAGGATTAAAATTTATTAAAATATTAATTTGTATGTTAAACAGATATAATTCTGATAACAAAAGGTATCTAGATTTGTAAATGAATTTGGAAATGTAAAAAAATTGAAATATAAATATTTGGATAAGTATTTATTTGATAATCTCCTAATTTAATTAATTTTAAATTGGCAAAATTGTTATTTCAAACAAAAATAACAATGTGTTGTTTATATATATATATATATGTATGTATGTATAAATTGATTTCAAATAGACTTGTTATTTTCAAATTTAATAAGTGTTGTTTAAATGCATATGTGTGTGTGTGTGTATATGTATTTAAGTTGTTTTTAAATAGCATAATTATTACAAATTTAATATTGTGTTTATTAATTATATATATATTCGAGTTGATTTTTGAATTGGATTTTAAATTAAATTTGAATTTGAATTTGGATTTAAATTTGAATTTAAAGTATATCTTTAAAATATTTTGGACATAAATATATGGATAAGATTTTTATTAGAACAAGATTTGTTTTATAATATTTTCTTAAAAGAGTTTATTTATATAAATTAAGAAAGTATTCATTAATAGAAAAATAAATATAAAAGCTTTGTTTTGAATTTAATCTAATAATTTTCAAAAAGTATTTAAAATTAAATAGATAAAAATAGGATTTAATCAGGGTTCATATTTTCTTTGAAAATATATATGTTGTATATATATATATATAAAAAGGTATTAAGCATAAAAGAAAATATAATATAAAAAGATATATATGAGTATAAAAGTAATATAAATAAGGAGTCTTTGACATTTGTAAGGTAATAGAAACATGAATTTACATGTGTAAGTTTAAAGTTGCATGCAAAATACAAATGGCAACCACATTTCTTTAAATTTTTTGATAAAATAGGGAAAAAAAGAAGAAAGAAAGAAAACAATAGCCAAATCTGAAATACTCCTCAGATCAAAATATAAAACCTGTAAAACATTTTCAAAACCCTATAAACCAGAAAACAACTCAAGTTCATATACCTGGTAAACCATTTCCTTCCTCAAATCCCAGATCTGAAAACCAATTCAAGTTTACAAGCCTGTAATTAAAGTATCAAGTTCAAAAACCAAGAAAATTTCATCAAACCTGTAACCTCTTTTATCAAGCATTTTTCAAAGCCTGAAAACATTTTTACAACCCCTCTAAGCATTTTTACAAGCCTGTAACAACTACAAGCCTGGAATCAAAGTCTTGATCATAGCATCATCATGTTCATGTCCTAATAGCATTCCAGTTTCCAAAGTTTCAAACAAGACAAAGCTTTCAGAAGTCAAGCAATGCAAAGTACTCAAATTTTCAAAAGCTTACCTGTTCTTTTCAAACTCTCTGCATTTTCAAAAGGTGTGTGAACTTTTAAATTAAAAAGTTTAAGTAGAAAAATAATGGTTGCTTGGGAAATTCTATGATGACGCTATGCATGTATATGTTTATATAAATGGTGCCTCTGTTTATATGAATGTATTTGAGTATGCATGTTTAGTTTATCTGTGCCTCTCTGTTTTTCAAGATTACAGAGATTTAAAAATGAACCAATATTCTAAACTCCATGTTTATTTATGCCTCTCTGTTTATATAACTTTGAAGTTTTGTTTTTCAAACAAGTTAGTTTAGTTTAAACATCATCTAGATTTCAATAACAAGTTCATGTATTTTAAGTTTGGAAATTTACTGGAACCAAGAAAATACAGTTGAAAACTTAAATATGTGATAAATCAAATGTTGTATGTTATTGATTCAAGTATATATCTTGAATCATCTCTGAAAAATAGGATTTTTAAAACAAAAATCCAAATTTTTAATATTAAATTGAATGTATATTTTTGGATTATCTAAAAAATGGTTTTTGGGTGATTTCTGGTGGCCGGAGCATTTGGGGTGGTCGAAAACATAGCTGCAGACGGAGGAGGTAATGGTGGTTTAGGCAAAATTGCCAAGAGGGTTTATGACCTCCTGTGGCATCGACGGTGGACGGGTTAAGTTTTTTACCCTAATTTTTAACTAGGTTGGGTTTTGGGTCACCCTGTGGACTCTGATGGATCGAGTGGTTTGATACTCAGGGAAATGGCGGCGTAGTGGTTCGATAGGGTTGGCCCGCTCGCCCTATGGTGGTCGGAGCAGTGAGGTCGAAGCGGTTTTGCTGGAGGCTGTTTGGGGTTCCAGTCTTTCTGGGTTGCCCGATTTTGTTCGTGGGCTCGTGATTGTGGTTTGATGGTTGGAATGGATTGCTGCGACATTGGGTGATGTGCCGGAGGGTGTGGCGATGGTCGAAGTAGCTTCAGGTGGTGGTGCATGTGCATGTGCACGGTGTTATGTTGAATGTCTTTGTTATTGGGTTGTAGTTGCTCGAAGGAGAGATTAGAATTAGGGGTAGATGACTCGAGTATAAACTCGAGTAGGTTTCGTATGATTAGCCGTAAGTTTTCAAACTTAAAATTTAATCCAATTCTTGAAATTTTAGAAGTAGAGAAAGAAACTCGAGTTTAAAACAAAGTGGCCTTCAGGTTTGACCCGAATTAGTGTAATTGAGTAATTTCAAAAAAAATTAAAAACAAGGGTTTTGAAATTTAAAAATAAAATTAGTTCAAACCCTTTTTATATAAATTACCTTTTGTATAATAGATATTTCTTTAACATTTTGGTTAAGAAATTGAAATTTGTTAAATTTAAATTCTTATTAATTAAGAATTTGTTAAATGGTAATTAATTGATTAATCTAATGTGATTATGGATTAATCAAATGATAATTAAGGATTTGTTAACTGTTAATTAAGGATAGGTTAACTGTTAATTAAGGATTAATCAACTGGTGATTAAGGAGCAATTAATTTGTTATTAAGTTTTGTTAATTAATAATTTAGTTTTATTAATTAATAATCAGGAGATAATTAATTTGTTAATTAAAGATTAATTAATCTATTATAGGAATAATTATGGATTAATTAATTTGTATTAATGGATATTGATTAATAATTAAGGTTATCAATCAACAGTTGATGAATAATTAATCAGTTAATTGAAGGATAATAAATTGATTATAAAGTAATTAAGGATTGATTACATTGTATTGATGGAGATTAATTAATAATTAAGGTTTATCAATTAACAGTTAAAAGGGTAAAAATCCGTGATTGGAGATTAATTGATTGATTGATAAGATAATCAAGAAGTGATTAATTAATTAAAAGTAAGTAAGTAATTAATTAATATGAGCAATATTAAGTGATTAATTCTTAAGGAATTAATTTATTTAAGTAATCAAATTAATTATGATATGAATTGATAATGCTTGATTATGAATGATTGAATGATGATAAGTGCCTTGGATTTGTTGACATCTCTGATATGAATTCCTTTGTGATATGATATGTATGGGTGGACAGTGATAATGTGGTTATCTATCAATTATGAATTGCTATGTAAAGGTGTTATCCAGTAATTAAAGTCGAATTGTATTTCACTTGAATAACTTGGGTTAAGATGGTATTGAACTCGAAAAGACCGGGGTTGGGTATCAGTAATACCCAAAACCACTTCGATTTGTAATCTATGATAATTCTATACAGATCTGATATGTGAAATCAATAGACTGGAAAGATTTAAGTGGATTGGATCATTTAATCTAAGTTTTGTACTTAGAATTGATGTGTGTAATAAGTGTTGTCAATAGCGAATGAATTTGTAAAATTGATACGAGTTACCCTGGGTTTTTAAATAATTTTTATGCTTTTGTATTCCTTGTTAGATGGGTTTACTCACGCCGGTTTCCAGCCTAACCGAGTGTTACTTTGATGCAATGCTCGGGTCAGACCGAGTATTACAGATTTTCAGGTAAGGATGTTCTGGAGCTCAGGAGGTGAGCTGGATGGTAGGGACCTATGGAGTGTTTCCGCTGTGATATATTGTTGCATATCTTGGACATGTTGTTTTAAACTATCCAGTGTTGTGTAATGGTTGTAACTCTGATATATTTAAATGTAATTGACTATTGCAGCATTCTCTGTGTAAAGAATATTTATTTGATATTATATTTTATCCGCTGCGAATGTGAGATTCTGTGACTTGCTTTCTGTTTCTTCTTCAATCTCTTTTCTTCTTTTCCTTAACTATCAGAAATTTTAGGGATCTAAAATTCCGGGTCGTTACAAATAGTTATTGTAACATGTTACTAAATTGGTTGATTTGTTGAATTGGTTGATTTGATTGTTTATTGTATGTTGTGATGGATGCTATTGAATGTGTATTTGTTCATTTATTTGATATATCCTTGTTTTCACCCTAAAGTTTATTGTAATCATATAAATTTTCATATTGATTATTTGAACACCGAATAAAGATATAAAAATCATGAACTTCATATATTTACATGAGAAAAAAATTAGTATGTTTAGATTACTATTAGAACCATAAAAATGATTTTTGAGAAATAAATCGTTGTTACCTTATTTGAATGTCTTCAAAATTATGTTTTGAAACATTGGGAAGTTATCATAGAATTGAATGTTGAAACTTTTGAACATTTTTATAAACCAAATCTCTTGAACTTTGAAATTTAAATGGGATTTTTTCTGTAAATTTGCAATGTAACGAACTGCCTTTTTGGACGTTTTAAGCAGACAGAGATCAAACCATTCAAAAGGGCAGATAGTTTTCGGGTAAATAAGAAAAAGAGAAAGAAATAAAACAAATTCAGAATCTTGCAGTGGAATGAAAAAAATATAATAATCAAATAACAGTTCATGAAGCTATTTACAAATTAATTTGATTACAAATACAATACAGAATCAGAAATACAGATAACAAGAATAAATAAATAAATGTAGCGGAACAACATGATGCAGAGGAGTATAATAAATTATACTAGTACAAATCTTTGTCTTCGTCCTCCAGATATAAGGTCTTCAACCCTTTAATGCTCAGGCTAACCCGAGCGAATAGAAAAGGCAAAACACTCGAGTCAGAACTAAAAGATCTTATGTAAGTTAAATCAACGGTAAATATGCATGTGACAGCGTCAGAGATGCTTACGAGGTTTGACATCTCCAATGCAGTGTCTAATGAGAGTGCAATAACTTAAGAGATGTTTGGGATTCACATCTCCTAAAGATCCGATAAACTATCTACAATGTAGCACAATACACTATTATAATAGTGTCTATAGTAAAGTATAGTATTAAAATAGCGTTAAGGCGTTACCCATATCCCCCTTAACACATTTTTATATATTCCCATAGTCTATACAGTACCATAATTCCGCCGTAAGCTGAAGGGCTATCAGAGGGCACTCCATAGGTATGGTACAAAACAAACTCGTAGAATGCGCTCTAGGACATGTGAAGACGGCACTCGAGGTAATGCAAGGGTAGATATACCAATCGCATATCCAGACTAGTGGTAACGCATAGCAGCTACTACCGCCCACCTAGGAACACACTCCCAAATCAAAAATCAAGGGTGGCTACCAAATCAATCACAAAATAATAGAATGGTATCGAAGAAATGTGTCCGATCAGAGGAATGACCTCACTTGGCTCGGCGTGGCTCCTGTTTTAGTTACATCTAAGCTGACACACGGGAGTCAGGGTCATGTCATACCTCATACAGAAATCGTTCACCAAACCATCTTACTTCATTTATGGAATCTCCACTACGTACACAGTTGTTAAAGTGGTTTTTGGTATTGGCAAAGAGTATGACAATATCCAATCCTAGTTTCTCTAACAACCAAATGCTTATTTCACACTGGATGGATCTTTTACATTTCAAAATTCACAACTTTTATCAAAATATCATATTCTCAAAACCATATCACTTTCGAAATCAAATTCATTTTGAAATCATATTCATATTTTAAATCGTATCGTTTCTGAAATCATAATTTCTTTCAAAAATTATATTTCCAATTAGGTTAAATCCTCACTTCAAAAATATCGTATTTAATTAATTATAACATTTAAATTCTAACTTAGGTTATAATATCATTTAATCGTATCTTCTTTTAAACCGATGAATTTAATACAAACACTTTCCTCTACTTAGTATGAAAACTTTGAAAATAGTTTAATTATTTATAAATAGTTAAAATGTTTATAATTAGTTAAATACACTAAAATAGTTTACTTTTAGATTAAAGATGTTATTAAATTAATTAAAGATAGTTAAATAGATTTAAATAGATTAAATATAACAAAAATAGATTAAATAGCTTCAAAATAGATTAATTAGTTTTAAAATAAGTTAAAATGGGTTAATTAGTTTTAAAATAAATTAAATAGTTTAAATAGGTTAAAATGATTTAATGTAGTTAATATATGTTAAAATAGTTTAATAATTTGAAAATCTTAAAATTTAGAATCTTTAAAATAATATATTTTTAAACGGTTTATAATAAAATATGAATTTTGAATTAATATCAATTTAAAATATTTATTTCATTTCAACGCAATAGAACGGTTTCAATTTCTTAATCAAAAAATATCAATTTCAAGTCTTCATTCACATTCTAAATAAAATATTAAATTTTATATCGATTTCCAATCCATGTTCGAAATATCAATTTAAATTACTCCAGTTTCAGTATATTCCAAAGTTATGTTTCAAACAATTTTAATAACTCAATTTCTATAAATTTCATTTATACTTCAAAATTCGATATTAAAATTTTAACTAAATTTCCATAAACAATTCCTTTAAACCAATCCCAATTTCAACATAAAACTTGAATTTCGATAATAGTTCCATCTATATAAATCAAGTTTTATTTTAAAATATCATTTAACTAAATTCAAAAAAAATTGGATTTTAAAATCATTTAATTTAACCAATCCGATGACCGTATATAATTCTCTACCCTAGGGTCAAGTAATACGGATATTTATCATTTTGATCTGTAATTTATTTATATTTACGGATATATATCATTTTAATCTGCAATGCCGATTTAATATTAAAATCCATAAAATCGCTTGAGTCTATCATTTCAACCCATAACGATTTTCCCTAATCTACAGATTGTTCGGGTATATATCATTTCAACCCATAGTGATTTTCCAAATAATAACTAAGGTAACTTGTAGAGTGATAACATTTTATAAATCAAACATAACATCCAATCAACTAATATCCAAACAAAACATAACTGCCAAACATAACATAACTGCCAACAGGGTTGGCGCAGTTGGTTGATGGTCCGGACCGCGTGATTGAAGGTGACGAGTTCGAGCCCCGAAACTGACAACCCTGTAACAAGTACCCGAAGTATGTGTTTGGCAGGCACATACTTCCCTAGAGTTTACAAGCGAAGCTTGGTTCTCTAGGTAATTCAAAATTCAAAAAAAACATCCAACCAACTAATATCAACAATCAAACATCGATCATAATCATTATTCAATTCAACCAATAAATTTCAACAATTAACTAATTATCAATGACAGGTATTTAACTGGAAATTTTAAATCCAATAATAAATTAAATGACAATTTAATTCAAATTAATTCAAATTAACAGGAATAGCAATTTAAATGTACCAAACAATAATAAATAAATTCCTAATCGCATCACAAATTTAATTTAACTAACATAATTTTTTTTAGAAGTTATGAGTGGGTCAAAACACTTACCTTTGAATTTAAATCGATTTAAAAACCAATTTAAGGCCAAAATTCAAACAATTTCAGAATTTATCTAAACTAGCATCATAATGTCTGGAATTTCGATACGGTCCCAATGGAACAAACCGCTCACGAATTGGATCTCGTATGTGAAAGTTGTGTATATTAGAACATTTAAATAAAAAATAAAAAGAAAATAAAAAAACAAATAAACCAATATCACCTCGCCACGTCATCAAGCATCATCCCAAAGCCCTACCGTTCGAACGCAATATCGAGCACATGAAACTGAGCATCAGCTCCATCTTTGACCGAGACGTACTGCTGCCTCCGACTACCTGGGAGCTTCACATCACCACCATCGTGACCGGCTCCGCCTCCCGCCCCTATGCCCTGAAGGCCACCACGTCCGCCCCTTCAACGCCGCCGCGGCTTCCAAATTTTGGGTTTTCGAACCCTAGTCGTTCAATCCCGCTGTCGTAGGTCGATTTGACTTAGGCGACCACCACCGCTAGTCTCCCCTCCATGATCTCTATCAAACCCAGAAATCGATTCTCCAATTGTTGCCCAAAAAAGCCCAATCTGGCTTTGACCATGATTTGTGGTTGACTCGAACATTGTTTGTAGATATAGACACCGGATGCTGATTCGAATCAATGAGATCTTCGAATATATATTTTTTATGAATTTTTTCAAGGAGTTTGATTTTCAATTGAAATTTGATTTGAAATTGAATTGGAAATTTGTTTGTCAGCCATTGAGAAGGAGAGACAACTGAATTGTACTATAGACTAATGATGATAAGAAATAGGTAGGGTTTATAACGAACAATTTGTAGGCAAATTAGAAATAGATATGAATGAATCAAATCAGATTTGGAAGTCGAACGATAAACGGTCCAGAAAGCCCGTTCTGACTTTGGAGTGAAAATGGGTCATCCTGTATATCAAAATAGATGTTTCGATGTTTTCAAACTTAATGGAATAGGTTTCAAGTCCAATTTCCATCGTATGAAGAAATTATGTTGAAATCAATTACTTCAAATCGATTTCAGTTGATTTGATTTTCAGGCGTTTCGAGTCCGTATGATCAAACGACAAGTCTGATCGCTACAAAACTTGAAATCCTACAATAACTAACTATTACAGATCCGATGAAACTGCTTTCGTCGTAATCCGAGTCAATGGTCAAAATGGCTATATTTCGGTTAATTAAATAAATTAATATTAAATTAACTAAATCACTTTTTCAATTCAAATTTAATAATTTACAACTTCTAAACATTTTTTATTTCCTAATCATTTACAATAATTTAAACAAATTTCGATATAATTTATCAATTTCAGTGTTTAATTTTCAATTTGAGTAAATTCAGTAATTATAAATAAAAAGTCCAATAAATCCATTTGTTTAGTTTTCAAATTTTGTTATTCAATCGATTATCATCTTATGGTATAATTAACATTGATTTATATCTATGTACACCAATGTTCTCCAATTTCATCTTAATTCCCACTGATGTAATATTTAATATCATTTGATTGCAATAAATCAAATTATTATAGTTTATATTCCAACAAATTAATAAATCTCGATTTTCATTCTTTTTATTCAACCAATAGTCTATTATGAATAAAATTCCCAATTATTACCTTAATTTACATTTATAATATTCAACTAGATTTTATTGCAATTGATTTCCAATTTAATTTAATAGACTAAAGAAATATGTAACATATAATACTTGTTACCATTTACTTTTAATTACATTTATAAGTTATTATTAACAAACAAATGTTACAATTGCTTACATAACACTGGTTTTATCCAATTATCATTTATTATATACTAATTCATAAATTAGTTCAATATCTACATTTGTTTCCTTAAATTCAATTTATAGCCAAGTATAACATTTAAATTATTTTAATTAATTGGAATTTCATTCGATTTGGTAATGATTAACTTTAATTAACATTGTTACATTTCATTTTAGTTATTATTTCGTTATTAAATTACATGTTTTTTCCTTCCAATATTAAAACACTAAACTAATTAAATTAACCAATTTTAGTTAACGAAAATTTACGGGTCATCACACTCTTCCCCACTCAAAACTTTTCATCTTTGAAAAGGAAAAAGAAGGGAAAGAAGGAATTAAGTAATCAACATACCTTATTCAAAATATTAAATTAATTAATAATTAATTTACATAAGTAAATACTTTCATATAAAATATATTAATTTATAACAATTAAATCCTTTCATATTCAAGTTAACAAAGGTTTGGAAAACATTTCACAAAAAAAATTTAAGTCCAAAATTTACGAAAAATTTCAGCAGAGTCTCCTTTGTACAGAAAGGTCTGGGAGAAACAATAATATTAATAAAAAACAATATATATCATAATTTTCAAAATAATATATCTCAACAGTGAGAAACACAATATAATATCGCTAGAAAACCGTAATCCGAAAACGTACCTATTTTTCAGGCAATTAACGCTTATTTTATGAAACCAAAAGTAGTAGCAATTTCTTCTATAACTTGTATTTCACCTATATAATCCAAGGATTTTAATAATTATATAAAAGAGAAGTATTTTGAGTTGTTTCAACCAATAACAAAACAAATCAAAGCAACATAACAACAATCATTGTAACCCCAAAGCATATAATCATCACATGAGACCAATGTAACAAATCATACATCCATATCAAGCAAAACAAATGGTTTGTTCGGATTTAGACACTTTTAATCGTGTAGAACGAAAAATAACTACTAAGTACACCATATACTCAACAGTCTTAGATAAAACTCAATACATTATTCATACATCCTAAACAACTAGAGGCATCCTTTCCCAAACAGCCCATAAGCCAAAACAAACAATAACTGACAATGTTATTTAAGTTATTCTTATTAAATTTTCTTTCAAACATTTACAGTTTTTAAATTTTCCTTTACATTCATACGATGATTATTTCTTCAATTTGCATTTATTTCTTACAAAAGTTTAATTTCCATTCATTCATTCAGTGCTTAATTTCATTTATTTCCATTTATTACTTACAAAATTCATTTTCCATTTATTCATATAATGTCTTTTCATCTCATTACTTATATTCATTTCTTACATAACTTATTTCCATTCAGTTGTTTACAAAGATCAATGAATTCTTTATTTAAGTATCACATATATTTTATTGCAGTTCCGTTCATATTTACTAATTTATGTATTTGATTTCTATTAGATTTTAATATTCATTAATGCATAAGTTCATACTTAAGTTCCTTACCTTCAATTTACATTCATCCTTCCTTATATAATGTCATTAAATAATAATCCATTTTCTAAATCGTTTCAACTTTTCTGAAGTTATAATCATTTACCTAAAATAATACTCATGTTATTATTTACTTTAATTGTAAATAGGTTCAAACATTAACTCAAGTTTATAATAATTTATTTATAACACTCACTTTTCTATTACATTTAATTAGCAGCATTTTAATTTTAACTCAAGTTTATAATGACTATAATATCAATTCTTATTTATAAAAGTAATTATATTGAACACTCTCATTTACTTAAAGTTTTACTTGTAAAATGTTCTATTACATTTTCTTATTAAATATTACAACTTTTAGTTTTTCGGTAAGTTATACATATGTTTAAGGAATGAAATCGAAAATTACACAAGTTTATCTTATTTGTTTTAATTAATTGAAATGTTAAATAGTTGCATCCCATTAAATTTTTATATCCTTTTACTTACAGGTTACGAGCTTCAAATTTCTTGTATATTTCAGTTATAACTTAGCATTTAGTTTCTTATTTCCATTTAGAAGTTCCAATTATTAATTAGTTAAAATTTTCATTTCATTATAACAATTGAAATCTCTAATTTATGGAAATTTAAAAACTAAATTTTGAGTTCTATTCCAAGTCATTTAAAATAATTATATATAATACTCATAACTTTTATATCCAATCTTATTTAAACTTTTGAAATTTATTATTGTTTAGCAAAATAAATCTGCAGTAAAATTACTACAATGGCCTTCCCACTTTAAAGCTCGAAAATGAATGTCGATGATGCGTGCACTCATCACCGAAATTGTTTTCCAGCGATAGAGAGGGGGGTACAGAACTTATTTCCTTCCAATTTTTTTAAAAAGATTTCTTTCAAATCAATTTGAAACATTCATATCAAAAAATACTTCTAAATACTACAATATTATATTTCAAAATCCTTTTGGAAGAAATTTCAAAAGTCCGAAACTTAAGCTCTCAAATTTCAATTTATATTCATTTTATTTGTAAATCTTACTTTTCAATCAGTATTTATATAGGATTTTACTACCTAACGAACAAATATATTACAATTAAATATATCATTTATAAAATCTATTAATTATATACAAAAATATATAATAGGCAAAATTATTTCATTCACCTATATTCAAAAATAATACTATGTCGCCCTGTCCTACTAAGTATTTAGAAATCATTGTCGATGTCATAACATCCTATACACCAACCAAAATTCATAAATACAAAACGGAACAAATTAACACAATACAAAAAACATTTTATAACACTAACAAATACGTTCTCATATATATATATATATATATATATATAGACACACTCAGCAACTCATTTTAGGGTATTACCACCCTGTTCTAAAGAGCCAGACCCCACAAAGCTAGGTTATCGCCAAACTAGTGATCTAATACCAACTGTAATGAACTGCCTTTTTGGTCCTTTTAAGCAGCCACACATCAAACCATTTAAAGGGGTAGATAGTTAGGGGGCAAATAAGAAAAAGAGAAAGATATAAAACAAAGGCAGAATCTCGCAGCGGAATGACAAAATATAATAATCAAATAACAGTTCATGAAGCTGTTTACAAATGAATTTGATTACAAATACAATACAGAATCAGAGTTATGGACAAGAAAAATAAATAAATAAATAAATGCAGCAGAATATAATAAATAATACTAGTACAAATATTCGTCTTCGTCCTCCAGAAATAAGGTCTTCAATCGTGAAATTCTCAGGCTGACCCGAGCAAATTGAAAAGACAAAACACTCGAGTCAGAACTAAAAGATCTTATGTAAGCTAAATCAACAGTAAATATGCGTGCGACGGCGTCAGAGATGTTTACAGGGTTTGACATCTCCTATCCAGTGTCTAACGTGAGTGCAATTACTTAAGAGATGTTCGGGATTCACATATTCTAATGATCCGATAAACTATCTATTATGTAGTACAATACGCAATTATAGTAATGTCCATGGTAGTAAAGTGTTAAAATAGCGTTAAGGCATTACCCATATCCCCCTTAACACATTTTTATATATTCCCATAGTCTATATAGTACCGTAATTCCTCCATAAACTAGAGGGTTATTAGAGGGCGCTCCATAGGTATGGTACAAAACAAACTTGTAGAAGGTGCTCTATGACATGTGAACAAGGCACTCAAGGCAATGCCAGGATAGATATACCAATTGCATATCCGGTCTAGTGGTAACACATAGCAGCTACTACCTCCCACCTCGGAACACACTCCCAAATCAAAAATTAAGGGTGGCCACCAAATCAATCATAAAATAATAAAATGGTATCGAAGAAATGTGTCTGATCGGAGGAATGACCTCACTTGGCCCGGAATGGCTCCTGTTTTAGTCACATCTAAGCCGACTCACGGGAGTCAGGGTCACGTCATACCTCATACAGAAATCATTTGCCAAACCATCCTACTTCATTTCTGGAATCTCCACCATATACACAGTTGTTAAAGTGGTTTTCGATATTGGCAGAGAGTATGACAATATCCAATCCCGGTCTCTTTAACAATCAAACACTTATTTCACACTGCATAGTTCTTTTACATTTCAAAAGTCAATTCACAATTTTTATCAAAATATCATATCCTCAAAACCATATCACTTTCGAAATCAAATTCACTTTGAAATCATATTCACCTTTTAAATCATATCATTTCCGAAATCATCATTTCTTTCAAAAATCATATACCTAATTAGGTTAAATCCTCACTTCAAAATTATCATATTCAATTAATTATAACATTTAAATTCCAACTTAGGTTATAACATCATTTAACCAATCTGCTTTTAAACCAATGTATTTAATATCAACACTTTCCTCTACTTAGTCTGAAAATTTTGAAAATAGTTTAAATAGATATAAATAGTTAAAATGGTTATAATTAGTTAAATACTCTAAAATAGTTTACTTTTAGATTAAAGTTGTTGTTAAATTAATTAAAGGCAGTTAAGTAGATTTAAAATAGATTAAATATGATTAAAATAGATTAAATAGCTTTAAAATAGATTATTTAGATTTAAAATAAGTTAAAATGGGTTAATTAGTTTTAAAACAAATCAAATGGTTTAAAATAGGTTAAAATGATTTAATGTAGTTGTTACCTGGATATTTGACCATGTAACAAGAGGCTTGGCATAAGCACCGTTCGGCATTGGGAGTATTGTTCGGCACTCCAACTTCATTTGGCATTCCGACCTTGCTCGACATAGAGCCTCGATCGGTATAGCAGGGGTCGTTCGGCATGAACTTCGCTCGGCATTCAGTATCGTTCGGCAGAAGTCTCGACCGACACGAAGGCTTATTCGGCAGAGTCTCGACCGGTATGAAGCCTCGTTCGGCATGAAGACTTGTTCGGCAGTAGTCTCGACCGACATGAAGCCTTTGTTCGGCAGGAGTCTCGCTCGACATTTATACCCCGTTCAGCATTCCAGCCTCGCTCGGCATTCATACCCCGTTCAGCAATCCAGCCTCGTTCAGCATTCCAGCCTTGTTTGGCCTACACACTTAACTCAACACACTGCCTCGTTCGGCATAGAGGTGTCGACCGACTTGGATATGTGGCTCGGCATTTGCTGTTCGGTATTTATGGCTCGGCATACAGAATCACTCAACGTGGGCCAAGGTATCTTGCTCCTAGGCCCATTAGGGAAGTCCAACCCATCTTCGTCTAAAAATAGAAGGGCAGTGGCACAGTGAAAGAGACCTTTTTTTGAGAACACTGGGGGGACTCTACTGCATTCAAGACTCATCATTCATTACCTAACAATTGTATTCAAGTAGTTGGTGTACGGATTGTATCTGCAATCAATCGTTGAGTGAAGCAATAAAGATTAACTTCAAAGTAGACGTAGGCAGTTACGCCGAACCACTATAAATTCGGTGTTCTTGTATTTGCGTTTAATTTAGCATTCAACTCTCTGTTTTAATTTACTTTCTTCATTAATCTCTCTACATAATCCTTCCTAAGGGTGTTAGCGACCAATTATGGTGCTAACAATAGTTAATATAGGTTAAAATAGTTTAATAATTTGAAAATCTCAAAATTTAGAATCTTTAAAATAATATATTTTTAAACGGTTTATAATAGTATGAACCGAGTCCAAAAAGAAAATCGAAGAACAGATGTCCGCTAGAGGTAGCTACCCTCGTTGGCCATGTCAAGCCATCATGTTTTAGTCATTTCAAATTAACACAAGTGTCAGAGCTATCCATCATCATTCACTTGCTTCAAATCCAGCAACGTACACAAATCCAACCACTTCATTCTTGAGTCTCCTCCACGTACACAGTTGTTAAAGTGGTTCTAACATTGACAGAGTGTATGCCAATAATCGGGCCCCGTCTCTGTAACAAACAAACGTCGTTTTACACACAGATTGGTCCTTTTACATTTCAAAAGTGAATCATTACCTGATATCGAAATATCTTATTCACTTCAAAATATCATATTTACTTCAATATGTCATATTAACTTCAAAATATCATTTCATTCACCACAAAATCAATTTCGCGTCAAAATCATTATATTCACTATGAGATCAATTTCATTTCAAAATCATTTCAAATTTTGCCTTAGGTTATAACATGATTTTAACCACATTCATATCTAAATCAACGAATTAAGTATAGAAAATACCCAACAATAACCAGTTTGAATTTTTTTTATTTTTTTGGAAATAGTTTAATAGTTTAAATAGTTGAAGGTTTTTTAAAACAGTTTGGATACTAAAAAAGCTTGAGCCTTGAAAATGGCTTATATATTAAAATAGTTTGGAAATTGAACTAAAGTGAATAATTAAAAGAGATGGATTTCAAAGAGTTTATATAAAAAAGTTATTTGAAAATGGTTTCAAGTTAGAACTATTTCCATTTCCAACAAGTCAGAACTCATGTTCAAATTTCAAATCAAAGGGATTCAATTTCAAATCTTCCAATTCAATCGATTCAATTTCGATTTAAATTCAAACCAACTCAATTTCAATTTCAGTTCTAATTAACTTCAATTTTGATTTCGATTTGAATTAACTTCAATTTCTATTTAAAGATTCAATTCAATGGTTTAAATTTTAATTCAATTCTTATTTTTAAACCATTTCAATTTATATAAGTTTCAAGTCCAATTTTAATGGACCGATTTAAATCACTTAAATCAAATTAAACTTTAATGTTAAATTTAAGGTTCAAATCTTTAAATTAATTCAATTTCAAATATTTCAATTCCGAGCCCAAATTTGAAATATCAATCTAAGTTACTTTAACCATGATAAATTTTCAAAGTTCAAATAAAGTTCAAACCTTTAAAGCAATTCAATTCCCATAATTTAAGTAGTACACGATTATAACTTTAAATTCCAAAATAAATTCTTTAAACAATTTCTTTTACAAATTTCACCTTCAACATTTCAAAGCTCAAATTTGAAAATAATTCAATCTTTATAAATTTTATTTTTATTCCTTTAAAAAAAATCATTTAAATAGATTTAAATTCAATAATTTAAAACCATTAAACTTAACAAATCCATTGCCCGTATATAATTTTCTATCTTATGGCCAAGTGATCAGTTATTTTGATTTTAATTTCAGGGATGGATACATATCATTTCAATCCAAATCAAAGCGTCATATGTATATATCATTTCAACCTATTTCTTAATTTATTCGAAATAATTCAAATAACAGTTTTATATACTATCAACAACATACAAGGTGATAACATGGTATATATAAAAATAAACATCCTATCGTCTAAAATACCATCACAATAAACATCCAAAATAGTCAATATATCACAACAGTTAACTAAATATCGGTGTTTAACTAGCAGTTCAATTTCAATTCTGAATTAACTATCAATTTAAATTCTAATCAGTTCAAACCATATGTCAATTTAAATGCCAGTTAAATTACCTAACAATAGTCAATAAAGATAAATCATTTCATGATTTCGATCTAACTAACATTAGAATATTTTATTATTTTGTGAGCGATTTAAAACATTCACCTTTATTTGAAACTAATTTTTTTTCAAATTCAAAAAAATTCAAGTCCAATTCCATGTCATAGACGATTTTGATACAAATCCAACGCAACTTGTTTTGCACGAATCGGACTTCTTATGAAAAAGTTAGGAATTTATTCATATAACGAAATAATTAAAATTTAATTAACAAAATATCAACATAAAAATGTTAAACCTTTCTTCCTACATTCCTTCAAGCATGCATACACTCCAGGTGCTTGTTCTTTTTTTTTGTATTTACTGATTGATCGAACCGTGTGCGACCATCGAGACTGCCGCCCAACACCGAGCCGCCTACGACCTCGCCCTCTACTAAAGTCTCCACGTGCCCCACTATCGCGTGACCCAAACCCCCCATAATGTAGTTCAAACGGAGCGTTCCCTCATCCATCTAGGTTCATCGATAATCAATCCCACTACTGGATGTGTAAAGTAGATCAAGCTCTACAACTTTCGCGTTGAAGCCGAGGCGTAAAAATGAAAGGATGAGGACAAAATTAGGGGAAGAAGTTGTAACATCCCACTTCCCGAGACTCGAAAATAACACCAATGGACGACTGCAACATCCGTAGCTGTTAGTTTAAGCCTCCGGAAGTGAGATGATATAAAAGATGGGCTATTTTCGGCCATTGAAATTATAAAGGAGGCGGTGGAGTTAGGGATGCAAATGAAGGAAGTTTGATGGCTATTTATAGATAATTTCCTTGGCACTATTCATCCGTGAAATTTTCGAACTCCAAATGAAGTGCCGCCTGGCGTTCTATATGTTATACCCATATTCAGAACACAATGGAATATATATTGGAAGCCAGTTCATCATATATAGAAGTTAACTTTCAAAATCAAATTATACTAATTTCATTCCTTTAAATAATTTTATAACCGTTTCAAGCTCACATGACCAAACGATATGTCCGATCTCCACAAAATTCGATAGCATATAATAATTCACCATTACAGATTTGACTAGTTTCACCGAAATTTGAGACAGTGACCTCAGAGGCTATTTTCGTATATTTATTAAAATAAGCGATTTTCCAAAATAATTTTTTTCACTTTAAATTCAATTTTAAAAGTTAATAATCTTCATTATTGTTTAAATAAAATTTAAATAGGCTTTCGAAATCATTTTCATTCATATTAAATTCAAGCTTCAATTATTTAAATAATTCTAATATTAAATTTAACAATTCAGTTATCTAATAAATCGCTTTATTTGAAATCCAAGTTATTTAACTTATAAAATTTGCTTTTACCTTTAATAAACATTCATTCGATTCTTTATTACCTTAACATTGGTTATTTCAATTTCTGTTATCAATCACTTACAATTCAATATCATTTAATCTACTTTCTAATATAAGTTATCGTCTCTTATCTTATTGAATTTTGTTATTTAATTTTTTATCCAAGTTCATATCCAATAAATTACATTAATAAATCATTAAATTTTTATATCTGACCATTTTTGTTCAATAATTATATTAAATTTAATAAGATAAAAGAATTAAAAATACGGGTTGTTACAATCTACCCCACTCAAAACTTTTCGTCCTCGAAAAGGAATTAAGTAACGAATCTAACATTTGATATATTTTACTCAAAATAATCAACATACAAAACACAAAACTATTTTGCAAAACCTTTATCATGCTTCTGCTATGCCACTCTGATCTTGGCTTTTTTATAAAATAAGTTATAAAATTTAATGTCTACATTTTTTTTCTTACATCCGAATTTACAGAAAATTTCAGCAGCGTCTCTTATGCGCGGCTGGATCAAAAATTTTTGCAAAACATATAATACACATCTCATCTAAGTGATGAGGCATCACGTAGGAAAAAATATTATAAAAGTATGGTATGAAATTCGAGATATGTACTTGTTATTATTAATATGAGCGAGTTCGCTAATATTAAGCGAGCAAAAGCAAGTGAAATCACATGTCCATCCAAATTGCTTCATATGTACCTATCTCAACTCAATTTTGAATATAAGTCACTTATAATAAGCTATAAAAAGCATGCATGAGTATAATAGGACCATATAACATGAATCCTTAATCCAAACCATAACCACAAGCACTAATATACTACATAACAATCCTATGTAACCAAAAACGGTTATAACAATGATTTGCAGCAAAAGAAACTATTCAACAAATAATATTTATCTAATTAATCCTAACTATATAAATTTACATTATCCAATGTCAACATTTTGTTTATACACTATCATCTCTTATTAACATCTGTTCTTTATTGGCACCCAATTGATTTACTTCCAATTTATTCACATCTATTTCATTTACATTCAATTTATTCAAATTTCAATTACTTCACTTTATGTTTAATACAATTCATTTCAAATCATGCATGGACCATTTTATAAAATCATTTCATTAATTCATCTCATTTCAATAAGTGAAATTTATTAATTTACAGAGAATGTAAGAACTAAACATCATGTTTCTTTCGAAATCATTTTGAATAATATATATACTCATATCTTATACACACACACACACACACACACACACACACACACACACATATATATATATTCATATTTAATTTTTTAAATCAAAATCTATATATCGAACCAAATGCATAGAAAAGATACTAAGTGACCGCCCCCACTTTGAAACTTGAAAATGAATGTCGAAGATGCGGTCGTCATCACCTAAATTATTTTCCAACGAGAGAAGAGGAGAGTGCATGACTTATTTCCTTTTAAAATTCTTTTAAAACACTTCTATTCGTAAATATTTTTAAATAATACTAATATTATTTTCAAAATCTTAGAAAACAATTTCAAAGCATCAGGATTTAAATACTCAAATTCTCAGTTTATATTCATTTTTTAACTTAAACTAAAGTTAGTTTTTTATTTCATAACTCACTACTTACGCTTGTAAAAATCCATGAAATCAAGTTAGTTAAGTTAATATTTTTAAACTTAGTTTTGTAACCTACTCACTTCATATTCAATTTATTTTATAAATCCATTTATTTCTTTATTTAAACTTAAAGCTTAAATTATTACTTACCACTTTTACTTAAGTGAATAAACATTCTCTGATTCAAGTTCAAATTAATATAATACTCTCATATCCAAAAGACTATATACCAATTCTGATTTCGTTTTACTTACCAAAATTATTAAACAATTTCCTACCTTTTATACACAAGTTAAAATACCTTTAAACTTTACCAAACAAGTTCAAATAACTTTAAAACTCAAATGGATCATATTATTACCTTGCTTAGTGTGATGACCCGAAATTTTAGGCAATATCAATTTAATAATCTGAATTAAAAATTAAATTGATTTGATAATCTTTGTAATAAGATTGGAATTAATTTAATAATATAATTAAAATAAATATTTAATTGACAGATTTTATCTTTTAAAAACCAATAAACTGTTTTCTATTTATAATATATATAGAATATGTATATATTGTAAATAGATAAACCTTGTTTTAAATTTAATAATTAGATTTATCTTGTTTTCTAAATATATATATCTTTGGTGAATTGGGAATTATGATTTTATTTAAAGTTAAACTTTTAAAAGCTATTGAATAAATAAAATATGGTTTTAAATTGTTAAGATAAAAACTTAATTTGTTTAAATTGATTTATTTGATATTAAGTTTTTTTAAAAAGTATATAATAAATGACTATATGATTTAAATACATAAGGTAAATATTTAAATGGTTTAAAATATTTTTTAACTTAAGTTTAAATTTAAATAAACAAATAATAAGGTTTATTTTGATTTCCTTTTGAAATATTGTGTGATAAAATAAGTAATTTATTAATAAAGAAACAATTTCTTTTATAAATTATTTAAAGTTATCAAATTTGTTATCTTCAAAATAATAATAATGTATTGTTTTTAAAAAATGGATTTTAATAAAAGTAGTATGTTATTTTAATTGAATTTTAGAATTTGATTTGGATTTGTATTTAAAGTTTTGAAATTCAAAAGATAAATATTTAAAATGTTTTGAATTTTTAAGGATATATATATAAGCTTTTATTTATATATAAATTGCCTTGTTGCATTTTCTTTACATAGAAAATTTATATACTTTTACATAAGCATAAATAAATTAAATAAAAACATTTATTAACATTTATAATAAAAAGAAAAAAAAGACAAGTGTTAATTCCTTAAGGCCTTATAATAACAAGTGTTAAGTGAATATAAATTCTAGATGACAAGTGTTGTAATATAAAACAAGTGGCCTTTTTAGATTAATTTTCTTTTATTTTTATTTAATGAATTTCAGCCTTTATAAACATATTATTTTCCCTTCATTTTATTTTTCTTTCTTATTTCTATCTTTTAGTCAAAAGCTTAGAAACAGATCTGAAACTCAAGTCTGCAACTTAAAACAAAAGCCTGAAAATTCATTTTCCACTTCAAAACAAACAAATTATAATCAAAGTTGTTCATTTGTTTCATTTGAGTCATCTCTGAAAATTTTAAATAGCATGTAAAGCAGTTTCTAAAAGCTGTAATCAATTCACCATCTCAAAAATCAAAAGCTTGCACTTCAAATCAAGGCAACTCCATTTTTCTTCAATTTGGAGTTTTCTACATGCAAGTGTATTGCCAATCAAAAAGCACTTCTAATTGATAAAGCAACTCAGTTTCTAAGAGGAATTCAAGTTTTTAAAGGCTAATGCATATCCCAGTTTATAAATTTGAAAAAAGAAAAAAAAGGAGGCTTTCAAAATAAAAAGGCTGTTTCAAAAACATTCTGGAGGCTCTGTTTATTTTGTTAACAGGTGAGTAACATCATTTTTAATGAGTTTAAGTATTTTAATCTATTGCATGTTGATTTCTATGTTAAGTATGTATGATATGTATATATCAGCAGATCTTTTGTGTATATATGAATGGATAAACTTGTACATGCTGTGGTCTCTAAATTATACTGTTCTTAAGTTCCTAGGTTCAAGAAATTGTTCAAACCCCATTATCACATGATGTAATCTATGTTTGTGTTTAAGATTCATACAAAAGATGTTTGTTGTATCATGAAATAAAGTTTAAAATTTATTCAAGGTAAAATAATTTTGAAGTGTCTTTAAAAATTAAGAGCAATAGAGCAAGTTTGAAGAAAAGTGAAAATCCAATCATTTTAATTCATCAATTCAGGAACCTAAACTAAATCCTTAATACTAAACATGATTTTTAACAATAAAATCATAATTTATAGTTTGAGGAGGAGGATGCAGTTTTGTGATGAACTGAAAATGGGAATTGAAGTTTTTTTTTGATGTTCTCTGTGGATTGAAGGGTCGGGTTTCTTTCAATGGATAGAGGGGTGATTAGTGAAGCTTGGAAAAATATTATATGGCGATGCATTTCATCGAGGAGACAATGGTGGCGAAATTCCTTCTGGAACCCTAGTTTAACTAGATTAGGTTGATCGATCATCCACGTCTTCTACTGTGGATCGAGTGTATTGGAATTTTGGAGGATGGTAGTGTGGTCGTAGACGAGACTGTGGCCGGTGTTGCAGAATTACTGGTGATCGGAGATGCGTGGATGAGGCGATGAAAGGCTTTGGATGGAAGGCTTCTGTTGTTTCCAGGTTTGAGATGAAGACTCGAATTCAATTTCGAGCTGTGGAAGGGTGATCTGTTGGTCGTGTTGGGAGGTGGGGTTGGTCGCCGATGTGGGAAGACCACCGGAGGTGGCTGGAGTTGATCGGAGGCACGGTATGCACCGTGTACTTTTGGTTCCTGATGTTTGCCTGGGTGGAAGCAGTGGGGTGAACTCGAGAATCACTAGAGTAGTTTCTATGTTTGGCTTGAAGTTGTATAGGGTTGAACTCGAAGAAATTTGGGGTGGCTCGGGTTTGGTATTTGTGACTGGTTTTTAACTAGAACCTGTAATGTTTGTCATAAAAATTTTAAAACAGATTTTGGAATTTGAAATCAGTTTAAAAATAAATTTCAAACCAGATTTTGAGATATGGATCCAAATAAACTTTTGTATCCAAGTTTGAAATTTAAGAAAGTTTTTTTAAAAAAAATAATAAATTATTTTGAACAACTTTAATGAGTCAAAAGTAAAATTTTAAAATGTTTGTCTAAAAATTTCGAACTGAAGTTTTAAGATGAAAAGAAAAGGTTTAAAAATAAATTTAACTCCAAGTTTAAATTCTAGAATTCAAATTTGAGTTTATATCTCCGTTTTAAAATAAATTAAGATTTTAGACTTGAATTGTTAAATACTTTAAAAATGATTAAGTAATTTGAATTTTAAAAAAATAAAGATTTAAAATGAAAGTAGAGTTTTAAAATCTAAAGATTAATCTGAATTCAAATTTAAATATGTATTCCAGTTTAGAAATGAAGGAAGTTTTTAAGTTTAAAATGATTTAAACAATTTGAAATGTTTAAAGTGTAATTCAAATTGATTTGAATTTAAATACGAATCTGGTTTTAAATCCTTTTAAACTTCTTTATTAAATGAGTATTTCTTTAACTTGTAAAATGAAAAGGGCTTTAGAAATGTGTTTTAAAACTTCGTTAAAGATAATTTGAAATCATTTTAAATATTAAATTTATAGTGACATTTGAAAGTAAATTTAAAGTAAATTGATTTAAAGTACTTTGTAAATGATAACTTGATCCTTAATAAGAACAAAGTTTGATCTTAAAGTAAATTAGAATTTAATGATTTGTAATTTCATTTAATTATTAAGGTAATTAAATGGATAATTTATTTATTTAATTAATTAATGGAATGGATAATTAATTAAGGTAATTAAGGGTTTTAAATTATTAGTTAAGGTTTAAGTTAATTGATTAAGAAATAATTAACTTGTAACTTAAGAATTGTTAATTAAATAAGATTAGATTTTAATTAGTGACCAATGATTAATTAATCAAGTAATTTAGAATTAATTAAGTTACTGTTAACACTTAATTAATTAAATAATTAAAGGGTAATTAATTGGATATTCAAGATTAATTAATTTGAAATTAATAATGATTAATGTAAGTTAATAACTTTAGGAAAGTAATTAAATAATGTTAATGATGGTCATCAACTAAGGGTTATTCGATAATTAATTTATGTAATTAATTTTTAATAATTAATTAGATTAATTAATTAAAGATAATCATTTGAGAAATTTTTTAAGATTAATTAATTGATGGAAGTAATTAAGGAATTAATTGCTTAAGTTAATTAATTAAGTTTAATTAAGTCAAACACTGGATGCTTTAATTACTTTATGTAATTAATGGAATGTAATTACTTAGTGAAGTAATTAATGATAATTACCGAACGTAATTAGTGGAAGATGGTATAATTGTGGAAGTAATCTGGATTAAATTACTTTTAATCAAGGGATTAATTAAAGAAATTAATTAAGCAGTAATTAATTTGATAAGTAATTAAGGATAGTTAATTACAGAATGTGATTAATCAAAGGTGATTAATAATTATGGTTTAAATTGGGATTAATTACTTAATGTAACTAATTTAAATAGAATAATTAATTAAATATGATTAAGGATCATTATTTAATATAATTAATGATGTAATTAAGGGTTGACTAGTTAAGATTAATCAATAATGATAAGTGATTAAAGGTAATTAATTAATGTAATTAATTAAGGATTAGTGTAATTAATTATAGTTAATAATTAATGAAGAAATTAAAGGTTAATTACTGTTTTTGGTTAAGAGTAATTAATTGGTGAAATTGATCAAAGGATAATCACTTGAATGTAACTAAAAGACAATTAATCAAGGGTGATTAATTAAGGTGAATAATTAGAGCATAATTAATTAATTAATGGTTATGTAAGCAAGATTTATATCGATGTAAGTAATTAATTTAATTAACTTTGAATTAATTAAATATGGAAGTAATTAATTTAATTCATTTTAAATTAATTATAGATGGTGTGATTATTAATCATTGCTTATGAATGAATGGATGATATTGATTGTCTTGAATGGATTGAAATCTCAGATATGAGATAAGTAATGTTGTGTGATATGGATGCATTGGTTGCATTATGATGATAATATGGATTATCTTTTGATAATGATAATGATAATATGGATCATCTGTTGTGATTATAGTGTTGATTATCTATTGTTAATATGTGAATTATCTATCTGTGTATATAGATTGTTTGTACCAAAATTGGGCACAACACTCTTCGGGAGTCTTTTGAAGAGATAATAAATGAAGAATATGAATTGAAAATGAGGATTATCTAACAAAAACTCCAAACAACAGTGAAGTAAAGACAAAGGCAAGCAATTTATAGTGGTTCGGCACGTTGCCTACGTCCACTGTGAAGTTTTAGCAATTTTATTGATTCTCTTTCAACGTTTACAAGCGATTACAGCAAGCAACAGCAGGTTACAACTAAAAATTCGAAATCAACAGCTAGTATATGATGTAGGATGATGAAGATGTCAATCCGGCAGAATCTGGGCGCTTGAGAGTCGAAAGATCCCTTTTCTGTTGGCTCTGGGGCTCTATTTATAGGCGTAGGCTTCTGATATTTCGTTGAAAACTCGGAAGACCACTTCTGGCACGTGAGGGGGCCCACTTGCCCGGTCTTAGGAAGTTTGGGACCACTTTGGCATCGGTTCGAACTCCATTCGAACAGATCAAGAATTCATCCAATCGAGGTGAAATTTGGTGTGGACACTCTTCGACATGAATGCAAGCTTCTGTGAAAATTTTGTGGCATTTGGATCAGTGAATTGAGAGATATGATGGATTCGAGATGGGGTTTACTGCGTGGCTGTTTGGTTCGAAACCATCCGTTCGAACCGATGGTTTCGAACCGATGGTGGCACGCACCTTCGTGGTGATGCGGAGCGCAAACTTCGAACCGACTCGGTCTTCACTCCTAGTTGACCGCTTCGACTCCATGTATCTCGACACGTTCGAACCGATGGATGACACGTCATCGTGGCTGGTTGACCCAGTGGATTCGAACGAAGCTTCACAGATGGGTTCGAAGAAGGCTCCAAAGATGGGTTCGAACAAGGCTTCATAGATGGGTTCGAACAAGGCTTCATTGATGGCTTCGAACAACTGATTCTTGATGGGTTCGAACTTGTGTTTCTCTAATGTATGTGAGCTTTGCAACCTCTCCATGGACATGAGGCCCATCGACGCGAACCAGATGGATTCGAAGTTGATGGATCGAAACGAGGCACTCCGATGGGTTCGAAGTCCATCAATTCGAAGGCGATTGATTCGAATGGTGCTTGACGATGGGTTCGAAGACACCTACCGTGATGGGTTCGAAACCAGTGCTTTTCCTATCAAGTTGAATCGATCATAACTTGAGCGTATGAACTCGGATTGACTCGAAATTTGAGATGACGACTTCTATGATCTTTCTTGTCACGTCCTATCATTTGTAGTTCAATTCGGACTCGGAAAAAATTCATTGATATCCATAACGAAACGAAGTATGACCGATCTCTGAGACGAACTGTTCTCCATTTTCGATCGATCTTTTGGTATCGGGACTTTGCCAAAAAGCGGGATAACATTTTGCCCCCATAGTACGTCTTGTGGGAACATGACGTGCTTTGAATAGCTGCAATTTCTCTCTGAACAATCATTGCTCCCTTTTTTGTTGAGACTTGTACTCTGTATTGCTGTAACCTTGCGTTGATATGATTGATTGCTGTATAACAGCGCTTAGCCATTGGCTGTTGCATTTGTAACAAGATGAGTGCTCAATCCCTGTAAATGTTTAAGATCGAATGTTAGTTTGACATATATGCACATATGCGCGTTTGACCCTTGTTGACGTCATGCGTTCACGAGTTGTTGTCAGATTGGTTTGCTATTGAATTTCATATTGATTCTCTCCTGAACCGATTTGGAAATTCGATTTGAGACAATGCTTGATGGTTGTTTTGGAAGGTTCCTTCGTATCGATCCTCTCCTGAACCGATGTAGAAGGTTGAAGGAAATGACTTTGCGTTGCGTGAATGTAAGGTTTCGAACCGATGTGTTGGAGCATTGATGGGTTCGAAATCTACATTCGTATGGATGGAGTATGCTTGTGTTGTGATGGGTTCGAAACTGACATTCGAACCGATGTGAAAGGATGGATTCGAACTGATAGTTCGTTTCGGTAGGTTGTGGATGGAGTTGCGAACAGGGGCTTCGAATTGATGTGCCCACTGCGCATTTCGCATCGATGCAACTCGTTGTCCTGCTGTGTACTTCGTATCGATGAAGTGCGAGGGTGACTTCGAACCCACAAGGCATTAGGCAAATGGCTTCGAATGGAGGTTTCGAATCGATCCGCGCTTTGACCGGTCGCGACCGGTCAAGTCTACCGGAAGGGGAATCACCTCGGTTGCTCTCGAGGCTTCATATAAATAGCAGAGGGTTTCACTTTTTTCACTTTTTACTTTTTTAACTTTTGCCTTGCTTTTACTGTGTTCTGCATCGTCTCGAAGCTTCAAAGGAGAAAACACTGTGTCGCGTCACTGAACCAATCAAGATTCAAGTCTTCAATTCCTCGAATCCATTATTCAAACTAGGTAATTAGCCTCGAATTCAAACGGCAAAGTCATTTCGAACCCATCTCTTCTTCATCGATTGCTCACTCCGGTGGTTGGCAAAACCAGACTTCGAATCGACACGTGGACTCGGGTTCGAATCGATGATGGCGGCGTCGTTTTCCCTTGTATTTCGCATCGATCCCTGGAATGACTTTATGGGGGTGACGTAGTTCGCATCGATAGACCATCTTTGATGGGTCCATTCGAATCGATGGTTTCGAATCCATCAGCTATCGATTCGAAGTTCTCAACTTTGCATCGATACGAAGGGTATCGACTCGAACGTGGTCGATGTGAAGTCGAGGGTTTCCTTATCGGTTCGAACTAGTTAACCAAGGTTGGATTCGAAGTCATCCTTCATTGATCGATTCGAACTTGACACCTGACCATCGGTTCGAAGTGCACCTTTCTGCATCGATTCGAAGTGACGTTAGTAAGGGTTCGAATGAGCTCCCTTTGTTCGGTTCGAACCCTCTATGATGGATACCAAAGTTTGACATTTTCTAAGCATAATTCCGGCGAGCTTCATCCTTGCATATTTGGACTTGATAATCACACTGCATATTTGACCAACTTTCGAAGCTCGTCGATGGAACTATAACAACTTCTATCCAAATCAAATTCCATCATACAAACGGTTTAGCGATGACGGTCAGCGATGACGGTCATTATAACTGGGGAAATTAGCTTTGTCGTTTGCATATTTCCTTTAACTCTATGACACTTATTCAAGTAATGCATGGCACTGTACAACATACATTCATACACTTTACACTGGGGAAATGCACGGGTCCTTTGTCGCCTAACGATGGTTTCTCATGAGTTAGCTAGTTATGGAACCTTCAAGTTCACAGCAGCAGGGGATTCAAAGCACAGTTACGCCGAGACTAGTGTTTCCAGATATCGAACCTGAGATCATCGACCCAGCTCCGGACGAACTTCCTAATGCGTCTTTCATTGCCAATCCATCGGATTCCGTTCAATCCAATATTTCTGAAGATATGTTGGGGAGAATATGCTTGAGGCATGGCCTGTCACTGGATGATATGTTATTGCCAGGGCCGAATGATAGACCACACAACCCGCCGGAGGGATATACAGCATATAATCGTCACGCGTGCGCGGCTGGGACGCTTCCTCCGTTCAATGAGTACATAAGGGAAGTATTGGCTTTCTTGAGGATCGCTCCATCTCAACTACACCAAAATGGATATGCTTCCGTGAATAGTTTATTCATCATCTTCATGGAGTACCTCCATAGACCTCCGATCCCAATTGAGATCAGATATCTATTTAATTTCAAAACTCGAGGTGATTACCCCTCCTTCACATTTTTGGAAGCGGTGAGGAACTTCCAAGTGGTCACTGGGTCCTGGACCAGGTTGAGTTATTACAGGACGGAAAGGTTCTATGTTAGGTGTCCTCCGGGGTTTGGCCGGCGATGGTTATTCAGACGTGAGTGTAACTGAGTTATCAAGTAATTATTAAGGCAATTGCGGCAAAAGTGAAACTTATGTTTTTTCTCTTTTTTACAGCGACCTGAGGGCGAGCACTTTAAGGAGATGGTGCGAGTACTCCGGGGAGTCCCGAGCGAAGATAGGGATATCGAGTCGCTTTTGACCGATAGGAATCTCCGGACTTACGGGTTGATTGAACGAGGGAAGAGCATAAAGTTTGAGGGGGCATTAAGGACCGTTTCGAAGAAGCGAGTCAAGCACAAGAAGCCCAAAGTTACTATAGCCGAGGAGGCTGATTCTGAAAGAACTCGTACTGACGACGAGCCGTTGTTGGAGCCTACAGACGTGGTTCAGGATGTTGAAGAACAAAGAAAAGGCAAGGCAGCCATCGTCACGTCAACTAAGAAAGGGAGATGGAAATCGGTTGTCACGGCCCGATCCTCTCCCGGAGTCAGAATTTCTGAGATGTCTCCTCCGCGAACTGAAAGTCTTTACGAAGGGCTTACCGATCTTCCAATCCCGGATGATGTGTCTTTTCAACATGATGTTGGGTTGGAGGAGTTCCATCGTACTCTAGAATTGAGCGAGCCTTTTATTACTAGCTCAGCCGACACTTCTGGTTGGTCGGGGGGAATACATATTCACACACATTTCACGACACTACATAGCCCTGAGTCCTAGGTCATCGGTTTCGAGAAACCACTAACTTTATTCTCATTTCGCTTTGCAGATATTATGACTGGACGCGACTCAATGTTTGGGAGCCTACGACATGCTCGCAAATCTTCCTCATATTACGAGTCACAACGGAGAGAAAAAGATAGGGATCATGATCGTAGGTACTCCGGGTATTCTAGCCAAGAACGGAGAAATAGGTATTACAGACATCGGTCTCGATCGCGCACTCCTCCTCCAAGAGTTCCTATACAACCTCCTGTCCATGTTTCTCGTCCTTCCGATTCCTCGCACTACCAGTCGGCCTCTCAATCTTCTAAGCATGAATCTCGCCATCCCAGATCTGAGGCAATGTCTCTAATAGTTGCGGAACAACCTCCTACTGAAATTTCGGGGGAAGGAGCAGTCAGGCTTGCTCAACTGAGAAGGACTTTCCAAATATTTGCTTTGATAACTACATTTTTCCTCTTCACTTGAAAAGAATCCCGCCGGAGGCCGAGCAGACGGCGCATGATTATGTGCACGACTTTTATGCCCAATACAGGGCGTGGTACAAGGCGGCCGAGAAAGCATCGTCATTGGCCTTTGAGCGTGGGGCCACCATCGAGAGATTGCAGGCTGAGTTAGCTCAAAAGAGGCGTATTATTGATGTGCTAAACACTGAAGCTGAATCTTCTCAGAAATCTGAAATGGAGGCTATCAAAAAGGCCGACGAATCCCAAGCAACGATGGATAGGATGAAACGTGAGCACTATGCCACGGACATGGGCCATCGAAACACCCTGATCACTGCTGAGGGGGACGCAGCCCTGAAGGAGTTAAACGAGCTTAAGTCCAAATTCGCCGAAATCGCCAAGGATAGGGATGATGCGAATAATGCAGCCCAGGAGGCATGTGAACAAGCCGTGATTCTCCGGACTGAACGGGATGCAGCAATAGCCAAGGTCCAGGCGGTTGAGGCAGAGGTTGGGGAGAAAGTCCATCAAGCGGAGGCCAGGCTGGTGGCCGATATTGAAGATTTGCTCATCACTTACAATGCCAACGTGTTGAGACACCGAAATTTGGCCTGGCTCCAAGATTACGCGATACACCTCCGCAGCGCTTGGGGTTGATTGTTTGAGGAAGAAGAAGAAGCATGTCTGGGTGAATCAATCGACCGATTTGAACTTGAAAACCGGCTGCTGATAGACGATGAGAAAAAGATCCTCCACGACGCTATTATTGCTCATGAGAAGGAGATGGTTGGTGGCCGATCTTTGGAGGTTGGAGAGGGATCAGGTGTTGAGCATTACTCTACTGTTACCAAAATCATCGCTCCACCTTCGGTAATGCCTGTATCTGTGGTCGGTTCACAATTTGTTCCTGCTTATGACCCAGAACAGCCGCGGTTATCTCCCATTCGGGAGCACGTCTCTGAGGCCGTCCAACTGTCAACGAGCCAAACTGAGGAAGGTACTTGAACATGTCTCAAGTGTGCTTTTATTAAAGCGTTTGTTTTGGAGAGATTGCTCATATCTTCCTTTCCTCTTTGCTCAGTAACTGAAGCTACTCTAGCATCTTCGGCTTAGGAGTCCATTCAAGGGCAAAAAGCCATCACCACTGAAACGACTGTAGTGACGACGTCAGTGCCTACTGAGATGGCGCAGGGGATGTCCTTGTCTCTTGACGAACAAATGGTGAGCGAGCTGCTTGGTCAACAGGGTGATCCCTTTACAGACTTGCCATTTATCATCAGTGACCTCCCGCCAACCTCTAGCTCTTCAATGTAGATTGCGGATGCCCCAGCCAAGCCCAAACGATTCGTGATGAAGAGATCTTGGCCAAGATTCATGCAGAATTAGAAGCGGCGGGGCAAAGTAGCAGTGTTGGCGGTAGTACGGCGGTGCATAGCCCAACGCCTTTAAGGACAACAACATCAGGTGGCACTATCCAAACTTCTGTCGCGGGTCCGGTCTCTCCTACTCCTCCGGAAGGGAGCCTTCATTTAAGTTCAAGTTCTGAGGAGGACATTGACATTATGTCCCCTGCCGAAGAACAGCCACCGGAGAGGAGGCCACCCAAACGAAGGATTTCCGTTCCTAGTGATTCTGATGACGAACTGCTGATAAGGAAGCCAAGAAAGAAGAAATAGATCGGCCTCCCAAACAGATTTTTTGGTAGATAGGAACTTGTTTTCATTTTTTGTTATTAGGCTGTGTATAGATGCAGGTTCGACCCCTGCTAGTCGGGATTCTTTTTTGGGAGAACTTATTTGCATGTAGTCCTTTTCTTCAGTTAGTTGAAATAAAATTTAGTTTCTTTATATCAACTCTCATTTCTTTTGTGCTTAAGTGTTTGTACTGTTTTGTTTTCAGTTCGATGCACTCGTGGTGTTTTTACCGTCAAGTAATCGAACTTCAGACATTGTATCACTTTGATTAGCGATTAACACTTAGCTTTTTTGCCCCCTATTCTCGGGGAATAACATTTGTGCTCCAGTGGTTGACTGTGTTTATTGCAAACCTTAAGCACATGTCCACATTCTGGGGACTTAAGATAATTTGAGATCGATAATCCGGTTCGCACTCCGAGAATTCGAGAGCTATCAATGTTTGTAGCACGGTTCACGCTCCGGGAACTTGGAATTGATATTCACATTCCAATTCACACTCTGCGAACTTGGAGTTAGTATTACCATTTCAGTTCACTCTACGGGAACTTTGACTTGGTATTTGTGCTACAATTCACACTATGGGAATTTGGAGATAGCAAGTATGTTTGGGTTCGCGCTTCGGGAACCTATAATTTATATATATACTCCATTCATGTTCTACGAAGTTGGAGTTAGCCGTTGGATGGTCAGTCACATCTACGTGGGCTTTTTAGGAGTCTCCCATTCGGGGAACGATGGATTCGACGTTTATACTCCAATTCACGCTCTGGGAAGTTGGAGTCCGTTCGCACTCCGGGAACGAATGGTTGAATGTTATACTCCAATTCACACTCTGGGAAGTTGAAGTCCGTCCGCACTCCGGGAACGAATTGTTGAATGTTTATACTCCAATTCACACTCTGGGAAATTGGAGTCCGTTCGCACTCCAGGAACGAATGGTTGAATGTTTATACTTCAATTCACACTCTGGGAAGTTGGAGTCCGTCCGCACTCCGAGAACGAATTGTTGAATGTTTATACTCCAATTCACACTCTGGGAAGTTGGAGCTAGTGTTTACACTCTATTCCGCGCTCCGGGGACTTAGAGTTATTTCGATGTTTATACTCCAGTTCGCACTCTGGGAATCTGGAGTTAGTGTGAGGATTGTCGTGAATCAATCCTTTTAAACATTAACGTGGTGACATGCCCCTGAGCTTGGGCTTCACATAGCGAGTGACCGGTCGTATCACAGTCACTCCCTACTTGAATTGAATACCACCGTATGATGGAACTTAGCTGTTCGTGCATTATGATGTTTTGCAGCGTATTCGATAAACCACAGCTCTGGCTTGAAGAGATAGCATTTTATTGCTGAAATGAGAAAATATGGCAAAGTCAGCTGCCTTATTACAAGTTCGAGTTTCAAAATGTGAAAATAAAATGCAAAGGAAATTACGAGCTAGAACAAATAAAGCCTGTTATGTATAGTAGCGACGGAGACAATCGCTATTCCAGGCTCTCGGTAGAGTTAGACCGTCAACGGTCGATAACTTGAATGTGCCATCTCCGAGCTTTTGTGAAATCACATACGGTCCTTCCCAATTTGGCTTCATGTGAGAAGGAACCGGATAAACTCTTTTGAGTACAAGGTCGCCAAGTCTGAAGGTCCGTGGTCGGACCTTGGCATTGTACATTCGGGCGACT
Organism: Allium cepa; assembly: GCA_030765085.1. NCBI lineage: Eukaryota > Viridiplantae > Streptophyta > Magnoliopsida > Asparagales > Amaryllidaceae > Allium > Allium cepa. Next base: position 208,846,904 of record CM060944.1, read on the forward strand.
CGACTCGGATATGCGGCTGCCCTTAAATCAGCCTCTTCGCGCCTCTCATCGAGCAGATCCAGGGATTCGACAAGTAGTATAGCATTCGTTTTCGGATCATAATATGTCACACAATGAAAATGAACTTCCATTTCAACCGGAATAACAGCTTCAGCGCCATAAGATAGAGAAAATGGAGTGTGGCCGGTTGCAGTTTTGTGAGTCGTCCGATAAGCCCACAAGGCCATGGGAAGTTCATCAACCCACTTGCCCCCGGCCTTTTCCATTCGTTTCTTCAAAATAAATTTGATGACCTTATTAATGGCTTCGACTTGGCCATTTGCTTGCGGGTGTGCAACAGCGGAGAATTTCTTATGGATATGGAATCGTAGACAGAAGTTTTTGAATTCAGCGCTGTCGAATTGGGCCCCGTTATCGGTAATAATAGTATGCGGGAGACCGAACAGACAGATGATATTGCATACTACAAAGTTGATAACTTTCTTCGTCGTGATTGTTGCAAGAGGTTCGGCTTCCGCCCATTTCGTGAAGTAATCAACTGCGACTATAACATACTTCGCCCCACCTTTGTCCAAAGGCAATGTACCAATTATATCAATCCCTCATATTGCAAAAGGCCATGGACTGACCATTTGGCTTATCTCAGTGGGCGGGGCTCTAGGAATCTGAGCGTGTTTTTGGCATCTATCACATTTTTTGGCATAGTCCATGGCATCGTGATTTACAGTAGGCCAATAATATTAGTATCGGAGTATTTTCTTGGCAAGTGCTTGTCCCCCAGTGTGATCACCACATTCTCCTTCGTGTACATCGTGTAACACTCGTTTGATTTCGTTGTGCGCGATACACCGGAGAAGAGGAATGGAATATCCCCTTCAATACATAACTCCATTTTGAATAACAAATCATGAAGCCTTTCGTAGAATTTGTCTTTTCTCGCTTCGACGCTCGGGCAATACACCACGTTCGACATAATCTCGATAAGGAGTCATCCATGACTCCCTATTGGAGGAAGCTTCAAATGTGAAATCGGTCTCCCTTCGATCAATGCTCGGAGAGGATAGGGTTTCAACCGGAACGACCCCAAACTGCTGAGCCTCACCCGTACTTGCTAACTTGGCCAACGAATCAGCTTTCTGATTGTGCTCTCGGGTTATGTAGAAAATGGCATCGTAATCGAATTGATCAAGCATCTCCAGAACTCGAGTTAGATAAGCGGCTAATCTTCGGTCTTTGGCCTGATATTCTCCTCGAACTTGACATACTATCAACTAGGAATCACAGTAGATCTCTACAGCGATGATTTTCAGATCATGGGCAAGCTTTAGTCCGATAAGTAGAGCTTCATACTCGGCTTCATTTTGCATGGAACTCGAACTTTAAAGCATAACATATGGATCGTCCCTTAGGGGTTTCAAGCACTACCCCAGCTCCTGAGCACCAATCGTTTGACGCACTATCTGTGTACAGCTTCCATATGTATTCGGGAGATTTGCTGGTCTCAGGCAAGTCTTCGGGAACAGTGAATTCGGCTATAAAATCTGCTAGGACTTGGCCGTGAATGGCCCTTCTTGGAGTATAAGTGATGTCAAATTGACTCAGTTCGATGTTCCATTTTAGTAACCTACCAGACGTCTCAGGTCGCGTGAGGACGTGTCGTAACGGCTGATCGGTGTACACAGTAATAGGATGAGCTTGAAAATATGGACGGAGCTTCCTCGAGGCAATGACTAGGCAATATGCCAACTTTTCGAGCTTTGGATAATTTCTCTCGGCTCCGGTCAATCGTTTACTCACATAGTAGACCGGTTTTTGCACTCGGTCTTCCTCCCGAATTATTGCAGCACTGATTGCATTTTCAGATACCGCCATGTAGAGATATAACTGTTCATGATCTACAGGCTTTGAAAGGATTGGTGGTACGGAAAGATGTTGGACTGGCGATTGAAATGCGCCCTTACATTCTGCAGTCCATTCGAAGTTTCGTTTCCCTTTTCGAATCAAATCGAAGAAGGGAATGCATTTGTCGGTCGACTTCAAGATAAACATGCTCAGTGCTGCGACTTTCCCATTAAGGCTCTGAACTTGCTTTATGGTTCTCGGAGTCTGAAGATTTCTGATAGCCCAGATCGTCTCGGGGTTGGCCTCTATTCCTCGGGCATTGACAATGAACCCAAGGAATTTTCCGGATGCGACTCCGAAATGACACTTTAGCGGATTAAGCTTCATCGCGTATTTTCGGAGGATACTGAACATTGACTCCAAGTCTTTGACATGATCAACGGAGTATCATGATTTCACCAACATGTCATCTACATAAACCTCCATAGTTTTCCCAATATGATCGGCAAACATTCGGTTGACTAAGCGTTGATAAGTTGCGCCAGCATTCTTTAATTCAAAAGGCATGACCTTTTAGCAGTATAATCCCAAGTCGGTCATGAAGCTTGTGTGCTCTTGATCGGGTACATGCATGGGTATCTGATTGTAACCTGAGTAAGCGTCCATGAAGGATAATAATTCATGTCCTGCGGTTGAATCTACCAGTTGATCGATTCGGGGAAGTGGAAAGCTGTCTTTCGGGCAAGCTTTATTCAGGTCCGAGTAATCGATACACGTTCTCCATTTCCCGTTTGGTCTCCGGGCAAGTACGGGATTGGACACCCACTTTGGGTATAAAGCGTCTCTAATGAACCCATTTGATTTCAACTTATCGACCTCTTCTTTCAGGGCGGCAGAACTCTCTGGATCCATACCACGCCTTTTTTCTTGATCGGGACAAACCGCGGGTCAATATTTAGGGTGTGGCTCGCGATGTCTAGCGAGATCCCACACATATTAGAATGCGTCCAAGCAAATACGTCCAGATTTGCTTGGAGAAACTCGACCAATTTTCGTTGTGCTTGCAGGCTCAACTGCAACCCAATTTTCAACATCTTTGAATTATCATTACCACTGATCGGAACGTCGATTGTTAATTCAGCTGGTGAAGCCTGGCTTTCTCTAGATTCATCTTTATTCTCACTGTCTCGGGGGTCTAGATCCTTCTGGAGTTGGTTGTGATGCCTGGGCCGAGGCCCAGGCGTTAATTGTCAATCGTCGGTGAAACGGACGTAGAGAGATTCCTCTATGCACTTTCCTTTCTCCTTCGCTGCTCCTCTCGCAGCTCAGCAACATAGCAAGCTCTCCCCGCAGCTTGATCTCCTTGTATAACCCCTATCCCGCGATTAGTAGGGAACTTAAGGGTTAAACACCATGGGGCAATAGCTTCCCTAAATTCAGCGAGGGCCGGTGGGCCCAAGAAAGCATTATACGGAGAAGGAATATCCAAGACAACAAATTGCAACATTCGAACTCTTCGGCATTCTCCCACTCCCAACTCCACCGGTAATTCCACCATTCCGGTTGGTATCGTTGCACTTTCGTTGAAGCCGTGGACTCGTGATTAACAAGGTATCAAGTCCTTAGCCTTCATCTTCATCAAATCATATGCTCTTTTAAACAGTATGTTCACTGATCTTCCACTGTCTACCAAGATCCTCTTCATCCGAGCGGGACCAACTTGAACGGATATAACCAGTGGGTTGATTGTGGGGGCTTCGATCCTATCGGCATCTCGACTCCTAAACATGATGTCATCGTCCTCTGTTGTTTAGCCGGAGCCGCGTCTTCAGAATTGCTACAACACTCGAAGTCCACGTGCCTGATCGAACTGGCATACGACTCCATTTCACCCCAGCTTCTGTCTGCCGGATGGGGACCACCACTTATTGTATTGATAACCAACCTCCCGCCCGTACGAGCGGGTTCACCCTGCCTTTCCTGATACTGTGTACGATTTTGATTGGATGGGCCCGCTCCACCAGACTGCGGCGCCCGAACAAACTGGTCCAACTTTCTCTCCCTGATTAACTTTTCAATGAGGTCTTGCAAATGCCTACACTCATTGGTATTATGCCCGTAACTTTCATGAAACCTACAGAATTTTCCTGTTTGAATCTTCCTCTCCGACGAAGGCTTCGGAGCAGGCTTCTTGTATTGCATAGTATTACAAGTCTGTAGGTATACATTTTACAGCGACATGTTAAGCGGTGTATAACTGTCAAACATTGCGGCCCTACGCCTCGGACCACGATTCTGATCTTGCTTCTTGCTTCGGTTATCACCGTTTCTCGGTCGTTGAGTCTGTTTATTTTGAATATTCAACTCGACTTTTCCTGAACTCTCGCCGGTCTGTTTAACCGTAACATTACTCTGAATCCCTTCACTGCTGGGCCTTGCATCGTCCTGCTTCCTAGACAGTTTCGCATCCTCTCGCCTCAAGAACTGAGCGGCTTTGGAATAGAAACGGTCCAACGATGCGGGAGGCTTTCCAGCCAACCAATTGCCAAACTCGGAATCAGGATCGATTCCTTTAGTCAAAGCCATTAAGATAGAATTATCATTGGGGTTGGTGATCTCTATTTACGCAGCATTAAACCTCTCCAAATATCGTCTAAGTGTTTCTCTGGGAGCTTGAGTAACCTTGATAAGGTATTAAAATCCTTAGGTCTGGCAATATGAATACGAAACTGCTCAACAAATTTGGTAGCTAACTGATCAAAAGAAGAAATAGATCGCGGTGGTAGTCGTGTAAACCACATCGTCGCAATTCCCCCTAAGGAAATGGGAAAACTGCGGCATATTACTGCGTCATCGGCTCTCGCAGCTATCATCGATCATTCGTACTTCAAAATATGTTGATTTGGGTCGGAATTCCCTTCATACATGGGCAGGGTTGGCATTTTGAATCGCCTAGGAGGTTCAGCATACAATATGTCATCAGTGAACGGGGTATGACTTCGGGAGATTCCCCAATCGTCATTTGTTAGGCCTTGACTCTCGCGAATCATTTGGCGTACCATGGCTGAGAGGTCTGGTGTTGCTACATTCTGAGGGTGGTGAGCCAAAGTGTGGTCGGGTTCCACAGTGCGAGATGGGTCGGACGCTGTCGAGGATCCGTGTCTCGCCTCCTTGGCACAATGTCTTCCGGGACATAAGGTTCTGGTGCTCGTTCCTGCTGGTGGTAAGCCTGGTTGGAGTGATTTCAAGTACCAACTCCTATGTCAACCACAGCGGTGGTGGCATGGTTATCCGCAGTATGTTGTGGTACAGCGCCCCCTCGGGATGAGAGCCCTGTATGAAAACTAGCGGATGGGCTGACTCTTATCTGTCCCACGGTCAATGCTGGCTGGTGGTCAACGGCCTGTGCATAGCTTCCCTCTAGCCTGGGACGGGTGGATCTGTGATTGTAGTCGGATGAAGCAGAACTTTTCGTGGAGGAACGAGACGCATGATCCCTACTAGATCTTCTACGCCCTTGGCGATCTAGTTGGCTGGCGAACTCAGTGTTGACGCGCAACTGCTCGGCTAGCTGTTGCCGACTTTGAGTTAGTTCTTGGAGCAACGTCTGGAACTCTTGCCTGGTGACCGGACCTGAGGGGTCAGAATGCCCGGTATCATCATGGTTAGGTGGAGGTAGTTGCGCGGTATTTTGCCTATCCCGACCTTCTTGACCAGCGGCAGATGTGGTTCTTGTGCTAACCATTTTAGATAGTGAACTCCTTCCCTATACTTCGGCAAATCTGAATAGAACGGAAGGAATCTAAAGATGAAATCTAGATCTCTCCCTTAGATTTATGCAATCCGGCATCGGCGACAGATCCAAGGAGCAGGAGAAAAAACCGGGTTTTCTCAGTGAAAGCACCAAAGTGTTTGTACCAAAGTTGGGCACAACATTCTTCGGGAGTCTTTTGAAGAGGTAATAAATGAAGAATATGAATTGAAAATGAGGATTATCTAACATAAACTCCAAACAACAGCGAAGTAAAGACAAAGGCAAGCAATTTATAGTGGTTCGGCACGTTGCCCACGTCCACTGTGAAATTTTAGTAATTTTATTAATTCTCTTTCAACGTTTACAAGCAATTACAGCAAGCAACAGCAGGTTACAACTAAAAATTCGAAATCAACAGCTAGTATATGATGTAGGATGATGATGATGTCAATCCGGCAGAATCTGGGCGCTTGAGAGTCGAAAGATCCCTTTTTTGTTGGCTCTGGGGCTCTTTTATAGGCGTAGGCTGCTGATATTTTGCTGAAAACTCGGGAGACCACTTCTGGCACGTGAGGCGGCCCACATGCCCGGTCTTACGAAGTTTGGGCCCACTTTGGCATCGGTTCGAACTCCATTCGAACCGATCAAGAATTCATCCAATCGATGTGAAATTTGGTATGGACACTCTTCGACATGAATGCAAGCTTCTGTGAAAATTTCGTGGCATTTGGATCAGTGAATTGAGAGATATGATGGATTCGAGATGGGGTTTACTGCGTGGCTGTTTGGTTCGAAACCATCCACTCGAACCGATGGTGGCACGCGCCTTCGTGGCGACGCGGAGCGCAAACTTCGAACCAACTCGGTCTTCACTCCGAGTTGACCGCTTCGACTCCATGTATCTCGGCACGTTCGAACCGATGGATGACACATCATCGTGGCTGGTTGACCTAGTGGATTCGAACGAAGCTTCATAGATGGGTTCGAAGAAGGCTCGAATGATGGGTTCAAACAAGGCATCACAGATGGGTTCGAACAAGGCTTCATTGATGGCTTCGAACAACCGATTCTTGATGGGTTCGAACTTGTGTTTCTCTGATGTATGTGAGCTTTGCAACCTCTCCATGGACATGAGGCCCACCGACGCGAACCAGATGGATTCGAAGTTGATGGATTCGAAACAAGGCACTGCGATGGGTTCGAAGTCCACTGATTCGAAGGCGATTGATTCGAATGGTGCTTGACGATGGGTTCGAAGACACCTATCGTGATGGGTTCGAAACTAGTGCCTTTCCTATCAAGTTGAATCGATCATAACTTGAGCGTATGAACTTGGATTGACTCGAAATTTGAGATGACGACTTCTATGATCTTTCTTGTCATGTCGTATCAATTGTAGTTCAATTCGAACTCGGACAAAATTCAGTGATATCCATAACAAAACGAAGTATGACCGATCTCTGAGACGAACTGTTCTCCATTTTCGATCGATCTTTTGGTATCGGGCTTTGCCAAAAAGCGGGATAACATAGATAATATTGAATTGAATTGTTTTAAAACTTTAAAACAACTTGGACCTAAAAGGTGGCGTTTTGGATTTCGATGAGACCGGGATCGGGTTTCCAGATTTGGATATCCGAAAACCACATCGATCCAAATTTACGATAGGTCGTGAATCTCAAGTGAAGATGAAGATTTAGAGTGCAAGGGTTATCGTCGTTAACTCTGAGGGTGATTCCAAAATGAGTGTAACGAGATAATGCCTTCGGTTTCGTTCGAACCTGGAACAAACTTTTATGGATTGAATGCTTTCAGAACATCGTCAGGTGGACGATGAGCATTCTAAGATAGATGTGTTCTACAAAGGTAATCATAGCCTCAAGCCTCATCAACGGGGAATGGCTAAAATAGGGGAGGTGCAGCAAGGCTAAGTGGGTCATGCCGAAGTAGGATGAGATTTACCGCTGTCTAAAGGTCCCTTTTTATTCGGCTTAGTGGGCAGTTGGAATGCGCACCAACTGCGGGGTTGTCTTGTTCGGGACTGTCCAGTAAGGGATGGTTCTGGCTTTGTATTGCAGGTTATTGGGAGTAATCCTCGGTACGGTGATCTAGGCCTCGTACTATGACGGGCGGTACCCCGGTAGCCCTGTCATTGTATGGAAACCAAAATCCAATAAGTGCCGTATGTATTAGTTGTGCCCAACTCTGTTGGAACGTTAGATGTAAGCATTCCAGCTATTTCTGTATTTTACTTGAAAACCCTAGACCCTATTATAATATCATCGGATTACCTATCAAATGTTTTGGTTAGCGTAAGGTAAAAACTTTTCCATGTTTATGTGCGGGAAGTCTTACGTGATACCTTTTCTTTTCAAAAGGTTTTTCAAAGTTAAGCAACCTTAACCTATTACTTACACCAGACCCATGTATGACCGGAGTTTATTTCTGTTTTTCTTAAACTGTTGGGTACTCAAATTTTTACGAGTAGCCAAGGGATTCGGGTTAGCTTTGACGAATTGTGAAGGAATAAGGAGGCAGGAGGCTTCAGCGTCGTAGATATCCGCTGTGTTTCGTATCTCTGTGTTTTCCTCTGAGTTGTATTGAGTTGTAATAACTAGATAGGTGTTTATAACTATCTAGTTTGTGTTGTATAAGTTGTATATCTCTAATAGAGGTGTATATGATACTATGTAATATCTTATGTTATTAATATAATTTATTCGTTCCGCTGTATAGATTCTGATGTGTTGTTTCTTCTTCCTCTTTTTCTTTTCTCTTTTCTATCCCTTTCTTTCTTATTAATGATGCGTCATTCTGTGGAGATGAATGGAGGGTCGTTACACTTAGCTAAAAATCTCAAAATTTAACACCATATTTTACATTTCAAAACATTTTGAAATAATACTATACTTATCTTACCTACATATCAAATTATATCTTTGAAATTTAAATAACATATTTTAACCAGAAATAAATTCTTTTGAGCAGCAATTCTCATTCAAAAACTCGAAAATGAATACTCACGATGCCGCGGTCACCATCAGAATTATTTCCAGTGACTAAAATGAGTTCAATGTTTTTATTTCCTTTAAAATTCTTTTTAAAATATATTTCTAGTCAAAAACGCTTTCAAAATAATATATTATTACTTCTGAAAGCTTTGAAAAATCAATGTTATTTGAATTCTAAAATTCTCAGCTTTTAAATCGTTTATTTATAAGCTATATAAATATACTTATACAATTCCATTACCTTATTATTAAAACATTTCATTAATTTACGTCTTCGTTATTGCAAACAATTCTTATTGCAATTATATTTTAATTTAATCTAATTATCGAACGCTTCATGAAATAGAGTTCATAAATTATTCGTATTTAGTTTAATTCAACCAATAATCGATGATACTTAAGTATTATAATCTCCTAACATACAACATCCATAAATAATTTCATATTTTCAAAAACTAATATGATTATTTATGGAAGATTATTTCTTTTTATATATATAAAATATAATTTAGGTAAAATTATTTCATTTACCCTAATTTAAAATAATATTATGTCGACTTACCTCGTTTAAGTGTTTAGAAACCCCTATCGATAACATGCTGCCTCATGTACCGACCAAAATTCATAAACAATCCAACAGATAAGTAAACACAATATAAAACATTTTATAAAACTAACAAGTACGTGCTTTCATATAGATAGACACACACACATACATATATAAATACACATACAAAGAAACAAACTCATTCTAGGGTATTACTACCATATCTCTAATGAGTCAATCCCATCAAAGATAAGGTTATCGCTAAACCAAAGCTCTGATACCAACTACGACGACCCGCATTTCAAGAGACTTAAGTCGACAATAAACCATACATGTCCAACTCAAAACAATCTGAAACGTAGATAATCGATGAGGTTAATTAAGAAAAATAAGAAAAGAAGAAAAGAATCTCACAGCGGAATGACAAAATATAATAATCGAATAAATAGTTCATGTTATCCCGCCTTTTGGCAAGGCCGAGATATCAAGAAACTGACTAAAGACCAAGGATCGCTCATCCCAGATATGAAGTACGCACAGATTCACTATGGATGTCGATGGGTTTTTTGTCCGATTCCGGAAAAGGCTACAATTGATATAAAACGACAAGCGAAGCCATGAAAACCAACATTCCAAATTTCAAGTCAATCCAAGTTCATATGATTGATGCAAATTGAAAGAGATAACCCCGTTTTCGTATCCATCATCAAACCTCGGTTCGAATCCATCGTCTTCGTATCGATCAGGCTGGTCTTCTTTGTATCCATCTTTGTATCCCAGTTCGTGTCGATCCAATTCGTATCCATTGTCAAGCCTAGGTTTGCATCGGTCAGTTTTCTATCCATCGATAAACGGTGCACTACGTATCGATCGGCTAATGTGTAGTTCATATCCATTAAACACTTATTACTTCACATACATTGAGTTATCACTACTCGTATCCATCAAGCCGAGCAGCGTCGCCATCTATTCGAATCCATCATCGCATTGCTTGTTCGTATCCATCGATTTAAAGCGGCTTAGGTCGATATGAACAAGGGAAGGCTTGATGGGTGCGAACGAAGCCCCCTCCATCGATGCGAACTACACCACTTTCATCGGTGCGAACGGACCATCACCATCGATTCGAACTGGCAACGGCTTTCGATACGAATAAGGCGAAGTTCAAGGATGACCCGGTCAACTCGGAGTGAAAAGTGGATCGATCCGAGGAGTGTGCACCATGTCATCACGAAGGCATGTGCAACCATCGATTCGAACAGATCCATTTGAAGTAATCGATTCGAACAAAATGGCCTTCCAAAAAAGTCCATTTCGTATCGATCATAACTCGAGACCCACAACTCCAAATGCTATGAAATTTTCACAGAAGCTTACGTACAAGCTGAGGAATGTCCACACCAAATTTCGACTCTATTGGACAAAATCCCGATGGATACGAATTGCGTTTGTATCGGTCACAGATCGAGTCGTAACCTTACGGGATCAATCGCTTGGGCCACTCACATGGCAGAAGGAGTATCCCGAAGTTTGAGTGAAATATCAGCCTCCTACGCCTATAAATAGATCCCCAGGGCCTATAGAAAAACGATCTTTTGATTTTGAAGCATCCACACTCTGCCAGATTCACCTCTGCACTCATTGTTTCCGTTGCACTCGAATTTCAGAGTTGTAATTCGTTGTCGCTCGTTGTAACCAAGTGTAATCAACAGGAGAATATCAATAAAATCATAAAACTTCATAGTGGACATAGGCAACACGCCGAACCACTCTAAATTGCTTGTGTCTGTGTGTTTACTTATCAGTTTTTGGAGTTTTTGTTAGATAATCTACATTTTACATTTCTATTTCTTCATTTTATCTCTTCAACAACTTTGGAAGAGTGTTGTGCCCATTTTTGGTACAAACACTTTGGTGCTTTCACTGAGAAAACACAATTTTTCTCCTGCTCTTTGGATCTACTATCGGTATCGAATTGCATAAATCCAAGAAGAAGATCCAGATCTCGAATCAAGAATCCTTCCAACCTATTCAGATTTGCGTAAAATCTAGGAAAGGACTTCATCTACCACGATGGTTAGCATAAGGACCGCCTCCACTACCACCGATCAAGAAGGCTGGGATAGACAGAATCCCATGCAACTGCCTCCATCTAACCAAAATGCTACCGGACCCTCAGATCCATCAGGCCCAGTTATGAGACCAGAATTTCAGATGCTGCTTCAAGAATTGACCCAGAGTCGGCAGTATTTGACTGAACAGCTGCACACTAACGTTGAGCTGACTAATCAGCTAAACCGACAAAGGCGTAGAAGATCTAGAAGAGATCGTGCTTCTCATTCCTCCACAGAAAGCTCTGCCTCGTCTGATTACAACTACAAATCCACCCGTCCTTGGCTAGACGGGAGTTACATGCAAGCCACTAGACATCAACCTCCAATGACCGTTGGACAGCTGAGAGTTGGCCCATCGGCCAGTTTCCATACTGGACCCTCCTCCCGAGGAGGTACTATTCCTCAATGCACCACAGTCAACCGTGCTACCACCTCCGCGGTTGAACCAGGGGTTGATGCCCGGAATCAGTCGGATCTGAACCATCATCAGCTTGGACGTACTCCTGAACCATACATCCCCGAAGACTATGAGACAAGGAGGCGAGACTTTTGGACTGTTGACAGTGCCCGGTTCAGCCTCGCACTGTGGAACCCGACCACACTTTGGCTCAACGTGCATAGAATGTCCAGATGCCGGATGTTCCAACAATGATTCGACAGATGATTCTAGAAAGCCATGACCTCACGAATAAAGACTGGGGAATCTCCCAGAGTCATACCCCTTTAACGATGAAATATTATATGCTGAACCCCCTCAGTTATTCAGGATGCTAACTCTACCTACGAAGGAAATTCTAACCCCAATCAACATATCCTGAAATATGAATGGTCAATGAGCGTTGGGAGAGCTGATGGCGCAGTGAAATGCCGTAGATTTCCCATTTCTTTGGGGGTATTGCTACCATGTGGTTCACAAGATTGCCACCATGATCCATTTCTTCTTGTGACCAGTTGGCCACTAAGTTTGTCGAATAATTCCATATGCATGTAGCTATGCCTAAAGATGTTAACACTCCGTCTAGTGTCACCCAAGCTCCCAAAGAGACACTCAGGCACTATTTAGAGAGATTTAATGCTGCATGTGCGGAGATTAGTAACCCTAATGACAACTCGATCTTAATGGCATTGACTAAAGGGATTGAACCCGATTCTGAGTTTGGAAATTGGTTGGCTAGGAAACCACATGCGTCGTTGGACTGTTTCTACTCCAAACCTGCTCAATTCTTGAGACAAGAGGATGCGAAATAGCCTAGGAAGCAGGCTGACGCGGGACCCAGCATGGAGGGCATATAAAGTAATGTTGCGGTTAAATAGACTGGAGAGAGCCCAGAGAAAGTTCAATTAAATATGCAGAACAAGCAAACCCAACAGCGGTAGAATGGCAATCAAAGTAAGAAGCAAGATCAAAATCGTGGCCCGCGACGTAGGGCTCGAATGTTTGATAACTACATACCCTTGTATACGTCGCTAGAGAACGTGTATTTACAATCCTGCAATACCATGCAATACAAGAAGCCTGCTCCGAAGCCATCATCGGAGAGGTAGATTCAGACGGGAAAGTTCTGCATGTCCTATGAGAGTTACGGCCACAACACAAATGAGTGTCATTATTTTCAGGATCTCATCGAGAAATTGATCAGAGAGAGAAAGTTGGATCAGTTCGTGCGGGTGCTGCAGCCAGGTGGTGCGGGCTCGTCAACCCGAAATCATATGAAGAACCAAGAAAGACAGGAGGAACCCACTCATATAGGCGGGAGGTTAGTTATAAACAAAATAAGTGGTGGTCCTCATCCAACAAATCTAAGCTGGAGGAAAATGGAGTCGTATGCCAACTCTATCAAGCATGCAGATTTCGAATGTTGTAGTAGTTGTGATGACGGGGCTCTCGCCAAGCAATAAAGGACAATGACATTTGACATCGTATTTAGAATAGAGATGCTGATAAGGTTGAAGCCTCCACTATTGACCCACTAGTCATATCTGCCTAGATAGGTCCTGCTTGGATGAAGAGGATCCTAGTTGACAGTAGGAGTTCTGTAAATATTTTGTTCAAAAGAGCATATGATTTGATGAAGATGGAAGCCAAGGATTTGAAACCCTGTCAATCTCGAATCCACGGCTTCAATGGAAGTACTACTATACCCACTGGAGTGGTGGAACTGCCGGTGGAATTAGGGGTTGGAGAATGCCGGAGGGTCCGGATTTTGCAGTTTTTTGTTCTAGACATTAATCCACCCTATAATGCCTTTTGGGCCGACCGATCCTGCTGAATTCAAGGCAGCTATTGCCCCATGATGCTTGACTCTAAAATTCTCCACCAATCGTGGGGTCGGTATCATTCAAGGAGATCAGGCTACTGGGAGAGCCTGTTATGTTGCTGAGTTGTGCGGGGCGCAACGATGAGAGAAAGGAAAGAGTGTAGAGGAATCTTTCTATGTCCATTTTACCAACAATTGACAATTAATGCCTAGGCCCATACCCGGGCACCCCAAACAATTCCAGAGGGATTATGACCCGAGAGATACTGAACGTAAAAATGAATCCAAAGAAAGTCAAGCCTCCTCGCCCGAACTGACGATCGATGTTTCGATCGATGACGATGACGATTCAAGGATGATAAAGATTGGATCTCAGTTAAGCCAGCAAACGCGGTAGGAATTGGTTGAATTTCTCTGGGTGAATCTCGACATATTCGCCTGACGCATGCTGATATGTGTGGAATCTCTCCATATATCACGAGCCATACTCTGAATATTGACCCGCAGTGTATGCCGGTCAAACAGAAAAGGCATGGTATGGATCCGGAGAGATCCGCCGTCCTTAAGGAAGATGTCATAACTAAAATCAAATGGGTTTATCCGAGATGCTTTATACCTATAGTGGGTATCCAATCCTGTACTTTTTCGAAAGCCAAATGGGAAATGGAGGACGTGTGTTGATTATTCTAGTTGAATAAAGATTTCCCAAAGGACTGTTTTCCACTTTCTCGAATTGATCAGCTCGTGGATTCCATGGCTGGACACGAATTACTATCTTTTATGGATGCTTATTTCGGCTACAATCAGATACCCATGCACTTACTTGACCAAGAACATACCAGCTTCGTAACCGATCTGGGACTCTACTGCTATAGAGTCATGCCATTCGGACTCAAGAACGTCGGAGCAACGTACTAACACTTAGTTAACTGGATGTTCGCCAACCAGATCGGAAAGACCATGGAAGTATTTGTAGACGACATGCTGGTAAAATCGCGATTCTCCATTGATCATATCAGAGATTTGGAGTCAATGTTCAACATTCTTCGAGAGTACAAAATGAAGCTCAAACCCCTGAAATGTCATTTTGGAGTCGCATTTGGAAAGTTCCTCGGGTTCATCGTCAACGCTCGAGTAATAGAAGCCAATCCCGAATAGATCTGGGCGATCATAAATCTTCAAACTCCAAGAACCATAAAGCAAGTCTAGAGTCTCAACAGGAAGGTAGCAGCATTGAGCAAGTTTATATCAAAGTCCACTGACAAATGCATTCCCTTCTTCGATCTGATCCGAAAAGGAAAGAGAAACTTTGAACGGACTACAAAATGTGAAGACGCATTCAGAGCACTGGTTCAACATCTCTCCATACTGCCAATTTTGTCAAAGCCAATCAACCATGAGCAATTATATCTTTACCTGGTGGTATCAGAGAATGCAATCAGTATTGCCTTAGTTCGGGAGGAAGACCGAGTGCACAAATCGGTCTACTATGTTAGCAAGCGGCTTACCGGAGCTGAAAGAAACTATCCAAAACTAGAGAAATTGGCTTATTGCCTAGTCAACGTCTCAAGGTAGCTCCGTCCATATTTCTAAGCTCATCCTATCACCGTGTACACAGACCAGCTGTTATAACAGGTCCTTAAGCGGCTTAAGACATCTGGTAGGTTACTCAAGTGGAACATTGAACTAAGTCGGTTTGATATCACTTATACTCCAAGGAGAGCGATTCAAGGACAAGTCCTAGAAGATTTCATAGCCAAATTTACCGTTCCATAGGAATTGCCTGAGACCAGTAAATCTCCCGAATACGTCTAGAAGTGCATATCGATGGTGCATCCAATGATTAGTGCTCGGGTGCTGGAGTAGTACTTGAAACCCCCGAAGGCCGATCCATATGCTATGCCTTGAAATTTGAATTTAGTGTAACCAATAATGAAGTTGAATATGAAGCCTTACTTGCTGGGTTGAAACTCAACCCTGATTGAGAATTATCGCTGTGGAAATTTATTGTCATTCCCAATTGTCATATGCCAGGTTTGGGGTGAATATCAGGCTAAGGATCGAAGACTAGCTGCTTATCTAGCTCGAGTCCAAGGAATACTTGATCCGTTTGACTATTATGCCATCTTTTACATAACCTGCAAGCGCAATCAAAAGGATGATTCATTGGCAAAAGTTAGCTAGCACGAGCGAAGCGTAGCAAATGGGCCTTGTTCCTGTGGAGACATTATCTTCTCCGAGCATTGATCAGATGTAGACAGATTCGGTACTTGAAACTGCTCTCAATAAGGAGTCGCGGATGACACCATATCGAAATTCGTTGAGCATGGAATGCTACCTAAGCGCAGAAGTGAGAGAAGACAAATTCTTGGAAAAGCTTCACAGTTTACCATTCAGAATGGAGTCATGTATAGAAGAGGGTTTTCAGTCCCTCTCCTCTGATGTATTGCGCACGATGAAATTAAACGAGTGTTACATGATGCACATGAAGGTGAATGTGGCGATCACACCGGGGGCAAGCCCTCGCTAAGAAAGTACCCTGTTACGGGTATTACTGGACGACTATAAACCATGATGGGGCAGATTACGCCATGAAATGTGATAAGTGCCAGAAACATGTTCGAATACCTAGAGCCCCACCTACTGAGATAACCAAAATGTTTATCCCATGGCCGTTTGCAGTATGGGTCATTGATATCATTGGCACTCTATATCTGGCCAAAGGTGGTGTGAAGTACACGATCGTCGCGGCTGATTATTTTACCAAATGGGCTGAATCTTAAACTCTTGCAACAATCACGACAACGAAGGTGATCAACTTTGTAGTTCGCAACATTATCTACCGATTTGGTCTCCCGCATACCATCATTACTGACAATGAAGCCCAATTCGACAGTGTTGAATTCAGGAATTTCTATCATCATTTCCATATCCATAAGAAATTTTCTGCAGTTGCACACCCTCAAGCGAATGGCCAGGTCGAGGCTATTAACAAGGTTATCAAATCAATTCTGAAAAAACAATTGGAAAAGGCCGGGGGCAAGTGGTTGATGAACTTCCTATGGCTTTATGGGCTTACCGAATCACCCACAAGTCCACGACCAGACGCACTCCATTTTCTCTACATTTTGGCTCCGAAGCCGTTATTCCAGTCGAGATGGAAGTACCTTCTCATCGCGTGACTTATTATGACCCGAAGAAGAATGCAATATTACTTGCTGAATCTTTATATTTAATGGATGAGAAGCGTGAAGAGGCTGATTTGAGGGAAGTCGCATATCGAAGTTGAGTCGCCCATTGTACAATGCTAAGGTTCGACCACGAACCTTTGAACTCGGTGATCTCGTCCTCAAAAGAATCTATCTGGTTCCTTCACACATGAAGCCCAATTGGAAAGGACTATATGTGATTACACAAAAGCTCGGAGATGGCACATTCAAGTTGTTGACCGTTGACGGTCTTACTTTGCCAAGAGCTTGGAACAGCGAGAGTCTCCGTCGCTACTACACATGACAGGCTTTTTTTACTTCAGTCTATTTTTCCATTTACAATTTGTTTTCGCATTTCAAAATTTGAATTTGTAATAAGGAAACTGGCTTTGCCTTATTTTCTCATTTTAGCAATAAAATACCATCTCTTTGAGCTAGAGCTATGATTTATTGAATATGACATACAACATCACAATGCATAAAGAGTTAAGTTCCATCATATGATGGAATTTATTCAAATAGGGAGGGACTGTGATATGACCGTTCACCCGCTAAGTGAAACCTGAGCTCGGGGGAAAGTCGCTACACTAAAGTCAAAAAGGAGTGATATACGACAATCCTTTAACTAACTCCAAACTCCTAGAGGGCAAGTTGGAGCATAAAACTCATAAATGCGGTTCTAAAGAAGGTGGACCCATCCACCTAATGACTTCAACTGTATCCTAACCAAGTTCGAGGAGGGTGGACCCGTCCATCTAACGACCTCACTTATTAACTCAGGGTAGTTGTGAACCGATCATCCACGATCCCGATAAATCCATCGTTCCCAGAGTGCGAACAAAATCCTAAAAAGTGTAAAAAGATATGACTGGCCATCTATCGACCAACTCCAGATTCTCAGAGTGCGAACTAGAGTATAAACATCAACTCTAGGTTCCCAGAGTGCGAAAACAGAGTACAAACACTAATTCCAAATTCCTAAAGTGTGAGTTGGAGTATAATCGCTGAGTTCAAGTTCCCAGAGTGTGGACTAGATTACAAATGTCGATAGTCTTCGAATTCCTAGAGTGCAAACCAAATTATCGATTGCAAATAACTCTGAGCCCCCAGAGTGTGGTTAGAGTATAAATATAACTCAAGCGCTAACGACCACTCATAAACTAACCTAAGTCCCCATAGTGTGGACCTGTGCTTAAAAACTTCAGTAGGCGTGACTGATCGCCGAATTACAGGTGCAGATCTCCGGAGTGCGGATGTGACTACTATGAGTAAGCGAGTGTGATTCGACCGCTCGGCTCTTGTTATTTTAGCATCGATCCGACGATGTTAAACTCAAAAAGATAAATTCAAATGGCGATCTCTAGCCGATCTTTATAACTTATCCTCGGAATCGGGGGCAAAGCTTAAGTGTTAATCATTGAATGAAGCAATGCAACGTCAAAAGTCCAACTCAATCTCCAGTTACGACTTGTATTCGTGATTATCAGACTTGGCGAATAAAACAAACTCAACTCAAGAGTTGAAGCTCCACAAGTGCATTGAACTGAGATTCAAACACTGCAATACTTAAGCATAAGAGACAGGAATAACAGTTGAAGTAGGAAAACAGAAATTTCATTTCAACTAATTGTAAGTGAAGATTCATACACAAGTTCTTCCAAAGTTCCTACTAGCGGGGGCCGAACCCGCATCTATACACGACTTATGAAAGAAAAGCAAAAATGAGTTCCTAACCATAAAAAAAAGTCGAAAAGGCCTATCTACTCCCTTTGCTTCTTCGACTTCCTCTTTGGTGTGGATCCGCTAGAGCCACTAGTGATTTTTTTCTTTGAGCTTTTACCCTTTGGCGGATCATCTCTACACGGAGGCATGATGTCGACATCCTCCTCCGAACTTGAATCTAGAGGAATGCTCCCAGTAGGTGGGGTCGGAGGAGTCGGATCTACAACTGGTGGCGGAATGGACGCACTGGTGCAACAAGCGTGACCCCAGGTGATATCATTCTAAGTGGAGCTGGGCCGGGCGCCGCCATCCCACCCTCAGAACTACCGCCATGTGCAGTTTCCTCCAACTTAGCATTGATTTCAGCCAATATTTCTTCTTCGCAAATAGGTCGGCTTTCACTGGGGCAGCAGTGGTATGTGTTAAAGCACCAGAGGCGGGCGCGAGTCCACTGATATCAAACGGTAAGTCCGTGAAGGGGTCACTGTGTCGACCTAAAATCTCATTCATCATTTTCTCGTCAAAAGAAAGTGAGCTCCCTTGCGTGCCTTCGACTGGCGCGGTCGTTGATATAGTGGTCGCTTCAGTAGTAATGGCCTCATGTGCTTGATGTAATTCTTGGATTGCAAGAGGCGCTGTCGGTGCAACTTCGGTCACTGAGCAAAGAAAGAAGAGAAGTTGTTATCATACACTTCAAAACAAGTCCCTTATTTCGAAAGCAGACATAAGATTTATTCAGAGTACCTTCCTCGGTTTGACTCGCAGATGGATGAGCAGCTTCGAAAGTGTGCTCCTTAATAGGGGATGGACGTGGCTATTCTAGGTCCGAGATAGGCTGGGGCTCAACCATCGAAGTAGGTTCAGATCGAGATGGAGCAGTAATCTCAAAACTTGTGGCATGATGCTCGACGCCTGAGCCTTCCCCCATCTCCTGGTGTTATGTGCCAAGTTTCTCTCTTGCGTGTGAGATCATGGAATCGTGGAGAACCTTCTTTTCATCCTCATTCAATATGCGGTTCTCCAGTTCGAACTCGTCAAATGCTCCACCCATAGGCACCTCCTTCTCCTCTTCAACCAACAGGCTCCAAGCATTATAGAAATGTGTTGAGCACTTCTCGAGCCAAGCCAGGTTTCTATGTCTCAACACGTTGGGGTTGTAAGTGACGAGAAGTTCCTCTATATTAGCCTCCAACCTGGTCTCCGCCAGCCGAACTTTCTCTTCAACCTCAGCCTCCACCAAGCGGACTTTTGCCACAGCTGCATCTCTTTCACCTTGAAGCTCTACCGCCTGATCACATGCCTCTTGCACCGAAGTGTTAACGGCATCCCTCTCTTTAATAATTTCAAAAAACTTGGACTTAAGTTCGTTGAGCTCTTTGAGGGCCGCCTCGCGCTCAGCAGTGACGGTGGTATTCCTATGGCCCATGTCCTCCATCACGAACTAATGTTCCTACCTCATCCTATCCATGGTCGAATTAGCATCGTCATCCTTCATGAGAGCTTCTATTTTGAATTTTCGGGAAGACTCGACTTCAGTATTGAGCACCTGAATGAACCGGTCTTTCTATTGCGAGCTCTCTCTCCAACTTTTCAATCATAGCAGCCCGATCGAAAGCCACTTTTGATGCTTTTATCACGGCTTTCACCCATTCCTTATATTGGAAATAAATGTCTGCGACATAATCATGACTAGTGTTCTCAGCCTCCGTTGGAATTCTATTTAAACGCGGGGGAAAGGCATATCCATCGAAGTAAATATCGAGGAAATCTTTCTTTAACTGAGCAAGCTTGATCGCTCCTTCCCCTGAAGGCTCAGTAAGGACCTGCTCTGCAGTAGTGGGGGCCGCTATTTCGGTTATACGATGAGTTTCAGACCTTGGAGCATGAGGAGACGGCTTGTGCCGGGAAGTTTCTAGAGGTTGTGAAACGTGGACTGGAGACTGTGCAGGATTTCTGGGAGGGGGTGAGCAAGATCGAGATCGGTGTATGTATCCCCTGTCTCATTCATACCACTCTTGACTAGAGTACCCCTAGTCATAATCCCTATCCCCTTCTCTTCTGTGTGGCTAATAATAAGTCGAAGAACGACGAGCTTTCCGTAAACTACCCAACATTAAGCCTCGGCCAGACATTATATCTACAAAGTAAAACAAGAATTAAAGTTAGTAATCTTCCAAAATAGGCAGCTTACGATCAGGAATTGTGTGGTGCCGTGAAGTGTGTATGTATGTGCAACCCCCCGACCAACCGGAAGTTTCAACCACGCTAGTGGGAAGAGACTTGATTAAATCTAAAGCGTGTCGAAGTTCTTCCAATCGGGCATCATGTTGGAAGGTCACATAGTCCAGAATTGGGATATCGACGAGCCCTTCGAAGAGAATTTTCGCCCGTGGACGAGAAGCCTCCAAAATTCTAACTCCGGAAGCGGGCCGAGACGTGACCAAGATTTCCATCTCCCGGATTTAGGACGTTTAAAAGCACCTGCCTTACCTTTTCTTTTTCCTTCGGAATCCAGGCTGTATCCAAAGGCCCAGCTAAGAGCTCGTCGTCGGTGTGTGTTCTCTCTGAATCAACCTCCTCGGTTATAATGGGTCGGGGCATCTTGCGCTTAGTTCGTTTCTTCAAGCAAGTCCTCAGCGTCACCTCGAGGCTTATACTTTGTTTTCGCTCAACCAGCCCAAGAATCCTTAGGTTCCTATCCATCAGAACTGAATAATTTTTCTCTCTTCGCTCGGGATTTCTTAAAGAGTCCAAACTATCTCTTTGGAATAAACACCTACGGGTCACTGAATTACCATTATAAAGAGAAAGAGATACAAGTTTGACTTCAGTAATAACTGTCTTATCAGGTATTTGTGAAGAATACAATACTTACGTCGGAACAGCCATCGACTGGCAAATCCTTGG
Organism: Allium cepa; assembly: GCA_030765085.1. Classification (NCBI taxonomy): domain Eukaryota; kingdom Viridiplantae; phylum Streptophyta; class Magnoliopsida; order Asparagales; family Amaryllidaceae; genus Allium; species Allium cepa. The sequence goes on from CM060944.1 coordinate 208,868,268, forward strand.
AGGCATCGGACATAAAACCACTCCGTCTTGAAGTAACTCAGCCTAGTCCAGGATTCCGTAACTACTTGACAATTCCTTACTGCCTCCAGGAACGTGAAAGATGGGCTATCTCCTCGACTCTTAAAGTTGAATAGATATCTGATCTCGATCAGAATAGGTGGTCAATGGAGATACTCCATAAATACGATGAACAAGCTGTTAACAGAGCGTATCCATTCGGATGTAGTTGATATGGAGCGATCCCTGGAAAAGATAATGCCTCCCTAATGTATTGGTTAAATGGAGGAAGCATCCCGGCCATGTATGCATGACCGTTGAATGCGATATATCCGTCAGGCGGAAGGTGCGGTCTATCATTCGGACCCGGCAATTACACGTCTTCGAACGATAGGCCATGCCTCGGGCGTATTCGTCCCAACATGTCTTTGAAGACATTGGAGGGAACAGAATCTATCGAATTACCAATAATGGATGCATCAGGTATCTCGTTAGAGGCTGGATCTATAATTTCAGCCTCGATGACCGGTAACTCGATCGTTGGGGGAAGAGAAATCTGAGCTTCCTATTGTTGTGAGCTTTAAGGTTCCATAGCTGACTAACTTACGAGAAATCATCATTAGACGATAGTAAGCCCGTGCATCCCCCAATGTGAAGTGTGTGAATGTGTTGTACATTGCAGTGCTATATAATACTTGGAAAAATCCTACAGAGTTAGAGAAAATGTGTAAACGACAAGACTTCGAAATCCAACTGGAATGATCGTCATCGCTGACCATCAAAACCATGCCATCCAGATCTCAACGATCGATCCACGTTAAAGTTCGTTATCGTTTTTTTAAGTTACAGTTCTATCGGCAAGCTTCAAAAGGCAGTCAAATATGTTGTTCTAGAGTTAAGTCCTGATATGCAGGAGTGAAGCTCGTTGGAGTCAAGTGTTCAAATATGAAAAAGTTTTCCGAATTCATCAAATTTTGGCTTGGAATCAATCACCACAGTTCAATTTCGAATCGATCGAAGGGGTCTTCACTTCGTATCGATCAGGATCTAGAAGTTTCAAATCGATCCATATGTTCAAGATCTTATCAATCAAGAAGTCATCAATTTCGTATCGATCATGTTCGAATCGATACATTTCGTATTGTTCATGAGAACATGTTTCACATCGATCGGGGATTTCTAGCTTTGCATCGATCAGAGCATTTTGCTTCGCATCGATCAGCACGCTCGTGGATTCGTATCAGCTTGAGGTTGTCATTTCGTAACGATTGAACATTTACTGATTTCGACTCAATCTCAAACCACGAATTGCACGCCAATCTAAGGCCATGAATTTCGTATCGATTCCTTGGCCACTCGAACTCGTACCGATTGACTCTGACCAATGCGAACTGCTGTCACCAGAATCGAAACGAAATTCATCATTTATTCATCGATCGATACGAAGGCCACCATTTTATCATCTCGAAGCGCCTACTCTAGATCGACACGAAATGAAGGCCGGACAACCTTCGATCAGTTCCTTCAAATCCCTCGTTATCCCTTCTTCTCCAAATGGCATAAACGCCATTGCCACCTCCTCAACCTTCATCTGATCCAAATCCAACAGCAACGACGCTGGAATCGGCCACGACTCTGGGTGATTTGATGTTAAAGATCGAGTCTCGTCGTTTACGAATTGTATTCATTTAATGGATTATCTAAATCTAACACTTGATGCAAATAATTAAAGGATTGGTGCTATTCGAAGGCGAGCAAAGTTCTTCTTTTTCCAAGCTTTCAAAATGATACGAAGGCGGGATGTAAAGTGAAGGAAAAAAAGTGAAATGTGATGTCCCGGAAATTTAGGCAATAATTATTTAATAATTTCTTTAATAATTATTTTTAGAATGTGAAATATTGATTTAATAATTTAATTCAAACAGGAATTTTCTTTTGAAGATTAATAATTATTTAATTTGTCAAATGATATTCTTTTCAAAATTTTAATAATGATAGTTTAGTTTGAAAATCTTGTTGTTTTCAAATGTTAAAAATATTTAAATGATAAATTTATCTTTCTAAATTGATTTAAAGGATATTTATTTATAATGTATATATGTGTATACATTGTAAATAGGGGATTTGATTTTAATCCAAAATTTAAATATTAATAAAGGATATTTTCTATTATATATATATGTATAAATTGTAAAATTGATTAAATTGATTTAAATTAAGTATTGAAAACTTTCCAAAGTTTGTTTTAAAAATCTTTCTTATATCTTCATAGAAATGTAAGTAAGTATTTATTTGTTTATAAAAATAAATAAATATAGTTTAAATTTTATTTATAATAAAAGTTTGTTTTGTTTTATTTTAAAAATATGTTTTTCTTTTGAAATAAGATTTAGTTCATTTTTGTTAAAGTATAACATTTGATTTAAAAATCTTGAATAAGATAAACTCAACATTATTCTTCTTTTAAAAATCTTCTCTTTTGAAATTTAGTTTAAAAAGAATATTATTTTGGAAAATATTCAAGCAAACATTTAAAATGTATAGTTTTAAAATAAGTTTATAAGTAGACATGTATTTATTTTAAAGACTAAATGTTAATAAACATCTAAAACATGCTAAAATAAATTAGAAATGGTTTAAGATAAATTTAAATACAATTATGAATTAAGAAATTGCTTTTAATAATTGAATTGCATATGTGTTAAATTCTTAAACTATAAAGAAGACACTTGTAAAACATTTGACATAAGTCAACAAGTGGCATTTGTTTTAAAACTTATTATTTAAATTATATTGAAAAGAAAATATAACAAAAGCATTTGGTTAAAACATTTTCTTCAAAAAGAAACCTGAAAATCAGATTTCAGTAAATCAAAAACTTAAAACAAATGCATGTTAAAATCTGCAAAATCAATTTCTGCAAACAACTTCAAATCTGCAACCTATCTACATCTAAATTCTGCAAGTTTCAACATCAAACTGGAGTGCAACTTCAATTTAAAATCTGAGCAATGAAGTTTTGGGTCTGCATGCAATCTTCATCAACCAGAAGAGCAATTTCAGTAATCAAAATGCAAGCTAGGTTCAACATGAATTTCAATATGCAGGTTCCAGGAATGAATCTGCATCTAATTGTTTTCTACTTCTTCAATTTAATAAGGTAAGTAAGCTTCTTTTATTTTAAAAACAGTTTTCTTTAAAAATCAAACCAAACTTAATTTACAGAACTCAGGCTATAATTTACAGAATTCAAAATCTGTTTAGACAAACTGTTATGTTTCCTGTTTTAAAATAAAAATCAAATGAGTAACTTCACCATGCAAAAAAAAGCCTATGATATCTGTGCATATGAATTAGTAGAAATAGTATGTTGTGATGATTGCATATTGATGACTGTTCTGTGTGAACATGTATGAACATGTTTGTATATTGCTGATTGATTGAAACTGCAAATCTAATTAGTTTGTAACTAAACTTTCTTGATAGAAATTCTTTACCACTAGAATTGATTTTAGTTAGCAATTTTTGAGTAAAAAATATTTGTTTGTTTAGTATAAATTCAAGTTTATAAATTATAATCAAGCTAAATAAAATCTGTGTCTCTCTTATAAGTAAATACAGTATTGGTTTTTTTGAAAAAATAATAATAATAATAATAAAGGTATCGAACATCTTAAATTATTAGAACAAGTGTATAAATTAGAATGCATGTTTGAAATTAGGAATTTTAAAACAAATATTATAGTTTTAAATAAACTGTTGGTGGAAGGGAAACATTTCTATTTTAAACAGAAGTGGAAATTTTGGAATAATCTAATAGGCTAGTGGACTTTGGAAGTTGAGATGCTTCCTGGAAATGGGGGACTGATGGATGAGTGAAGGGAAATTGGGAGGTAGATCGCCAGAGGTGGTGGTGACAGCAATAACTGTTTTACAGGTTTTAAACCCTTATCTTTGAGTGGTTGAAGTTTTGGTTTCTTCTCTTGTTCTCTGTTGCATCGAATGATGAAATACTTTAGGATTGGGAAGAAGGGTCGTAGATGGAGCTATAGTCGGATTTGTAAGTGGTCAGGTGATTGGTGATGTGATTGCAAGATGATGACAGGTTTGGGTTTTTGTTACGGGGAGGTTCAGGTTGCATTGAATAACCTGAGTTTTGTTTTGAGCAGATTTAATAACTCTGGTGGTCGCGGATAAGTTTGGGGGATGGCCTGCGATGTGGTGAAGGGGTTAAGAGTGGCTGTGGTGGCCGGAGTGCCGGTGCATATGCACCATATATGTTGAAGTCTAGTGAACTTCTGGGGGAGGTGTGTAGGGTTTCTAGCTCGGAGTCACACTCGAGTTTTTGTGCTTTTGACTCGAAGCAATTGGATTTGAAACTCGAAGTGGAATAAGGGGTTGCTCGGGGTAATGTGATTACAGGTTTTATAACCTGAGAGTGTGAAGTTTTCTTGAATTACATGAAATTCATAAAAAAAAAATTAAAGTTGAAGTTTGATTTAAGTGGGAGTTAAGTCTGAATTCAAATAAAGTTTGAAATTCAAAGTTTTTAAAAATGAAATCTTAAATTTAAACAAGATTTAAATTTGGTTTTAAATCAATATTTAAAACAGTTTTTGGTTTATCTTTTAAAACCCAGATTTTTGTTTCAAAACAGTTTGTAAAAATAAAAAAATGAGATGAACATATTTAAATGTTTTAAAATAGATTTGAAAATGAAATTTGATTTCCAATAAGATTTAAAACTTGAAATAATTTAGTTCCTTTAGTATTGAATTAAAATATGAAGTGTTAATTTTAATTTGGAAGTTGAAATTAATCAATCTACTTTCAAAGCTTAATTTATTTTAATCAAGTAATTTATTTCAAATCTTTCTTGTATATTTAAGTAATGAATGTTCTTTAAACATTCATTTTATTGTAAGGTTTATAATTATTTAAAATTTAGATTAATGTTTAAACATTTTAAATATTAAATTTTTAAATGGAATTTGAATTCAATTTTAGAAGTACTTTTTTTAATATATTTTGAATATAAATGATTCATTTGATAAGTAATTAAATTATTTTGAAAATAATTAAGACAATCAAGAATTTACTTAATTATTTGGTTTTAAATAATGGTTTAGATTAATTTTTAATTAGAAATGATATTTTAATAATTAATCTAATTCAAATTTTCTTGAGTATGTGATTATTGAAATGTTGTTAATTAATAAACGGTGATAATTATCTAAGGATAATTTAGTAATTAATGTAATTAATTTTGATAATTAACTAGATTGATTAATTGAATCTAATTAATTGTAATTTGTTAAGTATAATTAATTGTTAAATTAATTAAGAAATTAATTACTAATTGTAATTAATTTTGATATTATGATTACTTGAGTTAATTAATTTAGTTTAATTAATTTAAGTAAATCATCTAATGATTTTAAGAGTGAAATTACTTAATGTAATTAATGTTGTAGGATTACTTAGAGAAGTAATAATGATAATTACTGGAATGTAATTACTAATTTGGATAATTACTTTTGGAATTAATTAAGGAATTAATAAATAATTAATTATTGGATAATTAATTTGATTAATGAGTAATTAAAGAAAGTTAATTACTAAATTTAATATTAATCAAGGTGATTAATAATTGGATTAATTACTAAATGTAATTGATTTTAATTAAGTAATTTATTTAAATATTAAAGATCATTAATTAATATTAATGATGTAATTAAGGATTGTTTGATTAAGTAATAATTAATTAATTAAGTGATTAATTAATTGAAATTAATTAAGGTTAAACATAATTAAATATAATTAATTAATAAATGAGTAATTAAATGTTAATTACTTATGATTAAGGTTAATTAATTTATAAAATTAATTAAAGACTAATTACTTATTGTAATTAGTGAATGATTAATTAAGATGTTTAGTCAAGTTAAATACTTAGTGGATAATTAATTAACTGGGTTAATTAATTTATGGATATTAAGCTGGATTTATAGATGTGTTAGTTAATCTAATTTATTTTAAATTAATTAGAGATGGTTGTAATTAATTTAATTCATTTTAAATTAATTATAATTGATGGTTAATGAATCATTGCTTATGGATGTTATTGGTTGAATGGTTGTGATCTCAGTAATGAGATTAGTTGTTTCTGTATGATATGGATGATTGGTTTATGTATGATGGTTTGTGATGGATTATTTGGTTGTGATGATTATCTGTTTGTGATGATACAGATTATCTGTTTATGATATGAATGTGATTATCTATTGTGAGATATAGTTTATCTATCTGTGTGAATTGGATAATAATGAAACGAGTTATTTGTTTAAAACCATTAAGTATAACTTGGACATTAAGATGGCGTTTATTTTCGATAAGACCGGGATCGGGTTTCCAAATTTGGAATTTCGAAAACCACATCGATTCCAATCAAACGTTCGGTCGTTAATCCAAGTGGAGCAAGTGAAGACTCGAGGTGTAAGGGCTATATGTCAGTATAACTCTGTGGGTGATTCCGTAATGAGTTGACGCAATAGTGCTTATAGATTCGAGATGGTGATTTAGAGTGCAAGGGTTATCGTTGTTAACTCTGAGGGTGATTCCAATACGAGTGTAATGAGATAATGCCTTCGGTTTCGTTCGAACCCAGAATGAACTTGTATGGATTGAATGCTTTCAGAACATCGTTAGGTGGACGATGAGCATTCTAAGATTAATGTGTCCTATAAAGGTAATCGTAGCCTCAAGCCTCATCAACCAGGAATGGCTAAAACAGGGGAGGTGCAGCAAGGCTTCGTGGGTAGCCCCCACTGGGGAGCAAGATTTATCCCTGTCTAGGTCCCTTTATATTCGGTTGTGTGGCAGTTGACGATGGCCAATCTGCGGGGTGGTCTTGTTCGGAACTGTTCAGTAAGGAATGGTTCCGGCTTTGTGTTGCAGGGGAGCGGGCGTACTCCTCAGTACGGTGATCTAGGCCACGTACTATGACGGGCGGTACCCCAGTAGCCCTGCCATTGATGGAATCCATAATCCAATAAGTGCCTGTACGGTTTTGATTGTGCCCAACTATGTTGGAACGTGAGATGTAAGCATTCCAGCTATTTCTGTATTTCATTTTGAAAACCCTAGACACTATTATAATATCACTGGATTTCCTATCAAATGTTTTGGTTAGCGTAAGGTAAAAACTTTTCCATGTTTATGTGTGGGAAGTCTTACGTGATACCTTTGTTTTCAAAGGATTTCTAAAGTTAAGCAATTTTTATCCTGTTTACTCACACCAGACCCCTGTCTGACCTGAGAGTTTATTTTCTGTTTTATTAAACTCTTCGGTACTCATATTACGTATGAGTAGTCAAGTGTTTTAGGATTGCTTTGACAAGTTCTGGAGGAGATAATGGAGTAGGAGGCTTCAGCATGTTGACATATTTAGTGGTTCCGCTGTGTTTGAGATGTATCTGTTTTCTCTGAGATACTTGAATTGTAATTGCTAGACGGATGTTTATAACTGTCTAGATTGTGTTGTATTAGCTGTTTAACTCTGATGTATATGATACTATGTAAAGTTTTATGTGATATAATATAATTAATTCGTTCCGCTGTGAGATTCTGATGTTGTCTGTTTTATTCTTTCCTTTCTTTTCTCTTTTATATCCCTTTCTTTCTTCTTAGCGATGCAACTTCCTGGAGTTTGGAAGTTGGGTCATCTCATTGTGGTATCAGAGCTCTAGGTTGAGCAAATACCTAGACTCTGGAGTGGTTTCCTTCCTGAGAGAGCGTATTTGTAATTTTGAATATATATATATATATATATATATATATATATATATATATATATATTTCTACCTATTTAATTGGGTTACCTGTTCAGGTTTTCCAATAAGTGATAAAGGTAGATAGGGCAGTGGTGTGTGTAACACAACTACCAACGGTTGGAGTCCGAGTGTTTGAAGTTGGAAGTAATCTGCTAGGGCAGTATTGGGCATCTTGAGTAGCTTGGCGGTTTGGTGTGAAGGATTTCACCGATCTCTGAAGGAAATCTTTTTAAGATTCGGAGTTTATCTTTGGATTGTAAGCTTGATAGCACTCGTGTGTGTGGATTTTCTTGAGTTTGGATTAGTAGGAAGTTCTGAAGCCAGCAATGGTATTTTGGAAAATTTAGGAAGGAGTTCTGTCTATATTTGAGCTTGGTTTGGAAGCGAGTTTCCTGAGAGATATCTGTCTATCTGGAAGGCTCTATTGGGAAGAGGCTGGTGTAGCTTTGAGGTTCGATGAGTTTTGGTTAAGGAAGTTTTGGCAACAGTAGCAGCAGTGAGTGGCCTGTTCTTCGATGGTTCAGAAGTCTCTGTGATTCTTCTGTCAGTAGTCCGGGAAGATGATGAAGCTTGTCCATTTCTTCTAAAAGATCAGTTGGGTGTGATGTTTGTGATTAGAGGTAGACCACTAGTTCTTCCTTTGATTTGAAGGTTTTAGTTGTTCTGATTTTGTGGTGGGAATGATTTCTTGGGATCTGAACTAAGTGGAATCGCAAAAGTGACTTGCGATGGTTCGAAGGTTCTTTGAGTGATCTTTGTTTGGATTGAAGCATCTCTAGTGGATGTTTGAGTTATCGTAGTGGTTTGATTTTTTGGATATCTTCGAAGGAATCAAGATTTCCATCAGCATCAAGAGATTGAGTTCTGTATCGACTTGGTTCTTGGAGTTTTACCGGTGGTTCAGCATAGTAGGAGGGCTCTTTTAGATAGAGATCTGTTTAAGTTGGTAGGATTTATTGGATCCATTTTTCTGGTTGAATTTTTGCTGTGATGTTTGTGACTGAATCGAATAGGTCACTGAGATTTATGGAATTTGATGAACAAATGTTTCCTGGATAAGTTGATCAAGTTTATACCTGTGTTCATCAACAGCATTCTCGAATCAGAGTTGCGCAATGGAAGCATGGTGGCAACTATTCCAGAATAGAAGCAGCACCCGATTCTTTGGGAATTTGAGTTTTGTCTTGGATCAGAAGATTTCTATAGGAAATTCATTTGGATCTGGAAGCTTGGATGTCTTGTGCATCTGTTCTGTTTTCCGGATAGAGTAGTATGTTGAGGTCTTCTGATGTTTGTGTAATAGAGTTTGTGTGGTAAATTTGATTGATCTAGAAGTTGAAGGCAGCCCAGGATCGACAGGAGAGATTTGTGGATAAGGGATTGGATCTTTCTGTTTTCTCTTAAGAGTTAAGTGTTTGGTCTACAGGATTGAATTTCCAGTTCGGATAGCTGGAATTTGTTTTGGTTTTTCGCATATCTCTGAGGGAGTACGTGTATGGTCTATCTTTGGTTTTAGAATCAGTAGTTCTGAGAGATTTGGAAGTTGATCAGGACTTGTCTGTGGTCCAGTTTTCTGTTTAGATTTGTAGATCTAGATATATAGGAGCTCTAGATCTGAGTGGTGTAGCTAGTTTAGATTTTATAGGGCGAGTGTCCCAATGTTTATACCTGGGAAACTCTAGGGAATTCTATCCAGAATTTTGTCTGGACAATTAGAATTGTTTGTTTGAATTGGTTGCTATGGTTGTTAGTATTTGGTTGATAACATATGTTTGCTCTTTAAATTTTAAAATCTGTATGGGATTATTAAATTACCTTTGCTTTTAAATTTCGGGGACGAAATTCTTTTAAGGGGGGAGGAATGTGATGTCCCGGAAATTTAGGCAATAATTATTTAATAATTTCTTTAATAATTATTTTTAAAATGTGAAATATTGATTTAATAATTTAATTCAAACAGGAATTTTCTTTTGAAGATTAATAATTATTTAATTTGTCAAATGATATTCTTTTCAAAATTTTAATAATGATAGTTTATTTTAAAATCTTATTGTTTTCAAATGTTAAAAATATTTAAACGATAAATTTATCTTTCTATATTGATTTAAAGGATATTTATTTATAATGTATATATGTGTATACATTGTAAATAGGGGATTTGATTTTAATTCAAAATTTAAATATTAATAAAGGATATTTTCTATTATATAAATGTATAAATTGTAAAATTGATTAAATTGATTTAAATTAAGTATTGAAAACTTTCCAAAGTTTGTTTTAAAAATCTTTCTTATATCTTCATAGAAATGTAAGTAAGTATTTATTTGTTTATAAAAATAAATAAATATAGTTTAAATTTTATTTTATAATAAAAGTTTGTTTTGTTTTATTTTAAAAATATGTTTTTCTTTTGAAATAAGATTTAGTTCATTTTTGTTAAAGTATAACATTTGATTTAAAACTCTTGAATAAGATAAACTCAACATTATTCTTCTTTTAAAAATCTTCTCTTTTGAAATTTAGTTTTAAAAGAATATTATTTTGGAAAATATTTAAGCAAACATTTAAAATGTATAGTTTTAAAATAAGTTTATAAGTAGACATGTATTTATTTTAAAGATTAAATGTTAATAAACATCTAAAACATGCTAAAATAAATTAGAAATAGTTTAAGATAAATTTAAATACAATTATGAATTAAGAAATTGCTTTTAATAATTGAATTGCAAATGTGTTAAATCCTTAAACTATAAAGAAGACACTAGTAAAACATTTGACATAATAAGTCAACAAGTGGCATTTGTTTTAAAACTTATTATTTAAATTATACTGACAAGAAAATATAACAAAAGCATTTGGTTAAAACATTTTCTTCAAGAAACCTGAAAATTAGATTTTAGTAAATCAAAAACTTAAAACAAATGCATGTTAAAATCTGAAAAAATCAATTTCTGCAAACAACTTCAAATCTGCAACCTATCCGCATCTAAATTCTGTGAGTTTCAACATCAAACTGAAGTGCAACTTCAATTTAAAATCTGAGCAATGAAGTTTTGGGTCTGCATGCAATCTTCATCAACCAGAAGAGCAATTTCAGTAATCAAAATGCAAGCCAGGTTCAACATGCATTTCAATATGCAGGTTCCAGGAATGAATCTGCATCTAATTGTTTTCTGCTTCTTCAATTTAATAAGGTGAGTAAGCTTATTTTATTTTAAAAACAGTTTTCTTTAAAAATCAAACCAAACTTAATTTACAGAACTCAGGCTATAATTTACAGAATTCAAAATCTGTTTAGACAAACTGTTCTGTTTCCTGTTTTAAAAAATAAAATCAAATGAGTAACTTCACCATGCAAAAAAAAGCCTATGATATCTGTGCATATGAATTAGTAGAAATAGTATGTTGTGATGATTGCATATTGATGACTGTTCTGTGTGAACATGTATGAACATGTTTGTATATTGCTGACTGATTGAAACTGCAAATCTAATTAGTTTATAACTAAACTTTCTTGATAGAAATTCTTTACCACTAGAATTGATTTCAGTTAGCAATTTTTGAGTAAACAATAGTTTGTTGTTTAGTATAAATTCAAGTTTATAAATTATAATCAAGCTAAATAAAATCTATGTCTCTGTTATAAGCAAATACAGTATTGGGTTTTTTGAAATAATAATAATAATAATAATAAAGGTATCAAACATCTTAAATTATTAGAACAAGTGTATAAATTAGAATGCATGTTTGAAATTAGGAATTTTAAAACAAATATTACAGTTTTAAATAAACTGTTGGGGGGAGGGAAACATTTCTGTTTTAAACAGAAGTGGAAATTTTGGAATAATCTGATAGTCTAGTGGACTTTGGAAGTTGAGATGCTTCCTGGAAATGGGGGACTGATGGATGAGTGAAGGGAAATTGGGAGGTAGATCGCCAGAGGTGGTGGTGACAACAATAACTATTTTACAGGTTTCAAACCCTTATCTTTGAGTGGTTGAGTTTTGATTTCTTCTCTTGTTCTCTGTTGCATCAAATAATGAAATACTTTGGGATTGGGAAGAAGGGTCATAGATAAAGCTATTGCCCGAGTTCTAAGTGGTCAGGTAATCGGTGATGTGATTGCAAGATAATGACAGGTTTGGGTTTTTGTTACGGGGAGGGGGGGGAGGGGTTTCAGGTTGCATTGAATAACTTGAAATTTTTTTTTAGCTGATTTAATAACTCTGGTGGTCGTGGATAAGTTTGGGGGATGCCTTCGATGTGGTGAAGGGGTTAAGAGTGGCTGTAGGTGGCCGGAGTGCAGGTGCATAAGCACCATATATGTTGAAGTCTAGTGAACTTCTGGAGGAGGTGTGCAGGGTTTCTAGCTCGGAGTCACACTCGAGTTTTTGTGCTTTTGACTCGAAGCAATTGCATTTGAAACTCGAAGTGGAATAAGGGGTTGCTCGGGGTAATGTGATCACAGGTTTTATAACCTGAGAGTGTGCAGTTTTCTTGAATTGCATGAAATTCATAATTTTTTTTAAAGATGAAGTTTGATTTAAGTGGGAGTTAATTCTGAATTCAAATAAAGTTTGAAATTCAATGTTTTTAAAAATGAAATCTTAAATTTAAACAAGATTTAAATTTGGTTTTAAATCAATATTTAAAACAGTTTCAGGTTTATCTTTTAAAACCCAGATTTTTGTTTCGAAACAATTTGTAAAAATAAAAAAATGAGATGAACATATTTAAATGTTTTAAAATAGATTTGAAAATGAAATTTGATTTCAAATAAGATTTAAAACTTGAAATAATTTAGTCCCTTTAGTATTAAATTAAAATATGAAGTGTTAATTTTAATTTGGAAGTTGAAATTAATCAATCTATTTTCAAAGCTTAATTTATTTTAATCAAGTAATTTATTTCAAATCTTTCTTGTATATTTAAGTAATGTATGTTCTTTAAACATTCATTTTATTGTAAGGTTTATAATTATTTAAAATTTAGATTAATGTTTAAACATTTTAAGTATTAAATTTTTAAATGGAATTTGAATTTAATTTTAGAAATATTTTTTTAATATATTTTGAATATAAACGAGTCATTTGATAAGTAATTAAATTATTTTGAAAATAATTAAGACAATCAAGAATTTACTTAATTATTTGGTTTTAAATAATGGTTTAGATTAATTTTTAATTAGAAATGATTTGTTAATAATTAATCTAATTCAAATTTTCTTGAGTATGTGATTATTGAAATGTTGTTAATTAATAAACGGTGATAATTATCTAAGGATAATTTAGTAATTAATTAATGTAATTAATTTTGATAATTAACTAGATTGATTAATTGAATCTAATTAATTGTAATTTGTTAAGTATAATTAATTGTTAAAGTAACTAAGAAATTAATTACTAACTGTAATTAATTTTGATATTCTTATTATTTGAGTTAATTAATTTATTTTAATTAATTTAAGTAAATCATCTAATGATTTTAAGAGCGAAATTACTTAATGTAATCAATGGAGCAGGATTACTTAGAGAAGTAATAATGATAATTACTGGAATGTAATTAGTAATTTGGATAATTACTTTTGGAATTAATTAAGGAATTAATAAATAATTAATTATTGGATAATTAATTTGATTAATGAGTAATTAAAGAAAGTTAGTTACTAAATTTAATATTAATAAAGGTGATTAATAAGTAGATTAATTACTAAATGTAATTGATTTTAATTAAGTAATTTATTTAAATATTAAAGATCATTAATTAATATTAATGATGTAATTAAGGATTGTTTGATTAAGTAATAATTAATTAATTAAGTGATTAATTAATTGAAATTAATTAAGGATAAATATAATTAATTATAATTGATTAATAAATGAGTAATTAAATGTTAATTACTAATGATTAAGGTTAATTAATTTATAAAATTAATTAAAGACTAATTACTTATTGTAATTAGTGAATGATTAATCAAGGTGTTTTGTCAAGTTAAATACTTAGTGGATAATTAATTAACTGGGTTAATTAATTTATGGATATTAAGCAGGATTTATAGAAGTGTTAGTTAATCTAATTTATTTTAAATTAATTAGAGATGGTTGTAATTAATTTAATTCATTTTAAATTAATTATAATTGATGGTTAATGAATCATTGCTTATGGATGTTATTGGTTGAATGGTTGTGATCTCAGTAATGAGATTAGTTGTATCTGTATGATATGGATGATTAGTTTATGTATGATGGTTTGTGATGGATTATTTGGTTGTGATGATTATCTGTTTGTGATGATACAGATTATCTGTTTATGATATGAATGTCATTATCTATTGTGAGATATAGTTTATCTATCTGTGTGAATTGGATAATAATGAAATGAGTTATTTGTTTGAAACCCTTAAGTATAACTTGGACATTAAGATGGCTTTTGGTTTCGACGAGACCGGGATTGGGTTTCCAAATTTGGAATTCCGAAAACCACATCGATTCCAATTAAATAATAGGTCGTTAATCCAAGTGGAGCAAGTGAAGACTCAAGGTGTAAGGGCTATACGTCAGTATAACTCTTTGCGTGATTCCATAATGAGTTGACGGAATAGTGCTTATAGATTCGAGATGGTGATTTAGAGTGCAAGGGTTATCGTCGTTAACTCTGAGGGTGATTCCAATACGAGTGTAATGAGATAATGCCTTCGGTTTCGTTCGAACCCAGAACGAACTTGTATGGATTGAATGCTTTCAGAACATCGTTAGGTGGACGATGAGCATTCTAAGATTAATGTGTCCGATAAAGGTAATCGTAGCCTCAAGCCTCATCAACCAGGAATGGCTAAAACAGGGGAGGTGCAGCAAGGCTTCGTGGGTAGCCCCCACTGGAGAGCAAGATTTATCCATGTCTAGAGGTCCCTTTATATTCGGTTGTGTGGCAGTTGGCGACGGCCAATCTGCGGGGTGGTCTTGTTCGAAACTGTTCAGTATGGAATGGTTCCGGCTTTGTGTTGCAGAGGAGCGGGCATACTCCTCGGTACGGTGGTCTAGGCCACATACTGTGATGGACGGTACCCCAGTAGCCCTGCTATTGATGGAATCCATAATCCAATAAGTGTCTGTACGGTTTTGATTGTGCCCAACTATGTTGGAACGTGAGATGTAAGCATTCCAGCTATTTCTGTATTTTATTTTGAAAACCCTAGACACTATTATAATATCACTGGATTTCCTATCAAATGTTTTGGTTAGCATAAGGTAAAAACTTTTCCATGTTTATGTGTGGGAAGTCTTAAGTGATACCTTTGTTTTCAAAGGAATTTCTAAAGTTAAGCAATTTTTTCCCCCGTTTACTCACACCAGACCCCTGTCTGACCAGAGTGTTTATTTTCTGTTTTATTAAACTCTTGGATACTCATATTCGGTATGAGTAGTCAAGTGTTTCAGGATTGCTTTGACAAGTTCTGGAGGAGATAATGGTGCAGGAGGCTTCAACGTGTAGATACATTTAGTGGTTCCGCTGTGTTTGAGATGTATCTGTTTTCTCTGAGATACTTGAATTGTAATTGCTAGACAGATGTTTATAACTGTCTAGATTGTGTTCTATTAGCTGTTTAACTCCGATGTATATGATACTATGTAAAGTTTTATGTGATATAATATAATTTATTCATTCCGCTGTGAGATTCTGATGTTGTCTGTTTCATTCTTTCCTTTCTTTTCTCTTTTCTATCCCTTTCTTTCTTCTTAGCGATGCGACTTCCTGGAGTTTGGAAGTTGGGTCGTCTCATAGCAGGTCAACTACCAGATCGATTCGAACGATCTATTTAAATCCATAAGCTTGAGCCTTCATCGATCCGAAACTGTCACCAGGGTCCATTAATTCGAAACCGTTGTTTATGTCAATTATTTTCGACTCCGTCCATGTTGCAGCATTTCAAGCTACGCAGTTTAAATCCATCAGATCACAGCTTCCAAAGGCCAGTATTCATCGATGAGAATTGCGAATTATCTATTCGTATCCAATAACACAGGGTCCATAGATACGAAGTACATAATGAAGACAGTTCTGAAGGCATTAAACTCCATCAATTCAAAGTTACTGATTCGTATCCATCGGCACTCGACCCACAACAGCACAAGTTCACCAATACGAATGTTAATTTTGTATTCATCGAAACTCATATCCGTCAATACGAAATGTTTATTTCGTATCCATCAGTGCAAAGTATATCGACGCAAGAGCAATATTTTAACCTTTTATATCGATTCAAAAGAGGATCGATACGAAGGAACATCTAGAAACAACCATCAAGCGTTGTTACAACTCGAATTTCACATCGGTTCAGGAGAGGATCAATACGGAATTCGATATGAGAAAACTAAATAAACGTGAATTGAATACTCATCTAATAACGATTACTATGATAAACAGCTAATCACTATCATACGGCAATCAATTACAATAATACAGAGTAAACAGTTGACCATCAGCAGTTCACATTACTGAAGAAAATCAGTCAAAGATTACAACCTTCGACGAAAAGACGATAACTATTCGGAGTGAAGGATATAGCTTTTCAAACCACGTCATGTTTCCTAAGACGTACTTTGGGGGTAAATGTTATCCCGCTTTTGGAAAGGCCGAGATATTAAGAAACTGACTAAAGATCAGGGATCGCTCATCCCGGATATCGAGTACGAACAGATTCACTATGGATGTCGACGGGTTTTTTGTCCGAGTCCGAAACTGGCTACAATTGATATGACACAACAAGCGAAGCTATGAAAGCCAACGTTCCAAATTTCAAGTCAATCCGAGTTCGTATGCTCAAGTTATGATCGATGCAAATTGAAGGAGATAACCTAGTTTTCGTATCCATCATTAAACCTCGGTTCGAATCCATCATCTTCGTATCGATCAGGTTGGTCTTCTTCGTATCCATCTTTGTATCCCAGTTCATGTCGATGCAGTTTGTGTCGATCCAGTTCATATCCATCATCAAGCCTTGGTTCGCAATGGTTAGTTTCGTATCCATCGATAGACGGTGCACTTCATATCGATCAGCTAATGTCCAGTTCGTATCTATTAAACACTTACTACTTCGTATCCATTGAGTTATCACTATTCGTATACATCAAGACGAGCAGCGCCGCCATCTATTTGAATCCATCACCGTATTGCTTATTCATATCCATCAAGTTAAAACGGCTTAGGTCGATACGAACAAGGGCAGGCTTGATGGGTGCGAACGAAGCCACCTCCATCGATACGAACTACACCACTTTCATCGATGCGAATGGGACCGTCACCATCGATTCGAACTGGGTAACGGCCTTCGATACGAATGAGGCAAAGTTCAAGGATGACCCGGTCAACTCGGAGTGAAAAGTGGATCGATCCGAGGAGTGCGTACCACGTCATCACGAAGGCACGTACAACCATCGATTCGAACAGATCGATTCGAAGTAATCGATTCGAACAAAACGGCCTTCCGCAAAGCTCCATCTCGTATCGATCATAACTCGAGATCTACAAATCCAAATGCTATGAAATTTTAACAGGAGCTTAGGTATAAGCTGAGGAATGTCCACACAAAGTTTCTACTCCATTGGACAAAATCTTGATCGCTATGAATTACGTTCGTATCGATCACAGGTCGAGTCGAAACCTCACGGCATCGATCATGTGGGCCCACTCACGTGCCAGAAGGAGTCTCTCGAAGTTTGAGCGAAATATCAACCACATACGCCTATAAATAGACCCCCAGGGCCTACAGAAAAAAGTTCTTTTGATTTTGAAGCAACCAGATTCTACTAGATTCACCTTTGCACTCCATTGTTTCTATTGTGCTCGAATTTCAGAGTTGTAATTCGCTGTAGCTTGCTGTAACCAAGTGTAATCAACAAGAGAATATCAATAAAATCATAAAACTTCATAGTGGACGTAGGCAACATGCCGAACCACTCTAAATTGCTTGTGTCTATGCGTTTACTTATCTGTTTTTGGAGTTATTGTTGGATAATCTACATTTTACATTTCTATTTCTTCATTTTGTCTCTTCGAAAACTTCCGAAGTGTGTTGTGCCCATTTTCGGTACAAACAATTCATGAAGCTATTTACACAATTCATTTGATTATACGTTTACCACATCAATCAGAGTTATAAGTACATCAGATACAAAATAAAACAATGCCGCAGAATAACATTATGCAGGGAAATAATATTAGTAATATAATATACCAAATCTTCATATTTGTCCTCCATAATAATATAATCTTCAATACTCTGAAAACTCAAGGCTGATGCGAGCATAAAGTAAAATAATACACTCGAGTCAGAACTAAAATATCCTTTTGTAAGTCAAATCAATACCACTATAACATGAGTGTAATAGTATCAGAGATGTTTACAGGGTTTTACATTTTCTATCAAGTGTATAACGTGCGTGCAATAACTCAAGAGATGTTACGGGATTTTCCATCTCATAAGGATCCATAATTTTTTTTATATATGGCAGAATAGGCTATATATGTAATGTTTGATTAATAAGATAAATATTTTTCTTAGCGTTAAGGCTTTACATTAATCCCTCTTAACACGTTTTCAAGCATTGGCGTATAGTTTTCATAAAATACCCTAGCAGAACATCAAGGCATAGGTGTAATGTCCCGGTTTTTTGACACCTGTTATTTGAAGAAATTTACTGGTTTTAATTATTGGAATATTAATTAATCGATAAATGAAGATATTTAAAATATATGATAATATAAACTGATAAAAACCATATAAATATTGAATTACAAGTTTATGGATATGATAAATTTTAAAGATACATACATACATACATACATACATATATATATATGACCTCCACCATTTAAATTTAGGATAAAATATCCATAAATGTATATATATAAATATATACAAGTTTTATGATGTTTAAGAATATATATATATATATGTGTGTGTGTGTGTGTGTGTCTAGATATATATATGGTTATAACAAAATATAGTATATGAAAATAAATATATATAAGTGAATGTAAAAACTCCAAAATAACAAATTTCAAACTTATGTATATATATATATATGTATGTATATATTAGTATATGTTTATAAAATATAGTGCATACGGATACACACACACATCTATATATGTAAGTATGACAAAAAAATGTATATTGTATATGTATGCATATCCCCACATACATACATATATACATAAGTGTTTATGGTAAATAAATGTGTATATGAATAAATGTGTGTATGTGTGTGTGTGTGTGTGTATATATATATATATATGATGACAAATATATGTAAGTATGTGAATATATATAGTAAATATTGTAAATGCATATATCTATATATATGTGTATAAATGTTTATACACAAGGAAACATTGTAATAAATGAATATCAATTCAAGCACATAAAATGGCTAATCAACATAATAAATAAAATCAAGTCTTAAATCAAATTATCCTTTTTATCAAATCAAGTCTACATATTTTCAAATCAAAATAAACAAAAGGAAATAAGAAAAAATATAAATGAAAAAAAATGTAAAGCCTGTAACATCTCAGCCTCCCTTTTTGTTGAAAAGTTCCCCTCCCATTATATATATATATAGAGAGAGAGAGAGAGAGCCTAGCCTTGCCTTATTCATTTTTGTCATATAAAAGAAGAAAAGGAAAAAAAATAAAACAACTTAGAAATCTATCATTAGAAATTAAGAAGAAGATCAAGTTACAATAGCCCGAGGCAGGGGAAAACAAAGCACCAACTGTTCATCTACTTGAAACAATGAGTTAAACATTCAAAATTTTATTAAAACTTGAATATCTGAGATGTAATGAGACCTGGTTATGTCAAACATATCTTTGGTTTTGCATTTATGCCCTTATTAATGTGTTAGACCTTGTTCTTTCCATAATTCAAAAACCAAAACCTATACTTCTCCTTCTCTCTGTCACGTTTATTTTAAATAGTTTAAGCTTTGGTTTTGAAAAATCAATAACTCAACATCTAATTAATTTTAATACTCGATTCCTGAACAAAAGTAGGGTGTTTGTGGATATAGATTATTTTAAAAATGGTTTCATTAAATTTCATCACGTTTAGGAGAAGAAAGAACATGATATAGTTAAGTGTCTCAACTTTGAGTCAAATTCGAATATCAAATTTCAACAAATGGATTACATGTTTGGAATCGTTAGTGAAAATTAGGATTTTTAAGATAAGTTTGGTGGATTTTAGTTGTGTATGGTAGGAGATATTTTGAGTTGAATGGTTTTGGGTTCTTGGCCAATTCCAATGACAGGTCGATTTGGTGGCTCGGTGTTTGACGTGGAGGTGACTCAGGAAATGGCGCATCAGTGAAAAGTGGTGGGGAAATGTTTAAGGGCTTGTGGTGGTTTGACAAGGTGGAAATAAAGTTTAGTGGAATTTTTTGGGTTGTTTGGTTACAAGGAAATGGGAGGAAGTAGGGGAACAACGAGGCGTGCGATCTAGGGGGAGTAGGTTGCGATGGTTGTGATGAACTCATGGGTGAAGTTTGGTGGTGGATGGATGGCCGAGGTGGCACGGCAAGGGGTAGCAGTGGGGTGCTGTTCGTGACTAGTTTGGGGTGAATTTCAAATTTGTGAACTGAGGATGGACCGTGGATTTCAGGTGCGGAGGCAAGTTGTAGTGGATGTGGGTGGTTCGCGTGGATGGTCGGCGGTAAAGATTTGATGGCCGATGGGTCGGGGTGGTACGTGCACTTCTGTGCATGATTTTCATCTCGGGAAAAAAGAAAGAAAGGGAGAAGAGAACTAGAGGAAGGAGAAAGAGTTGAGGGTTGGGCTGCATATTTTCGTATTTGGGCCGAACGTAGTGGGATGGGTTGTTTTTTTCAAAGAAAAGAAAAAAAGAGAAAGGGGTAAAAAGGTTAAGTAAATGATATATTTAAATACCTACAACTTTCAAGGAACGGTTCCTTTTCAATTCAAAACCAAGTGGCATGTATCTTAACTTAATTTGTTGGTTTTATATAATATAAAAAAATTTAAGTATTTATAATAATTTAGGAGAATAGAAATTATCAAAGTCCAAATTGAATTAATCTTATTCTAATTAGTAAAATAGTTATAAAAGGGTTTATTTTAGACAACAATAAATCGTTTAGAAATCTCTTTAAATTATAGGTAATGGGGATTAAAGTATATAAAGATTTAGTTGATCAAAGTTAATCAAATTCTAATTGGCAAATTGTCCAATTTTGATTATTGGTCGTTAATTCAATAATGATCTATACTTTAACTTTATTGCTCCTAGATGTTATATTCAAATGTTCGTTGTCTATGCCACTTGGTAGCCAAACCAGTTAAATTGTTAGAGTAGAACATAGACATGTTTTATTTGGAATAAACATATGTAATAAATTCCCATGTATGAAAACTGACACTATGAATACAAATTTTTTATTATAAACAATTTGGCTCTTTAAAATTTATGGTTTTCAGTTCAAAGACACCTATTTTGGATATCCATGTTAGCCGGGACGACTTCGATTTGATAATCACTATGGACCTTTATGGTTTTGACCATAGAGTCTAATATGCTGGAATTCAATAAATTTAATAAAATTGACTATTTTAAATAAGTAAATGTACTTAGACATTGTTAAAGTATCGACGGATTTCTAGAAAAGTGTTTGGTTATTATAAGACAAAAACTCATAGTGTTTGTACAAGTTTCCTTGGTTTTTCAAAGGATTTGATAACTTAAGTATTTCATATATAAGTGTGTTTACTCATGCTGGTTTCCAGCCTGACTCGGGTGTTACTTTATTGCAATGCACGGGTCAGATCGAATATTATAGAATTTCATGTTAGGACGCTTTTGGAACTCAGGAGACGAGCTGGATGGAACGTATTTTTATTATTTTCCACTGTGTATTGTAGGCTGTAAATTCAGCATTTAGGGACCAGTTATTATAACTATCCAGATTTATTTTTTGATGATTTTACTCTAATAAATTGTAACAGTTACGATTTTCCTTTGTATAAAATGCTGTTATTATATATTATATTTTGTTCTGCTGCGATTGTGAGATTCTATGTTGTTATTTCTGTTTTCTTCTTTTATCTGTTTTCTTCTTAACTTTAACTACCTGGTATTTTCGAAACTCGATTGCTCGGCACTATGTACATAAACGTATTAGTGTCGATTTTCGAGGGTCGAAAACCGCCCGGTCGTTACACGTGTCATCGAAGCTAAAGGTTAAGCGAGAACCTTGGCTCTGGTAGGGATTACTCATTAGAGCTAGTGCCAGAGTACCCTAAAATGAGCTGAGTGTATTATATATTAGGGAGTACTTGTTATTTTCTTATACAGTGATTTTAGAAAACGATTTTAAAATGATTTTTATATAAAATTATATTTTGATATATAAAGAAATAGTTTTTCTGAATTATTATAGTTAATTAAGGTGATTGGTTGTTGTTATTGAAATTAAATAAGATTATTAGATTTAAGTGGTAAAACATATATAACCAAATAGAAATTTGATAAGAATGAAATATACAAATAAGTTAAGCTAAAGGTAGATTCAAACCTGAATTTAAATTCCGAAAATTTTGGAAGCATTTTTCAAAGTGTTCTAAAATGAAATAAGTTTACCCTGATCATATATATATATATATATATATAGAAATATTATTTCCCGAAAATTATTATGGAATATATGGTGTGTTTGTTTCTAGGTATGATAACATTGATTATTATCATAAATTGGTTGAGGTGTTTATTATAAAATTAAATACGATGAAATGTTTTAAGGAAGTGAAATTACATAGGAATAACTTATAAGTATGACTTACAAATTAAAATGGATATAAATTGAGAAGCTTTGAATCTAAGTCCCGAAAATTTTGAAATGTATTTCAAGTTGTTTGAAGAAAATAATAAATAATAAGATTATTTAGAATATTTTTGATACAAAAATTTTTATTTTGAAAACAAGAGTTTTTTTGAAAATTCCAAAGGAATTTGTTTTGGATAGAAACCAGGGTTGGTTAAAAAATTATAAGTGTGATTTGGTATGTAAATGCGACATATATGTATATATGATTTCAAAGTTGATTTGAAATAAATGCAAGGTATTGGAATTCTGAAATCCCTCTTGAAATGAGAATTATATCCTAAAAGGAAAGCAATTTTTCGAACTTATAAGTGGGAAGCGATATTAATTTTGGGAGGTGAAAATTTAAATTGAAAAGGTTAAGTGGATTAAACGGATTGGAAATTAGCCCAGGCCAAGTTAAGTAAGTTTTGAACTTATAACTTGAAATTAAAAAATTTAGTGTGAAATTAAATTTATGGAAGTTAGATGAATTAAATTGTAAAAGAAAAGGCATGGATTTGATAAGAGGTGCAAAAGAAGTTATGAATGAATGATCTCAAAATGATTTTTTGAAAAGAAATAAAAACTAGTTTCGAATTCTGGAAAATTTGTGATGGATGCTATTGATTGATGTTTTGGATGTTTAGTTACTTTGATATATCCTGATATCATCCTGTATGTTATTTACAGTACATATATAAAACTGTAAATCGAATTATTTGGAATAAATTGAGAAGTGGATTGAAATGATATGCATATCCACCCCCGAAAATAAGTAAAGATAAGACTTCGATGTGAAATTATTTAAATGATTTTGATTTGAAGGAATAAAATTGAATTTAGGGAAATGGAATCATTTTGAACTTAAATTTGAAGTTAAAATGAACTTGTCAACCGAGATTGTTTAATGAATCGGGTTTAAAATTTTGAAGTTATAATAGGAAATCAATTGAATTTCGAAAATTATTTGTTCTAAAAAGATTTGTACTCTAACTCAAACCTTTGAATAAACACAAATTAAAGTAACTTAAATGGATATTTCGAAATCTAGGCTTGAGTTATTCTTAAAGACTTCAATTGTTAAACTAAATATTGAAGGTTAATTTGATTTAAGTGATTAAATCGGTATTTTGAAAATCAAACTCAAATTTATGTAAATCAAAATGGTTTAGATTTGGGAATTGAATTGAAGTTTATTCAAATTAGAGTTGAATTGAATTAATTTGAATTGTAATCGAAATTGAATTAATTTGAGATCGAAATGGGAATTGATTTAAATTAGAATGGGAATCGAAGTTAATTCGAATTGAAATCGAGAATGAATCAATTTAAAAGCAAATGGAAATTTAAATTGATTTCAATTGGAAGATTGGGAATTGAATCATTTTGACTTTGAAACTATTTTCAAATAAATTATTTAATATAAATTGTTTGAAATCGATCTTCTTAAAAATTCAAATTATTTGATTTTCTAAGCTATTTTACTATACAAACCATTCTTTTTAAAAATAAAACTATCTAATATGAACTATTTAACTATTTTAAAACTATTCAAGCTATTTTCTAAATTCAAACTTGTTAGGATGGGAATTTGTGGACCTAAATATGAATTGGAATAAATTGAGGTTATAACCCAAATGGAAATTCGAAGAAATTTTGAATTGGAACCGAAATCGAGATATTAAGGTAAAAAATGATTTTGAAGTGAAATAATATATTTTGAGTAAATATGATGATTTTAAAACGAAGATTTAATAGTTACTATAACTGAAGCCTACCGTAAAAAGGTAAGAAATGTGAAAAATAACTTTGGAAAGGTAATCAAACTTGAAAATTAGATTTGGCATTAATGGGAATATAAATTTTAGTTATATATTCAAAGTTCTGTCATTAAATTTATAACCAGAAAGAAATGATCTTTGAAAGATATTTGAAATACTGAATGGAGTTTATATAAGTATGAAGCAGACTCAGAAAATTATTGAGCCAAAAATTATTCGAGTTGAAAGGAATGATCTTATATGTATATGAGAATGAAACTGAAATATTTTTGGAACCCATTGATTTTAAAGACTTTTGATTTTAGCAAATAGTCAGTTTTGGAAATTGGATAAACCAAATTCTGAAAACTATTGATTTTGAAGATATTGATTTTGTATAGATAATATTTATATGTGATACATATAAAGAGTATGATTTGAAAGGTACTATATATGTGCATGGTATGATATGTTTTGAGATAAAAGTATGGAAAGGCACCACAATGAAAGTCGAAACTTAGAGAAGGAGATCCACTGGGTGGTACTGCCTAGGAATCCATAGGGTGGGTTCAATTAGAAGTGTGATCCTAGAGGACGTTCAAATAAAATTCATGAGTTCCTGGTGATCATTTGTTGGGTAGCGTAAGTCGAGTGGTGCTGATGCAATAGTTACATTGGGTTTTTCTATGATGGAAACGTAACCTTTATGTAACTACAATCTATCGCAGTTCCATAGCATAAGTCGGGTGGCAGCGATTGCCTACAACCTACTTGATTTCGCTAGAATAGCGACGTAACATCGGTAGATTGCGACCTATGTGGTTTGGTTCGATATCGTAAGTCGGGGGGCAGCGATTGCCTACAGTCTACATTGGGTTTCACTAGGATGGTGACACAAGCTTTGTGTAGCCTGCGATCTATGTGATATAGTTTCGTTTAGGGGCCTAGCTCGAGGGGCAGAGATTGCCTGCAGAATACTTACGGTTTTCTATTATAGCAACACAACCTTTGTGTAGCTACGGACTATGGTGTTCCTATGGCGTAAGTCGAGGGGTATTGATGCCTACAGTTTTCTAATGATTTTGTCGGGATGGCAATGCAATCATCGAGTTAACTGCGATCCATAGCAGGAAACGGGGTGATACTTTCCATATCAATTTTAAAAAAGGGTTTTTCAAGTATTTTCACTGGGTGTTGAAACGGATCTACTAAGTACATAGAGAATTTTAGTCGTATGCCTGATCAACATATGACTAAATTTATGTTAGAATAAGGATGGACTTGTTTAGACATCAAGTTATGAAAAATATTTTTGGTAATACTACGTGATTTAAAGTGTATGTATTTTAAATTGTAAATTAAAAGAGTACGAAGTTAAAATGTTAAAAGATGATTATTTAATAATATACCGCAAAAAATTTAATTCTCGTTTTGTTTCTTTTTTAGGACGAAAAGTTCTAAGGGGGAAGGAATGTAACGACCCAGATTTTTGACGCCTGTTATTTGAAGAAATTTACTGGTTTTAATTATTGGAATATTAATTAGTCGAATAGATGAATTTTCTGATATTTAAAAATATCTGAATATATAAACTGATAAAAACCATATTAAATATCTGAATATATATATAAACTCCACCATTTAAATTTAGTATAAAATATCCATAGATGTATGTATATAAATATATACAACCTTTTTATGTTTAACAATATATATATAAGTCTATATATACATATATGGTTATGAAAAAATATAGTACATGAATATATATATATACACACGTGAATGTATAAACTCCAAAATGGAAAATTTCAAACTTATGAATATATATGTGTGTGTGTGTGCGTATACATGTATATATTAGTATATGTTTATAAAATATAGTGCATATGTACATACACACACACATCTATATATATATATATATATATATATATATAAGTATAACAAAAAATGTATATTGTATATGTATGCATATCCACACACATATATAATATATATAAGTGTTTATGGAAACTAAATGAGTAAATGTGTATATAAATAAATGTAATTTATATATATGATGAAAAATATATGTAAGTATGGGAATATACATAGTAAATAGTGTAAATGCATATATGTGTATAAATGTTTATACATAAGGGAATATTTTAATAAATGCATATCAATTCAAGCATATAAAATGGCTAATCAACGTAATAAATCAAACCAAGCCTTAAATCAAATCATCCTTTTTATCAAATCAAATCTACATATTTTCAAATCAGAATAAACAAAAGGAAATAAAAAAAATTAAAAAGAAAAAAATGTAAAGCCTGTAACATCTCAGCCTCCCTTTTTGTTGAATGTTCCCCTTCCATTATATATGTATGTATGTATGTATGTATGGAGCCTAGCCTTTCTTATTCATTTTTGTTCACACACACAAAAGAAGAAAAGAAAATAATAATAAAAAGTAGAAATCTACCATTAGAAATTAAGAAGAAGATCAAGTTATAAAAGGCTGAGGCAGGGGAAAACAAAGCAGAAGTTGTACATCTACTTGAAACAGTGGGTTAAACATTCAAATCTTTATTAATACTTGAATATTTGAGATGTAATGATTCCTAGTTATGTCAAACATATATGCGGTTTTGCATTCATGCCTTTGTTTATGTGTTAGACCTGGTAGTTCTTCCCATAGTTCAAAAACCTGTACTTCTCCTTCTCTCTGTCATGTTTTCTTTAAAACAATTTAAGCTTTGGTTTTGAAAAATCAATAACTCAATATCTAATTTTAAAACCTGATTCCAAAACAAAAGTTGGGTGTTGTTGGATATAGATTATTTTAAAAATGTTTTCATTAAATTTCATCACGTATAGGAGAAGAAAGAAGATGTTAAAGTTATGTGTCTCAACTTTGAGTCAAATTTGAATATCAAATTTCAACAAATGGATTATATGTTTGGAATCGTTAGTGAAATTAGGATTTTTAAGATAAGTTTGGTGGATTTTAGATGTATGCGGTAGGAAAGATTTTGAGTTGAATGGTTTTGGGTTCTTGGCCAAATTCTGGCAACGCGGTCGAGTTAGGGGCTCAGCGTTTGGCGTGGAGGTGACTCAGGAAATTGAACATCGAAGAAAAATGGTGGGGAAATTTTTAAGGGCTTGTGGTGTTTCGACAAGGTGTAACTAGGGTATAGTGGTAGGTTTTGGGTTGTTCGGTTATGAGGAAATGAGGTGAAGAAGGGAAAGAACAAGGCGTGCAGTCTAAGGGGAGTAGGTGGCGATGGTTATGACGAACTCATGGGTGAAGTTTGGTGGTGGATGGATGGCCAAGGTGGTGTGGCGAGGGGTTTTAGTAGGGTGTTTGATGCAGCTAAGGTCAGAGAAGAAGCTGTACAATTTTTAAGCAGGAGTCTCACGCAGTGTAGTATGATGAGTCGTCCACAACTCAATGCAGGTTTGAGTCGTTTCCGACCTAAGGAGTTACAGGGGGGAGTGATAACCATAAGTCGCATAGAGAAGGTATCGGATTTGAGTCGGTCGCGAGTCAATGATAGCTTGAGTCGGTTACGAGCTAAGGAAGGATGGCAGCGACCTAAGGAAAGACTGAAGGAAGAGATAACTGGATACAAAAAGGAAGGGTGCCGAGTCAACGAGTTACGACTCATGATGAGTCGACCTAATTTGAGTCGTGAACGAGTCAGTGAAGATATGAGTCGTTCCCGAGTTAACTGGCTATCAAAAGGAGACTGTGCCGAGTCAACGAGTCACGACCTAGATGAGTCGGCCAGAGTTAACTCACTTGAAGAGACATGCCGAAGGGAGGCTATGAGTCGGTGAAGCCTTGAGTCGTATGAGTCGTTGTACCTTTAAGTCGTTGTGTGATGAAGTGTTGTGTTGAGTCGTGGGTGTATAAGTCGTTACCGACTTAGTATAGGTCGTAAGATATGTTGTTGTAAGTATGTATAGTACTAAGTCGTGTACGACCTAAATGTTGAGTCGGCAATAGCCTGAGTCGGTCCTGTAAGTAGATAAGTTGAGTTGTACATCTTTGAGTCGTGTAAATTGTGTTGTGTCGTTAAGTCGGCAACAACTTATGATGAGTCGGGGGGGGGTTTCATGAGTCGCATACGACTTAAGAAGTGGCGTGAGTTGTAAATGCTATAAATAGCCGTGTGTGTCATTTGTAAAGGAGGTTGATTTTTGAATAAAATTCTCTTTTGTTAGCTTTGTGCTTTCATACCAATTGGTAGTTGAGTGTAATCTCCTATCTCCTCTTTCGGTTAATCGAGTGCGCTCGATTCAACGATCGTAGAAGCCGATTCACGGAATCTAGTGCGCTAGATCAACGTGCGAAGAATCGTAGATCTTAGAACACGGTATAGTGCGCTATCAACGTGTTTGAGATAGCTAGAGTTCGGTATCTTTGGATCAACGAACTTGGGCATTTTGGTATCTTCAACTCACCGATTGCTACATTTCATTGATTGAAGTTTTGTTTCGATTTATCCGCTGCGTCATTATTGGTATCAGAGCCATACTTAGCCAATCATAGCTAAGTTGATTCTTGGAACCAAGTTCTTGAAGTTTTTGAAGTTTTTGAAGTTTGAAGGAGTTCATTGTGTTCTTGTTGAATTTGTAACAACATTAGAGTGTTTGATTCATTTCATTTTGGATCGAGGAGTTGGATATTGTTTGGATCTATCTTGGGTTTTTTGCGCGCCAAGGTTTGAAGTGCTTGAATTTGTAACCGAGACAAGTTGGACCGAGGCAAGTCATAGCCGAGTCAAGGTTGAGCCGTGTTGAACCATTGCCGAGCTAAAGCCTTGCCGAGTTAAGTGTTGAGCCGTGACTTGTTCTTTTGTTGAAACTTGAAGTCTTGTGATTGAATTGTTGAAATTTTGAAAAGTATTTCAATCATGCCACCATGGAGAGCTAATCGTCATCAAAACGTTGAAGCTTTGTATCGTAGAGAAGAAGCTGAGCTTATGGAACAACGTATTAATGAAAAATTTGATGAAGGCATTGGAAGATTGGAGAAATTGATGAATGATTTGAATCAAAGGAGGAGATCACCAAACTCGAACCATGGAGGAAACCGAGTTTCGCCATCGGTTACGGAAGCGAGGAGGGTATCACCACATTCTTGTAGCGATAGAAGAGAAGCGTCAATTTCATCACGAAGAGATCATCATGACTATGCACATGAAGAGAGAAGAAGTCAACGTGAATTTGACCATGAAGCATATAGGGATGAAGAGAGACATAGTCAAAGAAGCATGCATGAACGAAGGGATGATAATGGTCAAGATCGATGTAGGCGTACTTTTGATTTTGTTGAAGAAGGTGATAGAGCTAGTATTCATTATCGAGATCGAGATCAAGTTCGAAATTCTTATCGGGATGTTGAAGATGATCGTCGATGGGAATCGGGTATGAAGATGGAGATTCCGGAATTTAAAGGCGGGATGGTTGCTGAAGAATTCTTAGATTGGATTTCTAATGTTGAAGAGATCTTTGATTTCAAGGAGGTTCCTGAGCATAGAAGGGTGAAGTTGGTTGCTACTAGGTTGAGGGGGAGAGCTTTGGCATGGTGGCAACAAACTAAACTTACAAGGGAGAGAATGGGGAAGTCAAAGATAGAATCATGGGATAAGATGAAGAAGTTAATGAGATCTACTTTCTTACCTTACAACTACCAATCACTTATGTACCAGAGGTTGCAGAATCTGAGGCAAGGGACAAAGTCTGTTAGTGATTATGCTGATGAATTTTACCAACTCATTGCCAGGAATGATATTATGGAAACGGAAGAACAGCTAACTGCTAGATTCATTGGGGGATTGAGAATGCAGATCCAGGATATGGTTAATATGTTTGATCCTAGATCAGTTGCAGAGGCACATCAGAAAGCGTTGGCTTGGGAGAAGCAAGGAAGGCGTGGAGGTGGTGTGTTTACTAATTCCAATAATCAAGCAAGGGGTGTTGGTGGAAGTTCTAACGTTTCTAAACCTGTTTCAAAGCCAGTGGTGAAGGAGGCTGAGAAGGCGAAGGTTAGCAGTGGGTTCAAGTGTTATAATTGTCAGGAGTTGGGTCACAAAAGCAATGAATGTCCGAAGCCGAAGAAGAGAACCATGGTTGCAGAAGTTGAGGAGGATGATGGTGAGGAGGCAGAATGTTCAAATACACCTTATGTTGAGGAGGAAGAAGAATTGTCGGGAGATGAAGGTTGTAATCTTATGATGAGGAGGTCATGTCTTACACCAAAGCAAGAGGAGGATTGTAGTTGGTTGAGAAGCAATATTTTTCAGTCGACATGCACTATTCTGGGGAAAGTTTGCAAGTTCGTTATTGATGCTGGAAGTTGTGATAATATTATTTCTACAGAAGCAGTGAGGAAATTAAACTTGAAGACTGAGAAACATCCTAAACCGTACAAGCTAGCATGGTTAAGGAAGGGTGGTGAAGTGAAAGTGTGTCGAAGGGCTTGTGTTAATTTTTCTATTGGGAAGAAGTACAAAGATGAAATTTGGTGTGATGTAGTGGACATGGATGTTTGTCATTTGTTGTTGGGCAGACCGTGGCAATTCGATAGAGCAGTTCAACATGATGGTCGTGCCAATAGTTACAGTTTCATGTTCAAGGGTACGAAAATCACTTTGGTTCCTAAGAAGCAACAGCAGAAGGAGAGCAAGCTAGAGGAGATTGAGGAATTAAAAACTCTGTTGACTTTGAAAGAGTTTGTCAAGGAAGTTGAGGAAGAGACTGAAGTATTTTTGTTGATTGGAAGAGAGAGTAGTGAAGAAGTTGAAATCCCAGAAGCAGCAAAGCCAATTTTGAAAGAATTCGAAGATGTCTTTCCAGAGGAGTTGCCTAAGGAGTTACCGCCACTTAGAGACATTCAACATCAAATTGATCTTGTTCCGGGAGCAGTGTTACCACATCGACCACATTACCGAATGAGTCCGAAGGAACATGAAGAGTTACGGAGGCAGGTGGAAGAGTTGTTGGAACAGGGACGTGTTCAGGAAAGCTTGAGTCCTTGTGCCGTGCCAGCATTATTAGCACCAAAGAAGGACGGAACATGGAGGATGTGCACAGATAGTAGAGCTTTGAACAAGATTACTGTTCGTTATAGATTTCCTATGCCAAGGTTGGATGACTTACTGGATCAGTTGAGTGGGGCAACTATATTTTCGAAGATTGATTTGAAGAGTGGTTATCATCAAATTCGAATCAGACCTGGAGACGAATGGAAGACAGCTTTCAAGACGAGAGAGGGGTTGTACGAATGGTTGGTTATGCCATTTGGTTTGTCAAATGCACCTAGTACATTCATGCGGGTGATGAATCAAATCTTTAGACCATTCATTGGGAAGTTCGTCGTGGTTTATTTCGATGATATTCTGATATACAGCAGGAGTACGGAGGAGCATGTTCAACATTTGAGGGAAGTATTGATTATTCTTCGTGAGGAACAATTTTATGCTGCTACGAAGAAATGTGTGTTTATGACGCACAAAGTTCTATTTCTGGGTTATGTTGTTTCAAGAGAAGGTATTCAAGTTGACCAGAGTAAAGTTGAAGCTATTAGAAATTGGCCACAGCCGAGAACTATCACTGAAGTTAGAAGTTTTCATGGATTGGCATCATTCTACCGAAGGTTCATTCCACACTTCAGTAGTGTGATGGCACCAGTTACCGATTGCATGAAAGGAAAACAGTTTGTATGGTCAGAAGAAGCGGGGGTTGCCTTTGAGAAGATCAAGGAATTGTTGACGTCTGCACCAATTCTTGTTCTACCTAATTTTCAGTTATTGTTTGAATTGCATACTGATGCTTCAAAGGTTGGTATTGGAGGAGTTCTGAGTCAGAATGGAAAGCCAATTGCTTATTTCAGCG
The DNA here is from genome assembly GCA_030765085.1 of Allium cepa. Taxonomy (NCBI): domain Eukaryota; kingdom Viridiplantae; phylum Streptophyta; class Magnoliopsida; order Asparagales; family Amaryllidaceae; genus Allium; species Allium cepa. Next base: position 208,900,623 of record CM060944.1, read on the forward strand.
AAAAGTTGTCAGGGGCAAAGATGAGATACAGTACATATGACGTTGAGTTTTATGCTGTTGTGCAAGCTGTCAAGCATTGGAGGCATTATCTGTTTCAGAAGGAATTTGTTCTTTATACTGATCATGAGGCATTGAAGCATTTACAGGGGCAGGATAAGATTTCAGCGAGACATGCATCTTGGATTGCATATTTACAGCAGTTTACTTTTGTCGTTAAGCACAAATCAGGGGTGACAAATCGAGTAGCTGATGCTTTGAGTAGGAGGAGTCATTTATTAACGACAAAGAAGGTTGAAGTGACGGGGTTTGAAATGTTGCCAGAGATGATTAATGAAGATCCTTACTTTGTGAAATATGTTGAGAAAGTGAAGGGTGAGAGTACCGATGAATTTACGTTGGTTGATGGTTTTCTGTTTAAAGGGAATCGTTTGTGTATTCCAGACTGTAGCTTGAGGTTGAAAATTGTCAAAGAGTTACATGAGGAAGGACATGTGGGCCGCGATCGTACTTTGCAATTGATTTCACAGTCTTACTTTTGGCCGTCGATGAGAAAAGAGGCTGAAAGATTCGTGGAGAGATGCCATATTTGTCAGGTGTCAAAGGGAACAGCAACGAATGCAGGGTTGTATATGCCATTACCTGTACCGTCTAAGCCATGGGTTGATATTAGCATGGATTTTGTTTTGGGTTTGCCTAGAACTCAAAGGGGAAATGATTCGATATTTGTTGTGGTGGACAGGTTTTCGAAGATGGCACATTTTGTTGCTTGCAAGAAGACAGCGGATGCAGTTCGAGTAGCACAGTTATTTTTCAAGGAGATCTATCGACTTCATGGATTGCCAGAGTCTATTGTGTCGGATAGAGATACTCGTTTTCTGAGTCACTTTTGGTTGAGTTTGTGGAAGATGGTGGGAACGAAACTGAAATTTAGTAGTGCTTATCATCCACAAACTGATGGACAGACAGAAGTTGTTAACAGGTCATTGGGAAATTTGTTGCGTTGTCTTGTACAGGATAACTTGAGAAGTTGGGACATGAAGTTATGCCAAGCTGAATTTGCACATAATCATGCAGTGAATCGTAGCACGGGATTCAGTCCGTTTCAGATTGTTTATTCAAATTTACCCAGGGCACCATTGGATTTGGCAGTAGTACCGCAGTCGAAGGGGACAGTTAAACGAGCTGTTGATTTTGTTGATGAGCTGACTGAATGTCATAAAATCGTTCAGGAACGATTGGAAAAGTCGAATGAGAAGTATAAGAAGTCTGCAGATTTGAAGCGACGAAATGTTGAATTTAACGAAGGCGATTTGGTTTATGCAGTATTAACAAAGGATCGATTTCCGGTGGGTGCTTACAACAAGTTGAAAGCGCGAAAAATTGGTCCGATTGAAATTGTGAAGAAAATTAATGAAAATGCTTATAAGTTGAAACTACCTGAAGATGTTTACACGTCTGACGTGTTCAATGTTAAACATCTTGTTCCATATTACGAAGGTAAACAAGCAGATAAAGAAGAATGTACAAATTCGAGGACGAATTTTTCTCAACCAGGGGAGGATGATGCAGCTAAGGTCAGAGAAGAAGTTGTACAATTTTTAAGCAGGAGTCTCACGCAGTGTAGTATGATGAGTCGTCCACAACTCAATGCAGGTTTGAGTCGTTTCCGACCTAAGGAGTTACAGGGGGGAGTGATAACCATAAGTCGCATAGAGAAGGTATCGGATTTGAGTCGGTCGCGAGTCAATGATAGCTTGAGTCGGTTACGAGCTAAGGAAGGATGGCAGCGACCTAAGGAAAGACTGAAGGAAGAGATAACTGGATACAAAGAGGAAGGGTGCCAAGTCAACGAGTTACGACTCATGATGAGTCGACCTAATTTGAGTCATGAACGAGTCAGTGAAGATATGAGTCGTTCCCGAGTTAACTGGCTATCAAAAGGAGACTGTGCCGAGTCAACGAGTCACGACCTAGATGAGTCGGCCAGAGTTAACTCGCTTGAAGAGACATGCCGAAGGGAGGCTATGAGTCGGTGAAGCCTTGAGTCGTATGAGTCGTTGTACCTTTAAGTCGTTGTGTGATGAAGTGTTGTGTTGAGTCGTGGGTGTATAAGTCGTTACCGACTTAGTATAGGTCGTAAGATATGTTGTTGTAAGTATGTATAGTACTAAGTCGTGTACGACCTAAATGTTGAGTCGGCAATAGCCTGAGTCGGTCCTGTAAGTAGATAAGTTGAGTTGTACATCTTTGAGTCGTGTAAATTGTGTTGTGTCGTTAAGTCGGCAACGACTTATGATGAGTCGGGGGGGGGGGGGGTTTCATGAGTCGCATACGACTTAAGAAGTGGCGTGAGTTGTAAATGCTATAAATAGCCGTGTGTGTCATTTGTAAAGGAGGTTGATTTTTGAATAAAATTCTCTTTTGTTAGCTTTGTGCTTTCATACCAATTGGTAGTTGAGTGTAATCTCCTATCTCCTCTTTCGGTTAATCGAGTGCGCTCGATTCAACGATCGTAGAAGCCGATTCACGGAATCTAGTGCGCTAGATCAACGTGCGAAGAATCGTAGATCTTAGAACACGGTATAGTGCGCTATCAACGTGTTTGAGATAGCTAGAGTTCGGTATCTTTGGACCAACGAACTTGGGCATTTTGGTATCTTCAACTCACCGATTGCTACATTTCATTGATTGAAGTTTTGTTTCGATTTATCCGCTGCGTCAGTGTTGTTCGTGACTGGTTTGGTTTGAATTTAGAATTTTTGAACCGAGGACGGACCTTGGATTTAAGATGTGCAGGCAGGTTGCAGTGGAGATGGGTGGTTCGCGTGGATGGTCGACGTTGAAGATTTGATGGCCGATGGGTCGGAATGGTGCATGATGCACGCGTGCACTTGCGTGCACGATTTTCGTTTCGGGAAAAAAAGAAAGAAAGGGAGAAAAGAATCAGAGGAAGGAGAAAGAGTTGAGGGTTAGGCTGCGTATTTTCGTGTTTTGGCCAAAAGTAGGTGGGATGGGTTGTTTTTTCTAAAAAAAGGAAAAAAAGAGAAAGGGGTAAAAAGATTAAGTAAATGATATATTTAAATCACTACAAACTTTCGAAGCATAGTTCCTTTTTCACTTTAAAACCAATTGGCATGTATCTTAACTTAATTTGTTAGTTTTATATAATATAATTTTTTTATGTATTTATAATAATTTAGGAGAATAGAAATAATCAAAGTCTAAATTGAATTAGTCTTATTCTAATTAGCAAAATAGTTATAAAAAGGTTTATTTTTTACAAGAATAAACCGTTTAAAATTCTCTTTAACTTATAGATAATGGGGATTAAAATATATATAGATTTAGTTGATCGAAGATAATCAAGTTCTAATTGGCAAATTGCCAAATATTGATTATTGGTTAATTCAATAATGATCTATACTTTAACTTTATTGCTTTTGGATATTCAATTGTTCTTTGTCTATGCCATTTGGTAGCCAAACCAGTTAAAATGTTAGAGTAGAACGTAGACATGTTTTATTTGGAATAAACATATGCAATAAATTCCCGTATGTGAATATTGATACTCTAAATGCAAATTGTTTATTTTAAAAAAATTGGCCCTTTAAAATTTAGGTTTTCAGTTCGAAGAGACCAATGTCGGATATCCGTGTTATATGGAACCACTTCATTTTGATAATCACTACGGACCTTTACATTTTTGACTATAGAGTCTAAAATGCTAGAATTTGATAAATATTATAAAACTGACCATTTTAGATTAGTAATTGTACTTAGACATTGCTAAATTATCGATGGATTTCTAGAAAAGTGTTTGGTTATTATAAGACAAAAATTCATCATGTTTGTATGAGTTACCTTGGTTTTTCAAAGGATTTGATAACTTAAGTATTTCAGGTTTATGTGTGTTTGTTCACGTTGGTTTCTACCCGGACGTGGGTGTTACTTTATTGTAATGCTCGGGTCAGACCGAGTATTACAGAATTTCAGGTTAGGATGCTTTTGGAGCTCAGAAGGCGAGCCGGATGACAGAGACATATTGCACATATTTTGATTATTTTCCGCTATGTACTGTTGGCTGTATATTCAGCGTTTAGGAACAAGTTATATAACTATCCAAATTTATTTTTTGATGATTGTACAATGTTAGTTCGTATATGTACTAACAGTTACAGTTTTCTTTGTATAAAATGTTGTTATTGTATATTATATTTTGTTCCGCTGTGCGAGATTCTGTGTTGTTATTTCTGTTTTCTTCTTCTATCTTTTTTCTTCTTAACCTTAACAACCTGGTATTTCCGGCACTCGATTTCTCTCTCTATAAAGTGAACATATTAGTGTCGATTTTCGAGGGTCGAAAGCCGCCCGGTCAGTACAATAGAGATGCGATGTGATACGGCAATACTAAACCAAACTCGTATTGGTCTCAAATAAGAGTAAAAGTATAACAAGGCATGTAAGGCAGTGCCCAAGGTAGGATACTACTAGTTCGGTTCGTAGGGCTGGTGTCAACGCATTGTAACCACGATCGCCCACCGCATCCATCAATCCCATATTGAGTCAAAGGGAGGTAATCCCAAATCAAGGTACACTAATCAAAACCTACATCAAGGGTAATAGTATGGACTGAGTCCAAAAAGAAAATCTAAGAATAGAGATCTGCTAGAGGTAGCTACCCTCATTGGCCCTGTCAAGCCGCCTTGTTTTAGTCATTTCAAATTGAGACAAGTGTCGGGGCAATCCATCTTCGTTCTCCTTCATCTAATCCAGCAACGTACGCCAAATCCAGCAACCTTATTTTGGAGTCTCCTCCACATACACAGTTGTTAAAGTGGTTCCAACATTGACATAAAGTATGCCAATAATCGGCCCCGGTCTCTTTAACAATCAAATGTCGTTTTACACACCGGTTGGTTCTTTTACATTTCAAAAGTGAATCATTACTTGATATAAAAATGTCACATTTGCTTCAAAATATCATATTTTCTTCAGTATGTCATATTCACTTCAAAATATCATTTTATTCGCCACGAAATCATTTTCACTTCAAAATCATTATGTTCACTTTGAGATCGATTTCATTTTAAAATCAGTTTGAATTTCGACTTAAGTTATAACTTCAATTCAACCACATTCATATTTAAATGAACGATTTAAATATAAACAGCTCCCAACTTTAACCAGTTTGAACTTTTTATTTCTCTTGAAAATAGTTTAATAGTTTAAATAGTTTAAATAGTTGAAGAATTTTTAAAATAGTTTGGATATTGAAAAAACTTACATCTTGAAAATGGTATGTATATTAAAATAGTTTGGAAATTGAAATATTTAAAAGATATAGATTTCAAAGAGCTTATATAAAATAGTTATATTAAACGTAGTTTCAAAGTTGGAACTGTTTCCATTTCCAACAAGTCAGAACTCATGTTCAAATTTCAAATCATACAAATTCAATTTCAAATCTTTCAATTCAATTGACTCAATCTGATTTAAATCCAAACCAACTTAATTTTGATTTCAATTCCAATCAACTTCAGTTTTAATGTCGATTCGAACTAACTTCGATTTCGTTTCAACGATGCAATTCAATGGCTCAAATTTCAGTTTAATTCTTATTTTAAACCATTTCAGTTGATATAAATTTCAAGTCTAATTTCAATATATCGGTTTAAATTACTTAAATTAAATTAAACTTCAATGTTCAATTTAAGGTTCAAATATATTTAAATTAATTCAATTTCGAATATTTAATTTCCGAGCTCAAATTTGAAATTTCAATCTAAATAAATTTAACCAAGATAAATTTTCAAAGTTCGAATAAAGTTCAAACCTTTAAAGCAATTCAGTTCCCATAATTCAAGTCGTATATCGATTATAACTTCAATTAAAAAATAATTTCTTTAAATAATTTCTTTTACAAATTTCAAACTTCAACGTTTCAAAACTCAAATTTAATAATTCAATCTTTTTAAATTCGAATTTTATTTCTTTAAAACAAATTAAACAGATTCAAAGTCAATAATTTAAAACCATTAAATTTAACCAATCCGTTGTTCGTATATAATTTTCTATCCTATGGCAAAATGATCAGTTATTTCGATTTTAATTTTGGTGATGGATATATATCTTTTCAATCCAAATCAAAGTGTCATTGGTATATATCATTTGAACCCATTTCTGAATCTATTCAAAAAAATTCAAATGACAGTTTTATATACTATCAGCAACATACAGGGTGATAACATGGTATATATAAATAAACATCCAGTCATCCAAAATATCAACCAATAGCCATACATCACAATCAACATCCAAAACAATCAATATATCACAACAGTTAATTAGTTATCAATATCGATGTTTAACTAGAAATTCAATTTCAACTCCGATTTAACTGTCAATTTAAATTCCTATCAATTCAAACCATATATCACTTTAAATGTCAGTTAAAATTACCAAAAACCATTCAATAAAAATAAATCACTTCATGATTTTGATCTTAGTAACATTAGAATATTTTATTATTTCATGAGTAGTTTAAAACACCCACCCTTATTTGAAACTGAAAATTTTCAGAGTCAAACAAATTTGAATCCAACTCCACGTCACGGACGACTTCAATAAGAATTCAACGCAACCTGTTTCGCTCGAATCGAAACTCGTATGAATAGGTTACGAATTTACTAATATAACGAATTAATTAGATTTTAATTAACAAAATAATTAACATAAAATATATTAAACCTTTCTTCCTTCATTACTTGATACACACGTACACTCCAGGCACTCGTTCTTTTTTCTATATATATTAAGTGATCAAATCGTGTGCGACCATCGAGACTGCCGCCCACCGTCGAGTCGCCTATCACCTTGCCCTCTACCGCGATCACCACGCGCGCTATCGTCGTGCGACCCAAGCCCCCTTCTCCATAGTGCAGTTCAGACGAAGCCTTCCCTCGACCACCTAGGTTCGTCGATCGTCGATCCCACCGTTGGATACGTAAAGGAGAACGAGATCTACAACTTTCGTGCTGAAGTCGAGGCGTAAAAATGAATGGATGAGAAGAAATTGGGGGAAGAAGATGGGCTATTTTTGGCCATTGAAATTATAAAGGAAGCAGTTGAGTTAGGGTTGCAAATGAAGGAAGTTTGATGGCTATTTATAGATAATTTCCATTGCACTATTCATCTATGAAATTTTCGAACTCCAAACGAAACGTGCCACCTGGCGTTCTATATGTTATACCCATATTCTGACCACAATGGAATATATAATAGAAGCCAGTTCCATCATATATAGAAGTTAACTTTCAAAATCAAATTATATTAATATCAATTCCTTTAAATAATTTTTAGATGTTTCAAGCTCACACGACCAAATGATATGTCCAATCGCCATAGAATTATACAGCATATAATAATTCATTATTACAAATCTGATGACACTAGTTTCGTCGAAATCGAACACAATGACCTAGAGGGTATTTTCGTACGTTAATTAAAACAAGCGATTTTCCAACATAAATTTATTCACTTTAAATTCAATTTTAAAAGTTAATAATCTTGATTCTTGTTTAAATAAAATTTAAATAGGCTTTTGAAATCATTTTCATTCATATTAAATTCAATATTCAATTATTTAATAATTTTAATATTTAATTCAACAATTCAGTTATCAAATAAATCGCTATATTTGAAATCCAAGTTATTTAACTTGTAAGATTTTATTTTACCTTTAGTAAACATTCATTCGATTCTTTATTAATTTAACAACGATTACTTCAATTTCTGTTATCAATTACTAACAGTTCAATATCATTTAATTTACTTTCTAATATAAGTTATCATCTTTTACTTATTGGATTTTGTAGTTTAAATTTTATCTAAGTTCATATCCAATAAATTATATTAATAAATCATTAAATTTTTATTTCGAACTATTTTTGTTCAATAGTTTTATCAATTTTAATAATTCAAAATAGTTAAAATATGAGTCATTGCTTCGTTTGAATACAGGTCGTCGGTTATTGCATTGAAAGTGATGTAATTTTTTTCTATTGCCTTGCTTTCTCTTCTGCCTTAAAATTATGCTTCATAGGGCACTAAATTACATATTAAATTTTCAATTTTTAGAGTACTAATGTCATTAGCCTCTTTAATCACTATTGTCTTTTGATCCCATTCTTAAGAGAGTGCACTTAGGGTTTTTCCAACTTGGTCCTCTTGATGTGCACGTAAATGTGCATATTTTTACCACCATATTTATTCTATTTAAATTAAATAAATGATCATATTGGGTATTTTAACTTGTTTTAACCAAAATTCATATTAATTCCAAATTTTCACATATTCATCTTCGTATAAGGGCAAAATGGCCATTTGTGTGCGTATATTAATCTGAGAGAATTTAATTGGAAATTTCTATATTATTTTGTAGGAATTAAGCTACTCAAATTAGTGGGTTCATGAAGAAACATGCATGCACAAAATGGATATAAAGGAATGAAGATGGAAATAATTCAAAGTGAAGATCATGGAGGACCCCACCTACCCACCTACCTACCTACCTTAATGTACAAATTAAAGGCTAAAGCACATGCTTTTGGAGTTAATGGTTTCATGTACACTTAATGAGGGATTAAGACATGTTAATGATTACTTGGCCTCCACACTTCCTAAGGGGCATTTTGGGCATTCTCCAAAAATATGAATTAGGGTTTCATACATGTATAAATACCCATATGTTTCATGTAATCCCTCTCCTTCTTAGGCTATCTCTTCTCTTAGTCTCTCTTAGGCCTCCTTCTCATTAGTTTAAATCAAATAAAAGAAAGCTCTCTTTCTCTTTTCATGGCTACTTAGCCATTTCTATTTTATATAATCTTTTTATTTTATGCAATTTAATACATGCTCTTTCATTTTCATGTTCATTTACTTTCATGTTGTAGTGTAGATCTCTTCTCTTTTATGCAAGTAGAATAATTTTTCCTTTCATTTTGCTCTCTTTTTCCTCTTCTTTTTATTCAATGTTGCTTGCTACATTTGTTCATATGATGACAAATATGAGAGGCTAAACCCCTTTAATTTAGGGGGTAATGAAGCTCTCTAATTATGTGGCTTCAACTATATGTTAATTCATGCTATCTTTTTGTGCTTAATGAATGATCAATGAAATGGTTTAATTGTTGTTTTTTCTTTGAATTTGATAGCCTATATTGTTGACACCAAATAGGCTATGCTTAAACAATCACTAACACAAATGCCTCCTCATGAATATATGATTATGGCATAAGAAAGTGATTTGAAATTAAAATTTGATGGTCTATGTTTCTAATCAATAGTTAATAGGCCATACTTAAAATAGATTTCATTTTCATTTTCTTTGTCAAGTTTCATGAAAGATAGTAAGTGTCTTAAGGGGTGTGTTATAGTTTGATGGCTTATGTTGGCTAATCAATAGCTCAAATATGTCATACTTATGATAAACACATCAATTAAAACACTAATGACCATAAAAGAGAGATCATGATTTCATGTGTTGAACTACATGATCTAGAGAGTGGATTTATTATCTAAATTGTCATTTAACTTTCATATTTGCATTTATTTTCTTTTTGTTAGTTAGTCCATTTTCTCATTTTCAAGCTAAACACACTCCCAACTTTGGGTTAATTTGATTGAGTAGGAAATTTAAATCAACAATTCCCTGTGGATCGACCCGTATTCGCCACCGTGTGCTTGCGGTTATTTTTGAATTTAAATTCGTTCGACGGCTTTCTAAATCGATAGAATTTACGTCGACGAACACCTCTTTAGAAATTTTTTTACCGAATGCTACAAAAGAATACACTATACCTTAAAATCTACAATATATGTCAGAAATAGACTCATTTGGATTCATTTTAAATAACTGAAACTTACTAGTTAGCATGGAACTTTTGGTCTATTTAACTTTTTATAGTGCTCTTATTTGTAACCTGTAGTGTTCTCCAAATTTCATATGCAGACTTACAAATAGAGACTCTATTAAATTCATTTTTATCTAATGAGAAGAAAAAAATATTCATGGCTTTAGAATTATTGTGTGCAAGTGCCTTTTGGTCAATAGTCCATTGTGCAAAGTTATTTTGGGGTTCTATGTACTCACTCTCTTGTAATATTCCAAATATCTAGGCCAATGGGCTGTAAATAAATCTTGATCTTACATGACTAATAAGTCTAATTTCAGCTAGTAAAATGTGATGGTCTACCAGTAGATTTACCTTCAACAAAAGTGTTAACAAGTGTACTAACAATGTTGCCAGCCATTTAAACTTTTCAAAAATCAAATTATGAGTCTTTTAGAAACCTAGTGCTCTGATACCAAATGTGGGTTGTAGAACTATGGATCTTAATGCCAATTTAACACCAGAATGAGGGCGAACAATATTTTCTAACTTGAGTAAATCTGTTTAATTTTCATTCAAGATCAATATTAAATCACATATTATCAATATAGAATTATACTATAAATCAGTCATAGATTCAATCATAGATAAAAATAAAAGCAGTAAAGTGTAACAACCTATATTTTTAAGGATAAGATATTTAAACAATCGATTTAAATATTTAGTCATTAATTAAATAAAGGCTCAAAAATGTGATTTTTTGCATACGACCAAATCAGGACTCAAGACCACTTCTATAGATTTTGTATTGGTATTGCGAATTAAAATGAGTATAAGGATCGCTATATTTGAAGATTAGACTTTTCGATGGCCAACACGATATTGAAATGTGCGAAATGAGCATCCTTGGGCGGAGTCATAGATAGTGAAATGAGCATCCTTGGGTGAAACCATTTAAAATAGAAATTTTGGAATTTTCCAATGTATTTTTGGATTCTTTTTATAATTTATTTTTCAAATATAATAAAATAATGATTTTCTAGAAATTATATATTTTGGTCAACTTTGGTCAAATTTTGACTTCCAGTTGAAATTTTTAAATTTGAATTTTTAAATTCCAACATTTTTCTTTTAAACCGTATTTAATCTTGATAATCGTTCTGCTTTTTGTTTTGCCAAACTTTGTTTTATACTTTGTAAATCTGATATAATTCAGCGTTTTACACGTAATAATTCTCTGTACTTCATTTATCTATTTATCCATTTTCTATTTTTCATTTTCTATTTTTATTTATGGTTTGGGTTTGATTTTCTATTGAATTTTAGCTTGTTTATTTGATTGGCTTTTGTAAATGGGCTTGGGAAATTCAAGAGACATAAGTTTTTCCTTTAATTTGAAGAGGTGTCTTTTCCATTACCTAGCTGTTCATATTTCACTTCCTTAGCCGTGCAAACCATTTACTTCTGATCTCCTTTCTCATTTGTTTCCTGAACAGGAAGTTTAAAGTAAGTTTCACGTCTTCCTCTTTTTCATTTTTCTTTTTCTCTTTTTGTTTCCTTCCTTTACATGTTCGGCCTCCACCATCATCATCCCCAGCCGACCACCTCCTTCACCAGACCACCACCATATGACTGGCCACCATTTCCTCAGCACCATCCCCAAGCAGGCCGTGACCACATAATCCAAAATCCACCACCAAAGCATGTTTCAAACCCTAACCGAGCTATATCATCATCCCTTCCCCTTTGCTAGCCTCGGCAGCCACCAACTCCTCCTCCTTTGCCTTGCTTTCCCATGACCAGACCCACTCCAAACCATGATGACCTGATCTAACCATGAAAACAACCCAGGCCGAGCCACTTTGCACCATGAACGAACCCAAAGTGTTATGGCCAAACCCAATAGGCACCATATCCTTTGACCTTTTGCCTTCTACCTGATTTTTCCTTGACATTCCTTCACATAACCTTGCCTAACAGTGTTTATGTGACCATGGCCAAACCTATATGCAACAAATCAAGCCAATGGCCGAGCCATACTGTCATGTGTCTAGCCAAATTGCAAAGTGGTCGAGCCCACTTGCCTTGGTGGAGTCTACTTTGATTCATTTTGATTCATATTTGTACATTGTTTTGGTTTATAATCTTGGGTTGAATTATATATTTATGTATGTTTATATTTGTTTTTTACAACTTGGATATTAGCTCTCCATCTACTCGAATCTAATTCATGCTTTGTCGTGCTTTTCGGAGTTTGGTTGTGCGTCTTGTATTCTTATCTCTAGCTTTAGAAGGTGAGTTTATCACTCTCGATGTTCGTACTTATATAATTTTGAAACAATGACATGTGAATTATAGTAGTTGACATCCTATGTTATAGTAGTTCATATTTTCCGGTTATATAATATTTTATGATGTGATAACATGATGCTATACCTGTTACATCACATGATATGATATGCTATACTGTTTATTTATCGATTGTTTCTCACACTGCAAGTTCCCTGTTAGTATAGAATCACTATGGGTTGAAATGATGCATACCCGAACAAACATTAGAATAGGGAAAAAATGTTGTGAGCTGAAAATGATAGGCTCGAGCGATTTTTATTTTATTTGACTTGGGATTGCGAGTTTGACATGATAGAACCTAGATTTTTATTTTTAAATTACGGATTGAAATGATATATATCTGTATCACTTGACCTAGGTTAGAAAATTATATACAGACCCATGGTTAATTTTTAATAATAGTTTTCTAAAATAAAAATTTATTAAGTATTTTGAATCTTTAAATATACGAAATTTTTAATTTAAATTTTGATTAATGATTTTTAAATATAATGATATATTGGAATTTTAAAAGTAAATAATTGGAGTAAACTAAATTAAGGATTTATCTGCGATAAATAACTTAATAATTTAAATTTGATTTAATATGGAATTTTAATTCTAACCTAATATTAATAATAGATTTTATTTATCAAATAGGTATGTTTTGTATAAATAAAACTATGATAAAAATTGGAATAGTATGTTTAAAACATGTTATAGTAGTATTCGTAGCATTTTTAAAATGCTATGTAAATTTAGTTATGTTTAAAAAGGCTGTGTTACTTTAAGTTATGTTTTGAAAGTGACATTATTTCCAAATTGTAATGTTTTCCAAAATGCTATGTTATTTAAGTTATTTTGTTAAAAGTGTTATACTACTTTAGGTAATGTTTTAAAAATGCTGTATTTATAAAATGATTGCATTTTGAAATGCTATCATATATATAGATTACATTTCCTCAAGTATTATGATTTCTAAAAAATAACATTTTTGAAATGCTATAATAAGGGTATAGTTTTGAAAGTGTTATGATTTTTAAATTATTACATTTTTAAAAGTGCTATAACTAATATATATGGATTTGGAAATATTGCCAATTTTGAAGGTGGATATTATTTTGGAAATTAATAGCATTTGATTTTAAATGGTTTTGGAATAGAAATGTTTTGAAATAAATATCCATGGGTTATAATAACGTTTGGTTGTTAAAGAGACCGAGATCGGAAGTTGTCAAAGTCTCTGCCAGCCTCAAAAACCACTTTAACAACCATATACGCGGTGGAGATTCCAAAATGAAGTAGGATGGTGCGACGTTCTATTGAGGTATATACATGGACCCGACTCCCGTGAGTTGGCATAAGGTGGCTAAAACAGAAGCGATTCCAAGCCAATGCAATAGCTCCACTTATCGGACACACTTCTTCGTATGTCATTCTATTACTTTGTGATTGATTGGTGCGCACCTTTGATTTAGGAGTGTGGCTCGAGGTGGGTGATAGTGGCTGCTACGCGTTACCACTAGTCCGGATGCATAATTGTCATATCTACCCCGGCACTGCCTCATTGTGTCGTGTCACCTACCCTAGCATGCCTTGTACGAGTTTTGATTTGTGCCGTACCTATGGAGTATTTGTGGTAGCCTCCTGATCTGGAGGTACGACGGTACTGTATAGACTATAAAATGTGTTAAGGGGGATATGGATAATGCCTTAATGCTATTTTTAAATAATATTATACTTTACTTTAGACATTATTATAATGGCGTATATTACTACATAGTAAATAGTTCAACGGATCCTTAAAGGATGGGAGGTCCCAAGCATCCTTTAACTTACTTGTGCATTTCTATTACAGCTCACTTGAGTTAGTTTACATTGTATAGGTATGTATTTCTTGACTCGGGTGTTTTTTGTATTTGCTTTACGCTCGGGTCAGCCTGAGTATCATAGCTTTGGATTCACCTTTTGCAGCTAGAGAATTGCTGGAGTTTATATGTCTGTCTTGTTGTCTATCTATTTCTATTCAGTTCTTTCCTTTCAGCTTATGTATTAGTGAACATATGTATTTGGATTTCCTATTGTATTTTTTTTCAGACTCTGGTATTTTGTATTTGTTTTGAGACTACGTTGTAGTAGCTTCATGAACTACTATGGTTATTTTATTTCCGCTGCGAGTTATTCTGATATTTCTGTGTCTGTGATTGGTTTTATTGTCGACTTGAATGGTGCAAAATAGTGGGTCGTTACGTTGTTGTCAAAGCTTTGGTTCTAGGAAACCTTAGCGTGCATAGCAAAAAATATTAGAGATAGGGTAGAAACACCCTAGAATGAGTGAAATCAATCTTAGAATCATTTTTTATGAGAGAACATATTTTAAAGTACAAAATGATTTCCAAACGATTTTCAAGGATTTTCAAAATTTATTTTGATATAAATCTTTCTTGTTTTGAAATCAAATATTATTAACTTATTTCTTTCCTTATTCCACCTTGTTAGTAATTTCTTTGTTTAGGACAATTATTCTCATTGAATCTTACCTTATCTTATCTAATTTGGTCTCTTGTTCCATAATTATCATTGTCCCACTCAGCAGAAGTGCAAACCATCTGGTATTTTGCTGTTACCTCTACTCCTGCTCCTAGTGTTACCTAAGGTACTCTTCAGGGCATCTTTTTTTATTTCATTCTCCTGTTTGTATTTTATTTGATACTGTAGTTTCCCACAGTTTTATTTCTGTGGACCTTTGTGATAAGTTTGAGCATCTCCTTTCTCCTGAGCTTGCTGATGAGCCTTTGTGTATTCCAAAACCTATTGGGGGTCCTACAAACCTTAGTAGGATTTGTAACAAGTGAAACTCCTCTATTTTGATCATCATTTCAGTGGTGATTTGTATGTTCTGGGTTTCGATGCTTTTTGATTTGTGTTTGGAGGTGATTGGCTGATGAGGCATGAAGCCGTTATCCCCTGTAAAACACGGACTGTTTCCCTTGTTCGGGACAAGGGTGATTCTTTGGTTATTCTGTGCCTCTTGTCGCAAGATTGTTGCTGGTAGCTTTATTTATTCTCTTGATTCTTCCCCTGGAGATCTTGATTCAACCCCTATGGTCAAACTATATCTCGATGTATTTGGTAAAGTCACTTCTTTACCTCCTAAGCGAGAAATTAATTTCCATATTGATCTTATTCTTGGCGCTCGACCTGTAGTTCTTCCTTCTAGAAGAAGGGCACCCATGAGAAGGTTGTGTTGAGGAAGCAAATTGAGGACCTTTTCTCCAAAGGTCTGATCAGATCGAGCCATTCTGAATGGGGAGCAGCAGTGGTTTTCGTCGCTAAGTCCAATGGTTCTTTGAGAATATATGTTGATTATAGGGAGATGAACAAGTTCACTATGAAAAAAAGATATCTGATGCCTCGCATTAATGATGTGTTCTATCAGCTCTATGGATCTTCTATTTTCTCTCAGCTTGATCTTGCCATAGGTTTTCAACAACTCAGAGTTGCTAAGGAAAGTATTCCCGAGACTGCTTTTCGTACTGAGAATGGTTTCTATGAATGGTTAGTTATGCCTTTTGGTTTGAATAATGACCCAGCTTTCTTCGTTAATCTATGAATCGTGTTTTTCATGATGTTCTTATAAAATTTGTTCTTGTCTTTGTTGACGATCTCTAAGTTTATGGAGGAGCATAAATTCCATTTGAGCTTTGTTCTGGAAACTCTTAGGAGTCATCAGTTGAAAGCTAATTCTCAAAATGCCATTTCTGGAAGGTTGAAGTCTGATTTCTTGGTCATATTGTTCCTAGTAATGGACCAGTTGATCTAGTCTAATTGTTGCGATCAATGTAAATCTTTCTTCTCGTCTCTCTTTCTGGATAGGTTGACCAAGTTAGCTCATTTCATTCTGGTCAAGGCTACCCATTTTGCTTCTAGTTTGGCTGAGTCTATATGAGGGAGATTGTTCGTCTTCATGGTGTTCCTCTCAGTATTGTCTATGATAGAGATCCTATCTTTATCAGTCAGTTTTGGAAAGCTTTTCGAAAATCTTTGGGATCTGAATATGAGCACTACGTACCATCCGGAGACCGAAGGTCAACGGAAAGAGTGAATCAGATTCTGAAGGATCTCCTTCGAGCCTGTGTCCTTGATTATGGAGGATCTTGGGAAGATCATCTTATCTTGTTGAATTCACCGAAAACAACATTTATCAGGTGTAATTTCAATCTTCTATTTTAACCTTATCTTAATCCTTTATCCACCTCATTTTATCTTTGAATTCTTTTGATTAGAATCTCCCAAATTTGAATTTCTACACTTATTTTGAAATCCCTCCTGGAATCATAGTGCGAGGGTGTATTTATACTAATATTGAATGTTTATATGCTGTGTTGTTTGAGTTGTTAATGTTGATTTGGGATTTCGATCGATTTGTCTGATCAACGATATCGATAGGATTTCCCAAACACTTGAACAAGACAAATTGACACAATTTTATTTTCAAATTTAGTAAATGAATTTTTTTATATGATTTATATATATAATACTTTTATAGATTTGTATTATCTGCTGAAAATTTATTTTGATAGGATGTGAATAAGTTTGATTTGAAATTTGTTAAATTTGAGATTTTAAAGGATATGATTTTATAACATGATTTGGTTTAAGGTGTTTTAAATGAATATATCAAGTCTAAATAAATTGAAGGAATACTCAGTTATTTGAAATTTAAAAGTTTTACTTAAATGATATTAGATTTATTAAGTACGTATTTCAAAACTAAATAATAGTAAACTGAATTTGATATATATGGAATTATCAAAATTTTAGTTCTGAAATTATAGAATATTTAAAGCTTTGAAATATATGAAAATTGAAATGGTTTATTTGAGGTTCAAATCTGTATTTGAAATTAATATAAATTGAAATGGTTTATAGAGGACTGAACTTGAGTTGAAAATTATTAGTTAACTGAATTGGTTATTGAAATGATAATATTTGATTTCATTTATTGAAACCAATGACATTTGACACATGATATAAATAAATAAAATTATATAGCATGGTTTATAAACTGATTTGGAATTTAAATGAATTTAAATTATGGATTTGAGAATTAAATTTCGGTAATTTCAAACTTTAATTATAATAGTTTAAAATATATATTATTTAAAGGTATGTTTGAATATAAATTTTTAAATGTTTAAGTCTATGATCTTCTCTTATGTCGCTGGAAAATAATTACGTTATGGCAGCCGCATCATCGACATTCATTTTTGGGTTTCAAAGAGGAGAGACCAATTCGTAGCTTTGCTACGCTTTTGTTTGAAATTTGATTTAAAATTCTTAAGTACGGCTTGATTTAATATTTATAAGTATATGATTTTAGATTTGATTTGATCCGATACTTAGTATATATAAATATAATTATCTCTTAATCATTTAAGATAAAACCGAAGATTTAATTACTTAAATTTATGATTCAGGGATGATTTCAATTATAAACTGAAGTAAAAAATTTCGAATAAATAATTGAACTTAAAATGATTGAATTGGAAAATATTTATACTAAATTGCATTCTAGTATAACTTACTTAATTATTTAGAAGTTAGGTATGTAATTGGAGAGTATACAATATGAAATGGTGTTAAAGGAATTTATAAATAAACTTGAATAGTTATGATAAGAGTAAATATACTTAATATATGTGATATGATATATTAAGTGGAAAAAATTTAATAATAATTTAGGAAAAAAGGAAGATGAGGGAAGCTTGCTCCTAGGTTCATAGCTCCTTTCTGTATCTCTAAGAGGATTGGTTCTTTAGCTTATAGTCGAGATTTGCCTGAGAAGTTTTCTGGAGTGCATAATGTGTTCCATGTTTCGCATCTTCGTCGATATTTGCCTGGTCCATCTTTAGTTGTCTAACCTTCTATTCTCAAAATATTGGATATTGAGCCAAATCTTACTGTCGAGAGGAAGCTATTTTGCATTTTCGATAGAGGTACGAAGCAGCTAAGAAGGAAATCTATCAACTTGGTCAAAGTGCAGTGGAGTATGGATGATCGGGATTGTACCTGGGAGACAGAGGAGAGCATGCGTGCTTCGAATCAGGAATTGTTTGTTTCAGGTACTATTAGCTTTTCTATCTTATCTTTCTTTGCTTTCCGTGTCTCATTCCTTTTCGAGGATGAAAAGTTTTGAGTGGGGAAGAGTGTAACAACCCATAATTTTGTAAATATTTTAGTTCAAGTTATTTGAAACTTCGATTTTTAAACCATTTAAAATTGACATTTTGGAATTTTCCAATGTATTTTTGGATTCTTTTTACAGATTATTTTCCATATATAATATAACAATTATTTTCTGGAAATTATATATTTAGGACAACTTTGGTCAAACTTTGACTTTCAGTTGAAATTTTTAAACTTGATTTTTTAATTCGAACCTTTTTCTTTTAAACTGTATTTAATCCTGAAATTCGTTTTGCTTTTTGTTTCGTCAAATTTTGTTTTTTTACTTTGTAAATCTTATATAATTCAGCGTTTTACACAAAATTATTTTCTGTACTTCATTGATCTATTTATCTATTTTCTATTTTTCATTTTCTATTTTTATTTATGGTTTGGGTTTGATTTTATATTGGATTTTGGCTTGTTTATTTGATGGGCTTTGGTAAATATGCTTTGAAATTCAAAGAGGCATAAGTTTTTCCTTTAATTTGAATAGGTCCCTTTTCCATTTCCTATCCGTTCATATTTCACTTCCTTAGCCGTAAAGATCATTTACTTCTCATCTCCTTTCTCATTTGTTTCCTGAACGTAATGTTTACCGTAAGTTTCATATCTTCCTTTTTTCATTTTTCTTTTTCTCTTTTTGTTTCCTTCCTTTACATGTTGGGCCTCCACCAACATCATCCCTAGCCGACCACCACCTTCACCAGACCACCGCCATATGACTGGCCTCTATCTCCTCAGCACCATCCCCAGCCAGGCCGTGACCACCATGATCCAATATCCACCACCAAAGCATGTTTCAAACCCTAGCCGAGCTATATGATCATCCCTTCCCCTTTGCTAGCCTCGTCCACCACCAGCTCCTCCTCCTTTACCTTGCTTTGCCATGACCAGATCCACTCCTAGCCATGATGACCTGACCTGACCATGCAAACAACCCAGGCCGAGCCACTTTGCACCATGACCGAACCCAAAGTGTTAAGGCTGAACCCAATAGGCACCATCTCCTTTGACCTTTTTCCTTCTACATGATTTTGCCTTGCCATCTCTTCACATACCCTTGCCTAGCCATGTTTGTGTGACCATGGCCGAACCTATATGCAACAAATCAAGTCATGCCGAGCCTTATTGTCATGTGTCTAGCCAAATTGCTAAGTGGCCGAGCCTATTTGCCTTGGTGGAGTCTACTTTGCTTCATCTTGATTCATATTTGTACATTGTTTTGGTTTATAATCTTGGGTTGAATTATATATTTATGTATGTTTATATTTTTTTGTTTACAAGACTTAGATCTTGGCTCTCTATCTACTCGAACCTAATTCTTGCTTTGTCATGCTTTTGAGAGCTTGGTTGTGTCTCTTGTATTGTTATCTCTAGCTTTAGAGGGTGAGTTTATCACCCTTGACATTCATACTTATATAATTGTGAAACAATGAAATGTGAATTGTAGTAGTTGACATGTTATGTTATAGTAGTTCATATTTGCCAGTTATATGATATTTTGTTATGTGATAACCTGATGCTATACATGTTACATCACCTGATATGATATGCTATACGGTTTATTTATCTACTTTTTCTCACACTGCAAGTTCCCAGTTAGTATAGAATCGCTATTGGTTGAAATGATACACACCCGAACATACATTAGAATAGGGAAAAATCATTATGAGCTGAAATGATAGGCTCAAGCATTTTTTATTTTATTTGAAAAGGGATTGCAGGTTTGAAATGATAGAACCCGGATTTTTATTTAATTACGGATTGAAATGATATATATCTGTATCACTTGACCTAGGGGAAAATTAGTAATGATCCCAATTTTTAATTAAATTTAAATTAGTAATTAATGAAAATTTTGGAGTTAATTTTGGAATTAATTTGAATTTTTGAAAATAAATAAAATAAATGTTGATTTGTGTGTATATATATAGAGTAAATTTCATTTGAGTTTAAGAATTCAAAATAATAAATGTTTTAGAATTATTTGAATTGAAATATATATGTATATGGATATATGAGTAAATTTGAATTTGAATATTGAATTTGAATTTTCCAAATTTAATAAGACAAATGTTTATCTATTTATATAAATGGATAATAATTTGAAATATGGTTTTGAAAATTAATAAATATATTGGAAATAAAATTTGATTTAAAATTCTATGTTCTAAGAAAATATATGTATGATTATTTATTAATTATTTTCAATTCATTTTCTTTATAAATTATATAAGTATAGGTAATTGAAAAATGTATGTAAAAATGTATATATGATATTAAAACAAAAATTAGTAAAAGTTTAAAATATACATGTATTTTGAAAATTTTATAAGAATGTAAAGAAAAGGATTTGTAAATTTGTAAGATGAGATTTGATAAAAGATTTAGATTACTTTTCTTTTATGTATTTGAAAATAAATATAGTAGTATATATATGTAATTGAATATAAAAGCTTTAATATATATATATATATATATATATATATCTTTTGAAATAAAGGAGTTAAAAATAATTTGTATAAACGTACAAACATAATAGGGTAAAGGTCCAAAACATATTTATAAAATAAATTAGAGCAAGGGATTTAAACAAAAAATGTTATTTTTAATAAGTGTAAAGATAGAGATGCAAAGATTAACAAGTGTTAAACTAAATAAACAAGTGGCATTATCACCTTAAAGTTGGAACAAATGAAAATATATGTAAAGAAATAACCAGGCTTCAATTTTTTTTCATTTGAAAAACTGAAAACAAACTAAAGAGAAATCAAAATATGAGAAACAACTATTCAAAACCATCCTCAATCTCAGAACTGAAATAAAGATCAAAAACCAAGAAAATGCAAATCATTCAAAACTAAAACCAAATCAAAACCTGAAAATAAATTCAAAAAACAATCTCACATCTGAAGCTAGCAAAGTAATTCAAAGATCTAGCAAGGATTCAACTCAGATTAAACAACAATGATTCAACCTGGAGCAAGTGCAGGTTATGTAAAGCAACAGTCTTTAAACAAAAAACAAAATTCAAAGAAAAATCAAAACCAGATTTCAAGTTCAACCTGAGAAGAAAAATTGAATCAAACAATTTCAGGTTCAACTACAAGTGAATCAAGATTTCAAAACATCAATCAAGTCCTAACCAAAAAAAAATTGAAATATCCAGGCTTAAACAATATTCTCTGCTCTGTGCACACAGGTGAGCAAACTTTTAAACCTGTATACTTGGATTTTTGGTTTGTCTGTGATCATGGATGTATGATGATATTTTAGTTATAAGTTTAAATGCATGTTTAAAAATAGAATAAAAATATGCCTGTGCATGTCTGTATAAACATAAATAACATTACTCTGTAAATATACAGACTCCAAACCATCAAAATAGAATTTAATTACCCATTGTACAATCGAATTTAGGCTTTAATATTTAAAAGGAAAATGTTTGCAATATGTTAACATCATTTTCGAAGTAAATTCAAAAGGATTTATTGAGTAATTATCCCAAAATCTATGAATTACAGTAAAGTAAAACAAAGGTAGGGAAATTCGATTATCAGTTTTTTATGATTGGATTGCATGGTTAGAATCGTTATCAAAAATGATACATTTTAGAAACAAAATGATGGTTTTTAGTTTTTAATCGAGGGTGAAATTCGAAGTTAACCAGAAAATGTATGTTTAAGTTTTTCTGGTGATCAATGAACTCAAGGTGAACAGGGTTTGTGCTGGAGGAAGATAAGGTTAGGCGATCAAGGGGAAAATAAACAAAGCTTTTCTAGTTCTCCATGGTTGCTGTATGTGGTTGAACTAGGGTTTAATAACCCAGTTTTGTCGATGAAGTTTTGAGAAAAATTCGTCAGCGTTGGGGTACGAGAGGTGATCAGTCAGGGGGAAAAGGAGGAGGATGCTCTGGCGGGTGTCTGGACAAGGCGGCGTTGTCACAGGCTACCGGAGATGGTCGAATGAGAGCTTTTTTTGATGGTCTACTTAGGTTCCAGTTTGAGTGAATTGATCAGTTTCGATTTCGTGGATGCTTCGTCGATACTGGTGGTTGTTTAGGGAGAGATTACCATCGTTGACTAGTCGGCGATCTTGGCAATGGTCGGAGATGGCCAGTTTGCTTGTACATGTGCACGACATATCCTTTGTGTCAGGATTAAAAGAAGGGAGAAGGAGAAGATGGATTCTCGTGTTCGAGCTTGGGGATTCACTAGTTTGGCTCGGTTATGATGATGAGTTAAGTCGAGCATTACAGTGAAGTGATTCAAATTGTTTTTACAGACTTAAGTTTTTATATATTCAGCAAAGTTTTAAAAAGAGAAATGGGGTAGATCAGGGGGTTTTAAAGTTTAACTCGAAGATGACCTCGGGTTTAACCAGGATTTGTCTCGGGTCCGAAGCTTTTAACAAATAAGCTTATAATTTTGAGTAAATAAGTTTTAAAACTTTATTCTTAAATAAATTTCTTTTATATAATAAAAGGTTAATTAAAATTTGATCAATAAAAGTTGTATAGTTATTTAACTTAAAATAAATTAAGTTTGGTTTACCAAAATTTATTTTTGAAAATAAAATTTAATAGTTTAAAATTAAGAATCTGATTTAAGGGATAATCGTTTATTCTAAACAACGTTGTTGATTTGTAATTAACTTGATGATATTAAGTTAACTCGTATGTCGATGATAATCCATTTTTTTTAGATTATTTAAAATAAGATTTTGAAAATAAAATGGTTCATCTTGAGATTATGATTTTGATTTTATGTTCTTAAAAAGGGTTAAGTAAAATTTTATCAACTTAATAAAGATAAATGTATTATCTTAAAGGATTATTAATTTTGATATTTAAAAAAATTACTTAATTAAAAGTAATTAATTAATGATTAAAATTTATTTATTAAATAATTAAAGTATAATTTATTAAGGACAAATAATTAAATGGTAATTAATTAAATATTAATTAAGAATAATTATATAAATGGTAATTAAATAATGGTTAATTAATTAATGAAATTAATTAAGCATAATCAATCAAAGAATTAATTAATAATTAAGGGTTAATTAATAAATAATTAAAGGCTAATTAATTAAATTGTTTGTATTTGATTAATATTAATTAACCAGGATTAGTGTTTATTCATAAGTAATTAATCTAATTTAAATTAATTAGATAATTAATTGATTTTGCTTATGGATATATGAATTGTATAAATGTTTTGAGTTGATTTATAATGATTCTATGACGTGAATTGTTTTGATTGAGCTGTGTGTGTGTATTATTTATTTGTAATATATCTATATATTTATCTATGATGCATTTACATATCTATCTGTGAATTTGTAAATGATGATAAGCGTTATAGGACTATACTGCTTATCAAATATTATTGTGCTTAAATCTGTGATGATTGATGATGTTGCACTATTGTGTAAAACCCCTGGACTACACCACACACACAAATATGGACTGCACGAGGAAATTGGTTAATTCACAGATTTTAGAAAAATAATTTTAAATTGAATTTCGTATCCAAATGCTTTTGGAAATGTAACTGGGTTAAATGTGAAAGGCTTTTGGAAAGTTATTTTGAAGATAATAGTTATTTTAAATAACTTAATAAAGATTTGAGATTTAAATAGTTTGATTTAAATTTGAATTCCAGATTTGGAAATTGAATTCCATGTTTGGAAATATGGTTTAAAAGATTATACAAGTTATAAATGTGTTTATATGAGTTTTAAACCATTTAAAAGTATTGTTTTGGAATTTAAATTTTAACCCAAGGACTTCAACTTGTATAAATGAAATCGGATTTTTTCAAAACGAAAACTAATTGTTTTCAAATAAGAATAGCTTTCATATAATGAATGGATTTCCAGTTTGCATTCAAAAAATTCAAGTTTGAAATGAAATTTGAATTATTTTGAAAGCTATGAATGAACTTTTGTGAAAGATTGTTAAACTTTGTTTTGGAAGATTGTTAAACTTTGTTTTGAAATGGGGGATTGTTTTGAAAGTTATGAATGGATCTTTGGAAATAGTTTTGAAAGCTAAAAAAATTGAGTCTTTGGTTTAATAATTGGATGAGATAATCCAATTTGAAAGGAAAATTGTTTTGAATCTGTGAATAGATCTTTGTGAAAGATGGGTAAACATTGTGAAGTGAATCTTTTTGTTTAAAAAGATTTGAAATGGTCATTTCTTTAAACCATTTGTTTTGGGTAATAAGTTGTGGGTTAACTGAAATCCCAATATCCATATGTTTTCAAATATTGTGCTCATTATTCGGTTTAGTTAGGAGAGGACCTTATGTCATATAACCCATTCTGAATAATGATACGAAGTTATAGATGGCATTTGAAGACCGGCGGTGAAGACCGGGTATTTTCGAGAACGAAAGGATAACCCGTCGAATGACTCTGCATCGATTAGCGCCCAGTATAGAGGTCTCCATATATGATAGGGAGCCGGATCAGGATTAGGAATTCCTGGAGTGCAAGGGCTTCTTTGGAAGGGCCTTCGGTTCTGTTCGAACCCGGAACAGACTTGTATGGATATGTGTCTGACGTTACACTTTGAGATGTAAAGCTGGTTTCTATCAAATACATTTCTGTTTGGTGGCAGAAATTTATTCTCTTAGCTTAACACCCTTCTCTGAGACGTACGATCTCAGAGGTTATGTAGTTGATGGTTACTAGTGATACATTCCTAATTTGGTAATGTGGCATACGAAGTGCTGGTAATCATTTTTTGATCAAAGCATGGCTTTTTGAAAAATTATAGCTTTGTGGACGAGATTGCATCAAGTCCTCACACCCCGGTAATGGCTGAAACAGGAAAGATGCGGTAAGGTTGCATGGGTCACGCCCCTAGGGTATGTCCATTCCTTCTGGAAAAGGGTGTTATCATGGTATGGAGCCCAGATACTTAACTCATGTGGACACTGTATATTTATTACTGTGTGATGTTGCTTTGTGGTTGAGGATACTCGGATAAAGGTCGCAAACGACCGGGGATGGCATATCTTAGGTTTCATACCCAGGAAGGGAGCAAAGCAGCCTTGTGTTGGCAAAGAGCTGGATAAGTTCTCGGGTCATCCCTCCAGAGGTGTACCCATGTGGCAATGGGAAGTTCCTTGGCCTGACCATTTGTTGGAAAATCCAATCTCCAATACGCGCCCTGTACGGTTTTAGTTGTATAACCTGCCATCTACTTATGATGGCGCCACACTGTTTGGATGGTAGCTACAGTAGGCATACAATAATGGTTATATGCTGGCTTAGATTAATATTATACTTTCGAAAGGTTTTCTACATTATGCACTAATAATAATATCAAATGGTTTTTGCGTGTCAAGCATTTTTGACTATCATAAGGAGAAATCTCCTCCAATTCTACGTTTGCATGGTGTGTGTGGCGCGAGGCCTTATGGTAGTTTCATTTTCCAAAAAGTATTGCAGATTTCAATTTTTAAATTCTTTTGTTCACTGTTTGTTTTAAAGATAAAACTGTTTTTGTTTGCTGACACCAGTCCTGTGACTGACCCAGAGTTTATTGTTCCCTTCCTAAACTCTGCGTGCCCATAATTTTTCACACGGGCAGTCAAGAGTTGGGTTTTTCAGATAATTAAATAGTAGGTGTAGATTCGGTAGCTTTCAACCTTTGGAATCTCCTTCAATCTTTGGATGACTGAGCTTGCTTAAGTCATCGATGATGGTGGTTCGAGCTTATTGGATTGGAGTCCTCGTAGCTTTTGGGATGAGCTTTTAGTTGGAGTTGCAGATTTTGGATTTACTCTTCATCGAAGATCATATTTGAGTTATCTCTTCCTTTGTTATAATATTCCACCATGCATATTTGTCTCTGATATTGTTGTATCATATTGTATCAGATATTGCATTCATTGTTGTATCAATGATATTATTCATTTTTTCTTCCACTGTGTTGTTGTACTTAACATGTTATAAGCTCCGGCGAATCTGCGACATTCGACTACAAGTGAAGTATGGGTGTCGATTTTCGAAGGTCGTATCACGATCGTTACAAAGAGTGGGTTGTACTCACATTGCTTGTAGTCGTCGCTTTAGCGATTTATTCCGATTAAAATTAAATAAGCGTTTAATTTCAACCAAAATTTTCACTAGCTTAAATAAATCCTAATCTATCTTCATAACGCAGTGCGCGTCAATACGGACCCAATGCAAGTTGTTTCGTGAGAAACGGACCTCGTATGACAAAGATACGACGTTTAGAAATTTATATGATTATTCACAATTTCTATTTCATATTTTTAAAACCCTAACTCATCTCGGCCGTACGTTTTGAACAAGGAAGATCACGGTCGCATGTTTAACTTCTTCTTTCCCAGGCTAGTTACGAACGTAAACAACCCAATCGACCGCCACTTCTCATGAATCATCGCACCACCAATGCTTGCTTATAACACGATCAACCTCCACCGTGACGTAGCTCATAGTCGACTCTACCTCCGACCGAGGACAGGCCCCACTCGATCGTGCCATTACATCAAAAAACACATGTGAACGGCATATGTTCGAACTCGATTTTCCCTCGATTTACTCGACTATAAACGATAATAGCCATTGAGAATGTAGATTTCATTGCCTTCTAGGATTTTCGTTTAGAAAGTTTTTTGTATAATTGCATAGATTTGAAGAAAATGAAGAAGAATGGATCGAGCATTTATGGCTTTTGGAATGAAAATGCCAGCCAGCCCTAGTAGATTTAGGGTTTGTGAAAATTGGAAGAATTAAGGTCCTTTTATAGAAAATTTGACGACACTATTCATCCAAATTTTTTCAAAGCGTGCCGCCTGGCGTTTATAATGTTTTACCCCTATTCAAAATGAAATGGAATATATATTGAGAGCCAATTCGATCATATTTGGAAGACATGTTTTCAAATCGACTATTTAAATTTAAAATTCACTTAAACGATTTTCTACGCGTTTTAGCTTGCCCCGGATAAACCTTAAATCCGATTGACACGAAATTTGAAAGCTTACAAAAATATATTATTACAGATCCAATTAAACCGGTTTCACCGAAATATGAGAATGTGTGAAAATGACCATTTTCACTCGTCAATTAAATATTAAAATATTCAATTTCTACAAATTAACTTTTAGCTCGATTTTAAAAGTTCTGTAACATCATTCTAACCCAAATATAATTTAAATAAATTTTATAAATCATTTTCATTCAGATTAAATTCAATTTCTAATTATTTAGACAATTTCAAATATTAAATTAACGATTTAATTGTCCAATTAAATCTAGATATTCAAAATATAATTTATTCAGCTTATAAAATTTACTTGTGAATATTTAAAATCAATTAAATATATGAATTTCAAATGACAGATATTCTGGGTTGTTATAAGTTGCCTAAAAGTCAAAGAGACAAAGAACCTATTTGGGTTATAGTTGATACATTCACTAAAAGCGCATATTTTAGTCATGTTAGGAGCAGTAGTGTGACCCAGAAATTATATTCATTAGAATTCGTATATTTAATTAATTTTACATATTAATAAGTGAAATTTATAAGTCCAATAAATTTTAATTCAAATAATTGGATTTAATTGAATAATTAAATCGATAATTTAATAGTGGAAATTACAGAAATAATTGAAAATTGGGTTAAATATGATTGAAAATGATTTGTAAAATTTTATTTTATCATGTTGGAGTTAGAACGATGTTTTAGAACTTTTAAAATCGAATTAAAATTAAATTTGTGAAAATTGAATATTTTAATATTTAATTCGACTAGTGAAATTAGCCAATTTTTGAACAGTCTCAGAATTGGACGAAACTAGTTCCATTGGATCCGTAATAGTTTGTTATTATCGGATTTCAATTTTCGTAGCAATTGGAGTTTTCGTTTGACCGTGGCAGCTCGAAACGAATCGAAATTGTTTTGATATTAATTCGGCGAGTTAAAATAGCCATTTTCCAAACAGTCTCGGATTTCAACGAAACTAGTTCCATCGGATCCATAATCTGATATTATTGTATGGTTTCAAATTTCGTGCCAATCGGATTTACCGTTTGTCCGGTGCAAGCCAAAACGCCTAGAAATTTGATTTACCGATTTAATTTTAAATCGAACGTTTATTGCCATAACTCGCATAGATGACCGAATTAGCTCCCAAACACGTTCCATTGTGTTCGGAACGCGGGGTAAACCCCAGAAACGCCAGTTACCGCGCGTAGATCGGAGTTCGGAAAACCCGGGATGAATAGTGTTTCGATAAATTTCTATAAATAAGCCCTTTATTTCATTCTTTTGCAAAATAAAAAAAAAACTAGGTTTTCAATCAAGAGCCGCCACCCTATATTTGAACGGCCAGAAATTGTACGTCTTCTCCCCTCAAATTCGTCAAATCTGTTCATCAATTCATGAACTGTTCAACATGAAAGTTGTAGAGGATTGCAAGAGCTTCAATTTCATACGGAGATGATCGTGTTTCGTGTAGCGTGGAGGGAGGAATCGAAGCAAGGAGGACGGCCGGTCACGCACGTTTTGCGAGGAGGAGAGGCGACCGGACTTCACCGCTCTCTGGCCGGAGGGGGAGCCCTGGTAGGCGCGCGCGTCTGTGGTGTTCAATCGAGTTCTCAGCGTTCGTGGTGGGTGCGGCACGCGATGGGAAGGATCGATGTTGGGTTTCACGCGTGCGTGTCTTCGGCCTGGGAAGAAGATGTAGGGGACGGTGGTGATCTGCAGGTTGAAGGATGGACGGCTGATATAAAATCTAGGTTATAAAAATAAAATAGAATTTGTAAATATATATATATATATATATATATATATATATATATATTCGTGTAAACTTTAAATATTCATATCTTTTTCATACGAGGTCGAAAACGCGCGAAACAAGTTGCGTTGGAATCGTATGGACGAGCACTACTTTATGGAATTGGAATGGAGTCGTTTGGAGCTAGAAAAAATTTTTGGTAAAATTAAACGCACGTTTAATTTTATTCGAAATAAAAGCTGAAAACGAAATTGAAATCAAGGTGAGAACTTCTCACTCAATCGAATCGGTTTCGATTTTTAATTTTAAATAGTTATATTTAAAATTCTTTAATGTATGCTTGAATGATGATTGTTTATCTATTGCTTGTTAGAAAAGACATTATATGCCGTTAGTAAGCAGATGTTATTTATTAAAAACATACATCGCGAATATTTCGCAGTACAGTGAAATTGGTATTATTTATGTACTTGGAGTTGATTTCCCGCATTATATAGCGGATGAGACCTTATTGCGCCGTCTATTAAGCGGATAATATTTTATAAATCCCATATACCGCGATAATTCCGTACTAGAACGGAATGGGTATTGTACTAACATCTTTAAATGCAGGAAAACAGGTTGGAGGGATCCAACTAGATTCCTCAACAGTATTTATTTGATTTCAGATATTTTGATATTTGATTGATTATCATATCGATATATGATGTCGTTGTTGTCGTGATTGACTATTTGGTGTGTAACATCATTGGGCCAATTTTGGAATTTTAAAAGGATTTTTAAAATGATTTTTGAAAGTATACGTTTATAAAATATTTTTGGAATTGATTCATTTTAAATAAATAAATGTTATAATTTTAAAGTTATAAAATTAAGATTTTTGAGAAATATAGTTAAAAGTTGATTCTTGAAAATATGGAGTTAATGATTTTATAAAATTAGTTTAAATTGTGATTTTTGAATTTATTATAAAAAGTTTAAAATATAGGATTTATGAAATTTAATTATTTTATAAATCAAAGAAAATGATGAAATTATAAAGGAGTTCAAAGTCGTTTTAAAATAATAATATAAATCGATTTATATAAAGGATTTATAAATTGATATTTATAAATAAAAAATATTTGAATTATAAAACGAGTTTTTATAAGTGTTAGAATGAATTGTAAATGAATTATAAATGGAGAAGTATTAAATGGAATTTTACAAGCAGTAGGTTTATAAAATTTGTAAAGTTATTAAAAGAATAGATTGGGTAAATAAATGAATCTTATAAGTTATAAGATTTATAAATTGGGAAGTTTAAAAGAACGATTTTTGTAAACAAATAAATTATAAGCATTTAACGTATAACGTGAACTTTTAGTATATCATTGAGTTATAAATTGAAATAGCTTAATAAAGGAGACTTATAAAAGGAAGTTGTTATAATATTAATAGAAATGGAATTTATAAACATTGTTTTATAAATCCACAAAATGACTTATTTTGATAAGTAAATTGTTATAACTTATTAATGGAGTAATATTCACATTTTAGACAGTGAATAATCCTTTAAAATAAAATGTATAGAAATGATGAAATTAGTTAAAGAAGTATATTCACGTTTTTGAATAGTGAATAATATGTTAAAGAAATTTTTTTGAATGTGATGTTTTAAATAGAATTAAAATGATCTAACGATGTTTTACGCAACATTCGTTTTGACCCAAATAAATATGTTTAAGAGAATGATTTCCTTAAAGAATGAAATATATACTTAATTTCGATTTAAGTATATTGAATATTTTCCAAGTGTAGAAAATAAAAAGATATGTGAATTACTTAGTAATAAGTAACTATGGAAATGTTTTTCCAATGTGAAATGAAATGTTTTTGAGAATTTATCTTTTTGAAGATAAATTGAAAATGAATAATTGAAATCGTATATTCATAAGTATTTTGAAATATAATTTCACTATGGAATTTATAAAAGAAAGGGGAATTTGTTTAAAAATAAACGTTGATTTTGAAGTGTGAGAAATAATTTACGGATTTTGAACGTAAATATAAAGTAAATCGTTAAGGATTTATTTAATTGGTTTAAATGAACCATGTTGAATAGAAAGTTATTTCCGCATAAGGAAAATGTTTGAAATTTGTTTTTCAAAAGTGGTAAAGATGAAAAGTGATTTGAAAATTATTTTCAAATGGTTGAAGTGTGAAAATTATATATCTTGTAAAGATATTTTTTTGAAAATAAATAATTTGGAAAATTATTTGGGATCTTTTGATGTTGTGCATATCCATTGATAGTTCAATAACCGACTATCAATATTTACCTTTGAATGGGTATTTGTTGTGATTCGTTTGAATTTGAATGCCACACTTATTTTTGAATAAGCGCTCACTATTCGGGTTAACCGGGAAAGGACCTTGCGGTCGTATAACCCATTCCGAATATGTGATACGTCGTTATGAATTGCATTTGAAGACCAGTGTTGAAGACCGGATATTTTTGAAAACGAAAGGATTATCGTCGAATGTTTCTGCATCGAATGGCCCCGGTATAGAAATTCCATATGTGATGGGAAGTCCGGACGTGATTAGTGAATATCCGGATTGCAAGGACTTCTTTGTAAGTGCCTTCGATTCTGTTCGATCCCGGAACAGACTTGTATTGATTGTATGTCTGACATTACAAATTGAGATATAAAGCTAATTTCTTTCAAATATATTTCTGTTGGTGGCGGAGAATTTATTCTCTTAGCTTAACACCCTTCTCTGAGACGTACGAGCTCAGAGGTTATGTAGTTGATGGTTATCAGCAATATATTCCCAATTTGGTAATGTGACATGCTGAGTGTTGCTGTGAAATGATCTTTGTTTGATCATTTGTGATGTGATCATTTGTTTGATCATTTATCTTTGTGATCATTAATTTGATCATTTGTTGACCCAAAGCATGGCTTTGTACCAAAGCCTGGCATTGTGGATGAGACTTCGTCGGACCTCACACCCCAGAAATGGTCAAAACAGAAAGGATGCAGCAAGGTTATTAGGGGTAGCGCCCTTTAGTGTATGTCTTCCTTCTGGATAGAGGTGGTATCATGGTATGGAGCCCTGATACTTAACCTATGTTGTTGCTGCAAACTTATTACTTTGTGGTTGTTGGAAATCGAGGATCCTCGGATGTAGATCGGTTACGATCGGGGGATGACAAATTCGCGTCAGTAGTTACCCAGTTAGGGGTAACCCGGCCTTGTGTTGGCAAAGATCCGGTTTGGTTCTCGGTACGTCATTCCAGAGGCATTTCCATGTGGCGATGGGAAGTTCCTTGGCCTGACCATTTGTTGGAAATCCAAAGAAACAATACGATCTTGTACGGTTTTAGTTGTAGAACCTATCATTCACTTATGGTGGCGCCCCACTGTTTGGATGGTAGCTACAGTAGGTATACAATAATGGTCGTATGTTGGCTAAGATTTATATCTTTACTTTCGAAATGATTTTTCCTACACTATGCACTAGTAATAATATCAAATGTTTCTTTTTAATGCGTATCAAGCATCTTTGACTATCATAAGGAGAAATCTCCTCCGATTCTGCATTTGCATTGTGTGTGTGTGCGGGAGGCCTTATGGTAGTCTCATTTTTAAAAGCATTGCGAATTGACTTTAAAAATATTCCTCTATTTTGTTTTTGAAGATAAAAATAAACTGTTTGAGTTCTCACACCAGTCACATGACTGACTCGGAGTTTATTGTTTTCCTTCCTAAACTCTGGGTGCCCACTAGTTTCCACACGGGCAGTCAAGAGTTAAGGTTTATCAGGATATTCAGGAATTCAGGAGTTGTTGGAGGCAAGTTGGATGGCATGGCGTATTACTAGTATATAGTATTTCTTTTCCGCTGTTTGTTCTGTTTATTGTTGTATTGATGGTTGTACACTCTGATGATGTAATGAAATGTAATGAAATGTAATGTAATGTAATGTAATAACTGATATAGTTCTTTGTTTAAAGATTATTCATTTATCTATTATATGTTGTTCCGCTGCGATTGTGAGATTCTGATATTGTTCTGCTATTTTCTTTCTGTTCTGTTCTATCCTTTCTCCCTTCTTCTATCTTTTTTTTTCATTTTCTTTAAACCCTGAGAATTCGTATTTCCATTCATCTTGAGTTAATCGATGGAGATTAGTGTCTATTCAAGGAGTACGGATTTGCGGGTCCTCACATCTGGTATCAGAGCATATGGTTAAGCGACAACCATGGCTCTGTTAGGTATTACTCATTAGAGATAGAGTCAGTAGTACTCTAGAATGAGTTTAAGTGTAATAATAGCTATGAGAGCGTATTTGTTAGTGAATTTAAAATGATTTTATATTTTGTTGATTGATTTATTTAGTGGCATATGAACCTTCGTCAGCACGGTCTGCACAACTATGCCGAAGGGGTTTCTAAACACTTGAATAGCACAATTCGATACAAAATTGTTTTCAAAAGGGATGAATGAAATAATTTCATCCAAATTATATTTTGATATAAATAAATAAATGAATGAATTTAGTTGTATTTAAACAAGGTTGAATTGATAAAATTGTAAGTTAAGTAAAGTTGAATGAAGTTGATTTTGGTATCAAAGTAAATTAATAAAGTTAAGTGATAAATGTAAACTTGAGTTATATATATATATGAAATTCAACTTTTTTAATTGAATTGAATGAATGAATTGAATGTAAATCAATTGAATGTAAATAATTGATATGAAATAATGAATGTAAGTGTTAATTCATTAAAATCTAATGTTATTGGAAGTTGAAAGATTGAATGAAAATCAATTTAATTAAACCAATTGAAAGCAGAGGAATTTGGTTGTAATGAATATACATTGGTTGATATATGATTGTAAGTTGATTGTGTATAATTCATTAAGTGTTAATGAAATTGAAATCTAATGTAATTGAAATCCAATTGGAAGTTAAGTGAATCTTAAATAGAATTGAATTTGATTTGGAAGTAAACCAACTTGAATATGAATTAGTGAATATAAACTAATTGAAAATGAATGTTAGTAAAAACATCCACTGTTAATGAATCAAATGTGATTAAATTGAGAACCCATTTCATTGAATATTAATGAGAATATGAATGAATATTTATTGGTTATGGATGTTAGTTGGATGATAGTTGGTTGATGGTTGAATATATTGCTTTTATTTCATTTGCTATGTTGGCATATATAGTTATTATGTTGCTATATGTTGTATATCGATACTATTGTCTATATACATGTTTCTCATTTGTTTGTTGAGTGTTTAGTAGGTTCTAATCGCGTTTGCTTCGCATTTGGAGCTCGCTTTCACGCTATATTAGCCGTATATGCTCACTAATAAAATATAAGGTACATATCTCGGATTAAATATCGTACTTTTACACTTTTTTCCCTGCGGGATGTCTCATCTCTTGATGAGATGTATATTTACGATATATATACCGTCATTTTTTCTTCGGATCGAGCCGCACAAAGGAGACTATGGCGAATTTTTTCGAAAATTTAAGGCGTTAGAAAATTTTGAGAAAAATTGGAAAATTTTGAAAACTATAAATTTGATTTGCAGTTGAAAGTTAAACAATAGTTTGGTTTGAAAAGATAACTAAGTATGATTTGAAAACTTAGTAAAGAATTTGTAAGAAGTTTAACTATGGATTTTGAGAAAGTAAATAGATTCTATAACTTTTCTTACTTGGTAATTTCGAGGACGAAATTCCTTTAAGGGGGGAAGTTTGTAACGACCCAGAAATTATATTAATTAGAATTCGTATATTTAATTAATCTTAAATATTAATAAGTGAAATTTATAAGTCGAATAAATTTTATTTCGAATAATTGGATTTAATTGAATAATTAAATCGATAATTTAATAGTGGAAATTACAGAAATAATTGAAAATTCGGTTAAATATGATTGAAAATAATTTGTAAAATTTTATTTTATCATGTTGGAGTTAGATAGATGTTTTGGAACTTTTAAAATCGAATTAAAAGTAAATTTGTGAAAATTGAATATTTTAATATTTAAATCGACTAGTGAAATTATCCAATTTTTGAACAGTCTCAGAATTGGATGATACTAGTTCCATTAGATCTGTAATAGTTTGTTATTATCGGATTTCAATTTTCGTAGCAATTGGAGTTTTCGTTTGACCGTGGAAGCTCGAAACACATCGAAATTGTTTTAATATTAATTTGGCGAGTTAAAATAGCCATTTTTCAAATAGTATTGGATTTCGACGAAACTAGTTCCATCGGAACCGTAATATGATATTATTGTATGGTTTCAAGTTTCGTGTCAATCGGATTTACCGTTTGTCTGGTGCAAGCCAAAACGCCTAGAAATTTGATTTACCGATTTAATTTTAAATCGAACGTTTATTGCCATAACTCGCACAGATGACCGAATTAGCTCCCGAAACATTTTCCATTGTGTTCGGAACGTGGGGTAAACCCCAGAAACGCCAGTTACCGCGTGTAAATCGGAGTTCGGAAAACCCGGGATGAATAGTGTTTCGATAAATTTCTATAAATAAGCCCTTTATTTCATTCTTTTGCAAATTAAAAAAAAAACTAGGGTTTCAATTCAGAGCCGCTACCCTATATTTGAATGGCCAGAAATTGTACGTCTTCTCCCCTCAAATTCGTCAAATCCGTTCATCAATTCATGAAATGTTCAACATGAAAGTTGTAGAGGATTGCAAGGGCTTCAATTTCATACGGAGATGATCGTGTTTCATGTAGCGTGGAGGGAGGAATCGAAGCAAGGAGGTCGGCCGGTCACGCACGTTTTGCGAGGAGGAGAGGCGACCGAACTTCGCCGCTCTCTGGCCGGAGGTGGAGCCCTGGTAGGCGCGCGCGTCTGTGGTGTTCGATCGAGTTCTCGGCGTTCATGGTGGGTGCGGCACGCGATGGGAAGGATCGATGTTGGGTTTCATGCATGCGTGTCTTCGGCCTGGGAAGAAGATGTAGGGGACGGTGGTGATCTGCAGGTTGAAGGATGGACGGCTGATATAAAATCTAGGTTATAAAAATAAGATAAAATTTGTAAATTTATATATATAAATTCGTGTAAACTTTAAATATTCATATCTTTTTCATACAAGGTCGAAAACGTGTGTAACAAGTTGCGTTGTTATCGTATGAACGAGCACTACGCTATGTAATTGGATTGGAGTCGTTTGGAGCTAGAGAAAATTTCGGGTAAAATTAAACGCGCGTTTAATTTTATTCGAAATAAAAGCTGAAAACGAAATTGAAATCAAGGTGGGAACTCCTCACTCAATCGAATCGGTTTCGATTTTTAATTTTAAATAGCTGTATTTAAAATTCTTGAATGTATGTTTGAGTGATGATTGTTTATCTATTGATTGTTAGAATAGACATTATACGCCGTTAGTAAGCGGATGTTATTTATTAAAAACATATACTGCGAATATTTCACAGTACAGTGAAATTGGTATTATTTATGTACTTGGAGTTGATTTCCCGCATTATATAGCGGATGAGACCCTATTGCGCCATCTATTAAGCGGATAATATTTTTTAAATCCCATATACCGCGATAATTCCGTACTGGAACAGAATTTGTATTGTGCTAACATCTTTGGATGCAGGAAAACAGGTTGGAGGGATTCAACTGGATTCCTCAATAGTATTTATTTAATTTCAGATATTTTGATATTTGATTGATTATCATATCGATATATGATATCGTTGTTGTCGTAATTGACTATTTGGTGTGTAGCATCATTGGGCCAATTTTGGAGTTTTAAAAGGATTTTTAAAATGATTTTTGAAAGTATACGTTTATAAAATATTTTTGGAATTGATTCATTTTAAATAAATAAATGTTATAATTTTAAAGTTATAAAAATTATGATTTTTGAGAAATATAGTTAAAAGTTGATTTCTGAAAATATGGAGTTAATGATTTTATAAAATTAGTTTAAATTGGGATCTTTGAATTTATTATAAAAAGTTTAAAATATAGGATTTATGAAATTTGATTATTTTATAAATCAAAGAAAATGATGAAATTATAAAGGAGTTCAAAAACGTTTTAAAATAATAATATAAATTGATTTATATAAAGGATTTATAAATTGATATTTATAAATTAAAAATATTTGAATTGTAAAACGAGTTTTTATAAGTGTTAGAATGAATTGTAAATGAATTTCATAAATGAATGAAATTTATAGAATTATAAACGGAGAAGTATTAAATGGAATTTTATAAGCAGTAGGTTTATAAAATTTGTAAAGTTATTAAAAGAATAGATTGGGTAAATAAATGAATCTTATAAGTTATAAGATTTATAAATTGGGATGTTTAAAAGAACGATTTTTGTAAACAAATAAATTATAAGCATTTAACTTATAATGTGAACTTTTAGTATATCATTGAGTTATAAATTGAAATAGCTTAATAAAGGAGATTTATAAAAGGAAGTTGTTATAAAATAAATAGAAATGGAATTTATAAACATTGTTTTATAAATCCGCAAAACGACTTATTTTGATAAGTAAATTGTTATAACTTATTAATGGAGTTATATTCACGTTTTAGACAGTGAATAATCCTTTAAAATAAAATGTATAGAAATGATGAAATTGGTTAAAGAAGTATATTCATGTTTTTGAATAGTGAATAATATGTTAAAGAAATTGTTTTGAATGTGATGTTTTAAATAGAATTAAAACGATCTAACGATGTTTTACGCAACATTCGTTTTGACCCAAATAAATATGTTTAAGAGAATGATTTCCTTAAAAAATGATTAAGTATATTGAATATTTTCCAAGTGTAGAAAATAAAAAGATTTGTGAATTACTTAGTAATAAGTAACTATGGAAATGTTTTTCCAATGTGAAATGAAATGTTTTTGAGAATTTATCTTCTTGAAGATAAATTGAAAATGAATAATTGAAATCGTATATTCATAAGTATTTTGGAATATAATTTCACTATGGAATTTATAAAAGAAAGGGGAATTTGTTTAAAAATAAACGTTGATTTTGAAGTGTGAGAAATAATTTACGGATTTTGAACGTAAATATAAAGTAAATCGTTAAGGATTTATTTAATTGGTTTAAATGAACCATGTTGAAATGAAAGTTATTTCCGCATAAGGAAAATGTTTGAAATTTGTTTTTCAAAAGTGGTAAAGATGAAAAGTGATTTGAAAATTATTTTCAAATGGTTGAAGTGTGAAAATTATATATCTTGTAAAGATATTTTTTTGAAAATAAATAATTTGGAAAATTATTTGGGATCTTTTGATGTTGTGCATATCCATTGATAGTTCAATAACCGACTATCAATATTTACCTTTGAATGGGTATTTGTTTTGATTTGGTTGAATTTGAATGCCACACTTATTTTTGAATAAGCGCTCACTATTCGGGTTAACCGAGAAAGGGCCTTGGGGTTATATAACCCATTCCGAATATGGGATACGTCGTTATGAATTGCATTTTAAGACCGGTGTTGAAGACCGGATATTTTTGAAAACGAAAGGATTACCGTCGAATGTTTCTTCACCGAATGGCCCCGGTATAGAAATTCCATATGTGATGGGAAGTCCGGACGTGATTAGTGAATATTCGGATTGCAAGGACTTCTTTGTAAGTGCCTTCGGTTCTGTTTGATCCCGGAACAGACTTGTATTGACTGTATGTCTGACATTACAAATTGTGATATAAAGCTGATTTCTTTCAAATATATTTTTGTTGGTGGCGGATAATTTATTCTCTTAGCTTAACACCCTTCTCTGAGACGTACGAGCTCAGAGGTTATGTAGTTGATGGTTATCCGCGATATATTCCCAATTTGGTAATGTGACATGCTGAGTGTTGCTGTGAAATGATCATTGTTTGATCATTTGTGATGTGATCATTTGTTTGATCATTTATCTTTGTGATCATTACTTTGATCATTTGACCCAAAACATGGCTTTGTACTAAAGCGTGGCTTTGTGGACGAGACTTCGTCGAACCTCACACCCCGGAAATGGTCAAAACAGGAAGGATGCAGCAAGGTTATTAGGGGTAGCGCCCTTTAGTGTATGTCATTCCTTCTGGAAAGAGGTGGTATCATGGTATGGAGCCCAGATACTTAACCTATGTTGTTGCTGCAAACTTATTACTTTGTGGTTGTTGGAAATCGAGGATCCTCGGATGTAGATCGGTTACGATCGGGGGATGACATATTCGTGTCAGTAGTTACCCAGTCAGGGGTAACCCGGCCTTGTGTTGGCAGAGATCCGGTTTGGTTATCAGGACGTCATTCCAGAGACGTTTCAATGTGGCGATGGGAAGTTCCTTGGCGTGACCATTTGTTGGAAATCCAAAGAAACAATACGATCTTGTACGGTTTTAGTTGTAGAACCTATCATTCACTTATGGTAGCGCCCCACTGTTTGGATGGTAGCTATAGTAGGCATTCGATAATGGTCGTATGTTGGCTAAGATTTATATCTTTACTTTTGAAATGATTTTTCCTACACTATGCACTAGTAATAATATCAAATGTTTCTTTTTAATGCGTATCAAGCATCTTTGACTATCATAAGGAGAAATCTCTTCTGATTCTGCGTTTGCATTGTGTGTGTGTGCGGGAGGCCTTATGGTAGTCTCGTTTTTAAAAGCATTGCGAATTGACTTTAAAAATATTCCTCTATTTTGTTTTTGAAGATAAAATTAAACTATTTGAGTTTTCACACCAGTCACATGACTGACTCGGAGTTTATTGTTTTCCTTCCTAAACTCTGGGTGCCCACCAATTTCCACACGGGCAGTCAAGAGTTAAGGTTTATCAGGATATTCTAGAATTCAAGAGTTGCTGGAGGCAAGTTGGATGGCATGGCGTATTACTAGTATATAGTATTTCTTTTCCGCTGTTTGTTTTGTTTGTTGTTGTATTGATGGTTGTACACTCTGATGATGTAATGAAATGTAATGTAATGTAATAACTGATATACTTCTTTGTTTAAAGATTATTCATTTATCTATTATATGTTGTTCCGCTGCGATTGTGAGATTCTGATATTGTTCTGCTTTTTTCTTTCTGTTCTGCTCTATCTTTTCTCTCTTCTTCTATCTTTTTATTTTTTTTCTTTTTCTTTAAACCCTGAGAATTCGTATTTCCGTTCATCTTGAGTTAACCAATGGAGATTAGTGTCTATTCAAGGAGTACGGATTTGCGGGTTCTCACAAGTAGGACTATGGCATCTCTAGACAATTTTTTAATAAAAGAGGTAGTACGACTGCATGGAGTTATGATCATCACTATTATTGATAGAGACCTCTTGTCCATTAGCAAAATTTAGAGGAGTTTGCAACCGGCTTTAGGAATGACATTGAATCATAGCACTGTTTATCACCCACAAGTCGACGGCCAAATAGAAAGGGTGAATAGGATTTTGGAAGATTTTTTGGGAGCTTACATTATGGATTTTAGAGGACATTGGGAGCAGCATTTACCATTAGTAGAATTTGTGTACAATAATCGTTACCAAGTGACAATTGGCATGGCATCCTTCATAGCGCTTTATGGGAGGCCATGCAAATCGCCTAATTGTTGGTGGAAAACCACCGACAAAATTCTAATCGGACCAAATTTGATTCACGAGACCTCAAAAAGGATAGAGATAATTAGGCAGCGAATGATGGTCGCATAGGACCGTCTGAAGTCCTATGATGACAAGCAAAGGAAAGAATTGGAGTTTGAGGTAAGAGACATGGTATTCGTCAAGGTTTCCTCTCTTGGGAAGGTTATGTAGTTTGGGACATCGGGGAAATTGGTGCCAAGATTTCTTGGGCTTTTCCCAATCATGGAAAGAATAGAGAAACTTGCATATCGAGTTGTGCTATCGGATAAGTTAGTGGGATTCCATGATGTTTTTCATGTTTCACACTTATGGAAATGCCTTCATGACACCACCACTATAGTAGAGCATATTCAATTAACAGATATTGAGATAAAGCCGAAAGAACCCTATGCTACCACATGCATAACGCAACATGGAACTAGGAAGCTCTGCAACAAATAAATTAGGTTGGTCTGAGTACAATAGGGACATATCCGATGGAAAGCACATGGGAAACCGAAGAAAAGAGGAAGACTTCTCATCCTGTGCTTTTCTCCTGTAAAATTTCTCTCTCCAAAATTTAGGTTTTTTGGCCGCATCTTAGTTAGTAGATTGGATGGTGGATCTTTTTAAGAGGTAGAATCTAACACCTTGTAAAACTAATAAGAAACTAGTTAATTAAAAGAAGGTTAAAAAGTAGATTTTGTGAATGGTAGAATTTGGCTATGAAATTTAGACCATTGCATTCAAGGAGATTTTCTGATCAACTTTTATACATAAAATTTTTTAATCACAGCTCAAACGAAAGAGTTATTCACGTTTGAAGTTTTTGAATTCAAAATAATTCAAAGTGAATTTAAATTTAAAATTTTAATTAATGTTAACGTTTGAAATTTGTAACGGTAACAAATATTTTAACGTTGATAAGAAAATTTGTGGTTTAAGAAAACGTTAAAATAAACATTAATGTTAATTATAAAACAAGAAATAAATAAAATCAAAACCCAACAATTATATCATTCCAAATATAATAGGCTGATCGATCACTAGTTTTCAACCGCCTAGGGAGGAGCGATTGACCAATGAATAATGTGGCGGCTTGGGTTTTGTCAGGCATGAACGGCCTAGATAACCGACTAAATCTAACGACTCCGGTGCATTCTAACCACTTTGAATAAGAGGCTAGCCCCCTCACTTTTATTCACAAATTATTTGAAATGCTAACAAAATACTATCAGTGTTCTTCTTCTCTACGATTCAAAATCGCTCAGGATTTCCAGGTAAGGGGTTTTAGATATTTAAATAATAAATTTCTAATTCTATTCTTCTCTAATCTCTGATTCTGAATCTAATTTATATGCAATCCAATTGTTGTGTATTCCAAAAAGAAGATATCTAAAATAGAAATTAGATGCGGGCGTGAATCAAATCCAAAAAGGGAGCATGCTTGGAAAATTTAGTTTCCCAATTTTACTATTTGTATAGTAGAAATTTGGATTTCTTTTATGCCTTGGGAAATTTTATTTACGAAAGCCCTAAAACTAAATGTGACAATCTCCCTACACCACCGGCACCCAATATACATAAAATAGTGCACTACTAACGTACCCGGCCGATGTAGAACTATCATCAGGATTTTAATACAAAATAAATATCACAGAACATGTTGTATATCTCACAATGCATGAAATAAAATATAATATACAGTACAATAATAAATAGGAGAGACAATAATAACCAAGTTATCCGAATATCAGAGTACAGATTCACAAAGTTATAGAACTAATAATAGAGTTTATACAACAGAAATAAACTCAAATAACTATCTTGTAATAATAAGTAAGCACTGCCAAGGCTCCATAGTGTTGCACAGCAAAATAAGCATAGAAATCCATAAGTGACATGAGATAGCTCCATCCTGCTCATCTTTTACATAGCCATTGTGTAGCATCTAGACCTTCTCTCTAGTCTCCTTTTTAAGAGTACCTAAGGTAATAAGAAGCAAAAGGTAAAATCTCGAGTTAAACAACAGTCTAGTGTGAGCGATAAATGTATCTCAAAAAACTATACAATTCGATATAGTAAGGAAAAAGTGTATACAAATTGTACCTGACATGTCTTTGCAATCAAAGAGTTAGCATATAACGAACATAATATGTTACTCTACCAATATAGTAAGGTTACCACCTCATTCCCAAATGCTTCGAGTGCACCATTCTAAATGCTTTAGACCCCAACGC
The DNA here is from genome assembly GCA_030765085.1 of Allium cepa. Classification (NCBI taxonomy): domain Eukaryota; kingdom Viridiplantae; phylum Streptophyta; class Magnoliopsida; order Asparagales; family Amaryllidaceae; genus Allium; species Allium cepa. The sequence goes on from CM060944.1 coordinate 208,943,729, forward strand.
ATCCATCAAAACAACTTGGCCCTCACAGCAAAGCATTCTACTTCAAGATCTAGATATAAATCGTCATATTATCTAATACTTAGTCAATCTCCTGCATCATCCTATAGACAATCTTCACTAGCCATGCTCTATCCATCCATCAAGTTGACCAATTAATTCGAGCTAGGTGCCGACCCTTTAACTCGGTACTGAGTTGAGTACTAAGCAAATTTTAAGGTGCGAATTTTACTGGAAGCTCCTCCTACTCTCAAGAGAATGTCCTCCATGTTTATTCCAATTCCGACCAACATTGCCTTCGATTTTCCAAATTCACCAACCTATCTACATAAGCATCCAAAACACTAGAAAACGACATCAAAGCACAACATATAAGCATAGAATAACATGTATATGCATCCATTCATACAAGTAATGCACATGAATGTGATAAACTAAAATTTGCTATGGATTAAGTAATATGAATAATTCTGCTAATTTAAAACTTGTATAAAAAATAGCAAAGGGAATAAAAATAATAAAGTAAAATTCACAAGAACTTTTATACTAGTTTGAACTCTTTTTCTACATCGAGTCCCAGAATCCTTTTGGAATTGAATAACAAAAAACCTCACTTAACCCAGAGGAATAGTTATTACAGACCGCTTGAGCTACCAAACCACACTTCATTCCTGAAGACCTCCAACAAGACTTCGACTATTATAAATAATTGAGTTTGTGACTTCATGTGCTATTAGCAAAAATGAGCCAATACTTATAACCTTCCTATAATCTTCTTCTTGATGGTATAATATGTGTTTGTGAAAAAATGGAAGTAGATTGATCACTATATAGATAGTCTTAGAAGATCGAGTGACCAAACAGAAAGTAAATAAATAATTTGGATGATTAGTGAATTCAAAAAAGATTGAAAATAGAAAGTGGTAGATTAAGTTATGGATTCAAAAATGAATATTACTTTACATAGAAAATGAATGGTTGCAACTATTTATGAAGTGTTATAATCTTATGGAAGAGTTGCGGCCATTGTTGAAGAGAGGCGACTCATCGTGGAGAAGAGAATCTCTTCAGAATTCTAAATAAAAAATGATAGTTGCAATATTCAGTCAACTAACCAAAATAGTTCGGCCGACTAAATGACAGAGAATTTTATCCCGAAAGAAATCAGTGTAAAAAAAACAAGTGATTCAATTTACTGAATATATTCAGTTAGTCGACTGAATTATATTTATAAAATATGGTGTATGTGTATACTAGTCGACCGAATTTTTCAATTTGGTCAACTAAAATTTGTTTACATTTATGTCGACTATGTGTAAGTGTATATATCATTTTGAAGAGATTTTAACATCTATATGGACTAACGACTCTATGATTGATATTATAGTTTGTGGCGTCGTCATCTTGTCATCGTCAAGAAGAACTCTTTGAATAGCTAACTTCCTGCAAATGTCGATAATATACGTAATACTTTCTTATATAGTTATCAGTATTAAAATATATAAGGTTCTAACATTAAAACTATGCAAGGTAAGATTAAAAATAGAACAGTAGATAATCCTCCCTCTATGTTTTTACTCCTATTATTGATATGACCGCATAGTAGTGTGTATATATATATATAAGTGTATAAAATAACATAAATATGTTTAGAATAAATAGCACAACAATATCACACACAATATTTCACATAACAAACATACTTTTTATCAGTTTTTTACAGACAGAGCATTACTTATTCAATAAAATGTAGTATTGAACAAAGACATCACATAACACAAACTATCACATAGTCATAAACAACAAAACAAAATAACATCACATAGTAGAAACTACCTATCATATTGTCACAAAACAAAAAACAACACAATGTCACAAGAACAAGAACCCAAACAACATCAACAAATAAGTTTTTACAAGATTGCCTCCCAAATATTAACTTATAGAAACCCAAAAGTAGAGAGACCATAAGTATAGATTGATATCAGGAACAAGCTCACTGTGCCTAGAAATTACGACTCTTACTAGTCTCACTAACTTCTTCATCATCACCATCTTCCTCCTCCTCCGTGGTCCATGTTAAATGTTACGGATTTGTAAATGCCTCTTTTGATGGCAAAGCAGATGCATGGGATATAGATGAGGTGTAAGATAATTTATCCCATATTTTGTTCATGAAGTTCTTGATTTTATCGAGCTTATTATCAATTCTATTGACCATGCGTTCAACCAGAGATAAGAAATGATCAGGTTTGTTTTGGTTATGAGAGAGGATGGCATAAGATTGCCTAACACTTTTTTCCGTTGTAACCTCTTGTATTTCATCGTCATCACTTTTTTTAACGTGTTACTTGTGAAAGAAAGAGGCTCTTGGTTTGGGTGGTTGGGATTTTCGCAAGCTTTATTTGATTGCCATTGTTTAAAAGATATGATGTTATGGTGTTCAAGTCTTGGTGGAAGAGACATAAGATTTAAAATTTTGGAGTTAAGGAAACAAACCGTAGTATATTCAATATCAAGAATATTGACTTGGAAATTCATTAGGATCCTCATTATATATTCACCATAATGAATTGTTTTGGCATTACGATTATGAAACGACCCAATTTCATCCATGATTATCTTAGCCCAGTTTACATGGATCACACCCTAGAAGGCATAGAGACACTAGTAATTATGTTTACAGATAATTTCACAACTACCGGTTTTAGATAGCAATGTGCGAGTGAGAATCCGATGCATAATTCTACCTTTTGGACTCAAAAAAATTAGCTTTTAAGGTTACAGGATCATTGGTAAGAAATCTATGGCTAATCTCATCATGCTCTAGCATGCAAACTTCAATGGTGTCTAAATCTTCACCCTGTGAGGCACAGTGTAAAATCATCCTTATTAATTGAATGGGTAAAACAATCCTAACTCCACAAATTAAACTCCAAATGATATATTCACAGTTTTATAGTTTATAAAAATCAAGACAAAGATTAGCATAATATATTTTTACAAAAGGGGATAAATTTTAAGATTATTGGCATCATAGCTGATTAGGGAACCAATCTCGTTAGCCTATTCAAATTACCGAATAGTGTAGTCATCAAAATCTTGAAACTTGATGAAAAATCCCTCAAAGACTCGAATGCTTTCCTTTTTTTTGAAGTGACGAACAGCTAGGTCATTGTAGAGCTAGCTGCACATTCGAGCTTTGAATGGTCACTTGCTAATGATGAGGTCGATCCTTTCTTTTCTTTGTTTCCATTGATTTGTAGTGGTGAGATTTGAGAGAAAATATTTGAATTTTTTTTGCTTTTTGGAGTAGGAAATGAATGAGTAGAGGTGTGGTTAGGTCAGTATATATGGTTTGTGTGATAACCCGAATTTCTGGGCATCTATAATGGATAATATTGGGTTAATTGATAGAAATACTGAATTGTAAATTTAAAAATGAACCTAATCGTAAATATTTACGTTTGGATAAATATTCATTCGATTATATCTCAATATAATTGCCAAAGTATTCTTTTAAAAATAAGTAATGATGATTGTTTATATATGTAAATTATTTAAATTAGACAAAACTGTTAATTTCAAACCAATAATATTTATGTGTTATTTTGAGATAAACAGAGTTACATTTACAAATTTATAAATGTATTTGTTAATTAGGAATTTAGTTAGAATTGCATTTAAGAAAACATATTGGTTAATTAGTAAACCTTATTTAAAAAGCTTTTAGAATTCTTTTAGGATAAATATAAATAAATTAGGACATGTGTTAAGTTATAAATCTCTTTGATAACAAGTGTTAACATACTAATGTGAGTTAATGACATGTGTTACATTATTTTAATTTTCTTTTAATTTTGATAAAAAAAACTGAAATCAGCTTATATAAACACTATATTACCTTCATTTTCTTTTTCTTTATAATCTATGTTTATTCCTAAAAAAAGAAACTAGAATATCAATGCAATCTTTACTCTTCAAAAATCAGAAAATCCGCAAATCAAATTTGAAATTTTCTTCAAGTTCAAATGCAATTTTTACTTTCAAATCTAAAATTCCTCAACCTGTAAAATACTCCTCAGCAAATTCATTTTCTAGAATCAAACACAAGTTTGTAATCTTCTCTAAAAAAAGAAAATCAATCAGTAATGTTCTCAGGCCTACCATTTATTCCTCAAAGTCCAACATCAATCTCTGTTTATAAATCAAGTATGTAAACATCCTTCAAAACTGCATGCCAGCAGTATGTTTTCAAAAATTTAAGCATTTGCAAGTTTTTCAAATGGATGCAAGTAAATCTGGGTCAAGGCAAACCTAGATTCAAGCAAAAAAAATTAAAAAAATAAAATTCCTATATCTGAAATAATTAAACATAAGCCTGCAAGTTTTTTTTTCAACCTGGAACAAAGCTTGCAAGCATCTTCTTTTCAAATCTGAGATAAAGCCAGAAGCATCATCTGTGATTCAGTTTCTATAATAAAGCAACTCAAATTTTTGGAATCAAGAATAAATAAAACAAGCAAGCCTGAAGCAAGCCCGGAAAACAGAACAGTTTCAAAATCAAGTTCCACTTTAAAGAGGGGGCTATGTTCATCACTTTACAGGTGAGTAGACTTTAATTCCTTTAAGAATAAATCCTCTGTATAGTTTTATGCATGCCTAAATCAATGATAACAGAAACTTAAGTATGATTTGGGATGGGTGTTGTCTGGGTATACAAATAGAATTTATGTTTCCAGCCTGAATGAACACATGTATGTTTCTGTTAATTGCAACAAACCAAAATATGTTTAAAGAGAAGATTTAAATCACTTTACCTAACTTAATTTTTGCATGAATGTTATAAAGAAAGTTGATTTGTGAAGGTGTAAAAAACAAAATTATTTGTTAGACAGAAGAGAGAGAAAAAATTTCCAAAAATTTCAAAACTAAGGCTCCGTTCATTTGTTAAACAAAATGTGAGTAACTTCACCTTTAAACCTTAAAGTTTCACTTGTAAAGCTTAAGCATTTGAATAAATCTGATCGCATGCTATTTTTCTGGAACAAAATATGTTTGTGTATGTGAATTGTCCTAGCATTTTTTTTATGAATATGAATGTATGTAGATGGGTGCATGCTGCAGTATATCTATGCTTTACTGTTTTAATTTCCAGGCTCAAGTTTACAAACAAAAATCATTTTTCTCATGATTTAATCCATGTCAGGGTTTATGTTTCAAACCAAATAATGGTTGTTGTAGCATAGATTTAAGTTTTAAGCTTACTTAAGATAAAATAGTTTTGTATGGTCTCTAAAAATAAAAATAAAAACAAACAACAGAGCAAATTTAATATAGGTCAAATTCAAATATCCTGATTCATTAATCCAGGGAATAAATTGAATACTTGAACTAAAAATCAATTTTTGAAACCAAAATCATGATTTTTTAGTAATGGGATATTGGAGCAATTATGGTTTGATCAGAAATGTATTTTTAGGGGTTTCCTGGTGATCCACTTACTCGGGAAGATCAGGATTTTCTTTGGTAATGCTAGGAGGATCGGAGATGGTGGGTAAGATATCAAATGTTGGAGCAATGCACTGTAGCGGCGGTGGTTGTTCAACTTAGTTTGTAAACCTAGTTTTTAGGATTGATCAGGAATTGGGTTCCCATGGAACCTCTGGTGGATCGAGCTCCACCAGGATTTGGGGATTGGAAGCTTAGGAATGGTCAAAGGCATGGCTGGGGTCTTTGATACTCCGGTGGTCGATGGAGCAAGGTTGAAGATTGTCCAAGTTTTGGTCTGTGTTCCAGATTTGGGGCTTGGGTGCGCAAATTCGATTTCGAGTTTGTGTTGAGGTTTTGATGATCGGGATAAGGTGAGTGGATAATCGTCGATGTGAGGAAACCTTCGGGGTTGACCGGCGTTGGTCGGAGCCGCCGTGCAAGTGCACGGTGCATTTTCTTGTATCTGGAAAATTTTGGGTTGAGCAGAGAGGATTTACTCGAGTTATTTCTCGAGTTGCTCGCATAGTTGCTCGAAGAATGGGGTGGACTGTCTCGAAGTCATTTTTGTGCGGGCTCGGGTGATTGGTTGTGATAGGGTGGTGTAAACCTGTTTGTTTGAGTGGGTTTACCCGAAGATAATACCGGGTTTTTGGAAGGAAGACCCGAGTATGGACCGGTGTTGTCTGTAGTTTTTCCCTGTACCGTTTGTGTTGCTTCAGATTTCAAAATTTAAATTTAAACTAACTTTTGAAGAAAAAATGGAACCTGAAGTGGAAATCGAGCGATACTCGAGTTCAACCAAAATTGTTTGATTAAAAGGAAGTTTTCAAAAGTTTAGAAGTTTCATAAAACAAGTTTCAATTTATGCAAAGATTTTTTTTATTTTATTTTATTTTGTAATGAATCATGTTGTTTTGAATACTATTTGTTTCTTTTTGAATAAATGATTCTTAAACATTTTATCAAGAAGTTTAAAAACTTAAATAGAGAGGTGTTTTGAATAAGGTAACTTCAAACCTTGATTTCAAATGAGTTCATTGTTGAAACTAAGTATTTAATTAAAGGATGAGGTTTTTCTTAATTATTTTTTTAGGGTTTTTCAAATGTAATTATACTTTAGAAATATAAATATTGTATAGTTAATTACTTAGCGCTAGTAATTAAAGAAATAACTGGAAGTAACTAAACAGAGAATAATTAATTAGTTAATGTGATTAATTAAAGGTTAATAAATCAATTTAATTAGTTGAAATAATTGACTAATAAAGTGATTAATAGCTAATTTATTTAATTTAATTTGTTTAAATTAATTAGAATGGTATGGCTAATTTATCTTGCTTATGAATAATTGAATGATATTTGAATGCCTTGGATTTATTTGTTATCCTTGTTATGTGATCGTGTTGATTGTTATATGAAATGTCCTGTAATATGCTATGTTGGGTTGAACCGTAATAATGTGGTTACTGAATGATGAAATGCTGTGTAAAGTGAAATCCAGTATTTAAAAAAAATGTATACACTTAAATAATTTGGGTTAAGATGACATTGGATTCGAAGATACAGGAGTCGGGTATTAGCAAAGACCCGAAACCACTTCGATTCCTATAATTTGGAATGTGAAACTAATAGGCTGAAATGGAATGACTTAAGTAAATCGGACCATTCAAATCTAAGTTTTTAGCACTTAGGAATTAATGTGTGAAATGGTTGATGTCTATAATGACTTGTGAAGTTGTAAATTGTTACAAGTTTCCCCGAGTTACCCCGGGTTTATATAAGTTGTATGTTTTGGGTTATTCCTTGTTATATGAGTTTACTTATGCTGGTTTCCAGCCTGACCCATGTGTTACTTTGATGTAATGCTCGGGTCAGACCGAGTATTACAGATTTTCAGGTAAGGATGTTCTGGAGCTCAGGAGGCGAGCTAGATGGCAGAAACGTATGAGGAGTTTCGCTGTATTTATCTGGAACAAGTTAATTTTTAACTGTCTGGTATTTGTGTAATGATGTAACTCTGATATATAAAGATATAAGTGTAATGATATAGTTCTTCTTGTAAAACTATTATTTATGTGATATTATATTTTATCCACTGCGAATGTGAGATTGTGTGTTTCTTTTCTGTTCTTCTTCTATCTCTTTCTTCTTCTTTTTTTTCTTTTTTTCTTAACTATCTGGAAATTTCGGGATCGAAATTTTTGGGTCGTTACATTTGGTATCAGAGCTGAAGGTTAAGTGAGAACCTTGGCTTTGGTGGGATTACTCATTAAGGATAGAGTAAGTGGTACCCTAGGATGAGATGAGTGAGCGTACTTGTTATTTTCTTATATAAAGGTTTTTAAATGATTTCAAAAATAAATGAATATTATATAAGAAATAGATTATCTATTATATTAAGGAAATTGTTTGTAGTATTAATTAAAATGAAAGTAATAGTAAGAATTAAGTGGTAATAGAATTACAACCAAATTGAAATTAAATTAAAGACAAGTTTGAAAGGGATTCAAACTGAAATTAAATCTTGAAATTGGAAATGATAAATAAAGAGGGAGTTACTTAGTGAAGTAACTAGAAGTAAGTAATTTAAGGAACAATTTCTTAATGAAGGTAATTAAGAAATAAGTTAATTACCGAATGTGATTAATTGGAATTAAATAATGATGTAATTAATTTAAAGAAATAATAAATAATATTATTTAAAGCAATTGAATGAAATGGCCCTATTTCAAACAAGAGTTGTTTGAAAATTTAAAAGAAATTTGTTTTGAAAACCAAAGGTTGTTTAAAATTTTAAAGTATAACTTGGTAAAAGAAGTAAATGTGTATATGTGCGGATATACTTAAATATCAAAGATGATTTGAGATAAACTCTGAATGTTGAGTTTTAAATTGGGAATGAGATGTGAAAACCCAAAGTGATGAGTTTTTGAACTTAATAAGTGGGAAGATTACTTATGAAAAGTTCAAAATTTGAAATAGAAGTTCAAATTGGGTAAGGTCGACTGGATTAAGTGAATTGAGTTTAACTTAGAAAAAAGTTAAATAGGCTGGAATGATCAACCTGATTTGGAAATTTATGGATGAAATTAAGATTTAACTTGGAAAGTTAAACGGTTGATTTGGATTAGGAAGTTTGAGTGATCTCAAAATGGGTTTGAGATCTGAAATTTGGAAATTGAGGGATGATTTAAAATAATTTGAATGATATCATTCCATTGTTACAAATCTTTAAGTTGAGAATTGGATTTGTTTTAAACAAATGAGAAATGTGGTGTGGTAATATATCCATTATTAAAGTAAAATGGAATTTGGATTCAGGATTAAGTGGTTTAAAGATATAAGTTGGTTTGATTTAAAGGATTAAATCAATATTTAAAAATTTAACTCGAATTTATATAATTCGAGATGGTTTAAATTTAAAATTTGAAATTAGTTCAAATTGAATTTGATTTGAATTAATTGAAATTGTGATTGAAGATGTATAAGTATAAAATTCAAAATAGAAAATTTGAATTGGATTGATTTGAATAATTTGGAATTGTAATTAAAGTTGAATAGTTTTAAATTCAAATGGAATTTGAATTAAATTTGGGAAGAAATCAAGAATAATTCAACTTGATTTGGAAATGTAGTATGAAATTGGGATTAATTCAAATGGGAGTTGAAATGAATTGAAATAGGAACTAGTTCAATTGAAATTTATTTGAATTAGTAGAATTTGAGATCAAGGTTGAATAAAGTTAAATTTGGAAAGAAACTTAGATTAATTCAACTTGAATTGGGGTTAAATAAATTTAAATGGAAATTGAAGTTATTTAAAATTGAAATTGGGTCAATTTAAATGAAAGTGGAAATTTAAATTGAATTGATGAGAATGGAGATTGGAAATTGAACAGTTTTGACTCTGGACTATTTTTTTAATATAAATTGTTTTAATATAAAACTATTTTTTCCAAACTGTTTATTATATATATACAACCTTTCTTTAAATAGCCAAACTATCTTATATTTGTTTTACAATTATTTTTGAAACTGTTTAACAATTTTCCAACTTTTTTATAAATTAATTACTATACTTGAACTGTTTTACAAAACTAATTACTATCTTATAATTATTTTGCAATTATTTAAAATTTCTATAATTATTTTAACTGTTTTCTAACTATTTTATACCTACTTTACAAACTAGTAATTATTTTTCTACTACTTATTTATTTTTAAAAAAATTCAAGCTATTTTCTAAATAAACTGGTCAGAGTTTAAACTGTTATTGGTTAAATATCCAATCGAGATAAGAATAGAGGTGATAATCCAAATGGATTAAAGCAATTGTGGATAAGTGAATGAAAATTAAAGTGAATGTGAACAGAAATAGAATTTATTTCGCTAATAACCAATAAAGATAAATACGTAGGGTATACGTATGTTATTCTATTCGCATAGTGATTTGATCCAGATTCGAGCACAGAATTTCGAGATATTTATATTGATCCGAGTGAGATTTTTCACTCGATTTTCGACGGCGAACCTGGATATGGGTTGTTGATTGGTTCTGGATATTCTCTATCATAGTTAAGACTATGCAAGGAGAACGACAGTTTCTGATCAAGAAACCAGATCTGGGTCCGTACTAGGAAGTCGGGTAGACGATACCAGTTCGGAAGTGAAATTGTGTGATCAAGTGAGCGATCAGATTGGTATAGGTATGAATGATATGTGTACATTGTACGGATTTGAATGAAAATGATATTGAAAAGAGTAATCAAAATTGATATTTGATTTTGGATAAATGAAGTTATATATCTTTGTTTGATAAGATAAAACTCCCCTTGATGAGTCTTTTGCCAAAAGAAAGGTGTTTTTTGAAAATGTTTTAAAGTATAAAAGGAGTTTTATACAAGCTTGAAATGATCCAAATTTTTAAAAGATTTTATATATCTGAATATATATATAAAGGATCATATGAGGATTTTGGAAAAAGGTTTTGGAAACCTTTGGATTTGGAAAGGCTTTTAATTTTTGGGTAAAATCAATATTGAAATTTGGAAAGCCTAATTTGAGAATTTATCGATTTTGGGATAATCGATTTTGTGTAAAGAAGCTTGGTATGAGATCATACTAGGTGTATGATTTAAAGATACTATATATGTATAGTATAAAATGTTTTGATGATGGCTCTGGGGAAAAGGGCGCTCCCTTGAAATGAACTTCTCAGGAGTACAAAGGGTGGTGGTGCCTTGAGCCTCATGGGGGAGGTTCTAAAGTTGATCCTGTGAGGAGTCCGGACAAAACTAGTTCCTAGGGATTATGAGTAGTGTATACCATAGCGGAAGTCGTGTGTGCCGCTGAGAGCCAACAGTTACATGGACTTTTGCTACGACGGCAACGTAACCCAGGATGTAACTGCGATCTATGGTATAACATAGAGGAAGTCGTGTATGCCGCTGAGAGCCAACAGTCTGCGTTTGATTTTATATCGGTAGACTGCAACCTATGTAGGAGTGGAGAAGTTTCATTTTAACAGCGATAATCAGAGGCCGCTGAGAGCCTGCAGTTACATGGACTTTTGCTGCGATGGCAACGTAACCCTGGATGTAACTGTGATCTGGTGTGTGGGATCCATGGCGTAATCGAGAGGCCGCTGAGAGTCTGCAGTTACATGGACTTTTGCTGCGACGGCAACGTAACCTTGAAATGTAACTGTGACCATGGATGGGGGTGATAATTTCCAGAGCATTCTCACCAAAAGATATATCCTCTATTTTCAAAATGTTTTCAATATTTTCAATAAAATTATTTTTGAAGTATTTTCACTGGGTGTTAAAGATGGGTCTGCTAAGTACTTATAGACTTTCTGTCCTACGCCTGATCAACGTATGACCGAATCTCTATAAGAACAAGGATGGACTTGTTGAGACATCGAGTTATAAAATTATTTTTATAAAACTATTACTGTAATATTATATAAATTTCTAAAATGTTTTAAAAATGATCGATGAAAGTTTATCTGCTTTTAAGCATTTTAATAAATTCGGGCTTCGTTCCTTTTCGAGGGCGAAAAGATTCAAAGAGGGAGGAATGTGATAACCCGAATTTCTGGGCATCTATAATGGATAATAATTGGGTTAATTGATAGAAATACTGAATTATAAATTTAAAAATGAATCTAATCGTAAATATTTATGTTTGGATAAATATTCATTCGATCATATCTCAATATAATTGACAAAGTATTCTTTTAAAAATAAGTAATGATGATTGTTTATATATGTAAATTATTTAAATTAGACAAAATTGTTAATTTCAAACCAATAATATTTATGTGTTATTTTGAGATAAACAGAGTTACATTTACAAATTTATAAATGTATTTGTTAATTAGAAATTTAGTTAGAATAGCATTTAAGAAAACATATTGGTTAATTAGTAAACCTTATTTAAAAAGCTTTTAGAATTCTTTTAGGATAAATATAAATAAATTAGGACATGTGTCAAGTTATAAATCTCTTTGATAACAAGTGTTAACATACTAATGTGAGTTAATGACATGTGTCACATTATTTTAATTTTCTTTTAATTTTGATAAAAAAACAGAAATCGGCTTATATAAACACTATAATATATTCATTTTCTTTTTCTTCTTTTTCTTTATAATCTATGTTTATTCCCAAAAAAAGAAACTAGAATATCAATGCAATCTTTACTCTTCAAAAATCAGAAAATTCCCAAATCAAATCTGAAATTTTCTTCAAATTCAAATGCAATTTTTACTTTCAAATATAAAATTCCTCAACCTGTAAAATACTCCTCAGCAAATTCATTTTCTAGAATCAAACACAAGTTTGTAATCTCCTCTAAAAAAAAAGAAAATCAATCAGTAAAGTTCTCAGGCCTGCCATTTATTCCTCAAACTCAAACATCAATCTCTGTTATAAATCAATCCTGTAAACATCCTTCAAAACTGCATGCCTGCAGTATGTTTTCAAAAATTTAAGCATTTGCAAGTTTTTCAAATGCATGCAAGTAAATCTGGGTCAAGGCAAACCTAGATTCAAGCAAAAAAAATTAAAAAATTAAAATTCCCAGATCTGAAATAATCAAACATAAGCCTGCTAGTTTTTTTTACCAACCTGGAACAAAGCTTGCAAGCATCTTCTTTTCAAATCTGAGATAAAGCCAGAAGCATCATCTGTAATTCAGTTTCTACAATAAAGCAACTCAAATTTTTGGAATCAAGAATAAATAAAACAAGCAAGTCTGAAGCAAGCCCGGAAAACAAAACAGTTTCAAAATCAAGTTCCAGTTTAAAAGAGGGGCTATGTTCATTACTTTACAAGTGAGTGGACTTTAATTCCTTTAAGAATAAATCATCTGTATAGTTTTATGCATGCCTAAATCAATGATAACAGAAACTTAAGTATGATTTGGGATGGGTGTTGTTTGGGTATACAAATAGAATTTATGTTGCCTGCCTGAATGAACACATGTATGTTTCTGTTAATTGCAACAAACCAAAATATGTTCAAAGAGAAGATTTAAATCACTTTACCTGACTTAATTTTAGCATGAATGTTATAAAGAAAGTTGATTTGTGAAGGTGTAAAAAACAAAATTATTTGTTAGACAGAAGAGAGAAAAAAAATTTCCAAAAATTTCAAAACTAAGGCTCTGTTCATTTGTTAAACAAAATGTGAGTAACTTCACCTTTAAACCTTAAAGTTTCACTTGTAAAGCTTAAGCATTTGAATAAATCTGATCGCATGCTATTTTTCTGGAACAAAATATGTTTATGTATGTGAATTGTTCTAGCATTTTTTTTATGAATATGAATGTATGTAGATGGGTGCATGCTGCAGTATATCTATGCTTTACTGTTTTAATTTCCAGGCTCAAGTTTTAAAACAAAAATCATTTTTCTCATGATTTAATCCATGTCAGGGTTTATGTTTCAAACCAAATAATGGTTGTTGTAGCATAGATTTAAGTTTTAAAGCTTATTTAAGATAAATAGTTTTGTATGGTCTCTAAAAATAAAAATAAAAACAAACAACAGAGCAAATTTAATATAGGTCAAATTCAAATATCCTGATTCATTAATCCAGGGAATAAATTGAATACTTGAACTAAAAATCGATTTTTGAAACTCAAAACATGATTTTTTAGTAATGGGATATTGGAGCAATTATGGTTTGATCAGAAATGTATTTTTGGGGTTTCGTGGTGATCCACTTACTCGGGAAGATCAGGATTTTCTTTGGTAATGCTAGGAGGATCGGAGATGGTGGGTAAGATATCAAATGGTGGAGCAAAGCACTACAGCGGCGGTGGTTGTTCAACTTAGTTTGTAAACCTAGTTTTTAGGATTGATCAGGAATTGGGTTCCCATGGAACCTCTGGTGGATCGAGCTCCACCAGGATTTGGGGATTGGAAGCTTAGGGATGGTCAAAAGCATGGTTGGGGTCTTTGATACTCAGGTGGTCGATGGAGCAAGGTTGAAGATTGTCCAGGTTTTGGTCTGTGTTCCAGATTTGGGGCTTGGGTGCGCAAATTCGATTTCGAGTTTGTGTTGAGGTTTTGATGATCGGGATAAGGTGAGTGGACGATCGCCGATGTGAGGAAACCTTCGGGGTTGACCGGCGTTGGTCGGAGCCGCCGTGCAAGTGCACGATGCATTTTCTTGTATCTGGAAAATTTTGGGTTGAGCAGAGAGGAGTTACTCGAATTATTTCTCGAGTTGTTCGCATAGTTTCTCGAAGAATGGGGTGGACTGCCTCGAAGTCATTTTTTTGCGGGCTCGGGTGATTGGTTGTCATAGGATGGTGTAAACCTGTTGGCTTTGAGTGGGTTTACCTGAAGATAATCTCGGGTTTTTGGAAGGAAGACCCGAGTATGGACACGTGTTGTCTGTAGTTTTTCCCTGTACCATTTGTGTTGCTTCAGGTTTCAAAATTTAAATTTAAATTTAAACTGATTTTTGAAAAAAAAATGGAACCTGAAGTGGAAATCGAGCGATACTCGAGTTCAACCAAAACTGATTGATTAAAAGGAAGTTTTCAAAAGTTTAGAAGTTTCATAAAACAAGTTTCAATTTATGCAAAGATTTATTTTATTTTATTTTGTAATGAATCTTGTTGTTTTGAATACTATTTTTTTTTTGAATAAATGATTCTTAAACATTTTATCAAGAAGTTTAAAAACTTAAATAGAGAGGTGTTTTGAATAAGGTAACTTCAAACCTTGATTTCAAATGAGTTCATTGTTGAAACTAAGTATTTAACTAAAGGATGAGGTTTTTCTTAATATTTTTTTAGGGTTTTTCAAATGTAATTATACTTTAGAAATATAAATATTGTATAGTTAATTACTTAGCGTTAGTAATTAAAGAAATAACTGGAAGTAATTAATCAGAGAATAATTAATTACTTAATGTGATTAATTAAAGGTTAACAAATCAATTTAGTTAGTTAAAATAATTAACTAATAAAGTGATTAATGGCTAATTTATTTAATTTAATTTGTTTAAATTAATTAGAATGGTATGGCTTATTTATCTTGCTTATGAATAATTGAATGATATTTGAATGCCTTGGATTTGTTTGTTATCCTTGTTATGTGATCGTGTTGATTGTTATATGAAATGTCCTGTAATATGATATGTTGGGTTGAACCGTAATAATGTGGTTACCTAATGATGAAATGCTGTGTAAAGTGAAATCCAATATTTAAAAGTAAATTGTATACACTTAAATAATTTGGGTTAAGATGACGTTGGATTCGAAGATACAGGAGTCGGGTATTAGCAAAGACCCGAAACCACTTCGATTCTTATAATTTGGAATGTGAAACTAATAGGCTGAAATGGAATGACTTAAGTAAATCGGACCATTTAAGTCTAAGTTTTTAGCACTTAGAAATTAATGTGTGAAATGGTTGATGTCTATAATGACTTGTGAAGTTGTAAATTGACACAAGTTTCCCCGAGTTACCCCGGGTTTATATAAGTTGTATGTTTTGGGTTATTCCTTGTTAGATGAGTTTACTCACGCTGGTTTCCAGCCTGACCCGGGTGTTACTTTGATGCAATGCTCGGGTGAGACCCAGTATTACAGATTTTCAGGTAAGGACGTTCTGGAGCTTAGGAGGCGAGCTAGATGGCAGAAACGTATGAGGAGTTTCTCTGTATTTATCTGGAACAAGTTAATTTTTAACTGTCTGGTATTTGTGTAATGATGTAACTCTGATATATAAAGATATAAGTGTAATGATATAATTCTTCTTGTAAAACTATTATTTATGTGATATTATATTTTATCCGCTGCGAATGTGAGATTGTGTGTGTCTTTTCTATTCTTCTTCTATCTCTTTCTTCTTCTTTTTTTCTTTTCTTAATTATCTGGAAATTTCGGGATCGAAATTTTCGGGTCGTTACAGTTTGAAGTGGTGTAAATGATGTGAATGGGTAGATATCTCAAAGGTAGTGTATGTTTGACAAGACTTTTTTGTTTAAAAAAATAGGAGTTAATGCGACCAGCCGACTGAAATTGTAAAATTAGTCGACTGAATTTCAAAGAAGCCTATATCTAATGTAAAACAGATGTTTTGAGTTGATTGATTTTCTTGTTTCAGTCGACTGAATCATATGACTTTTAAAGTTTTTGACTCTCATCTAGTCGACTTAACTAAGACATTCAGTCGTCTGAACCTGTTGTCTCTTTAATAAATTTATTTTTTCAAAGTTCTGAGTTTTATACTTATGCATGATTTTGTTTGGATCTTCTATTATGTTTGAGTGTTGTGTTTTATGATAAACAGTATTTATATCAATAAGGACGTAAACAAATATAAAGTTTTATACATAGAAAAAAATAAAGAGAAAATAATTGATAATCATATTTATATATTTTTCTTTTCTGGAATTAGACTCTTCTGCAGCAAAATGTTCCCATGAGTTTGGTTCCTCGTTTTTAGTTTTCTCATTCGAAGGAATAAGTGGAGACTACTTATTTGTACGAACTGGAATTAGATCCCAATCTTGGTTTGATGGCCCTAGTTCCCAAGAGTTTCTTGGAGTTGGGTCATAATTTTTTATTGGAGTTTCTATTAGATGAAGAGAGCTTTTATGAATACTATTATTTGTTGGTGAATGTTCATAAATTACCAGAATACATCTTTAAGAAAGTTAAGATGTGCTCCTTATCTGCGTTGCTCATATTACATTTCTTTTTGTGCTCCCATCATTTCTTATTGATAGTGATGAATTTCACCAATTTGGCTATTGATGTAAAGTTAATTGAATGTTTGATTTATCTGAAGGAATAATCTTTAGTTAAGATGATTTTTTTGAAGGAGTTGTTTTTGATGGAGATGAATATGAATTTTAGTGAAGAAGGTGGGCTATAATCGATTGATGAACAAGTTGAATCATTTTTGGAAGCCATTTTAGGAGCTTTTAAGGAGATTCGCTAAAAATATGTTTCTGTGTATTTTTATTTATAATAGTTGGTTTATTTACAAACTATAATGATATAGTCAGTAAGTGAATTTAAGCCTTATGTTACTTCAAAATTTTAACATTTATTTGTAGAGGTGAATATTTTTATATTTTATTTTTACTAAATATAATTTCCAAAGAATAGCTTATTTATTATTCTACGAAGTAGTGTAAAATAATTTAATAGTAAACATGTATACTAATTTAAATCCTGTAGAGGAACAAGATCAAGTTGCAACGTTACGTGATGAAATTATTTTCGTTTAAAGGTTTAGTAAATATGTATGCTATTTGATTTTCATAGGATACAAAATCGTGCGTTATCACATCTTTTTCTATGTTGCCATGTCGAAAATAATGACAAATATTAGTGTATTTTGAATAAGAATGATTTATTCGATTCTTTGACAAGTTTAATGCAGTTGTATTATCACAATAAATCGATGATTTTTGAAGAAAGATTCCATAATCTCAAAAAGTTTGTTGGATGTAGTGCACTATTGCACATGCCGATGTAGGATAGATGTATTGCAATTCAGATGCAGAGAGTGAAACACAATTTTGCTTCTTACTAAACCATGATACTAAAGGTTGTTAAATAATGTGACAAGTACCGCTGGTGCTTCTTCTGTTTGTTTGACATCCTCCAAAGTCGGCATCGCTATACGATACTAACTTGAGAGGACATTCTTTCGGATAGAAGAGTCTATCATCTCTAGTGTTACTTAAGTAACGCAAAATTCGTTTCACGGCTTGCAAATGTGAATCTTTGGGATATACTTGAAATCTTGCACATAAGAAGGCATTCATCATTATATTGGCGCAACTAGCAGTAAAATATAGTAATGATCCAACCATACTTCGATAGAGTTTTTGATCCATACTTTTTTGTTTTCATCTTATCGAGATGAACCGTAGTGCTCATGGGTATAGGTTTACAGGATGTATTTTACATTCCAAAACATTTTATTAAATTATTACAATATTTTTCTTGATTAATAAAAATTCCATTACTTATTTTTTTTTACTTTGTAAATGGAGATAACATGATAGTTCTCCTATATGAGACATCTCAAATTCACTTGTCATTATTTTTGAAAACTCATTTCACAAACTATCATTTGTAGATCCGAAAATGATATCATCTACATAAATTTGTATTATTAATATACCTTTCTTATCTCGTTTATAAACAAAGTTTGATCAACTTTTCCAGTACCAATTCTTGAACCTATAAGATTGCTTTTTAGTCATTGATACCAAGTGCGGGGTGCTTGTTTCAAACCATAAAGAACTTTCTTAACTTTAAAGACGTGACAAGGAAATTTTTTATGTTTAAAAGAGGTAGTTCTTGTAAAAAAAAAATCTTTAATAAACTCGTTTAGAAATGCACTATTAATGTCCATCTGATATAGTTTAAAGTTATAATGATAGCAAGAGGTCAATAAGATACATATTGCTCTAACCTTGTGATAGGAGCAAAAGTTTCTTCATAGTTTATCCCACTTCTTGATTATATCCTTATGCATAATCTAGCTTTACATGTTATATTACCATTTTCATCAGCTTTATTTTTGATGAACTCATTTCGTACCAATAACTGTTTGATCGTTTGGTCTTGGAACCATTCAAAGATTATTTCGTTGGAATTTATTTAGCTCTTCCTGCATAGCTAAAATCCAATAGTCATTAGTTGAATCTATTTCACTAATTGTATTTTCAAATGGATGATTTTTCTAAATTCATGGTGGAGTTCTAAGTTCATTTTCAATTAAATTTTTTGTAAGCTGTTTATCTTCATTTTGATTTATAGTATTTTGAAGTGGATTTTTATGATTGCTTGCTCTATAACGTCTTCTTCATCATCTTTACTGTTTTTGAAGCTTTTTTTCAAATGATACATGTAAAGTTAGTTTTTATGCATTTGTTATAGACTTTATATGCTTCGCTTCGTTTTAAGTATCCAATGATTATTCCTTCATCGGATTTTAGATTTAATTTTCCTAGTTGATTTTTTGCATTTAATACGAAACATTTTGATCTAAAAATTCTTAGACATGATATATTTGGTTTTCTACCATTAAAGAGTCTGTATGAAGTATGTTTAGTTAAAGGTTGAATATTGATACGATGTAGGACGTAGCATGCAGTAGACAGGGCTTCTGCCAAGAAGTGTTTTAGTAGTTGGCTACCACTAAGTAGAGTCCTAACGCATTCCTGTAATGTCTGATTCTTTCTGTTTACAACTCTATTTTGTTGTGGAGTTCTAGGAAACGAGAAGTTGTGACTAATACCTTTTTGATACAATTTTTTTTTAAAAGTTCATTTTCAAATTCGCCACGATGATACTTTTAATATTTTTATTTTTTGAACTTTTTAAATTTTGAATTTTTGTAGAAAAAATATTAAATGCTTCAAAAGTATTGTAATTGTTTTTCAAAAGTAGTGTCCATGTATATCTAGAAAAATCATCTACAATTACAAAACCATATTTGTTATGATTTATAGATTGAACTTGAGTGGGACCGAATAAATCCAATTGTAGTAGTTTGAAAGGTTATAAAGTAGAAATGATTTTCTTCGATTTAAAAGATGATATAGTTTATTTTCTTAGTTGGCATGCATCACAAATATTATTTACTTTATAATTCATCTTCGGTAGACCTTTTACTAAATTGTTTTTAGATAATTTACTAATAGCTTTAAAATTTATGTGTAAAAATATTTTGTGTCATAACCATGGATCATTATCTTTGGCTATTAAAAACATGTCTATGTTGTGATTAAATTTCATATTTAAAATATAAATATTTCTTTCTCTAATTCCTTCGAAAACTAGATTTTTATTTTGATCGAAAATATTGCATTTATAAAGATAAACTAAAACTTTTATCGCATAATTAACTAATGCTTAGTAAATTATGTTTTAATTTTTCAAGTAATAAAACATTAGTAATAAGAGGTGAATTAGCCATACCATTGTTACTACATCTCCTTTACCAATGACATGTCCTTTAGAGTTAACTTCAAAAGTAATGGAACCTACATCCAAGGAGATAATATTTTTTAGCATATCTTTGTTCCCTATCATATGCTTGGTGCAACCACTGTCAAGTATCCATTTTCCTCCTTTTCTATTTGGAATATCAATGAAGCATGTATTTTACTTGTTCGGGTTTGTTGTCACTATCTGACGAAGAAGATGTGTCTGAATCATCCAAAGTTAGGCCTGCTTCTTCTTGTTATGAAATTTCTCGCTTTTACTCTTAAAATTATTCTTCTTTCGTTCTTAGTAGTCTTTCTTTATATGACCTATCTTATCACATTCATAGCACTAGAGTGAGGATATTGACGGATTGGTATTATTATTTCTATTGTTTCTAAATTCCTTATTCTTTTCGATTTACAAATTTTTTTCGAAATTCTTTGCAAGAAAAGCAATGTCATCTTCATCGAATTCATCATTCTCTACTTAAAATGCATTTGTTTTTCTATCTTTAGCTTGTACTCATTTTGTCTTCAATTTCACTTCAAATGACATTAGATTTCGTATTAACTCTTTTGGTTTAATGGTCAAAATGTCATTAGATTCATCAATAGCTAAGACTTTTCATTCCTACTAGTCCGTTACAGGGTTTGGGATTTTTGAAACAATATCAAAATCAGTGTATTTTTCCTAGTGCTAGAAGTGAGTGATATATGTCTTGAAATCTAGAGTACATGTCATTTATAGTTTCATCTTAATTTATTCTAAAATTTTGAAATTTATTTTTAAGCACGGAATTCTTGCTTCGTTTGACCTTGTTTGTATCTTCATGAGTTATTTTTAAGGTGTGCCAAATTTCACAAGCTGATATACACATACTAACTCTATTGAATTAATTTTTTCCTAAAGAATGAAATAACATATTCATTGCCTTAGCGTTACCAGTAGCATCGAGTTTTTGAGTATTTGACCATTTGCATAGTAAGTGGTTGGTATAGTATATTCTTGTTGAATGATATTCCAAGTGCCATATCCATTAGCTTGCATGTATATCCTCATCCTACTTGACCAATACTTATAACTTAGTCTATTAAATAGTGGTGGTCATACAGTAGATCGACCTTTAACAAAACTTGATGAAGTAGTATCCATATTACATAAAATAGCAAAAAACTTTGTTACGGTTATTTGATGGTCATGCTTTGGTACCAAATTAAAGTTGCTACGGATCGAGTAATATGAATAATTATGCTACTTTAAAACTTGTATAAAAAATGCAACGGAAATAAAAATAATATAGTGAAGTGCACCATAGATGTTTTTATTGATTCAAACTCTCGTTCTATTTCCAGTCCCAGACTCCTTCTGGAACTAACTAACAATTACTCTCACTTAGCTCAGAGGAGTAGGTATTACAGACCGCCTGACTTGCCAATTAGGACTTTGTACTTAAAGATCTCCAACGGGACCTTGACTATAGAAATATTTGTGTTTGTAACTTTAAATAGCATCAATGATCCAATACTTACAACCTTTCTATAATCTTCTTCTTGATGATACAATATGTGTTTGTGAAGAAATGGAAGTAAATTGATCACTATACTTAAAAGATCAAGTGGTCAAATTGAATGAAAATGAATAATTTAAATAATCAGTGAATTCAAAAGAGACTAAAAATAGAAAGTATTAGATTAAGTTGTGAATTCAAAAATGGAAACTGCTTTATATAAAAATGAATGGTTGGAACTATTTGCGAAGTGTTATGATCTTATTCATTATTTTCATCCATTATTGAAGAGATGTGACTCTTCGTGGAGAAGAGAATCTCTCCAGAATTTTAAATAAAAAATAATAAGTGCAACATTCAGTCGACTAACCAAAATAGTTCAGTTGACTAAATGACGGGGATTTTATTCTGAAAGAAATCAGTGTAAAAAACGCATGATTCAGTCGATTGAATATATTAAGTTACTCGATTAAATTCTATTTATAAAATATGGTGTATGTATATACTAGTCTACTGAGTTTGCCAATTTAGTCGACTGAAATCTATTTCTTTTTTCGATTATGTGTAAGTGTGTGCATACCATTTTGAAGAGATTTTAACATGTATATACTTTGGACTAATAAATCTATGACTGATATTACAGTTTTGTATTATCATCATCTTGTCTTCATCATGTAAATCTCTTTTAATAGGTCATTTCCTACAAATGTTGATAATATATGCAACAATTTCTTGTATAGTTTTCACTATAAAAATACAAGTTTCTAACATAACAAGCTAATTCAGATCTAAGTTTAACTTTTATTCTAGCATATGATTACTAGGGATTGCAAATCCATTTAGAAATTGTTTAAACCTTCAAAATTCGTTTTTTAAAAACATTTATAAAAGTATGATTGAGGTTAGAAAACATTTTAAGTCGAAATTATCAAACATTGTTTTAATATATAAACATGCATAGTAGAGTCTGATGAACCACTTACTAAATACCCAAACTACCAATCTTTCTCCTTAGTTTTGAATTAGACATCAAAGGAGATGGAATCAAATCACCCAAAATGATCATATCTATCTTGTATATGCTAAACACCCCTCTATTCGATGATTTAGCTAAGATTAGTAAGAATAGGATTGATTTATGATGAAATTAAGGTTAATGGAAATTAGGAATTATTTTGAGGAAGATGGAAATGACCCAGGTCAACTCCTATAGCTTTCCCTTGGCACAAAATTTGAAGTGGGTTAGTGGCCCTAGGCACAGGCTTAGTAAAATAACCGACTAAAACTAATTAGCAGTAGCCAAAACTTACAATAGCTATAACTTTCAAATGATAAGCCTGTCTTTCTATTATGACTACTCTACCAAATGAGAAACCATCACCCTAAAGTAATGAAAGTGGTTTGAGACCTTAATTCGGCTCCTATCAAAAGTTACAGTCCAATAATATTTTAAGGGTTAAAATTGTCACATAGAAATTCTCCAAAAATCAAAGATATGGAAAATGTCCTTAAGAGTCACTTCTTAAAATTTTAGAGTCATATGACCTCATATGAATAAAATAAAAATATTTTATGATCCTCCAATATGTAAAACACAGGTCGTCCTTGAATTCCTCCCAACGAAAGTCAATTCTGATGTTTATCGCAATCACAATTATTTTATATTAATATATAGAATTCATTTTTGTTATTGCAATTTGAATATTTCATATTCTATTCCACTTCCAACTCTTCTCTAATGTTGTGCAAAAGGGCTCTAGAAGAAAATTAAGTTAGGAAATGGTATGCAACATATGAGTTCCTCTATTTGTAGTTTGCACTACTTTTTTCTGTAATTTAGACAAAACGGAATCCTATTTTCACTTCAGGTTCATATATGGAAATGTTGAGTACTATATTCCCCCATTTGTAGTTTGCACTGTTTTTTTCCGTAATTAAGACAAAATGAAACCTATTTTCACTTTAGGTTCGTATATGGAAAAGTTGAATATTTTATGAAAAATTAAAATCACAAGTTTTGTTTCCTTGAAATAGAGGCGATAGTTCTAATATATTAATATAGAATAAGTTTAGTTATAATTTTATTTTATTTTTGAATATCTATTTTGTTGGCTAAGGATATTAGCTATTTTGAAATTTATTGTATAGAGTTAGACTTTAATATGGAAGTTTTGACAATTAATGATTAGTTAGGATTTCACATGCTTAGGAATATTTAGCCTAATTTACATATGTGTATATATAGATAGATAGCTCTGTATATTGTCTATTGTATCAATTTTACTAGCCAGCATCCAGCTTCAAAATGGGCCTAAGTTCGATGGGCTTTTATTGGATCAAAAATTAGGCCCATTTTGAGGTGGGTTGTTACATCTTCGGTGATGTTATATTGTACATACAAACTCATCTTGCTCTTCTAGAACCAATGATAAGGAAATCCATCCAGATAGAAGATGATATCCACCCAAATGCATTGTCTTTTTATTTCTGAAAGAATTGGGTTAAGTTAGCTGGAAATCTATCGATTGGTTTTGGAGCATCCGGTAAGCAGGAGAGTGTACTTATATGAGATGACTCAAAACTATAACCACTTTAAAATCATATACGCGATCTATGTTCTAGAAGTGGTTGTAAAGCGAAATGTTATAGAGTTGCACCATATGTCCTAAGGTTAAGTCCAAGGGAGAGGTCAGCATTAACATTTTGAAAGATTCTATTAAGTGGACTATCTATCTTAAGGTAATCCCAAGAGAGAGGACTGTACCAACCCACCAGGAAACATGTCTATCTTGACACAGAAAAGGCCCATCGAAAATTAGACCAATTCCAAAGCTGGCTATTGGTTGGTAAAAAGAACAATATAGAGCTATTTATCCATTCATTCAAAACTCACAGCAGAAGGATAAAATATAATAGTATAAACAATGCCTATTTTATTTCAAAGTTCAAATGTCACAAAACAAACTATAACATAATGTCAACAATATTACATCATCTTATTCAAAGATATATTTTTAAGTTCAAATGGGTACATCAGAAAATAGCATAAATAGACACTGCTACAAGCCCCTCTCATCGTCATCTCCAACTTAATCATCATCCAATTCCTTAACCTGTGTTTTAATAAGGAGGGAGTCAAAACAACAATGTCTGATGAATAAAAAATCTCGACCCTTTCTATATCAGTAAGTACTTTGGCAGTATATGTTAAATAAGGATATATCTTTCCCATTTTAAACTATATTCAAAGCCATTTAATACTTCATATAGGGAAAAGAGGCGAACCCTAAAGCAACCATTTAATACCTTCAATCCCCAAGCAGGTTTTCCCATAATCAATAACCCACAACTATCATTATCAATTTCTACCAATGAAAGAGAGAGAACCCAAGCTACTTAGCACCTTTTAATGCAAAATAGGCAGATTTTGACCATTTAAACCCTCAATTGAGGTAGGCCATTATCATTTAATACCTATTGCCGAAGCGGACTCTACACAGGTCCCTATCTATCTACATTGCATGAAAATCTCTTCAGACACTAATAATTTCTATTGAAGCAGACCTTTAAGAGAATCCTCTACCGTGCTTAAACACAACCCCTGACCATTTAATACTTTATATAAGGGAAAGAGACTGGCCCCCAAACAACTACTTAATACCTTCAATTCCCCGAAGCAGGTCATTCGTATTATGACTCATACCCAATGGAGACGTCTTACATTAGTCCAACTATTCGTAGGAACTGGTAGCAAGAAACTAGCTTAGCGGCCTTAAGGCCCTATCTGAATACAGTGCTAAGTGATGAAGGCGAGAGAGGAGGTTGGCAAAAAGAACGTCGAACAAATTTTGAATTTTTTTGACTTAAGGAATCAACTACACAAGGAGGAAATGAAATGCGAGGAGGCAGTGGAGGCATTGGAGTGGTCTCAGGCTAAGGATGCTAAGGAGATAGAGGAACATAAGGCCATCCATACCGAAGAGCATGAGCGGGTAAAGGAAGAATGCTCCACCAACATCAAAGAGGCCAAAAAGCATTACAATGAGAAAGTTTCTCGTTTCTTTGAGGACTGCAAGAATGTGAAGTACAAGTTGGGTAAGATGTTGGATGAAAGTCGAGCAGTTGCTGATAAGGTTAAGCCGATATTGCGGACCTAACTACAATGGTCGTGGAGTGGAAGGCCTTGATAGCTTCCCTTTGGGCTAAAGTGGAGGTTTTGAAAATGAGAAGAGCTGTGAAGGTTACCAAGAGTGAAAGTTACAAGAGAGCTTGAGGACTTAGACAGTCAGTTAGATAAGTGGTGTCGCTCTTGCAAGAGATATATTATAGGATGTTCACTTGGTAACTACTATAATATGGGAACTCAGCTAATGGTAATGCTTCTCCCAGTGCCCTCCGAAGTCCATGATTCAAGCTCCAAATAAATCCTTCAAGGTTACCTTTTTAGTTTGACTATTGGAATAGGTGGTAAGCAGTGCTAAGTTTTAATGAACTTTAAAAAGCAAGCAGAAAATTCCTCCAAAACTCGTTAGTGAATAAGGGGTCCCTATCACTGATAATTCTTAGAGGAACTCCATGTACTCGAACCACCTCCTTAAGTTAAGTCTATATTAAAGATGCTATAGTCATATTGTTTCTAACAAGAATAAAATGGGCACCTTTAGTAAGTCTATCTACTATGACCCAAATAGCTTCATTGCCCCTTTAAGTCCTACGCAATCCTTCTACGAAGTCCATTGAAATATATTCCTATTTCCTAGTTGGAATCTTCAATGGTAACAACAACCCTTTAGGTTTCCCTTTCTCAGCCTTATCCTTTGACATGCCAAACATCTGGCAACAAATTAAACTACTCTCTTCTTCATTCTCATCCAAAAGAAAATTCTTTTCATATCCTTATACATTTTATCTCCTCCAGGGTGAATCATTGTCTTCAAGTGGTGACACTCTATAAGCACTTCCTCTAACACATTGTCAATCATTAGGACACAAAGGCGTCCATCACATTTTATATATCCATTTTTGTCAATTATATATCTACTGACATGGGGAAAAGTTCTCCTTTTCTTAACTTATCGAGAATCTTCACTGTCCTCTCATACTTCTTTTGCTCAAGCCCAATGCGGTCCGTCAAAGCCGGTCTAACCTTTATCATAGCCAATAAGCCTTTGATGGACTCTATTCGCGGTTGGAAGTTGAAATTTTAGAGGAATTCCAATTTCCGCCAATCATATATAGCACCTAAGGTAGCATGCCTCCGATTGAGGGCATCGACAATGACGTTCCCTTTTTCGAGGGTACATTGTATGACAAAAGTCGAATTATGCTATATACTCCATCCACCTTTTCTACTTAAGGCTTAATTTTTTTTGGAAAAAATAAGTATTTGAGTGATTTATGGTCAGTGAACAACTCAAACCTTTCTCCCAAAAGATAGTGCCTCCACATCTTCAAGGCAAAGATAATAACTGCAAACTCCAAGCTATGAGTTGGGTGTCCCTTCTCATGGTCCTTTAGTCGCCTACTAACATAAGCTACTACACTTCCATCTTGCATAAGAACTACTCTGAATCCTATGCCACATATATATAATAAATCCAAAAGCTTTATCCCATGTGGAATGGTAAACACAGGTGAACTTTTCACTAGTCCCTTATGTTTCTCAAATGCTTCAGTGCATTTATCATCCCAAGAAAAGACTAGATTCTTCTACATCAAGCAGGTTAATGGGATTTGTATTTTGCTAAGTCCTTTATGAACTCCCTATAATAGCCTGCTAACCCGAAAGAGCTCCTAACTTCTATTGCATTCTTTAGAATTCTCCGCTCTTGAATAGCTTCCACTTTTGCGATTAAACCTCCAATCCGTGCTTAAAAACGATGTGTCCAAAAAACCTTACCTCCTTCTTCCAAAAGTGGTATTTCGCAAATTTGGCTCTAAGTTGGTGCCTCCTCAAGGTTCCCTAGTATATCCTTTAGCTCATTATCATGCTTTCCTTCACTCTTGGAGAATATTAAGATATCATCAACAAACACTATGACAAATTTATTAAGTTGTCCCTTAAATACTCTACCTATCAAATCCATCAAGTATGTGGTGGCATTCTTTAATCCGAAAGGGATTACCTCCAACTCATAAAGTCCATCAGGTGTGCGGAATGCTGTCTTCGGCTTATTGTCCTCCACAATCTTGAACTAACGATATTCAGTCCCTAAGCCCAATAGGAAGAAGACTTTGGCTCCTAAAAGTTGACCGAACAAGTCATCTATTCTAGTTAAGGGATACCAATTCTTCCCTGTCAACTTGTTAAGTTTCCTAAAGTTGACGCATAGCCTCAATGAGCTGTATTCCTTAGTGGTGAAAGTAATAAGGGATCCCTATTCCAAAATACTCCATTGGATGAATCCTCTCTGCAATAGCTCTAAGATTTGCTTGTCCAACTCATGCCTCTCTTTGAGAGCCGTGTGTCTTAATAACTGAGCGATCGGTCTAGCATTCTTCTACAAATCAATTCTAAACTTAATCTCCCACTAAGGTGGGAGACCTGTGGCTTCTTCAAATACATCAAGAAATTCTTGGACTATGGGTACGAATGAAAGCTCTATATGAGATAGGCTTAACGAGTGCAGATAACTTGACTCGACTAAATCTTGGGGTGTATAGTGGACCTCTAAGTCTCGCCCTTAACAACCCTTTAATCGTGCAACCCTCCTATCACAATCTAAAACCCTGAATAGTATGATAACTAATCCATTCCCAAGATAAGTTCATAACCCTTAAAATTTAGAACGTATGCATTACATATGAAATCAACATCACATATATCCACAGTTAGGTCTTCGCAAACTAAAGAGAGATGGGTCAACCCCTAATAGGATTAGAAACCACTATTAGGCTGGTGACAACTAGATTTTAAGATTTAAGGAGTTGACTATGTTCCTAGCTATAAAGAATGAAATGCTCCAGAATTAAATAGAGTAAGAATTGTAGCCTCGAAAATAAAAGTTATACCTTCCAATGCTAACTTCCTTTGGACTCTAGAGGGTGGTCTACTCAAGATAGGGGTAGCATCAATAGCATAGGCTTGTCTACTCGGCCATTCCTTCACCAGCTTCAGATATTAATTCTTGAAGTGCCATTCCTCATGGCAATGATAACACTTTCCCTTAAAAGCTTCATTCCTTGGACTCACCATACAATCTTTGGCCACATGACCCCTCTTTTGGAAACTCTTACACCTTACTCAATTTTTTAAACTTCCCTCTCGACTTCTTATTCGCCCAAGTGTTCCCCTTCTTGGTTTGATTTTGAATAGGTCATGCCTTCTCTTTCTCTAATTCTTTTTCTTCCTCACTATCCATCTCAACCAACGTCTCGTATGTGGCGCCAATGGGCACTTAGGCTATTAATAATTCTCTAAACGGGAAGTTTAGGCCCTTCACCAATTTCATAGCCTTTTTTATAGGTGTATCGATCAAGCTCATCTGAATTTAGCCAACTCTGTAAACTTATCAATGTACTCCTTCAAAGTGGAATCTCCCTGCTTAAGCTACACAAATTTCTAGTTGTAAACTCACTTCTACCCTAGACATAAACCTTGACTCGAATCTGTCCTTGAATTCTCCTAAGTGAAAATCCTAGCAACATTCTCCTTAGCCATAATACTCCACCAATCTCCGGCTTCTCCCTTGAGGTGCTAAGCTGCCATCCTCCTCTTCAACCAATCCCCCCAACCGAGCTCTAAAAATATATTCTTGCAATCATTTATCCATGCCTTTAACTCCATAAAACCCATTATTTCAAAATAGACCATTCCTCCCATATTAAGAAAATCCTTACACATCTTTGGAAAGTCAACAGGATAGGGTGCCGCATCAGTAGGTGAGCAGCGGGTCTCGCTAGGGCAGCTTGAGGAATAGAGAATTCATCTACTTGTTTGAGGTATTGTTTAAGTCATTCGGGCATCCCTCGAATGGCGGGTCTTCATTGGGCAGGGTCCCCAGTCTCAGAAGAAGAATGATTATCAGCCATGTCAACTATTTGTGGGTTGAGCTTTTAGTTATAACTCCTTAAGATAGAAATATATGTTGAAAGAAAGATTTACCTAGTGTGTACATGTATGTTCAAAAATAGTGTATATACACATATATATAGTAGGGGTTTTAGGAAAACATTTTCAAAAATAACAAATATGCCATTCATATGTATGCTTTTCCTCATTGATTGGGTAACTTAAGTTCTAATACTATATGTAACAAATGGTAATCCTAAGAACATTGGTTTTACAGCTAGCATCTCAACACCTAGGCCAGCTTCTGACTGCCTGACCAACCCATATTTTCAAGACATATAGGGCTAAAATACAAAGCTTTGCCATAGTTCACAATGCGAGAACCCTACCATGATGCATCAACATGCAACGAGGTTTGGTGAATAGAAAATTCTGAGCCTTTCTATATCAATACTTGGGCAGTATAATTTAAACAAGGATATGCTTTTTGCCTTTTAAACTATATTCAAAACCATTAAATACTTCATATAAGGGAAGGAGGTGAGTCCCCAAATGACTCTTAATACCTTTAACCTACAAAGCAGGTTTTCCCTTAATCAATAACCCATAACCATCATTATTCATGTCTACCAATGTGAGAGATAGAATCCAAGCCACTTAATCCTTTTAAAAGAAAATAGGCAGACTTTGGCCATCTATTACCTCAATTAAGGTAGGCCCCCATCATTTAGTACCTATTCCCAAGGCAGACTCCATACATGTCTCTATCTAGCTGACATTGCATAGAAATCTCTTCAGACGCTTAACACTTCTATTGAAACAGACATTTTCGAGATATCCTCTACCGTGCCTAAAACTAACCTCGAACATCTAATCCTTCATATAAGGAAAAGAGGCGGGCTCTCAAACAACCACTTAATACCTTCAATTCCTCGAAGCATGTCTTTCGTATTATGACCCATACCCTATGGAGAATTCTCATATTACTTCGACTATTCGTAGCAATTGGTAGCCAAAATAGCTGGGAAGATTTACTCTAAAGAATTTGGACTAACCTCAGGTCATCTGTGGTTACTTATTATAGGTGATGTCTCACATCAGTCCTCACACTTTTCGTAGCTAGATTAGCTTGATATACTTATGTATGCTCTTGAGTGACCTCGCATCCCTATAACTTAGTCATATTTCATAACATTCTCTAAGTGTATAATCACTCATATCACTATATTCATTAATTAGGCCTCAAAAGAAATCCTTCTTATTTCTTCTTATTACATTCCTATAGGGGATTTAAATGATAATTATTAACCTAATTAACTATGCAATTAGTACAGTATAATTGTACGTTATTTACGCTAATTTATATATATACACATACATACATACATACATACAAGTATGTATTTATTAGGCATGCAGAGAATATTCCCTAAGCTAACGTTCAAATGTCAAATCTTCCAATATTATACAAGTCTCATTTCCATAATAGCATTTTTACCATAAATCCAATATTTCAAATCCAAATAATAAATTATACTTAGAATCCAATTCCAAATTATATTATATTATAACAATGGAATAGAACAATAATAATGGAAACTTACAATTAAATAAGTTTTACGTTATGTTCAACTTCCTTTTACATAAAATTAGATAAGGGAATTTTTAATCAATTCGTAGAAATTGGCAGTTTAAACTGCGAGTAAAAATTTGAACCCTACACACCATTTTTAAGTCAAATCCCTTGATTAAATCCAAATAAAAGGAATATAAGTGAAATAGAAGGTAAACACATATATTCCAAAATCCACAAAAACACCATTATTTAAGATTTCAACATAAGAATTGACATTTCGCTTTTGGAGATTTTTAAAATGACGTTTTCATAATCCAAAAATCCTTAAGGCATATATCAAATCGAAACTACACTATTTCAATCACTAAAATAGAAAAACTAAGATTTTGACTCATAAAGGTCCTTAGCTTTGCATTCTCTTGGATTTGACATGCTTATTCATATATTATTTCCGTTTTACCCATATGTTATTTAAATTGATTAATTCAATTATATTTGATTTTATGGGGTGTTACAAGGATAGCATTACCATTTGTCAGAGGATTTATGCTGGAATCCATGGAGAGATTCGTGAACTTTTCGGGATGTTGAAATCCATGGAAACATTTGAGATCTGTTTGAGATGCTAGAATCCATAGAGAGACTCTAGATCTGTTCGAGTGATGATGACTTATGTATTGAGATACTGAATATGACTTTCACCATTGGTAATGATGGAAACCATAGTAGGATGCATAGCCGAGGGTTTAGGTAAACCAAGGGTATATAACTCTGTATCTAATGATGCTTTCAAATATGCATGCGAGGACGATGTTACTCGATGCCACGTGATCGGCATGGACCAACTATGTTTATTCTATGGTATATTTATCTAGAGATAGATATACGTTGCTCGAAAGGGTATCCGCTACCCTTGTTAGGAGGCCCGTTTTCGACATATTGAGGGCACCTCCAATGGAAAGCCATATATGCGAACGAACCTTAGCAATTTTGATTGTATACCTAATATTCTTATGTTGCACATGTAGCACAACTATTTTTTGATTTATATTCTATGTTTTAGACATTACCTATTATATTTCCATATGTGCTTATTAGATGGTTTGGCTTTTTTCTGGAAACCTATTCATTCTGTTGATTCGGTTGATCTCAAAAGACGCCATTATACAAATGAATCCTATTTCTTGAGTTTCTCATACTAGACCTTTATCTAACTCATAGTTTTATTTTTCCCTTAATTCCCGGAGAGCTCTTTCGAGCGGTTTGAGAAAGGCAAGTTGTAGTTGAATATTCTTTGGAGCTCAAGGAGACAAGATGGATGTTTCACTTATCGTAGTATTCTTATTCCCGCTGCACTACTAGTATGTATATGCCAACAATTATGAGGAAAACTATTATAACTGTCCAGACTGATGATAGTACTTAGGATTGTTCACATCAAATTTTCCTTGGTATTTGTGCTATTTTGGATGCAGATGAGTGGTTTATCCTTCTCGTTATACTATTCTTGTCTATATAGTTAAAGATGACATTTTAAATTATTTACAAATGCTAAAATGTTTTCAAACCTAGATCTAACCTTGATAACATCTTTAAAACTATTTTCAAAAGATAAATGTGTATCTTGATTCTTTTTTGGGTAAAAAATAAAAAAATCATCATTTTTGTGTATGATAGACCTTCGATAATATAAATATTTTGATATTACCTGGATTACTTTATAATATTGAATGAAATTAGCTCGTTGGTTGTATGTATTCATTTACTACGTCTTTGAGTCATTTTTGTTTGATTGGAGAGTGGTCATCGTTTGGGTGATTAGATGAACAAAATTGTTTGAAACATGAAAAAGTTAGTAGAAGTAGTTGAGTAAGTCTAAGAAGGCTATTATTTTGGTCGCACGAAGTTTAGACGAGAAAAGTTGGAGTTTTGTTAAGGTTGAAAACAAGTAGGTGGTGGGAGGCAAAACAAGTCGGTGATGGATTTCTCTATGGAAGTCAGTGCAAGCCTTTAGGTTGGGAGAGGTTCTGAGGCAAAAACTAAAAGAAAATGAATTTGAAGAAAGTTATAGACTTGTGGATGTAGAAAATTTAGCTAAGGAAAACTCTTTATACCAACTTTGTGGAGGCTACGAAGCATTCGTGTAACGGCTTCTGGGAATTAAATGGAAAAAATTTGGAGTATTAGAGAATGACAAGAGTTTCATTTTTGGGGCTTAAGCAGAATTGGTTAAGGGATCATGTCAGCACCGACATTATCTACTCTAGGCATTTCAATTTAAAGCTTTGTGACATGGAAGAGAAACTTTAGGAACGCTTCAATAATAAGAGGTTTTAGGGAAACCTTGGGAATGGTCATGGTAACGAAGACCTTGATGATAGGCGTGGCGATGCGAGATCTTGATGATGGCTATCGTTACATGCTTATTGTATGTTTGTTATAATTTCTATGATTAGTATGACTACTATATGATCTCGATAGATGTCTCATGATGTAGATATTCCTGAGTTAGGTACTTGACACCCACGCTATACCTAGCATAGTATATCCATATAACTATGATGGTAGCATAGCATATATAGTGTTACGTGCTAACTTTTTGGATGCAGGTATAGGTCAGGTGTAGGAAAAACTTAGTGTCTCTATTTTACTATGTTGATTCTTATAGTATCTTGAGATTACTTATCGCTTACACCAGACTATTGTTCATCTTGAGGTTTTATGATTTGTTTTTTATTACCATGGGTACTCTTAAATGTATAGACCAGATAATAGGTTCGAGATTAGCGAACGAAGCTATTCAGAGGATGAGGAAGAGGCTGACATTATTATATATTTATTTCTAGAGTTTTTTGCTTATTCCACTGTGCAGCACTATAGAGATTTATCCATGCATTACTTTGAGATGAATTTACTTTGAGTTTATTTTGATGATTTATAAACTCAACTCTTTTTGTTTTGTATGACTATTACGAATCTTGCACTATGATATTAATTTTGGTTAATTTAGTTATACTTATCTGTCTCTCCTATTTCACATCTATGTTGATATTATATTTTGTTTGATGCGCTGTGAGTTATATGACAGGATATGCTTGGAGTTTTGTTATTTCATCTTGAGAATCATTCAACATCACATGTTCATCGTTATAACACATTCTGTAAGTTATATTAGGTACAAGGATGGTAGGTCGGTCATTACAAGTTGATTATAGTGGATTTAAATATATGAATTGTAGGGGGTATCGGGATATTTATATCATATTTAGATATACCATAAGTAGATCTATGTGGATAGTTCTATTATCATTAATTTACCCTTAGATCGTTCTTTTCAAGGAACTTTTCGATCATGATGTTCTTGTTTTATACATCAATTTCAAGTGCCATAAAAAGCAAGTCTATATGATTCCAATAGTTACCAATTATTTTAGTCAACTTTTAACAGTAGATCCTTTTGGTGTATTCTCGAGCAACAAACATTAAGGTTGAGATGAGATGGAAAGTTATATCAATAGTTAATATATTTTTTGGTTAGAGTAAATTATTATCTTTACTTGAAATCAATAATTAATGCTAATATAATAATTAGTGTTCAATTCTTAAAATTTAAAACATAAGAGGTAATGATCAGTTGAAATAATTTACAATTTAAATTCCATAATCAGTTATATAACTATAATATCTAGTAATAAATAATTTACAATTTGTAATTAATAAATAATAAATTTGATTTAATTACTAATAGTAGGTAGTATATAGTTAGTAATGTTCATTGGATTATTGTACATAGAAATTTAAAATACCTAAAAATAATCATGAACCATGGTATAATGTAGAGTGGGTATCTAAGTTTAATAGGAGGATACATGGATGCTAGTTGGAATAGAAATAATGAGGATCATAAATCAACTAGGGAATGTATATTCACACTTTATAAGAGAGCGATACCTAGGCCTTTAAGAAATAAACATTTATTACCGATTCTACCAAGGCTTTTTAGTTTATAGCGATGGCCATTTGTAGTAAAAATATAGAATATTAAGGAATTTACTACTAGAAATTCCTATTTGGCCAAAACTGGGACTCCAATATTTGTGCGTTGTGATAGTTAAGCAAAACTACCATGAGCATATAGCCAGGTCTATAATGGAAAATCTAGGCACATTGGCGCAAGGCACATTCTGTTAGGCAAATGCTCACTAATGGGATAATTACCATCGATTATATACGGTCTGGCTAAAATTTGGCTGATCCATCTACTAAAGGACTTGCAAGGGACATGGTGTTAAAGACATCGAGGTGAATGAGTTTAAAGCCAATAGATGACAATTTTCGATGATGAAAAATCTACACAACATAATGAAATTCAAAATCTTGATTTTAATGAGCAAAAGTGCATCATATGTTATGATTTGAAGCACTACAGTATTAGTCTGAACAACTAATATTTTGTTCAATTCCAAGGTAAAGTGTTTAATACTATAATTAGAGGTTATACTGCTTAGTACTTAATAGATTTAAACATGGATAATGTCGAGGTGTATATTATAAGACACTTCCGATAAGCCTTTCTACATAAATGCATGAAGGTGGTGCCGCTTTCTATGAGACTATGGCTTATTCTCTAAGGGATTTTTAAGAAACTAAGATATAAATACAAGGTCATACATGTGTCGGTATATTCGTATTATTTGAAGATTTACAAAATGCATGTAAGACACATCTAGTACATCATTGTTTAACAACTAAATCTCTATCGGATTAGAAAAATTACCAAAAATTTTAAATTAAAAATAACCATAAGCGCACGACGTACAATTCTAGTACGTGGCAAATATGGATCGATCCGTGGGTTGTATTGATTTTAAAATTTCTATTTAATCAAATTAAACCAAGAATTTAAGATTGTGTTTAGCTAAAAAAAATTTAGAAATTAACAAAAAATTAAAAATGGATAAAAATATGAGAGTAGAAGGCAATTTAGAGGTAATTTCATTCTCATGATCACATAAATCAACAAAATAAAATTATGATCTATTTTGGTCATTAGTGAATTTAGTTGATATGTTTATGAATAAGTATGGCCTATTTGTGCTATTAATTAGCTTATCATAAACGATCAAACTTTAACATACCCATTAAACCACTTGCCAACTCTCGTGAAAATTGATAATGAAATTGAAAATGAAATCTATTCTAAGAATGATCTATTTACCATTGATTAGTAACATAGACCATCAAATTTTGATTTTAAATTCCACTTCATTACCAGCATCATATGAAGATGAAGAGGTAATTTGTGTTTGTTTAAGCATAGCCTATTTGGTATCAACAACATAGGCTATCAAATTCGAAGCTAAAACAAAAAAATTAAACCACATCAAATATTGTCATTAAGCACAAAAGGAGATCACAAGTTATCAAAATGTTGAATCTACATCATTAAGAGAGCTTCATTACCCTTAAATTGAAGGGGTTTATTTTCTCATATTTGTTATCATTTCAACAAATGTAGAGTTCAACATAAAAAAAAACAAGAGAAAAAAGAGAGCAGATTAAAATAAAATGAGAGCTAATCTACTTGAAAAAATAAAAATACACTACTAACATGAAAGGAAATTAAAAAAAAAATAGCATGAGTTAAAATTGCATAAAGTAAATTACATAAAAGAAGAAATGGCTAAGTAACCATGAAATAGAAGAAGAGAGTTTATATTTATTTCTTAGCCTAAAACTAAAAAGAGGAGACTAAGAGCTCATTACATAAACCATAAGGGGTATTTATACATGTTTTGAAACCCCAATCATATTTTTGGGGACTAATGAAAATACCCTCTTAGGAAATGTAACCTTTAAGTAATCATTAGCATATCTATAATCCTCCATTTAAATGTGCATGTAGTTTTAATCATGTGCATTAGCTCTTAATAGGGGATCATGGTAAGTGGGTAGATGGGGTCCTCCATGTTGCATGATTTGAATTATTTTCATCTTCATTTGTCTTCTAACTCTTGTGCATGCACATTTCCATGAAGACTCTTCCATCTTTCATCCAATTTCCTGAAAATAAAATAAAGTGGGCAAATAAATGTTCTCAAAAATAATATATGCACAAAAATGACCATTTTTCCCCTATATGAAGATGAATAAATGATGATTTGAAAATAATGTGAATTTTGTTTAAACATGTTAAAACGCCGTATATTCTCATTTAATTAATTAAATTAGATCAAATATAGAAGTAAAAATATGAACATTTACGTGCACATCAAATACGCCCAAACTTATCTTTTTATTCGTCCTTGAATAAACTAAATCTAAGATAAATCCATTTTCATAGGAAACACGATTGCATTGAGCATATGCAACAAGTTGTTAAACCTCTAGATGTCCCTAGTAGGACAAATGTTGTCTTGTGAGGGTTTTCTGCGGATACTACCCATAAAATCCGAATGGAACTTGAAAATTTTCTAAATGCAAGATTTATTTACAAGATATGAATGCAAATACTAGGAAATATTTGCAAATGAAGAATTTAAATTGACACGAATAAGTTAAA
Organism: Allium cepa; assembly: GCA_030765085.1. Taxonomy (NCBI): domain Eukaryota; kingdom Viridiplantae; phylum Streptophyta; class Magnoliopsida; order Asparagales; family Amaryllidaceae; genus Allium; species Allium cepa. The sequence continues at coordinate 208,981,356 of CM060944.1, forward strand.
TATATGTTTTTGGTTATCATCATGAAATATTTATCATTTAAATCGTCAAAACATCAAAAAAAATTAAGTTATCATTACATTTAGACTCTTGTTTGGCTAGTTGTTTTGGTTGGCAACATAGTGCAACTATGAAATGGATCCTTAGTTTATGTTCAAAGTTTTTCAAAGTGGTATTTTCATTTCATTTAAATAACAAGTCAATTCAAATAAGAAAAAATAGTGCTTGGATTTCAATTGTTTACTTTCTCTTTATTTGAAAATTTTATTGATATTAACAATATTTACATATGCTTTACTCAGATAAACTGAGGCCAGATATATCACCATGCACTGCCATTTGGGCTTATGTGAGGGGAATATAGAGCATGGCGAGTGTACACACAAGTATGTGAACCTATCAACTATAAGCATTATTAATGAAAGAATTTTTATATACATACACCTAACTCGGATAAACTGAGGCCAGATATACCGGTCATGCATTGCCTTTCGAGCTTACATGAAAAGGGTACAGAGCATGGCGAGTGTACACACTTGCGTGTGAACACATGACTCTATGTGTTAATAAAAAATATATATATTTTTTCTTTTATTTGTTTTATTATACTTTTTGATTTCTAAAAAGAGAGTTTTGCAAAATCATCTTAGCACTATTTAATTAAGAAGATAAAAAATTGTTATATCCTTTTCTTTAAATCCACCACTTTTTTGAACAATGATTTTCATTAGGACATACTTTGTAATTATCACCCATGAACTTTTCTATATACTTGTTAAATCAATGTTACTTGTAATAGGACAAATAAATTTTCAAAAATTTCAATTTAATAACCAAAATCCTGTACTTATCCTATAGAATTTCTTTTAAAAGCAAATCAACTTGCTAAAAAGAAAATTTGTTTTGGCAACTTCATTTTTTTAATAATTTTTTTCGAGTTTTGGAAAGAAAATGCAAAAATAAACCATGAAAAATAAAAAAAATTGAAGATGAGACTCCCCCCACACTTAATTTTGACTGTGTCCCCACATTCAACCCTAATGAAAGGAGAAAAACAAAAATATAACCTATATTTACATGAAATGATTATTATTTACACCACTTCAGAAAATATACTATTAAAGAATAAATGAAACAGTCTTCCAAAGACCGATTCATTTGTCTCGCCAAATATGAGAGACACGACTTAAGCACAGAAAACCAAACCAAAAAAGATTTCGAAATTGAATGATTATTTGTGAAAACGAATGTCGTTTTATTAAAAATCGTAATTTTTTTATTTTCAATGATTTTTGGGGTGGATAGAACAATTGGTTGAAGTTCAAGTTTATTTCACCAATTTGAAATTCAAGTTCATTATGGACAAATTCTTCAAAATTATCGATTTCAAAATTAGAATGGTGATTTAAATTTCCCCTTCAGAATTCAACAACTAATCTTCGAAAAGTACAAAAAAATTATTAATCAATTTCATCTTCCTTTGTTGAATTATTAACAAATTCATTGCATATATCAATTACAAAATCTAAAGTTGTTGTATTCAATTTTTCAAAACCGGAAAATGGAAGATCGCATTTTAAATTTGATTTCACACTCTCAAAAGAATTGAAATCCAACTCAATTACCGTATTTTCAATAACTTCATTAAGATTGTCGTTTTCAATTTCAAAAGTTGTTATTTGAAAGTCACCAATTTTGGTAAAAGGTGGAATATTATTTGAGTCGTCACATGTTGGGATTTGATTATATTGCTCACGTCATTTCATATATGTTTAAACAACAAATCTATGTGATATTTGTAAGTTTCGTTCATTTGCTCAACAAATTCAAATTTATAATTTTTAACTTGAGAATTTGAAATTATTGAGAACAAAAATTGTCCAATGAATCATAGTTAATATTGTTCTCATTGCCAAAATTATTTGAAAAGTGGTTCACATTTCTATTTTGACTTTGAAATTCATTTTGGAGTTCGAAGCTGCATTGGCATAAGTTATAATCGAAATCGTTTAAACTTTGTTATGAATTCAAATTTTGATTACTTTGAAAACTTTGACTTGAGTTATTGCACAAATATGAATTACACAAAACATTTATCCTTTGGTCATTTTATTTAGAGAATTCAACTAAAGATGAATAGTTTCGATACTTTTTTCCAGATTTGATGGTTGGTCATCATTTTGTAAACATTGTGGTTCAAAATTCGAATTGTTTGTATAATAGTTGTCACTAAAATATCCATAAGAATTTGGTGTGAAATTATATGGATTATATTGATTTTCACAACTATTCTAAAGTTCTTGAGAATAGGGAAATTTCGACATTTTCAAAATATGTCTTTTTATTGTTATCCCGCCTTTTGGCAAGGTCGTGATGCCGAGGAATCGACTTGAAACCAAAGATAATTCTCCTTGATTGCCAGTTATGAGCAGGTCAACTATGGATGTCGGTGAATTTTGATCGAGTCTGGATTAAGCTACAATTGATATGGCAAGACAAGCAAAACAATGAAAGCTAACTTTCTAAGTTTCAAGTTAGTCTGAGTTCGTAAGCTCAATATATGATCGATGCAATTCAAGAGGTCACCTTGTTTGTATCCATCGAGCAACCAGAGAACACCCACTTCGTATCGATTTGGTTCGAATCGATTAGATGCACACGGTTTTGTATCGACCAGGAGAGCAGTGTTCTTCGTATCCATCAATTAACTATTGTTCATATCCATTAAGCTTCAGTTGTTCGTATCAACCAACAAATATTGTTTCGTATCCATCTTGTGTACCACTTCGCATCCATCAACCAGTAACATCATTCCTAATCCACTTGGTCAAATGCTGCCATCTTCGTATCAATCCCTTTCTACCTATTTCGTGTCGGTCAGCAAAGGGGAATGATATGAACTCAAGGCTTTCCATCGATACGAAATGTCCCACAGCAATCGATAGAAATACACAACTGCCATTGATACGAAGTTGTATCTAGAGGGTCAATACAAAAGAGCTTACATAAGAATGGATACGAAGCAGCCTCCGGTCGTCGATACGAAGTAGCTTGTGATCATCGATATGAACAGAAGCAGCAATGATCGATACGAACAGAGCAGTGGACCAATGCGAACAAGGCTAGCCCGAGTCGATACAATAAGGTGCATCTATAGGAAATACTCGATCGTTCGGCATGAAATGTGGATCGATCCTAAAAGCAAGTGCCACGTCAACTGGCGCCACGTGCAGACTCATCGATGCGAAGTTATCGATACGAACAACATCGATATGAAGGAGACAGCTTTCAAAAAATACAGACTTGCATCGATCATAACTCACAATCTACGAGACCAAATGCCACCTAATTTTCACAGAAGCTTACGTACAACTAAAGATTGTTCATGCTCAATTCGACTTGATTGGGCCAAATCTTGATCGATACGATGTTTCTTCTTATCGATCACAGATCGAGTGCAAACCGCATGGGATCAATCGCATAGGTCCACTTACATGCAATAATAAGTCTCCCCAGATCTGAGCGAGATATTAATGCAGCATAGCCTATAAATAGCAGCCCAGAACCTATAGAAAAAGGACTTTTGGCTCCTCGACGTCCAGACTCTGCCAGAACAATTGTTGTATTCAAAATTCACTGTTGTATTTGAAATTCCCTGTTGTAATCCGCTGTAACCAGCCAGCAAAATCTTATGAAGAACAACCATTTCATAGTGGACGTAGGCAACATTCCGAACCACTCTAAATCTTGTGTTTTTCTACTACTTTCTGATTATAATTTGGAGTGTTTGTTAAATAATCCTCCTTTTACATTTACTTTCTTCATTTTATCTCTTCAAACACTTTCGAAGAGTATTGTGCCAAATTTTGGTACAAAAACTTTGGTGTTTCACTAAGAAAACACAGTTTTTCTCCCGCTCTCTGGATCTACTATCGGTATCGGATTGCATATATCTAAGAAGAAGATCCAGATCTCAAGTTCAAAGTTCTTCCATCCTATTCAAATTTACATCGATTCTAGGAATGAGCTTCACTATTCATCATGGTAAACATAAGGACCACTTCTACTGCTGTAGATCCAGAAGGACGGGATCGATAAAATCTCATGAAAATACCTCCGACTGATCAGAATGCTGCCGGACCATCAGATCTATAAGGCCTTGTCACTAGGGAAGAGTTTCGTTGCTAATGCAAGGGCTGACATAGAGCCGTCGGGAACTTACTCAATAACTACGTGCCAACGCAGAATTAACCAATCGGCTGAATTGCCAAATGCGTAGGAGATCCAGGAGGAATCAGGCTTCCTATTCATCTATTGAGAGTTCAGCTTCTTCAGATTATCATCACAGATCCACGTGCCCAAGGCTAGATGGGAGTTATACCCAAGCTACTGGACATCAACAAGCACTGAGCCGTAGGCAACCAAGAGTTGGCCCGTCAATTAGCCATCAGATTAGACCTTCCTCCCAAGGAGGTACTATCTCATATCATGTTTTAGACAACCGTACTACCACCACCACTACTGAACTAGGAGCTGATACCCAAAACTGGACAGATCCGATCCAACGTCAACATACTCCCAAACCATATATCCTTGAACACTTAGAACGAAGGAGGCGAGACCTGGACCATCGACCGCATCCGACCCAACCTCGCATTGTGGAACCCAACCACATCTTGGCCCAGCGCGCTCAAAATGTCCAGATGCCATATATACCTACGATGATACTTCAAATGATCCATGAAAGTCAGTGTCTCACTAATGACGACTGGGGAATCTCCCAGAGTCATACCCCTTTCACTGATGACATACTCTATGCTGAACCACCTCAATGATTCAGGATGCTAACTTTGCCCGTTTATGAAGGGAGCTCAGATCCTAATCAGTATATTCTAAAGTACGAATGGTTGACGAATGCTGCATGAGCTGATGATGCAGTTAAATGCCATATTTTTTCGATCTCTTTTAGGGGCATATCTACTATGTGGTTTACCCGTCTGCCACCTCGATCTATCTCGCGTTTTGATCAGTTAGTGACAAATTTTGTTGAGCAGTTCGGGATGCATATAGCGAGACTGAAGGATGTTAACACTTTGTCTAGTGTCAATCAAGCTCCTGGAGAGACACTTAGACGTTATTTGGAAAGATTTCATGCTGCATGTGGTGAGATTAGCAATCCCAACGATAACTCTATTCTGATGGCACTAACTAAGGGAATTGATCTCGATTCTGAATTTGGCAACTAGTTGGCCGGAAAACCTCCTGCGTCACTGGACCGTTTCTATTCCAAGGTAGCCTAATTATTAAGAAGGGAAGATGTATAACAGTCTAGGAAAAAGGATGACGTAGGACCCAATGTGGAAGGAATCCAAAGTAATGTAGCTGTCAATATAAGAAACCTACCCCCAATATCATCATTGCAGAAACAAATGCAAACGGAAAAGTTTTTCAGATTCCACAATAGTTACGACCATAACACGAATGAGTGCCATCACTTGTAGAATCTCTTTGAAAAGTTGACAAGAGAGAGGATGTTAGAGTAGTTTGTGCGGGCGCTGCAGTCTGGAGGCATGGGCCCATCAAATCAGAATCGTGTACCAAATCAAGCAAGACAGGTGGAACCCGCTCGTATTGGCAAGAAGTTAGTGATAAATACTATTAGTAGTGGTCCTCATCCAGCAGACCGAAGCTGGAAGGAAAATGTGACGATCCTGACTCGGCCTTCGAAAATCGGCACCGAATACGAGTGAACCTTAATTACTTTTATTAATCAACCTCTAATTAATTACTTTAATTAATAAATCCTTAATTATTAAATTAAATCTTAATTATAATTAATTATTCTTAATTCATTTGTCTTAATTAATTAATCACATTAATTAATTTTCCTTTAAAGTAATTAACCCTTATTATTAGATTAATCGATCTTCAATCATTAACTATCTACCCTTAATTACTTTCACTAAGTAATTACTATTTTTACTTAATCCCTTAATTACATCCTTTTAGATAAAACAAATTATTATTAACAAATAGTTCAATTTAAAAAAAAATTATTTTAAAACTTAATGGAAACTAATCAAGAAAAATTTAATCAAGAAAGTATTTTTAAAACTTAAATTAAACTGAAATTCGAAAAACTTTACATTTAAGAAATTTAAAAACTGATTTCAGCCCAAACTCCAGATTTTAAAATCTCAGATTTTTAACTTATTTTAAATTTCTATTTTACAAATTTTACTTTCAGTTCAAATTCAAAACCCAATATACCTTTATACTTGAAAGTTTCTAAACCAAAATTTAAATTTCAAAACTCAGATTCAAGCACTTTGAAATCAGATTCAAACTCATTTTAACTTATTTAAAATTTCCAGTATGTATTTTAAACTTTACCTTAAATTTTAAAAACAAAGAACAGGTTTCTGTTTGATACTAAAACCTGAATCAAAGCGATATACCCGAGCAAATCTTAACCTGACTTCGAGCCAGATCCCACCATGCTTCGAGTCGCCACGCGGTTTGCTTCGAGAACGAACCCTAACTACTGTTATCTTCCCCAACTACCATATTCCAGATGCACAGATTATGGTGTGTGCATATGCACGATCGATGCGAGCACTTCCATTCGATGCTCTGGTCATCGAAAGACCACCCATCATTCCCTGAGTCACCACGACAACCCAGATCGTCGAAATTGACCATGAATTGAAATCGAGTAGTTCAACACCCAAATTGAAACAGTACCGAACCACCATAATCACATCGTCCCCTCGCCTCTGGCCATCGGAGGCCATGGAAACTTCACTGCAGCCTCGTCTTGACCACATGCTGCAACCCCACTGGACCGACGCCTATAGTTCACCCATTACGACGAAATCCCTTCCCAAACTTCGTCGACAATATCAGAGTGCAGAACCCTAAAATCACGTCAATCCATTACCCCAGCAATTTATAGAATTCACGGGTATTTTTCCATGATTCTGCCGCATCCAAGCTATCTTCACCATGAATCTTGACTACTAACTCCATGCCGCTCATCAGATTGTTATAAAAATGTCAAATTTGTTCAACTTGTGATTTCTCTTCAAATAACAACTTTAAAATCTTGATTTTATCATTAAAAATCATTTTTTCATATTAAAAATCATATTATGAAATCCAAATTCGAAAACTCGAATGTTAATTTTCAACTTGCATATGATTTCCACTGTAATCACTTGTTCTCTGAATAGTTCCCAAATATTTTCATTTGAGACAATTTTTTTTTAAAATAACATTGTAACGCCATAGTCAATTTCCTTTTAAGGATCAAAGCTAAACAAGGTTTGAAAAAAAGAATTTTGATGATTTGAATTGAAGACAGAGAAGAAGCAATTTGGTTTTGAACAGTTTTTGAAAAACCTGGAACTAGAAAACAAAAGAATATGTCTGTATTCTGATATGCACAAGCATATTCATATCAACATCCAAACACATATCATAGCATATGTAAACTTATTTACAGACAAACATCAATCCTACTTGTATGCAAACCAGGATGTAGGTAAAGTTAAGGATTTGCTCACATTGATGGAACAGAGGCATGTATATAGATATATACAGACATGCAACTTCAACACACACTTATTTATAAACATATACACACCAATTTGCATCCATTCAAACATTTCCCATCACACAATCAAACATTCACCACAACATCACAACTGATCAACTAAATTAGGCTTAAAGAAACCGTTTGCTCACCTGTTGAAGTCTGGACAGAGACATGCTTTGCATTCTTGTTTAGATTGTTAACTTGCTCCAGATCTGAGGCTTGATCTTGTTATTTTGGATGATGAGACTTTATCTTGTTTTGGTTATCATTTCCTCAGATTGAAAACAATAAAGTTAATTATTGTTTTAATTGCTTCAGATTTTAAAAATTCAAATTATGGTTGCTTGAATTACCTGAGAAACTTTAACTTGCTTCAGATTATTTTCCAAAGACCTCTCTTTTTTTTCTTTCTTTTTTTTCAACTTGAAAACAGAATTTACTTTAGCATATAACCTGATTGGGTCCTTTTAATTATTTATCTTCAGAGAAAAACTGCAGCTCTGATTATGATCTCTCTTTTTTTTTTTCTTAATCATCTCAGGTTGAAAACTCTGGCTAGCTTCAAGTTTTGAACTTTTGCATTCTATCTGAATTTACTTTGAACGGCAACCTGAGTTTTGAACTTGCATGCTTCCATATTTAAAATTTCCTTTTTAACTGATTTGGTTTTCAGTTTTGAACTGATAATGGTAGATTTTCTTTTATCTTGGTTTGCATTTGAAACTGAAGTATTGAACTGAAGCTACTTGATTTGTATTTTTCTTCCAGGTTGCATGCAGAGCCCATTTCCAGATTTTGAATCTTTGTTATTTGAGTTGAATTAGTTGCTTCAGGTTTGCAAATAGATCTGGATTCGAGTTGTATTTGAGACGATCTACAGGCTTTGGACTTCATGTTGCTATTTCTTTTTTTCTTTTTTTCTTTCTGATTTGATTTTTTTTTCCTTTGTTGAGATTTGAAATGCAAAATCTTTTATTACTTGTTTGTTCAGATTTGCTGAGATGTTTAATATGATTGCATTGTGGGGAAATGAAAAGTTTCTAAAAATATTTTTTAATCTTATTATTTAATTCAATTTGATTGTATGAAGGCCATTTGTAAAGAGATATCATAACTCTAGATTTTGTTAACTCCTTTACTCCAAATCCATGTGTGTAAGAAGAAATGATTATGAGATCTATGCATATTGATTTGCTTTACTTTTTTGATTATACAAAGATAAAAGAAACTTTTGTATACACATACACAATGTTAAAAGAATTATTTTCTAGCCAACATTTACATTTTATAAATTTCACCTCTATAATTTTAAAAGCCAAATGTTTATCTTAAAAAAAACATTTACTTCAAATGTAGATTCAAATTCCCAATTCATTTGAATTAAAATTCTATTTATACCAATTTACATATATTCAAACATTATTTCTATTATTTATTCTTGTAAACTTTATAAAAAGAAAAGAATGATAAAAAAAATTGATTTCATATTAACAATAGCCACTTTTATACATATTTGAAAATTTAACTTAAAAATAATATTTTAAAAATGAGTACACGAATTTTTTTCTTTATATTGTAACTTCCAAATAAAAATTTATAAAACACTATTATTAGCATTTTAAAGCTTTTAATTTCTATTTTATTTTTAATGCATTTTATTTTGAAATTCAATATTGTTTTCCAATTCACTTATTCTTAAATTTCAAATTTAAATCTCTATTTAAAATCAAAATTATTCATCTGCTCTTAGAATTTTCTAATTAATTCACAATTTATTTTCAAAAATAAATTTAATTGCCAAATTAACTTGGCTAAAATTTCAGGAATGTTACAGATTTCCCCCCTTAAAAAAATTTCGTCCTCGAAATTGCAAGGAAGACGAGAACGAAAAGATAATAGATAAAGAAATGATTGATCAGATCAGAATCGAGATATTTATTCTGCATTCGGTTTATCAAATCGAAATATCAATAATATGAGAACGAACTCATACAATTATTACACAAGATATTTGGGTCCACCGGTCTACAAATATGCAACGACATTGATTAGTTCGAAGGGATAACTAATCGTTCGTAGAATATATATCGGATCCCAAAGAATAGATAGATGGATCAAATCTTCATATTAGTTAACCAATTTTCTTAATTTAAAATTTCCAATTTATTTAATTTTAAATTTTCAAATTCAAATTCATTAGATCTTAGATCGAAAAGCTGATAAGAAACCGATGAAGATACGAAGTAAGAATTTTCTACAACAATACGTATGGCCATCATCACACCGAAACTTCTTTCTGGAGCAGCTACGAAGCAATAGAAAGAATTGAGAATCGAATCAAAGGAGATTGATAGAGAAAAGTTGTTTCCGCTATTGCAGGGTATTGACCATTTGTAGTGGTATTTTCCTGTCCCCTATCTCGTCCTCTTCTCGCACTCATACTCACTATCAGTGGATAGTAAGAGAATTTACTAAGGCATACGAACGGATATCCTAGGGATCACTCATTCTAGGGTATACTTCACCCTATCTCTAATGAGCTACTTAATGCGTTATACTCCTGAACTAAGGTTTTAACCATCAGCTCTGATACCAATTATAATGACCCTGACTCGACCTTCGAAAATCGGCACCGAATACGACACTCGTATTCAAATGCCGCAGATCCAAACGTCGAATCTGGTTCGCCGGAGCTTATAACACAATAAGTACAACACTGCGGAAGAAATGAATAGCATAATCAATATACAACATTTGATACAATATCTGATACAATATGATACAACAGATGATACAATAGAATGTCCATATACATCAGAGATACAAGAAATAACAGCGGAACAATATCTTCAATATAGTCTTCAAGAAAGAACTCCAGAACTGGTAATCTTCATCTCCAAGACATCAATCCAGAAATAGCACGAACTCCCAAACCAAGATGAAGAGAAGCAACTCGATCCAAAAGCGATTGCCAACTCCTAAGGCTGAAAACTATCGAATCTACACCTACTATTGATTATCTGAAAACCCCAACTCTAGACTGCCCGTGTGGGAATAATGGGCACCCAGAGTTTAGGAAAGGAACAATAAACTCCAGGTCAGTCATGGGACTGGTATGAGCAAACAAAAACATTTGATCTTTTAAAACAAACAACAGAATTTAAATTTGAAATCCGCAATGCTTTTTGGAAAATGAAACTACCATAAGGCCTCCCACCACACACACAATGCAAACGCAAAATTGGAGGAGATTTCTCCTTATGATAGTCAAATATGCTTGATACGAGAAAGTTTTCTTTGATATTATTACTAGTGCATAGTGCAGAAAAACCATTTCGAAAGTACAATATAAATCTTAGCCAGCATAGACATTCCGAACTATGCCTATTATAGCTACCATCTAAACAGTGGTGACCACCATAAGTAAATGGCAGGTTCTACAACTAAAACCGTACAAGGCGCGCATTGGATGAATGGATTTCCAACAAATGGTCAGGCTAAGGAACTTCCTACTGCCACATGGGATCGCCTCTGGTGGGACGTCCCGAGAACTAACGTTACGGTTAGATCTCTGCCAACACAAGATCGGGTTATCTCTGTAACTAGGTAACTACTACACGAATATACCATCCCCCGGTCCTTTGGGACCTTTATCCGAGCGCTCGCACCAACAACCACAAAGTATCACAAAGTAATAGATCTGCAGTATCCACATGAGTAAGTATCTGGGCTCCATACCATGATACTACCCTTTACCAGAAGGGAATGACACACCCTAAAGGGCGCGACCCTCATAACCTTGCCGCATCTTTCCTGTTTCGACCATTTCCGAGGAGTGAGGTCCTGATGCAGTCTCGTCCACAAAGCTACGCTTTGGCACAAAGCCATGCTTTGGGTCAACAGATGACCAAAGCAATGATCACAAAGATAAATGATCAAACAAATGATCATATCACAAATGATCAACCAATGATCATCACACAGCAGCACTCAGCATGCCACATTACCAAATTGGGAATATATCACTGATAAATATCAACTACATAACCTCTGAGCTCGTACATCTCAGAGAAGGGTGTTAAGCTAAGAGAATAAATTCTCCGCCACCAAGCAGAAATGTATTTGATAGAGATCAGTTTAATATCTCAAAGTGTAATGTCGGACATACAACCATACAAGTCTGTTCCGGGTTCGAACAGTACCGAAGGCACTTCCGAAGAAGCCCTTGCAAATCCGGGTATCTACAATCCCGATCGGACTTCCCGTCACTTAGGGAAACTCTATACCGGAGCAACTCAGTGCAGAGTCAATCGACAGGTTATCCTATCGTTTTCACAAATACACGGTCTTCAACACCGGTCTTCAAAAGTAATCCATATCGTCGTATCACTATTCGGAATGGGCTATGTGACACAAGGTCCTCTCCCGGCTAAACCGAATAATGAGCGCAATATTTAAAAACATATGGATATGGGATTTCAGTTAAGTCACAACTTAAAAATCCAAAGCTTTCTTTCAAATGGTTGAACAAAATACCATTTTAAATCTTTGAAACAAAAAGATTAATTTCACAAATTTTTACCCAGTTTCACAAAGATCTATTCATAGATTTCACCACAATTTCCATTTCAATTGGATTAATTCCTTAAATCTTTAAACTAAAGATTTAATTAATAGCTTTGAAAACACGTTTCCAAAGATTTATCTATAATTTGGAAAACTATTTTCATTTTAGATTGAAATCCTTTTAACACAAATTGGAAGCCTATTTCTTATGTGAAAGCTTTTACTATTTGAAAACGAATAGTTTTCATTTCAGAAAAATCCAATTTATACAAGTTGAAATCTTGGGTTGAATTTAAATTCCAAAACATCACCTTTAAAATGGTTTAAAAACCCATGTAAACTCATTTATAAGTTGGATAACTTTTTAAACCCTAGTTCCCAAATTATAGAATTCGATTTCAAATATTGAACTCAAATTTAAATCAAATTATTTAAATTTCAAGGTTAAATCAAGTTATTCAAAATAACTTTTATTTTTGAAACTCATTTTCAAAAGCTTTAATGCTAATTCCAAAACTATTTTGGATTCAAAAAAAAATTAAATTTTAAAACAATTTCAAAATCTGTGACTTAACTAATTTCCACGTGCAATCCATATTTGTGTGCGTATAAGTGTGGTCCAGGGGTTCAACACAATAGTGCGCAACATCATCATCACAGACTCAACCATATCGATAAGCGGTATAACCCATAACGCTTATCTTTGTTCACAGATTCATAGATAAAGTAAATTTATCAATCACAAAGATTCGATGTGGGTTTCGGATAACCAACTGGAATCCGACTCCCTGTCGCATCGAAATTCAAATGTCGTTCTACAGGTCAAGGGGTTTGCATATTCATATAACAATATATACATCACAGATATAACAGCTCAGCACAAAGCATCACATAGCATCACATCACATATCAAATATATCATCACATAGCATTCAATAACAATCAAACACCTTTGATTATGGCGAATAAATCGTGTGGTTATAGATTTATTACTCCCATAATTACCTTCAATAGTGATCTTAAATCAATGATTAATTATCATTAATTACATTTGATTAAGTCTTAACCACCTTCATTAATCATTTCTTTAATTAATTATCTTAATTAATTAACCCTTAATTGTAATTAATTAAACCTTAATTACTTTTATTAATCAACCTCTAATTAATTACTTTAATTAATAAATCCTTAATTATTAAATTAAATCTTAATTATAATTAATTATTCTTAATTCATTCATCTTAATTAATTAATCACATTAATTAATTTTCCTTTAAAGTAATTAACCCTTATTATTAGATTAATCGATCTTCAATCATTAATTATCTACCCTTAATTACTTTCACTAAGTAATTACTATTTTTACTTAATCCCTTAATTACATCCTTTTAGATAAAACAAATTATTATTAACAAATAGTTCAATTTTAAAAAAATTATTTTAAAACTTAATGGAAACTAATCAAGAAAAATTTAATCAAGAAAGTATTTTTAAAACATAAATTAAACTGAAATTCGAAAAACTTTACATTTAAGAAATTTAAAAACTGATTTCAGCCCAAACTCCAGATTTTAAAATCTCAGATTTTTAACTTATTTTAAATTTCTATTTTACAAATTTTACTTTCAGTTCAAATTCAAAACCCAATATACCTTTATACTTGAAAGTTCTAAACCAAAATTTAAATTTCAAAACTCAGATTCAAGCACATTGAAATCAGATTCAAACTCATTTTAACTTATTTAAAATTTCCAGTATGTATTTTAAACTTTACCTTAAATTTTAAAAACAAAGAACAGGTTTCTGTTTGATACTAAAACCTGAATCAAAACGATATACCCGAGCAAATCTTAACCTGACTTCGAGCCAGATCCCACCATGCTTCGAGTCGTCACGCGTTTTGCCTCGAGAACGAACCCTAACTACTGTTATCTTCCCCATCTACCATACTTCCAGATGCACAGATTATGGCGTGTGCATATGCACGATCGACGCGAGCAATTCCATTCGATGCTCTGGTCATCGAAAGACCACCCATCATTCCCTGAGTCACCACGACAACCCAGATCGTCGAAATTGACCACGAATTGAAATCGAGTAGTTCAAGACCCAGATTGAAACAATACCGAACCACCATAATCACATCGTCCCCTCGCCTCTGGCCATCGGAGGCCATGGAAACTTCACTGCAGCCTCGTCTTGACCACATGCTGCAACCCCACTGGACCGATCGCCTATAGTTCACCCATTACGACGAAATCCCTTCCCAAACTTCGTCGACAATATCAGAGTGCAGAACCCTAAAATCACGTCAATCCATCACCCCAGCAATTTATAGAATTCACGAGTATTTTTCCATGATTCTCCCGCATCCAAGCTATCTTCACCATGAATCTTGACTACTAACTCCATGCCGCTCATCAGATTGTTATAAAAATGTCAAATTTGTTCAACTTGTGATTTCTCTTCAAATAACAACTTTAAAATCTTGATTTTATCATTAACAATCATTTTTTCCTATTAAAAATCATATTATGAAATCCAAATTCGAAAACTCGAATGTTAATTTTCAACTTGCATATGATTTCCACTGTAATCACTTGTTCTCTGAATAGTTCCCAAATATTCTCATTTGAGACAATTTTTTTAAAAATAACATTGTAACGCCATAGTCTATTTCCTTTTAAGGATCAAAGCTAAACAAGGTTTGAAAAAAAGAATTTTGATGATTTGAATTGAAGACAGAGAAGAAGAAATTTGGTTTTGAACAGTTTTTGAAAAACTTGGAACTAGAAAACAAAAGCATATGTCTATATTCTGATATGCACAAGCATATTCATATCAACATCCAAACACATATCATAGCATATGTAAACTTATTTACAGACAAACATCAATCCTACTTGTATGCAAACCAGGATGTAGGTAAAGTTAAGGATTTGCTCACATTGATGGAACAGAGGCCTGTATATAGATATATACAGACATGCAACTTCAACACACACTTATTTATAAACATATACACACCAATTTGCATCCATTCAAACATTTCCCATCACACAATCAAACATTCACCACAACATCACAACTGATCAACTAAATTAGGCTTAAAGAAACAGTTTGCTCACTTGTTGAAGTCTGGACAGAGACATGCTTTGCATTCTTGTTTAGATTGTTAACTTGCTCCAGATCTGAGGCTTGATCTTGTTATTTTGGATGATGAGACTTTATCTTGTTTTGGTTATCATTTCCTCAGATTGAAAACAATAAAGTTAATTATTGTTTTAATTGCTTCAGATTTTAAAAATTCAAATTATGGTTGCTTGAATTACCTGAGAAACTTTAACTTGCTTCAGATTATTTTCCAGAGACCTCTCTTTTTTTTTCTTTCTTTTTTTCAACTTGAAAACAGAATTTACTTTAGCATATAACCTGACTGGGTCCTTTTAATTATTTATGTTCAGAGAAAAACTGCAGCTCTGATTATGATCTCTCTTTTTTTTTTCTTAATCATCTCAGGTTGAAAACTCTGGCTAGCTTCAAGTTTTGAACTTTTGCATTCTATCTGAATTTACTTTGAACGGCAACCTGAGTTTTGAAATTACATGCTTCCAGATTTAAAATTTCCTTTTTAACTGATTTGGTTTTCAGTTTTGAACTGATAATGGTAGATTTTCTTTTATATTGGTTTGCATTTGAAACTGAAGTATTGAACTGAAGCTACTTGATTTGTATTTTTCTTCCAGGTTGCATGCAGAGCCCATTTCCAGATTTTGAATCTTTGTTATTTGAGTTGAATTAGTTGCTTCAGGTTTGCAAATAGATCTGGATTCGAGTTGTATTTGAGATGACCTACAGGCTTTGGACTTCATGTTGCTATTTCTTCTTTTCTTTTTTTCTTTCTGATTTGATTTTTTTTCCTTTGTTGAGATTTGAAATGCAAAATCTTTTATTACTTGTTTGTTCAGATTTGCTGAGATGTTTAATATGATTGCATTGTGGGGAAATGAAAAGTTTCTAAAAATATTTTTTAATCTTATTATTTAATTCAATTTGATTGTATGAAGGCCATTTGTAAAGGGGTATCATAACTCTAGATTTTGTTAACTCCTTTACTCCAAATCCATGTGTAAGAAGAAATGATTATGAGATCAATGCATATTGATTTGCTTTACTTTTTTGATTACACAAAGATAAAAGAAACATTTGTATACACATACACAATGTTAAAAGAATTATTTTCTAGCCAACATTTACATTTTATAAATTTCACCTCTATAATTTTAAAAGCCAAATGTTTATCTTAAAAAAAACATTTACTTCAAATGTAGATTCAAATTCCCAATTCATTTGAATTAAAATTCTATTTATACCAATTTACATATATTCAAACAATATTTCTATTATGTATTCTTGTAAACTTTATAAAAAGGAAAGAATGATAAAAAAAATTGATTTCATATTAACAATAGCCACTTTTATACATATATGAAAATTTAACTTAAAAATAATATTTTAAAAATGAGTACACAAATTTTTTTCTTTATATTGTAACTTCCAAATAAAAATTAGAAAACACTATTATTAGCTTTTTAAAGCATTTAATTTCTACTTTATTTTTAATGCATTTTATTTTGAAATTCAATATTGTTTTCCAATTCACTTATTCTTAAATTTCAAATTTAAATCTCTATTTAAAATCAAAATTATTCATCCGTTCTAAGAATTTTCTAATTAATTCACAATTTATTTTCAAAAATAAATTTAATTGCCAAATTAACTTGGCTAAAATTTCAGGAATGTTACAGAATACCAAATGTGACGACCCTGACTCGACCTTCGAAAATCGGCACCGAATACGACACTCGTATTCAAATGCCGCAGATCCAAACGTCGAACCTGGTTCGCCGGAGCTTATAACACATTAAGTAAATAACACAGCGGAAAAAAATGAATAACATATATCAATATACAACGTTTGATACAATAACTGGCACAACATGAATGGTACAACAGAATGGTACAATAGATATCAACATTATCAGAGATACAAGAATAGCAGCGGAAATATAATAATAACACTAGCAGCGAAACAAAATCTCCAATATAGTCTTCAAGGAAGAACTCCAGTATCGGTAATCTCCATCTCTAAAGCACCAATCCAGCAATAGCTCGAACATATTTTACTGTATTTTACCCTTTTAAACTAATTACTTAAGATAAATTGTTTGAAATCATCTTCCATTTAGAGGTCTTAACCTACATTTGTTCACATGAAGAGCAAAGGAATTATTCAAATAGAGCTGAACCTGTAGCACACAGAATATATGCATATGCATACATATCCAGTATGCTTATAGGCTAATTCAACTGTATTCACGTTGAATACATCCAGACAAACACGCATACAACATCACAGCACAGAAATGTCACATGCATCAGAATCAAAGATAATGGGTTGAAAGTTTGCTCAACTGGATTTGGCAGCAGAGACAAAGAGCAGAGACAAAAGATTTTGATTTTTATTTGACCTAGTTTAGCTTAAGTTTCTTGTTTCCAGATTTGAAATGAATTGCATGTTGGTTCAGGATGAAGCTACTTGATCATACTTTTGTTTTGAATTTCAGGTTTCATTTTCTTTGATCTGCTCTGATACTTGATTTCAGCTGAGACCTTACATTACATTTGAATTTATCAAACATTGAAACCATTGCTTTGTTGTAAATCAATCAACATTAAATTCAAATCTTTTAAAGAAAATTACTTGCCTTAGATTGTTTTAGAGGATCCAGCTCTGCCTTTTTAAGCCAAAGCTGAAGCACTGTTTCCTTATGTATTTTAAACTTTACACTTTCAAAATATACATTCATATCAAAGCTTTGTATTAATAAAATCTTAATATGTATATTAGTTTACTTTTAGTGATATATATATATACATATATATATATATATGTATGTTATTTTAATTAACACTTTTATTTCTTGTTTTATATACATATATTTTGTTCAATTATTCCCTACTTATATTAATTTAAAGAAAGAAATAATTTTTAACTAATTATGTTTTTAATAATTAAACCTGTATCAATTAATCTTATAAAAATATAAAGGATTGAATTTTCAATTTAAAAGTTCCATTTTTAAAATATATACTTTTTTATTTATAAGATATTAAATATCAAATTTCAAATTCACAGTTAAATTTTAAAAATCAATGTCCAATAAACAAATATCTTATTTTATTTGAAAAATTCAAATAAATCTACAATTATATTCCAAAATTTATTTTAATTATCAATTTAAATTCAGTAAAAAATCAGGATCGTTACAGATTCCCCCCTTAAATAAATTTCGTCCTCGAAATTTGCAAGGAAAACGATAAAGAAAAGATGAAAGATAGAGAAATATCTTTCCAATTAAACTGGATATCAATTCTGCATTTGGCTTACCAAATCAGAATATCGACAATATGAGAACAAACTCCTACAATATTACACAAGATATTTGGATCTACCGGTCTACGAATATGCAAGAGCATTGATTAGTTCGAAGGGATAACTAATCGTTCGTAGAATATATCGGATCCCAGAGAATAGATAGATGGACTAAATCTTTTACGATCTCTCAAACACTAGGTATGGATTCCAACTTCAAGTCGAAATATCCCAAAGTATATACCAATTTGTCCCTCTTCGGACTTCCCATCACTTAGGAGAACTCTATACCGGAGCAACTCAGTGCAGAGTCAATCGACAGGTTATCCTATCGTTCTTGAAGACACCCGGTCTTCAACGCCGGTCTTCAAATGCAATCCATAACGTCGTATCACTATTCGGAATGGGCTATATGACACAAGGTCCTCTCCCGGCTAAACCGAATAATGAGCGTCATATTTTAAAACATATGGATATGGGATTAGGTTAAGTCACAACTTAAAAATCCAAAGCTTTTCTTTCAAATGGTTAACAAATTACCATTTTAAATCTTTAAACAAAAAGATTTATTTCACAAAGTTTCACCCAGTTTCACAAAGGTCCATTTATAGATTTCCAAAACAAATTTCCATTTCAAATGGATTAACTCATTAAATCTTTAAATTAAAGACTTAATTTTTATCTTTCAAACCGTTCCCAATGATTTATCCATAACTAGGAAAAACTATTTTCCATTTTATACTTGAAATCCTTTTAACACAAATTGGACGTTTACTTCTTATGTGAAAGCTTTTATTATTTGAAAATGACAGTTTTCATTTCAGAAAAATCCAATTATATTCATACAAGTTAAAACCTTGGGTTAAATTTACATTATTAAAACTGGATTAAAAGTTAATCATTCCTTAGTTAATTACTAGTTAATCCTTAATTTACAATTAATTAATCTTAATTAATTTGCATAATTGATCACAAATTGGAAATTCATTCTTATGTGAAAGCTTCAATCGTTTGAAAACAAATAGTTTTCGTTTCAGAAAAATCCAATTTCTTCTTTTGTTCCCTGTTCTTTGCTTCTACCTTCACATTTCAGGTGAACAAAACCTTCAACTTATAAATGTGTTATATAGGTTTTTAAACCATTTTACCAAACTTTAATAACTTATTCTTAATTAATAAGTGAAGAGTAGATGATTAAAGATTAAGGATTGATTTATCAAATATTAAGGGTTAATTACCTTAAAGCGTAATTAATTAATGTGGTTAATTAATTAAGACAATTAAATTAAGAATAACTAATTAAGGATAATTAACCTAAAGTGATTAGAAAATCATTATTAATTAAGGAGTAATTAGTTTTTGTAATTAATTAAGGAATAATAAATCTATTAATTAATAAATTAGGGATAATCAATTATAATTAAGATTTAATTCAGGATATATTAATTTAAGTAATTAATTAAAGGTCGATAAATAAAAGTAATTAAGGTTTAATTAATTACAATTAAAGGATAATTAATTAAGATAATTAATTAAAGAAATGATTAATAGATGAAGGTGGTTAAGACTTAATTAATTTTAGTTAATAATAATTAATCATTGATTTAAAGATTTCAAATAGAAGTAATTACTGTGGGTAATAAATTTATAACCACACGGTTTATTCATCTTAATTAAAGATGTTTGATTGTTATTGAATGCCATGTGATGGACTGATATATTTGATGTGTGATGTGATGCTATGTAATGTTTTGTGCTAAGCTGTTATATCTGTGATGTATATATTGTTATGCAAACCCTTGACCTGTAGAACGACATTTGAATCTCGATGCGACAGGGGGTCGGATTCCATTTGGTTGTCCGAAACCCACATCGAATTGTAATGATTGAATCTGTGCTGATTAATGATGTGGCACTCTTATTGTGTAAAACCCCTAGACCGCACTTATACACACACAAATATGGAGTGCACGTGGAAATGGGTTAAGTCACAGATTTTGAAATTGTTTTAAAATTTAATTTTTAAATCCAAAATAGTTTTGGAATTAGAATTGAAGCTTTTGAAAAATGAATTTCAAAAATAAAAGTTATTTGAATAACTTGATTGAATCTTGAAATTTAAATGAATTGATTTAAATTTGAATTCAATATTTGAAAATTGAATTCTATAATTTGGGAACTATGGTTTAAAAGGTTATTCAACTTATAAATGGGTTTATATGTGTTTTTAAAATCATTTTAAAGGTGATGTTTTGGAATTTAAATTCAACCCAAGATTTCAACTTGTATAAATTGGATTTTTCTGAAACAAAAACAATTTGTTTCAAATATAAAAGCTTTCACATAAGAATGAATTTCCAATTTGTGTTAGAGGATTTCAAGTCTAAAAATGAAAATAGTTTTCCAAGTTTTAGATAAATCTTTGGAAACGTGTTTTGAAAGCTATAAATCTTTAATTCAAAGATCTAATTGGGTTAGTCCAAATTGAATGGGAATTGTTTTGAAATCTATGAGTAGATCTTTGTGACCCCGGGTGAAACTTTGTGAAATAAATCTTTTTGTTTAAAGATTTAAATGGTAATTTGATAACCATTTGAAAAGAAAAGCTTTGGATTTCTAAATTGTGACTTAACCGAAATCCCATATCCATATGTTTTTAAAATATGGCGCTCATTATTCGGTTTAGCCGGGAGAGGACCTTGTGTCATATAACCCATTCCGAATAGTGATACGACGTTATGGATTGCAATTGAAGACCGGTGATGAAGACCGGGTATTTGTGAGAACGATAGGATAACCTATCGATTGTCTCTGCACCGAGTAGCTACGGTATAGAGATTCCCTTAGTGATGGGAAGTCCGATCGGGATTGTGGATACCCGGATTTGCAAGGGCTTCTTTGGAAGTGCCTTCGGTTCTGTTCGAACCCGGAACATACTTGTATGGTTGTATGTCCGACATTACACTTTGAGATATTAAACTGATCTCTATCAAATACATTTCTGCTTGGTGGCGGAGAATTTATTCTCTTAGCTTAACACCCTTCTCTGAGACGTACGAGCTCGGAGGTTATGTAGTTGATATTCATCAGTGATATACTCTCAAATTTGGTAGTGTGGCATGCTAAGTGCTGCTGTGTGTAGATGATCATTTGATCAAAGCATGGCTTTTGTATAAGCGTAGCTTTGTGGACGAGACTGCATCAGGACCTCACACCCCGGAAATGGTCGAAACAGGAAAGATGCGGCAAGGTTATGAGGGTCGCGCCCTTTAGGGTGTGTCATTCCCTTCTGGTAAAGGGTGGTATCATGGTATGGAGCCCAGATACTTACTCATGTGGATACTGCAGATCTATTACTTTGTGATACTTTGTGGTGTTATCTTTTCTTTCCGCTGCTATTATCTTGTATCATTACTCTGATATATATTGATGTTCATTGTACCATTCATGTTGTGCCAGTTATTGTATCAAACGTTGTATATTGATATATGTTATTCATTTCTTCCGCTGTGTTGTACTTAATGTGTTATAAGCTCCGGCGAACCAGGTTCGACGTCTGAATCTGCGGCATTTGAATACGTGAGTCGTATTCGGTGCCGATTTTCGAAGGTCGAGTTAGGGTCGTTACAGTAATATATATGCTCGTGTGGGAAAATAGTGGGCACCCAGAGTTTAGGAAAGGAACAATAAACTCCAGGTCAGTCATGGGACTGGTATGAGCAAACAAAAACATTTGGTCTTTAAAACAAACAACAAGAGAATTTAAATTTGAAATTCGCAATGCTTTTGGAAAATGAAACTACCATAAGGCCTCCCGCCACACACACAATGCAAACACAGAATTGTAGGAGATTCCTCCTTATGATAGTCAAATATGCTTGATACGAGAAAATTCTTTGATATTATTACTATAAGTGCAAAGTGTGGAAAACCCTTTCGAAAGTATAATATAAATCCTAGCCAGCATAGACATTCCGAACTATGCCTACTATAGCTACCATCCAAACAGTGGTGACCACCATAAGTGAATGGCAGGTAATACAACTAAAACCGTACAAGGCACGTATTGGATGAATGGATTTCCAACAAATGGTCAGGCTAAGGAACTTCCTACTGCCACATGGGATCGCCTCTAGCAGGACGTCCCGAGAAACTAACGTTACGGTTAGATCTCTGCCAACACAAGGCCGGGTTACCTCTGTAACTAAGTAACTACTACACGAATGTGCCATTCCCCGGTCCTTTGGAACCTTTATCCGTCGGGACTGGCGATGTGGGAATTTTTTCTGGTGACTGGTGGTTCCAGGAAGATGCAATAATGTTCGATTTTGAACCACGATGGTATCGTGGGTTCTGGGTATTCAGGCAAGTTGATGGGACCACGGGGGACTCATGGGTGATCGTGAGGTTGGTCGGAGGTGGTTCAGGCAGCTGTGCATGTGCACGGTGTCCCTAGGATAGCTAGCAATGATAATGTGTTGGTGAAGACGATGTGTTATCATTCGACTCAAAGGAGAGCTCGGGGCGATTTGGGGTGGTATCGAGTCGTTTTCCAAACTTAAGACAATTTAAAAAAAAGCACTCACACGGGCCGATTTGAAAAAAAACTGGAAGCAGGGTAATGTTGGTCTCGGGGATGTATTGGGAAGGTCTCGGGTTAGGCCAGGAAAATAGTAAAGGTTAAGTTTTTGAAAATTTTGAAACATTGATTTTGAATCTGTTTTTAAAATATTTATCCGGGATAAATGAAGTATTTTAAAACTTAGATTTTTAAAAATAAAATTGTTTAAAAATTTGACTTGATAAAATACTTAGGAGTAAATCAAATATTTAAATTTTTAACTTAAAGAAAAAATTCTTTATAATGATTAAATAAAGATTTTAAAACAATTAAAATTTGTAATTACTTTATAATTAAATGTTGATTTAATTAAAGGGTGACTAATTAATGAAAGTAATTAAGATTTAATTAATTTTAAATTAAGGATTTATGAATTAAGATAATTAAATTAAGAAAAGTTAATTGATAAAGTTAATCAAGATGGAATCAATTCATAGTTAAGAATGATTAATCATTGATTTAAAATTTATAAAATAAATTGTGTGGTTAACACACTTAATCATATTCACCCTAATTAGAGATGATTGACTATCATCAATTGTTCTGTACTGGATTGATATTTTTTGCTATGATGCTGTGATTGCTTTGTGATGAACTGTGATTTGTGATTGCTCCTATATGTTTGTGAAAACCCTTTTTGCCCGTAAAACGGCATTTGAATTTCGATGCGACAGGGAGTCGGATTCCAGTTGGTTATCCGAAACCCACATCGAATCATATCAGTGAATCTTTGTGATTGATAAATTTACTTTATCTATGAATCTGTTGATATAGATAAGCATTATGGGTTATGCCGCTTATCAATATATCTGTGATGATTGATGTTGTGCACTATCGTGTAATACCCTTGGACTACACTATACAAACACAAATATGGATTGCACGTGGAAATCGGTTAAGTCGTAGACTTTTGAAAATATTTAAAATTGAATTTTTAAATTCAAATGGTTTTTGTAATGGATGGGGTTTAAAGTAAAAAGCTTTGAAAAATAATCTCAAAGATAAAAGTTATTTTTGAATAACTTAATTTAGTTTGAAATCCGATTTAAATTTGAATTCAAGGTTTGAAATTAAATTCTATTTTGAGAATTTAAAATGTAAAAAAAAGGTTATAGAAGCTTATATGGGTTTCAAACCATTTTTAAAGTGTTGTTTCGGGAATTAAATTTAACCCAAAGATTTTAACTTGTATAAATGAAATTGGATTTTTCCAAAATGAAAACTGTTTGTTTTCAAATGATAAAAGCTTTCGTATAAGAAATGAATTTCCAATGTGTATAAAAGGAATTTCCAGTTTAAATTGAAATGGTTTTCCAAGTTGTGAATGAATAATGGAAAACGGGTTTGAAAGCTATAAGTTAAAACTTGGATTTAAAGATTAAATGAATTAATCCGATTAAAATGGACATTGTTTTGGAAACCGTAAATGGATCTTTGTGAAACTTGGTGAACTTTGTGAAATAAACCTTTTTGGTTAAAGATTTGAATGGTAATTTGTGTAAACCATTTGAAATAGTTTTGCATTTAAGTTGTGACTTAACTGAAATCCATATCCATATGTTTTTAAAATATTGCGCTCATTATTCGGTTTAGTCGGGAGAGGACCTTGTGTCATATAACCCATTCCGAATAATGATACGTCGTTATGGATAGCATTTGAAGACCGGTGGTGAAGACCGGGTATTTGTGAGAACGATAGGATGACCTATCGATTGTCTCTGCACTGAGTAGCTACGGCATAAAGATTCCCTAAGTGATGGGAAGTCCGATCGGGATTGTGGATACCCGGATTGCAAGGGCTTCTTCGGAAGTGCCTTCGGTTCTGTTCGAGCCCGGAACAGACTTGTATGGTCGTGTGTCTGACACTACACTTTGAGATATATAGCCGATTTCTTTCAAATACATATCTGTTGGTGGCGGAGAATTTATTCTCTTAGCTTAACACCCTTCTCTGAGACGTATGAGCTCAGAGGTTATGTAGTTGAAGGTTATCAGCAATATACTCCCAATTTGGTAGTGTGGCATGCTAAGTGCTGATGTGTGATTGATGATCATTTGTTGATCATTTGTGATCAAAGCATGGCTTTGTGAAAAAGCGTAGCTTTGTGGACGAAACCTCATCGAGCCTCACAAACCGGTAATGGTCGAAACAGGAAAGATGCGGCAAGGTTTCAGGGGTAGCTCCCCTAGGATATGACCATTACTTCTGGAAAAGGGTAGTATCATGGTATGGAGCCAAGATACTTACTCATGTGGGCACTTTAGTATATATCTATTACTGTGTGATGTTGTTGGTGTAGAGGATCCTCGGTTAAAGGTCCCAAAGGACCGAGGGTGGCATATCTCAGGTTTTATTCCCCGGGAAGGGGGTAGCCGGCCTTATTTAGCAGAGAGCCAGGGTGGTTCTCGGGGCGTCCCGCCAGAGGCGTTCCCATGTGGCAATAGGAAGTTCCTTAGCCTGACTATTTGTTGGAAATCCATTCATCCAATACGCGCCTTGTACGGTTTTAGTTGTATTACCTGCCATCTACTTATGGTGGTGCCCCACTGTTTGGATGGTAGCTATAGTAGGCACAGTTCGGAATGTCCATGCTGGCTAGGATTTATATTATACTTTCGAAATGGTTTTTATGCACTTTGCACTTATAGTAATAATATCAAAGAAATTTCCTTGTATCAAGCATTTTTGACTATCATAAGGAGAAATCTCCTCCAATTCTGCGTTTGCATTGTGTGTGTGGCGGGAGGCCTTATGGTAGTTTCATTTTCAAAAAGCATTGCGAATTTCAAAACTTAAAACCTTCTGTTGTTTCAAAGACCAAATGTTTTTGTTTGCTCACACCAGTCCCACGACTGACCCGGAGTTTATTGTTCCCTTTCTAAACTCTGGGTGCCCACCATTTTCCACACGGGCAGTCTAGAGTTTGGTTTTTCAGATAGTCAAGTAGTAGATATCGTTTTGGGTAGCCTTCAGCCTTCTATTTGATCATTTTGGAGTCTTTGGAGTCCGCGGACGGACTTACTTATCTTGGTGCAACCTTGATGGTGGATCGAGCTTGGAGTTTTGGGAGCTTTGTCTTTGGAGCTTTTGGATCAGAGTTGCAGTATTGGATTCTGTGAAGACTTATCATATTGTATCGTGTTCCGCTGTATTTTGTATTGTATTCTCTGATGTTGATGATTATCATTGTATCAAATTGATGTATTTGGATATTGTATTCATGTTGTATTAGTGATGTCATCTTTTATTTCCGCTGTATTATTTATCATCTAATGTTGTTGCAAGCTCCGGCAATACGAATTTGATGTTGTTGTCGGACATCGAGTTCGGGTCGTCACAAGTTTGGTATACCAAATGTAGCGATCCTGACTCGACCTTCGAAAATCGGCACCGAATACGACACTTGTATTCAATGCCGCAGATCCAAACGTCAAATCTGGTTCGCCGAAGCTTATAACACATTAAGTACAACACAACGGAAGAAACAGAATAGCATATATCAATATACAACATTGATACAATAACTGATACAATATGATACAACTGAATGATACAATGAACTATACATCAGAGATATGATACAAGATGATAGCAGCGGAAAGAAAAGATAACACAGCAGCGGAACAACAACTCTAATATGGTCTTCAAGAAAGAGCTCTAGTATCGACAATCTCCATCTCCAAAACACCGACTCAGCAATAGCTCGAACTCCCAATCACGATGCACAAAGATGAGCAAGCACAGTCATGATCCAAAGACTGAACTAGCTCCAGATAACCTACTAGACCTGACTACCAGAAAAACCCAACTCTAGACTGCCCGTGTGGGGAAATAGTGGGCACCCAGAGTTTAGGAAAGAAACAATAAACTCCAGGTCAGTCATGGGACTGGTATGAGCAAACAAAAACAATTGGTCTTTAAAACAGACAACAAGATAATTTAAAATAAATCCGCAATGCTTTTTGGAAAATGAAACTACCATAAGGCCTCCCGCCACACACACAATGCAAACGCAGAATTGGAGGAGATTTCTCCTTATGATAGTCAAACATGCTTAATACGAGAAATTCTTTGATATTATTATTATAAGTGCAAAGTGTGGAAAACCATTTCAAAAGTATAATATAAATCCTAGCCAGCATAGACATTCCAAACTATGCCTACTATAGCTACCATCTAAACAGTGGTGACCACCATAAGTAAATGGAAGGTTATACAACTAAAACTGTACAAGGCACGTATTGAAGAATGAATTTCAAACAAATGGTCAGGCTAAGGAACTTCCTACTGTCTATGGGATCGCCTCTGGCGGGACGTCCCGAGAACTAACGTTACGGTTAGATCTCTGCCAACACAAGGCCGGGTTATCTCTGTAACTAGGTAACTACTACACGAATATGTCATCCCCCGGTCCTTTGGGACCTTTATCCGAGGCGCCTCAAAGCAACAACCACACAGTAAATGAGATTGGAGCAACCACATGAGTAAGTATCTGGGCTCCATACCATGATACCACCCTTTACCAGAAGGGAATGACACACCCTAAAGGGCGCGGCCCTCATAACCTTGCCGCATCTTTCCTGTTTCGACCATTTCCGGGGTGTGAGGTCCTGATGCAGTCTCGTCCACAAAGCTACGCTTTATACAAAAGCCATGCTTTGATCACAAATGATCAAAAAATGATCATCATCACACAGCAGCACTCAGCATGTCACATTACCAAATTGGGAATATATCACTGATAAATATCAACTACATAACCTCTGAGCTCGTACGTCTCAGAGAAGGGTGTTAAGCTAAGAGAATAAATTCTCCGCCACCAAGCAGAAATGTATTTGATAGAGATCAGTTTAATATCTCAAAGTGTAATGTCGGACATACAACCATACAAGTCTGTTCCGGGTTCGAACAGAACCGAAGGCACTTTCGAAGAAGCCCTTGCAAATCCGGGTATCCACAATCCCGATCGGACTTCCCATCACTAAGGGAATCTCTATACCGTAGCTACTCGGTGCAGAGACAATCGATAGGTTATCCTAGCGTTCTCGAAGACACCCGGTCTTCAACACCGGTCTTAAAATGCAATCCATAATGTCGTATCACTATTCGGAATGGGCTATATGACACAAGGTCCTCCCCCGGCTAAACCGAATAGCGAGCGCAATATTCTAAAATATATGGATATGGGATTTCAGTTAAGTCACAACTTAAAAATCCAAAGCTTTTTTTCAAATGTTTGAACAAATCACCATTTTAAATCTTTACACAAAAAGATTTTTTTTCACAAAGTTCCACCCGATATCACAAATTTCCATCCATAGATTTCAAAACAATTCCTATTCAATTTAGATTAACCCAACTAAATCTTTAAATTAAAGATTTATAGCTTTTCAAAACACATTTCCAAAGATTTATCTAAACTTGGAAAACTATTTTCATTTTTAGACTTGAAATCCTTTAACACAAATTGGAAATTCATTCTTATGTGAAAGCTTCAATCGTTTGAAAACAAATAGTTTTCGTTTCAGAAAAATCCAATTTCATCTTTACAAGTTAAAAATTTTGGGTTAAATTTAAAGTTCCCAAAACAACGCTTTTAAAATGGTTTAAAAACCTATATAACACATTTATAAGTTGAATACCCTTTTTTTATACCATAGTTTCCAAATCATAGGATTCGATTTCAAATATTGAGTATAAATTTAAATTAAACTATTTAAATTTCAAAACTCAATCAAGTTATTCAAATAACTTTTATTTTTGAAATTCATTTTCAAAAGCTTTCAATTCTAATTCCAAAACTATTTTGGATTCAAAAAATTCAATTTTAAAACAATCTCAAAAAATCTGTGACTTAACCCATTTCCACGTGCAATCCATATTTGTGTGTGTACAAGTGTGGTCTAGGGGTTCAACACAATAGTGCATAACATCAATCATCACAGATTCAATCATATCGATAGGCGGTATAACCCATAACGCTTATCTATATTCACAGATTCATAGATAAAATAAATTATCAATCACAAAGATTCACTAATATGATTCGATGTGGGTTTCGGATAACCGACTGGAATCCGACTCCCTGTCGCATCGAATTTCAAATGCCATTTTACGGCCAAGGGTATTTACACCAAAACAGATATCACAGATCAATACACAGCATATTTCAACATCACCAAATATTACAGTCCATAGATAGCAATCAATGCAAGGCAATACAATCATTCATAAACAAGCATATTTCTAATTCGAATTTTAATTAATTTAATTAATTCAAATTAAATTAATTATTTAGGAATCAATCAACTTACCTTGCTTAACCAATCATTTATTAATTAATTAATCATTTAATTAATTAATTACTTCTTAATTGACCTCATTATAAATTAATAAATCTTTATTTATTTAATTAATTACTCTTTAAGAATTAATTAGTAATTTCTAATTATTCATTATTAAAACTGGATTAAAAGTTAATCATTCCTTAGTTAATTACTAGTTAATCCTTAATTTACAATTAATTAATCTTAATTAATTTGCATAATTGATCACAAATTGGAAATTATTTTATCTTAATTACTTAATTAATTAAAATAATATTTAATCCATAAAAACTTAATTAACTTCCAAAACAAATCAATTACATTAATTACTTAACATTATTACATATTAAAGTCATTTCTATTTTATTAAAACTTAATTAATTTTTGTAAGTTCAATTAGCATCTCAAATTTTGGTTATCAAAGTATATAACTCTTAATTTAAGGTTTAAGTAAACTTTTCGAAAGAAAAAGAATTTTGTAAGAAAAGATTCAAAACAGGTTCCATTTTAAATTTTCAAACTTGCTTTTAAAACATAATTTAAACTATTGCTTCCATTTAAAATCTTCAGTTCAAAATTTTTTTTTCTTAATCAACCATTACAGGTTTTTAACTAAAACCTGTAACATCTTTTAAAACCCGAGCCTATTTTTACATCACAACATAAATGGGCCGAAGCCCAATATAAACATCAGGAAAAAAAACGCCTCTCCCAATCTCTTCTTCTCCAAACTTCAGTAATTACCAAGTACACGATCGGACATGTGCACGTTGCACACCGCTCCAGTCACTTCCGATCCTCACCGAGGTCACCCACAAGTCGACGGCGAACTGCTCGTGCCAAATGACCACCCACATAAATGATTAATTCGATAAATCAAAAACGAAGCCCTATGGGCATCATAACCCAAATTAGACGATCAGAAAACGCCTCATTAGGACATCGTCCAGTACCAGTATCCACGCGGCTCCATCAGAGCTTCGCCACAACCCTACTTGTCAGTTTCCCTCCAATGCGATCGTCCAGATTGCCGTGACGATGACAAAAGTTGCTCGTAAATCAACAGAAAACCAACATGCCCCAAAACCCTAAATGAATCCAAATCTTTGCCTATGATGAATGAAAAAATTAACTAGTATTTTTCTCGAATCCAATGACTACCCAAGCATTTCTGACAACCACACCGGAGTTCAACGCCTCGTTGATCACTGTGAATCGATGTTTTAAACATTTCTGATCAACTCAGAATTTCTCTATCAATATAAACTTTAAAATCCTGAAATGATTTTCAAAAATCGCCATTTTATAATACAAATTCGTTCCTGCAATTAAATCTCCAAATCCAGACATTTGAATTTTTGGGTTTATCTAAATTCTTTACTGTTATTATATTTTTTTTAAAGTAGATCTCCAAAATAAAATCCTGAATTGAATTCTAATATTGATATTATTTCATTTCCATCATCTTTCCTTTAGAAATTGTAACCTACAACTAAATAAATGAAGAGCAAATTTGATATTTATCTCAGGTTGTAACCTGTAACAACAGAGCATAGGTATATATACATATACCAGACATGCATTGTATAAATATATAGCCTAATTCAATTCTAACCAAGTGAATATATCCAGACAAACACATGCACACAGTAACTAAAGATGAAAGGTCGAAAATTTGCTCACAGTTTTTTTTTTCTTTTTTCTTTTTTTTTCCTACCAGAGGCCTCAATATCTATTTCCAGATT
The DNA here is from genome assembly GCA_030765085.1 of Allium cepa. Classification (NCBI taxonomy): domain Eukaryota; kingdom Viridiplantae; phylum Streptophyta; class Magnoliopsida; order Asparagales; family Amaryllidaceae; genus Allium; species Allium cepa. The sequence continues at coordinate 209,012,646 of CM060944.1, forward strand.
TATGCATAAAGAAGATATATACACACAGGCATAACCCAACATCATAATAACTAAAAATGAAAGATCGAAAATTTGCTCACAGTTTTTTTTTCTTTTTTCTTTTTTTTTCCTACCAGAGGCCTTAATATCTATTTCCAGATTTATGCATAAAGAAGATATATACACACAGGCATAACCCAACATCATAATAATCAGATCATCACATGCAACAGATATTCAAACAAACCTAAGGCTTTAAGATTAAAGGGTTGCTCACCTGTAAATTTGACAGAGGACCAAGAACAAAGAAAACTGAAGATGATCAAGCTTGCCTTTTTGGCTTGAAAGATCTGAAAACTAATGTTGAATCTTTATATTTGTTTCTTTGAATTACTTTATCTTCTCTCTGGTTTTGATTCCCAGGCTAAGACTTTGCTTTACATAACTTCAGGTTGAGAAAAAAAAATTCTTTCCTTTTTATAAAACACATCTGCAAATTTTTCTGAATTTGTTTTTTATGTTAAAACTTGATTTTGAAACCATAAATTTTTCTTATTTTTACAGATTTTACTGAAAATCTAAATTTAAAAAAAGTTCACCTATTAACTTTACTTAGGACCAATTTTAAAATTTAAATTTTTATGTTACAACCAATTTCTCTTTAAAGAACAAAGCTTAATCTAGCCTGAGGAGAAAGATATGACCCTTTTTTTTTTCTTTGGGTTTTCCTGGGTCTGGGAATATAACAGAGGGCAGTGTATGTTTATACACAGACATACGCACAACAATATTCACATATATACATTCAATTCATACCTAAACAAACATGCAAGCATCACATCATAGATTCAAGAATTACAGCATGCATCAGACTCATCAAACAATTGTTTAAACTTGTAAATTTTGTTACTTTCAGGATATAGCATGTTTATAGAGGTTTAAAAACTGACAACAGGAAGACACAAATCCCATATATATGCAAATAGGCAAAACAACATCAATACAGTGATTCCTTTGCATCATATATTTGTTGCTTAATCCCACAAAATTTTTTCCAAAAGAAATCGGGGAGAGAAATCTTAAATCTTCACTGTAACAAATGTTACAGGAAGATAAAAACAGGAAAACAATGTTTCCAGGGGAATCAAACACAATCATACTCATTCATTCCATTCAAAACTATGTCATTTATGCAGAGATTCAAGCACAACAATTTTAACAAAGTATAGTTTACTCAACAACAATAACAGATTCAAAGTTGAAGGTTTTGCTCACCTGAAATGTGAAGGTAGAAGCAAAGAACAGGGAACAAAAGATGAATTTTGAGCCTGCAAAATTTTTTTTCTTCTTTAAATCTTGGATTTTTAGATCTGTAAGTTGTAAGAAGAAACTTTGCTTACTTTTCTATTTACTTACTTACTTCTACAATTACAACATATCTTATTTTACTTACAATTTGAATTCTTACATATGCATATGTGATGTGATGCTATGTGATGCTTTGTGCTGAGCTGTTATATCTGTGATGTATATATTGTTATATGAATATGCAAACCCCTTGACCTGTAGAACGACATTTGAATTTCGATGCGACAGGGAGTCGGATTCCAGTTAGTTATCCGAAACCCACATCGAATCTTTGTGATTGATAAATTTACTTTATCTATGAATCTGTGAACAAAGATAAGCGTTATGGGTTATACCGCTTATCGATATGGTTGAGTCTGTGATGATGATGTTGCGCACTATTGTGTTGAACCCCTGGACCACACTTATACACACACAAATATGGATTGCCACCAACAGATATGTATTTGAAAGCAATCGGCTTTACATCTCAAAGTGTAGTGTCAGACAAACGACCATACAAGTCTGTTCCGGGCTCGAACAGAACCGAAGGCACTTCCGAAGAAGCCCTTGCAAATTCGGGTATTCACAATCCCGATCGGACTTCCCATCACTTAGGAAATCTCTATACCGTAGCTACTCAGTGCAGAGACAATCGATAGGTCATCCTATCATTCTCGCAAATACCCGGTCTTCACCACCGGTCTTCAAATGCTATCCATAACGACGTAACATTATTCGGAATGGGTTATATGACACAAGGTCCTCTCCCGGCTAAACTGAATAACGAGCGCAATATTTAAAAACATATGGACATGGGATTTTCAGTTAAGTCACAACTTATTATTCAAAACTTCCCTTTAAATGGTTTAAACCAAATTACCATTTCAAATCTTTAAACAAAAGATTTATTTCACAAAGTTTAACCAGTTTCACAAAGATCCAATTCATAGAATTCAAAACAATTTCCATTCCAATTGGATTAGCCCATTTAATCTTTAAATCAAAACAGCTCGATTTAAAGATTCTCCGGTGTTGAATTTTATGATCTGATGATGGGGATTGGAGGCGAGGTTGATCGTTGACTTGGGTGAGGCACCGTTGATGATCGAAGTTGGCTACATCGAAGGTGCACGTGCACGGTTGTGGTTTTCGTGTCAGTGTTTTTGGTTTGAAGCAGAGGGCAAATTACTCGTGTTTTTCCCGAGTCGATAGCGTGAGTGACTCGAAGTTTTGGGGTGTTTTACTCGAAGTAAAGCAGGGTCAACTCGGGAAAAGATTTTGGTTCAGGTTTCTTTTAAAACCTGTCTGTTCAAATTTAAATCAAAGATTTTAAATCCAGAAATTAAAAATGATTCGTATTTGGGTTTGGAGATTTATGAGTTTTCAAAATTTAAATTGTTTGACAATTTTAAATATTAAAGTATGATTTAAGATGGTTTGAAAAAAAAAGTTGTTTTTAAATTTTCTTAAACTTCTTTTAGAAAATGAGTATTTCCTTAACTTAAGATTTCAAAATGTGTTTCAAATTGTTTTTAACTTTAAATTGTACCCATTCTAAATCTTAATTGTAAAAAAAATGGAAATTTGAAAGTAAATTTGAAAGAAAATGGTTTAAGATACTTTGTTAATGATAAATTAAATCACTAATGAGGGTGATGTTTTTCTTAAAATTTAATGAGGATTTAATAATTTGAAATTCATTAAATTATTAAGTTAATTGAAATGGATAATTTATTTATCTAATTAATTATTGATTTGGATTAATTAAATAAGTAATTAAAGGCTTAAATTTATTTAATTAAGATTTGAGATTAATTAATTAAAGGATAATTAACTTAAAGTGATTAAGAAACCATTATTAACTAAGGAGTAATTAATTATTGTAATTAATTAAATAATAATGATATTTATTGATTAATCGATTAAGGACAATTAATTATAATTAAGCTTTAATTAATCAATAATTAGAAGTTTATATATTAAAGTAATTAATTGAGGAATAAGTAATTAAGATTTAATTAATTACAATTAAATGATAATTAATTAATATAATTAATTTAATAAATGATTAATAGATGAAGATGGTTAAGACTTAATTAATTATAGTTAATGATAATTAATCATTGATTTAAAGATTTCAAATAGAAGTAATCATTGTGGGTAATAAATTTTATAACCACACGGTTTATTCATCTTAATTAAAGATGTTTGATTGTTATGTGATGGATTGATATATTTGTTATGTGATGTGATGCTATGTAATGCTTTGTGCTGAGGTGATATATTTGTGATGAATATACCGTTATATGAATATGCAAACCCCTTGACCCGTAAAACGACATTTGAATTTTGATGCGACAGGGAGTCGGATTCCAATTGGTTATCCGAAACCCACATCGAATCATATTAGTGAATCTTTGTGATTGATAATTTACTTTATCTGTGAATCTGTGAATATAGATAAGCGTTATGGGTTATATCGCTTATCGATATGATTGAATCTGTGATGATGATTTTGTGCACTATTGTGTTGAACCCCTGGACCACACTTATACACACACAAATATGGATTGCACGCGGAAATGGGTTAAGTCACAGATTTTGAAATAGTTTTAAATATTGGATTTTTAAATCCAAAATAGTTTTGGAATTTGAATTGAAGCTTTTGAAAATGAATTTCAAAAATAAAAGTTATTTTGAATAACTTGATTGAGTTTTGAAATTTAAATAATTTGATTTAAATTTGAATTCAATATTTGAAATTGAATTCTATGATTTGGAACTAAGGTTTAAAAAAGGGTATTCAACATATAATTGGGTTTATATGAGTTTTTAAACCATTTTAAAAAGTGTTGTTTTGGGACTTTAAATTTAACCCAAGGTTTTAACTTGTATGAATATAATTGGATTTTTCTGAAACGAAAACTGTCGTTTTCAAATAATAAAAGCTTTCACATAAGGAATGAACTTCCAATTGGTGTTAAAAGGATTCAAGTCTAAAATGAAAATGGTTTTCCAAGTTATAGATATATCTTTGGAAACGTGTTTTGAAAGCTATAAATCAAATCTTCAATTTAAAGATTTAATGAGTTAATCCAATTAAAATGGAAATTATTTTGAAATCTATGGACAGATCTTTGTGAAACTGGGTGAAACTTTGTGAAATAAATCTTTTTGTTTAAAGATTTAAAATGGTAATTTGATAACCATTTGAAAGAAAAGCTTTGGATTTTTAAGTTGTGACTTAACTGAAATCCCATATCCATATATTTTAAAATATTGCGCTCGCTATTCGGTTTAGCCGGGAGAGGACCTTGTGTCATATAGCCCATTCCGAATAGTGATACGACGTTATGGATTGCATTTGAAGACCAGTGTTGAAGACCGGGTGTCTTCGAGAACGTTAGGATAACCTATCGATTGTCTCTGCACCGAGTAGCTACGGTATAGAGATTCCCTTAGTGATGGGAAGTCCGATCGGGATTGTGGATACCCGGATTTGCAAGGGCTTCTTCGGAAGTGCCTTCGGTTCTGTTCGAACCCGGAACAGACTTGTATGGTTATATGTCTGACACTACACTTTGAGATATTAAATTGATCTCCATCAAATACATTTCTGCTTAGTGGCGGAGAATTTATTCTCTTAGCTTAACACCCTTCTCTGAGACGTACGAGCTCAGAGGTTATGCAGTTGATATTTATCAGTGACATACTCCCAATTTGGTAGTGTGGCATGCTAAGTGTTGTTGTGTGTTGATGATCAATTGTTGATCATTTGGGATCAAAGCATGGCTTTTGTATTAAGCGTAGCTTTGTGGACGAGACTGCATCAGGACCTCACACCCCGGAAATGGTCGAAACAGGAAAGATGCGGCAAGGTTATGAGGGTCGCGCCCTTTAGGGTGTGTCATTCCCTTCTGGTAAAGGGTGGTATCATGGTATGGAGCCCAAATGCTTACTCATGTGGATACTGCAGGTCTATTACTTTGTGATTGCTTTGTGGTTTTGAGGCGCCTCGGATAAAGGTCCCAAAGGACCGAGGGATGGCATATTCGTGTAGTAGTTACCTAGTTACAGAGGTAACCCGGCCTTGTGTTGGCAGATATCTAACCGTAACGTTAGTTCTCGGGACGTCCCACCATAGGCGATCCCATGTGGCAGTAGGAAGTTCCTTAGCCTGACCATTTTGTTGGAAATCCATTCTTCAATACGTGCCTTGTATGGTTTTAGTTGTAGAACCTGCCATTTACTTATGGTGGTCACCACTGTTTAGATGGTAGCTATAGAAGGCATAGTTCGGAATGTCTATGCTGGCTAGGATTTATATTATACTTCCGAAATGGTTTTCCCACATTTTGCACTTATAGCAATAATATCAAAGATTTTCTCGTATTAAGCATATTTGACTATCACAAGGAGAAATCTCCTCCAATTCTGCGTTTGCATTGTGTGTGTGGCGGGAGGCCTTATGGTAGTTTCATTTTCCAAAAAGCATTGCGGTTTTATTTTAAATTCTGTTGTTTGTTTTAAAAGACCAACTGTTTTTGTTTGCTCATACCAGTCCCACGACTGACCTGGAGTTTATTGTTCATTTCCTAAACTCTGGATGCCCACTATTTTTCCACACGGGCAGTCTAGAGTTGGGTTTTTCAGATAGTCAGGTTTAGTAGATTATCTGGAGCTAGTTCAGTCTTTAGATCACGACTATGCTTGCTTATCTTTGTGCATCATTATTAGGAGTTCGAGCTATTTCTAGATTGGTGCTTTGAAGACGGAGTTCTTTCTTGAAGACTATTGGAGTTATTGTTCCGCTGCTGTGTTATCTTTACTTTCCGCTGTTATTATCTTGTATCATATCTCTGATGTATATTCATTGTATCATCTGTTGTATCATACTGTATCTGAGATTGTATCAATGTTGTATATCAATGTATATTCTTTTTCTTCCGCTGTGTTGTTATACTTAATGGTGTTATAAGCTCCGGCGAACCAGATTTGACGTTTGGATCTGCGGCATTTGAATACGAGTGTCGTATTCGGTGCTGATTTTCGAAGGTCGAGTCAGGATCGTCACAGAAATGGAGTCCTATGCTAGTTCTATTAGACATGTAGACCTCGGGTGTTGGAGTAGTTTAGAAGATGGGGCTCCAGCCAAGCAACAGAAGACGATGAGTGACGACATCATGTTCTGAGATAGAGATGCTGACAGGGTCGAAGCCCCTACTATTGATCCACTTGTCATATCAGCTCAAGTAGGTCTTGCTTGGATGAAGAGGATCTTAGTCGACAGTGGAAGTTCTGTGAATATATTGTTTAAGCGAGCCTATGACCAAATGAAGTTGGAGGCTAAATATTTGAATCCTTGTCAGTCCCGTATTTATGGCTTCAACGGGAGTGCAACCATACCCACTGGAGTGGTGGAATTACCAGTGGAGTTAGGAACCGGAAACGTCGAAGAGTTCGGATATTACAATTTGTTGTGCTGGATGTCGACCCGCTATACAATGCCTTCTTGGGCCGACCGGCCCTAGCTGAGTTCAGGGCTGCCATTGCCCTATGGTGTTTGACTCTAAAGTTCCCCACCGATCATGGAGTTGGAGTCGTTCAAGAAGATCAGGCTGTTGGGAGAGCCTATTATGTTGCTTAGCTGCACGAGGCGCGACGAAAGGAGAAAGGAAAGGGTGTAGAAGAATCTCTCTGCATCTGCTTTGTTGAAAATTGACAATTGGTTCTTGGCCCTAGGCACGGGCACCCCTACCAATTCCAAAGAGATATTGACCCGAGAGATAACGAAAGTGAGGATGAAAGTAAAAACAGTCAAGCTTCTCTGGTCGAACTAACGATTGATGTCTCGATTGACGGTAATGACGATTCTAGAATGATAAAGATTGGATCTTAGTTATGCCAACAAATGCAAGAGGAATTGGTTGAATTTCTCGAAGAAAACCTTGACATGCTTGCTTGTACACATTCTAACATGGAATCTCCCTAGACATCACAAGCCACACATTGAATATTGATCCACGGCACATCCCGGTCAAGAAAAAAAAGCGTGGTATGGATCTAGAGATATTTGCCGCCCTTAAGGAAGAGGTATATAAGCTTAAATCAAATGGATTTATTCGAGATGCATTATACCCGAAATAGGTATCCAACCCTGTACTGTTTCGAAAGCCAAATAGGAAATGGAGAACATGTGTCGACTATTCAGAATTGAATAAAGTTTGCCCTAAAGACAGTTTTCCACTTTCTCGAATCGATCAGCTTGTAGATTCAACGGTTGGACATGGACTCCTATCGTTCATGTACATGTATTCATGCTACAACCGAATACCCATGCACTTGGCCTACTAGGAGCATACCAGCTTCGTGACTGATCTAGAACTCCATTGCTACAAAGTTATGCCTTTTGGACTCAAGAGCACGGGTGCAACTTACCAACGATTGGTAAATTGGATGTTCGCCAACTAGTTTGAGAAAACCGTGGAGGTATATATGGACGACATGCTAGTGAAATCACTATTCTCCACTGATCATATTAAGGACCTAGAGTCAATGTTTAATATCCTCCGAGAATACAGAATGATGCCCAATCCGTTGAAATGTCACTTTGGGGTCGCATTTGGAAAATTCCTTAGGTTTATCGTCAACGCTCGAGGAATTGAAGCCAATCCCGAAAAGATCTGGGCGATCAGAAATATTGAGACTCCAAGAACCATAAAGCAAGTCCAGAGCCTCAATGGGAAAGTAGCAGCACTAAGCAGGTTCATTTCAAAATCCACTAAAAATGCATTCCCTTCTTCGATTTAATCCGAAAAGAAAAACAGAACTTTGAATGGACCACGGAATGTGAGGACGTATTCTAAGCACTAATTCAACATCTCTCCACACTGCCTATTTTGTCAAAGCCTATCGATCAAGAGAAATTATACCTTTACTTGGCGGTATCAGAAAATGCAATCTGTGCTGCCCTAATTTAGGAGGAAGACGAGTACGAAAACCGGTCTGCTCTATTAGCAAACGACTAACCGAAGCTAGGAGAAATTATCCGAAGCTAGAGAAGTTGGCTTATTGTCCCGTTATTACCTCGAGGAAGCTCCATCCGTATTTCCAGGCTCATCCTATTACCATTTACACCAACAAGTCGTTACGATAGGTCCTTACGCGGCCTGAGACATCTAGTAGGTTAATCGAGTGGAATATCGAGCTAAGTTAGTTTGATATTGCTTACACTCCAAGGCAAGCCATTCAAGGACAAGTCCTAGCAGCTTTCATAGCTGAATTTACCATTGCAAAGGACTTTCCTAAAACCAATGAATCTCCTAAATATATTTGGAAGATGCATACTGATGGTGCATCAAATGACCATTGCTCAGATGCCGGGGGTTGTACTTGAAACTCTTGAAGGTTGATCTATATGTTATGCTTTAAAGTTTGATTTTCATGCGACCAACAGTGAAGCTGAATATGAAGCCTTACTTGCCGGATTGAGACTTGCCCGAGATTTAAAAGTCATTGCTGTGGAGATTTATTATGATTCGCAGTTAGTTGTGTGTCAAGTTCGGGGGGAGTATTAGGCCAAAGATCGAAGATTGGCTGCTTACCTAGCTTGGGTCCAGGAGATACTGAATCAGTTCGATTATTATGCTATCTATTGCATCCTTCGAGAGCAAAATTAGAAAGCCGATTCATTAGCAAAGTTAGCCAGTACATGTGAGGCACAACAAATGGGACTTATTCCCATGGAGACGGTATCTTCCCAGAGCATCGACCAGATGGAGACAAATTGGGTGTTAGAGGTTGTTCCCGATAAGGAGTCATGGATGACTCCATTCTAAAATTATCTTGAGAATGGAACACTGTCAGAGCGTAGGAGTGAAGAAAGACAAGTTCTTCGAAAAGCCTCGTGGTTCACTATTCAGAATGGAGTCATGTATAGAAGAGGATACTCTGTTCCTTTGCTCCAGTTTATCGCTTACAATGAAATTAAACGAGTATTACATGATGTACATGAAGGACAATGTGGCGATCACACCGGGAGGCAAGCTTTAGCTAGGAAAGTACTTCGATATAGATACTATTGGCCGATCTTCAATTGTGATGCTTCGAACAACACCAAAAAATATGACAGATGTTAAAAACACGCTCGGATTCCTAGAGCACCTCCTACCGAAGTAACCCAGATGGTCAATCTATGGTTGTTTATAATCTAGGGCATTGATATTATTGGTTCTCTGCCACTAGCCAAAGGTGGTGCGAAATACGCCATCGTCATAGTTGATTACTTTACCAAGTGGGCTGAAGCCAAACTTGCTACAACCACGATGAAGAAGGTGATCAACTTTGTAGTCTGCAAAATTATTTACCGGTTTGGTCTTCCACATATCATCATCACTGATAACGGAACCCAATTTAACAGTGTTGAATTTAAGAATTTATGTCAGCGATTCCACATTCAGAATGAATTCTCCACAGTTGCACACCCTCAAGCGAATGGACAGGTTGAAGCTGTGAACAAGGTTATAATGTCTATTCTGAAGAAATGATCAGAAAAGGCCGGGGGCAAGTGGGTCGATGAACTTCCTATGGCTCTATAGGCTTACCGGACAACCCATAAGTCCGCAACCGAAAACACTCCATTCTCTTTTTCTTACGGTTCAGAAGCCATTATGCTAATTGAGATGGAAGTACCTTCTCATCGTGTGACTTATTATGATTCGAAGAAAAATGCTATATTACTTACTTCATCCTTGGATTTATTGACTGAGAAGCATGAAGAGGCTAATTTGAGGGCAGCTGCATACCGAAGTCGAGTCGCTCGATTAAACAATGCCAAGGCCCTACCCCGAACCTTCGAACTGGGCGATCTCGTCCTCAAAAAAATTTACCTGATTCCTTCACACATGAAACCAACGTGAGAAGGGTCGTATATGATTGAACGAAAGCTCAGAGATGGCACATTTAAATTATCGATCGTTGACGGTCTTACTCTACTAAGAGCCTGGAAGAGAAAAAGCCTTTGTCGCTACTACACATGACAGGCTTTAATTATTCAGTTTACTTTTCATTTGCGATTTTTTTCTGCATTCCAAAATTTTGATTTGTAATAAGCCAACTGAATTTGCCATTTTCTCTTATTTCAGCAATAAAATGCAATTTTCAAGCCGGAGCTATGATTAATTGAATGCGTCATACAACTATCGCTGTGCATGGGGAGCTAAATTCCTCTCGATGATAGGTTTATTCAAATAGGGAGTAACTGTGATATGACCTGTTACTCGCTAAGTGAAACCCGAACTCAGGGGCAAGTCACCACACTGAAGTCAAAAAAGGATTGGTATACGACAATCCTTTAACTAACTCCAGTCTCCCAGAGTGAAAGCTAGAGTATAAACTTATACACGCGGTTTCGAAGAGGGTGGATCCATCCACCTAACGACTTCTCCCGTATCTTGACCAAGTTTGAGGAGTATGGACCCATCCATCTAATGACCTGGCTTGTTAACTTAGGGTGGATGTGAACCGACCATCCACGATCCTGGTAGATTCATCGTTTTCGGAGTGCGAATCAAATCCTAAAGCCTAAACAGATGTGACTAATCATCTATCGGCTAATTCCAAGTTCCCAAAGCGCGAACTAGAGTATAGACATAAATTGACTTTGGATTCCCATAGTGCGAACCGGAGTGTCAACTTCAACCAACTTCAAGTACTCGGAGTGCGAACTGAAGTACAAACGTCGACTAACTCCGGATTCCCAGAGTACGAATCAGAGTATCGACCGCAATTGACTCTAAGTCTCTAGAGCATGAATTGGAGAATAAACATCGACTAACTCTAAATCCCCAAAGAGTGGATTAAAGTTTAAACACAAATCGAATACGAATCGATCATCCGTAACATACCTTTGAGTCCCAAGAGTGTGATCAGAGTATAAACATAACTCGGGTGTGCCTGACCACCCATAAAATAACTTAAGTCCCCGAAGTGTGGACATATACTTAAAACTTAAACAGGCGTGACCGACCTCCGACGCCCAAATGCAAATCACCGGAGTGCAAATGTGATCATCAATAAGTGAGCGAGTTTAATTCAACCACTCGACCTTCACTTGTTTCGACATCAATTCAACGACGTTAGGCTTGATGTATTGGAGGCGAAATGCAATCGCTAGCCGATCTTTACACCTCATCCCTGAAATTGGAGGCAGAACTTATGTGTTAATCACTGACTGAAGTAGTGCAGCATCGAAATTCAGCTTAGTGTCCGGTCACAACTCGTAGCCAGGATTCCATGACTTAACAAATAAACACAAAACCCGATCCAAAGGTCGAAACTTCACAAGTGAACAAGAATTCAAATGTTGGAATACTTAAGCAAATAAATGATCATTGAGTTGAAGACAAAATAGAATTTCATTTCAACTATTTGTGGAAGGAATTTATGTACAAATTATTTCCTAAAGTCCTACTAGCAGGGGCCAAACTCGCATCTATACACGGACTATGAAAGAAAAACAAAAGCATATTCCTATCTGTTTACCAAAAATGAACCGAAGAAGCATATCTACTCTTTCTTTTTTCATGGTTTCTTCTTCGACATAGACCCCCTAGAGCTACCACTGAGTTTTCTCTTTGAGCCTTTTCCTTTCGGGCGTTGATCTCCTTTGGGGGGCATTATATCGATTCCCTCCTCCGAAGTCAAGTGTATGGGAATACTTCCAATAGGTGGAGTCGGAGGGGTCGGGTCCACTACAGGAGGTGGAACGACCATAATGCCACCATGAGATATCATTTGTAACGGGGCCGGACCAAGGCCCACCATTCCACCTCCAAAGCTGCTGGTTTGGGCAGCTGCTTCCATTTCTACATTAATCTCGACTATAATTTCCTCCTCATGAAGTGTTTGCACATTGTTGGAAATGCTTGCAGTTGGGACTGAGGAGCTGGTCGCTAGCACTATTCTACTCATGACGAACGACAAGTCAGAGAAAGGGTCACTATGATGATTAAGAAGTTCCTCCATCATTTGTTCATTGAATGAAAGTGTGCTCCCTTATACATCATCTATAAGTGCAGTGGTCGATGTCGTGGTTGCTTCCGTAATGATCGCCTCCCACGCATGATGCGACACTTGAGCTGTAGGAGGCGCGACTGATGTGGCACCGATCACTGGAAAGACACAAAGGAAAAATGTTATTAAATATTTCAACTAAAGCTCCCGATCGTGAACAAGCATATGAATTGTTCAGAATACCTTCCTCAGTTCGACTCATTGGCGGCTGAACGGCCTTAGAAATTTGCTCGCTAGCTTGAGATAATTGCGGCTGACCCGAGTTGTAAGCAGGAATGGATTGAGAATCAACCGCAAAAGTCGGTTCAGGCTGAGTCGGCACAAGAGTTTTAGGACTTGTGTCACGGTGCTCGACACTAGAACCTTCTCCGACCTTCGAGTGCTGAGCGCCAAGCTTCCTCATTCCATATGAAATCATGGCATCATGGAGAACTTTCTGTTCATCTTCATTCAACATTTGGTTCTCAAGCTCAAATTCATCAACTGATTCACCCTGAGGGCAGCCTTTTCATCTCTTACTAATCGGCCCCAGGCATTGTATAGATGTGTCGGATAATTATCGAGCTAGGCTAGGTTCCTATGCTTCAAGATGTTAGCATTATAAGTAATGGGGAGATCTTCAATGTCAGCCTCTAGCCTAGACCACACCATTTGGACTTCCTCCTCGACCTTAGTCTCCACCTCCTGGACCTTAGTCGTTGCCGCATCCTGTTCCCCTTGAAGCACTACGGCCTGTTCACATGCCTCCTCCCTACACTATTTGCATCATCCCTCTCTTTGATGATTTCGGAAAATTTGGCTTTAGCTCGTTATGTTCTTTTAGAGCAGTGTTCCGTTCGGCTATGATAGTGGTATTTCGGTGGCCTATCTCCTCCACCAAGGCAAAATGTGTTTACCACATCCTCTCTATTGCTAGGTTCGCCTCGTCGGCCTTCTAGGTGGCCTCTATTTCTGATTTCCAAGAGGATTTGGCTTAGTCATTAAGCAGTTGAATAATCCAGTCCTTTTGAGCGAGCTCAGCTTCTAATTTCTCAATGGTATTCACCTGCTCCAAAGGCCACCTTTAATGCTTTTTCTACAGCTTTCACCCACTCCTTGTACTGGGTATAGTTGTCATGAATGTAATCATGCATTGTGTTTTCTACTTCCAAGGTAATTTTCATGAAAGGGGAAGATGTGGCCGTCAAAACATATATTTGGAAAATCTTTCTTCAATTGGGCAATTCTATTAGTCCGTTCCCCTGTAGACTCAGTGGTAGCTTGTTCAGCAACAATGGGAGTTTCAGCCTCATGTCTGCGACATTGTGATTCAGTCCTAGAGGTTCGAGAAGACGATTTTTGGTGAGGAGGCTCTACCGATTGTTTTCCATGGCCTGAAGGTTGTATGGGGATCGAGGATTGGAATGCAATCAGGATCGATATCTATAATCCATATCCCTCTCTATCTCGTGACGTTCTTGGCTAGAATTACCACGATCGCAGTTTCTATCATCCTCCCTCCGACGGGACTCGTAATACGAGCTGAATGCTTGATGTGTTAAGCGGAGGCATCACTTATAATAGATTCGTGAATTACCGAAGAAAATTGTGACACTTGCGTCTGGCTAACCATTGACTGGCTAATCCTGGAAGGCATCAGACATAGAACCATTTTGTCTTAAAATAGTTGAGCATGGTCCAAGAGCCCATCACCACTTGACAGTTCCTAACCACCTCCAGGAATGTGAACGAAGAACTATCTCCCCGACTCTTATTAAAGGTATCTGATTTCGATCGGAGTCGGGGGGTCAGAAAAGATGCTCCATGAATATAATGAATAGACTATTTAGCAGAGCGTATCCATTTGAATGTAACTGTGATGAGGCGATTCCAAAGAAATCCAGCACTTCTCTAATATATTGATTGAATGGAGGAAGCGTCCCAGCTGTGCATAAATGCCTGTTGAAAGTAGTAAACCCTTCCAAGGGAACATGTGGTACATCGTTCGGCCCCAGTAATAAGACGTCGTCCAAGGACAAACAGTGTCTTAGGCATATTCATCCCAACATATCTTCGAAGACGTTGGACATCATAGATTCTTATGGGTTTGTAATAAAAGTTGCTCCTGGCAACTCGTCGGGAGCTAGATCGATGACCTCGGTGGCGATAGCCGTCAACTCTTTGGAAGAGATAAACTTCGGGTTTCCTGCTGTTGAGAACTTATGGATTCCATAGCTAATCAACTTATCAAAAACCATCATTTGACGATAATAAGCCCGTGTGTTCCCCAGTGTAAAGTGTGTGGATGTATTGTGCAGTGCTACATAACACTTAAAAGGTTCTACGAGGAATAAAAAAAGACATGTTCAAAAGAAAAGACTTCGAAATCCAATTGGAATGACCGTCACAACCGTGCCATCCAGGCTTCAACGATCAGTACAAGTTAAAGTTTGTTAAAATTTTGTTAAGTTACAGTTCCATCGACGAGCTTCGAAGGGAAGTCAAATATGCAGTTTAGAGGCTTTGTCTTATACAAGGCAGAAGCTCGTCGGAGTCAAGAGTTTGACTATTCATGAAATTTTGTATCCATCAATGTCCAAGTTGGGATTGATAGGCAAAGAGCTTTGGTTTCGTATCAATTGAAATTTATTAATTTCGTATCGATCAAGGAATCCTCAACTTCGTATCGATCGAAATCCGATGGCTTCGTATCGATCATCGCATTGACTTCGCATTGATCAGGTTACAACGGAGTTCGTATCCATCTCAACTGTGCTTCGTATCCATATTGATTCGAAGTGGTAAAAATAAAATCCAAAAGTCAACAATCGACACGAAGTCAAAGTCAGGTGACCGATACGAAACTCACGGTTGAGGTTCGATGCGAAATCAAGTTTTCTTTGACCCTTCATCGATATGAAATTAAGGTCGAACAACCTTCCACCAATTCCTTCGTATCCCTCCTCACTCCTTCTTACCCAAATGGCCATAACTCCATTTCCCTCCTCCCTCGGTCATGCTTCAAACCAACTCCGACCTCAACATCGCCAGAAATCGACCATTATATGAATGGATTATCAATTGGACTCGAATCTCATCGTTCTTAATGTGACTTCATCGATTAATTACCTAATTTCAACAATTAGTTCGAGGGATTGGAATTTTAGTTTGATTTGAAGGCAAGAACAGTTTTCTTTTTCTAGGTCTCTCTATTGATACAAAGGGAAATGAAGATAGATAAAAAGTTTCTAAGTACAAAATGCTTTTATATGGATGCAAAGCCAAAGAACGAAACAATTCGTCTCCTAGTTATGTCAACCGGTTGGAAGCATCCTCTCGTGCCATCGATACGAAGTGTTGTCCATATCCATCCACTCACATCAACCGAGAATATAGTTGTTCGTATCCATCAGCTCTCATCGACACGAACGAGCCAATGGAGACTTGTTTTGACCACTTCGACCCATCGGCAGTCCATCGATGCAGAATGAAAAGTTCGTATCCATCACTTTAAAGGCCATAGGGTTTCGAATCTATCGATACAAAGAAACTTCATGAGACCAGCTAATTTCGAATCGATAACCATCGATATGAAAGTCATTGCAAAAATTATATCTGGACCATTCAACACTATCAATGTGAAATGTCAATTTCGTATCCGACAACAAGTTACCCCCAGCTTTGTAACCCTCAATTCAAGTCTCATTGATATGAAACTCCCAACGATGTCTTGCCTGAATCACTGGATTTCATCGATATGAAGCGCTATTTCGTATCTATAAGCTTGGAGGCCTAAGTTTCATGTCATCGATATGAATGACAATTTCACATCCATCATTTTGAAGACCATCTGAGTTCATATCCATCGATGTAAACTACATTAAAACAACAAATAAATTCCTGTCGATCGACATCAAAACAAAAACAATTTTTCGACCTTTTACATCGATCCAAGAGAGGATCGATACGAAGGGACATTCCAAAAAAACCATCAAGCATTGTTGCAAATCGGATTCCAAATCAACTTAAGAGAGGATCGATACAGAGTTCGATATGAGAACTGACAATGACTCGTGAACATATGAACGTTAACGGGAGTCAAGTTAGCATACATACAAGCATATCCGTTGAATTAATATCCATTTTTCAAAATTCACAGGAATTGATTACTCGTCTGGTGACGATTACAACAACAAACAATAGATCACTATCAGACACACTCAGTTACAACAGTACGCGGTACAACAATTGACAGTCAACATTTCATGATTTATGTTTCTATGGATCAATCAAAGGTCATAACTTTTGACGAAAAGACAACAACTATTCAGACAAGTCAAATAAGACTGTTCAGGATGAAGATTGCATCTTTTCAAAGCACATCATGTTCTCACAAGACATACTTTGGGGGGCAAATGTCATGCCGCCTTTTGGCAAGGCGTGACACCAAGGAGTCGACTGGAAACCAAAGATAATTCTCCTCATTCCCAGTTATGAACGGGTCGGCTATGGATGTCGGTGAATTCTAACCAAGTCTGGATCAAGCTACAATTTATATGACAAGACAAATAAAGGTATGAAAGCTAACGTTCCAAGTTTCAAGTTCGTCCGAGTTTGTATGCTCAAGATATGATTGACGCAATTCAGGCGGTCACCTTGTTTGTATCTATCAAGCAACTAGAGAAAACCCAACTTCATATCAACTTGGTTCGAATCGATCGAATGCGCACGGTTTCATATCGATCAGGAGGGCAGTGTTCTTCGTATCCATCAATTATTTGTTGTTCGTATCCATAAAGCTTCAGATGTTTGTATCCATCAACAAATATTGTTTCGTATACATCGAGTGCACCACTTCGTATCCATCTGAAAATCGCTCTCTTTGTATCCATCAACCAGTAACATCATTCCTAATCCACTTGGTCAACTGCTGCCATCTTTGTATCAATCACTTTTTACCCATTTCGTATTGGTCAGCTAAGGGGAACGAGACGAACTCAAGGCTTTCCATCGTTACGAAGTGGCCCATAGTGATTGATAGAAATATACAACTGCCATCGATACGAAGTTGTATCCAAAGGGTCGATACGAAGAGCTTATATAAGAATGGATACGAAGCAACCTCCAGTCATCGATACGAAGTAGCCTGTGATCATCGATATGAACAGAAGTAGCAATGATCAATACGAACAGAGTAGTGAATCGATGTAAACAAGGCTAGCCTGGGTCGATACAAAAAAGGTTCATTCATGGGAAAGACTCGATCGTTCAGCATGAAATATGGATCGATCCTAAAAGCAAGCGCCACGTTAACTGGCGTCACGTGCAGACTCATCGATGCAAAGTTATCGATACGAACAGCATCGATACAAAGGAGACAATCTTTGAAAAATACAGACTTGCATCGATCATAACTCACAATATGAGTCCAAATGCCATCAAATTTTCACAAAAACTTACGTAAAACCTAAAGAATGTTAATGCTCAATTTCGAATCGATTGGGCCAAATCTTGATCGATACGAAATTCGTTCATATCGATCACAGATCGAATGCAAATCGCATGGGATCGATCGCGTGGGTCCACTCATGTGCAAGAATAAGTCTCCCGAGGACTGAGCAAGATATTTGCAGCCTATGCCTATGAATAACAGACCAGAACCTACGGAAAAAGGACTTTTGGCTCCTCGACGTCCATACTCTACCGGAATCATTTTTTATTCAGAATTCCCTGTTGTACGTGAAATTCTCTGTTGTAATCCGCTGTAACCAGCAAGCAAAATCTAATAAAGAAAAACCATTTCATAATGGACGTAGGCAACACGTCGATCCACTCTAAATCTTGCATTTCTCTGCTATTTTCAAATTATGATTTGGAGTATTTGTTAGATCATCCTCCTTTTATATTTACTTTCTTTATTTTATCTTTTCAAACACTTCCGAAGAGCGTTGTGCCCAATTTTGGGACAAATATTTATATAGGGAAAATATTTACCAAAAGGAATTTATTTTTTTCAAAAGTGAAATTTGATTTTTGTTTTGTAGTTTGGATTTTTAGAAAAATATTATATTTTTGTTTTAGGAAAGAATTTTTATTTTTTATTTTTGTTATTATAAAAAAAACTAACTAATTTTTTTTTGGATTTTTGATTTAGATGGAAAAATCTCAAAGGATTTGAAAACTAAGTTAAGAAACATTTACAATTTTTTTGTTTTGACTTTTGAATTTTTATTAATATGCATGAACTAGTGTAGCTAAATGAATGCAAGGGCTTAATTACAAATTTTCTATCCTAAGTAGCGCCTAATCCAAAATTTTATAATCGCACTTGGTCTTAATTCAACAAAATAGTTCTCAGCCAGGCAACGGGCAGGAGTTATCGGTGCACCATGAATCACCGTAGCAATGCAGTTGAAAGTTTAACTACCGTCAGAGAAACAATCAATATAATATTTACGAATCACTGTAATATTTATACTAATTATTGTTCTATCGTAGCCTAGACAACAAAAATATAAATTGTTCAAAGAAAACAACTTATCAATGTACAATTAAGCCCTAGGTGAGCTCGTGACATCCTTAAGTCGACTGTCTAACCGTTATTATTAGCAAATTCTAGGATTAAATGCAATTTGTAGGCCAAGAAAGGGGTGATGAAATCTCCTACCTTATGTGGATTTCGGTATTTCCCTTAGAAAAGAAAAATAAGATGAAATGAACACGAGATGAAAATAAACATGGTTTAACGATGCAACCACGAATGAAATTTGTTTTTTCTTTGTTTATTTCATTTTTTAAAATGCAAGCAACCAACAATGCAAAACAAATAAAAATAGGGAAAAATGGGCACGATACCAAAGAGTGCAGAATTATTAGCAATTATTTATTCTTCAAAGAATCAAACAAAAAATTTACGCATGCTATTTGTTTGGCAAGCCAAGCAGCAATTTTAGCAAGCGATTCTTCCTTTATCTTCTTTAGCAACCTGAACTAAAAACAAGATATATATAGTGTTTTTTAGATGACGAAAGAAAACAAAACAAAACAAATGAATGCAACACAAAACAAAAGAAAAAAACAATTGAAACTTGTCGATAAAAAGGTTGGCAGCAAATGATTTGGTTTTATCGACGTTCGCGATTGAGTGAGGTTGCAGCGATGAACTTGGGATGGAAGATTGAGGCGAGTGAACGAGGAGGGTGTCATGGTTGTTGGAGGTTCGACTGCGGTGAGGTTTGGAGAAGTAGGTGGAGCTTTGTGGTTGTGTTGGTGGTTTGGAATGTAAGAGTTGTAGATGGTGAAGTTGATTAGTGATTGAATGCAAGGGTTCTTAAAGGAGCTATCAATGATGAGGCTGGGGATATGTTGTTGTATTGGTGATATGGGGCAGTGAATGTTGCTGTTTGACAGCAGGCAGTGAAGAGTTGTAGAAGTTAGTTTGTTGACAGAAGTGTGCAAGGTTGTGAAGTTTTTGTACTGGCAAACAGGTGGTTGTTGAATCGAGAGGAGTTGTAGGTAAAATATTATGGTTTATGTGATGACCCGAAATCGATGTCCGATAAACAACATCAAATTCGTATCGTCGGAGCTTGCAACGACATTAGATGATAAATAACGTAGCGGAAACAAAGGATGATATCACTGGTACAACATAAATACAATATCTGATACATCAATTTGATACAGTGATAATCAACATCAGAGAATATACAACACAAAATACAGCGGAACACGACACAATATAAGATAAGTCTTCAACAGAATCAAATACTGCAACTCCAATCCAAACTCCAAAGCCAAAGCTCTAAAACTCCAAGCTTGAATCTCCATTAAGGTTGCACAAAGCTAAGCAAGTGCAGTCGTGGACTCCAAAGATGCCAAAAGGTATCAAACAGAAAGCTGAAGGCTACCAAAACGATATCTACTACCTGACTATCTGAAAAACCCAACTCTAGACTGCCCGTGTGGAAAATTGTGGGCACCCAGAATTTAGAAAGGGAAAAATAAACTCCGAGTCAGTCGTGGGACTGGTGTGAGCAAACAAAAACATTTGGTCTTTAAAAATAATCAAAAGATTTTAAATTTGAAATCTGCAATGCTTTTTTGAAACTGAAATTACCATAAGGCCTCCCGGCACACACCATGCAATCGCATACTTGGGGGAGATTTCTCCTTATGATAGTCAAACATGCTTACTGCGTAAAAATCCTTTTTGGTATTATTATTAGTGCATAGTGGAAAACATTTCGAAAGTATAATATTAATCCTAGCTAGCATAGGTACCATTATATTATGCGTACTATAGCTACCACCTGAGATGGTAGGTAATACAACTGCAATCGTAAAAGGCCGTATTGGATGATTGGATTTCCAATAAATAGTCAGGCTAAGGAACTTCCTGTTGCCACATGGAAACGCCTCTGGAGGGACGCCCCGAGAACCTACCTGGCTCTCTGCCAACACAAGGTCGGTTACCCCCTTCCTGGGGTGCAAAACCTAAGATATGCCACCCTCGGTCGTTTGCGACCTTTATCCGAGGATCCTCTACACCAACAACATCACACAGTAATAAATATACTACAGTGTCCACATGAGTAAGTATATGGGCTCCATACCATGATACCACCCTTTTCCAGAAGGAATGGACATACCCTAGGGGAGCTACCCCTAAAACCTTAACACATCTTTCCTGCTTCGACCATTACCGGTTTGTGAGGCTCGATGAGGTCTCGTCCACAAAGCTAAACTTTTCACAAAGCCATGCTTTAATCAACAAATGATCAGCAGCACTTCATATGCCATATTACCGAATTGGGATTGTATCACTAGTAACCATCAACTACATAACCTCTGAGCTCGTACGTCTCAGAGAAGGGTGTTAAGCTAAGAGAATAAATTCTCCACCACCATGCAGAAATGTATTTAATAGAAACAAATTTTACATCTTAAAGTGTAACGTCAGACACACATCCATACAATTCTATTCCGGGTTCGAACAGAACGGAGCACTTCCAAAGAAGCCCTTGCAATCCGGGTATTCACAATCCCGATCGGACTTCCCATCACTTAGAAAATCTCCATACCGTAGCTACTCAGTGCAGAGACAATCGATAGGTTATCCTATCGTTCTTGCAAATACCCGGTCTTCACCACCGGTCTTCAAGCGCTATCCATGACATCGTATCATTATTCTGAATGGGTTATATGACACAAAGGTCCTCTCCCGGCTAAACCGAATATTGAGCGTAAAATTTAAAAACATATGGATATGGGATTTCAGTTAAGTCACAACTTCAAAATCCAAAACTTTCTTTCAAATGGTTTGAATAAATTACCATTTCAAATCTTTAAACAAAAAGATTTATTTTACAAAGTTCACCCAGTTTCACCAACATCCATTCACAGATTTCAAAATAATTTCCATTTAATTGGATTAATTCTCTTAATCTTCAAATTAAAGATTTAACTTATAGCTTACAAAACCCGTTTCTAAATATTCATTCATAACTTGGAAAAACATTTACAATTCAAACTTGAAATTCCTTTAATACAAATTGGAAATTTATTTCTTATATGAAAGCTTTTATCAATTGAAAACAAACAGTTTTTGTTTTTTATTTCGGAAAAATTCGATTTCAATTATACAAGTTAAGTCTTTGGGTTAATTTAAATTCCCAAAAAACACTTCTAAAATGGTTTAAAACCCATATAAACATGTATAACTTTTTTTTTTAAATCATAAGTTCTCAACATAGAATTCAATTTCAAATTTTGAATTCAGATTTAAATCAAATTATTAGATTTCGAAACTTTATTAAGTAATTCAAAATAACTTTCATTTTTAAAAACACCCTTTCCAAAGCTTTTCACTTCAAATCCGATCCACTTCCAAAACCATTTGGATTTAAAATTCAAATTCAAAACTATTTAAAAATCTATGACTTAACCAGTTTCCACATATTTGTGTGTGTACAGTGTAGTCCAGGGGTTTTACACGATAGTGCACAACATCAATCATCGCAGATTCAATCATATCAACATCGATAAGCGGTATAACCCATAACGCATATCTTCATTCACAGATTCATAGATAAAATAAATTTATCAATCACAAAGATTCACCATTATGATTCGATGTGGGTTTCGGATAACCAACTGAAATCTGACTCCCTGTCTCATCGAAATTCAAATGTCATTTTACGGGCCAAGGGGTTTTCATAATCGTACAACAGTATATTCATCACAAATATAATAGCTCGGCACAAAGCATTTCATAGCATCCATCACATATCAAATATATCAATCCATCACACAGCATTCAATAACAATTTTCAATTAAAATGAATAAATTGTGTGGTTTTTTTATTTTTTAACCACATAATTACTTTCATTAGAAATCTTTAATTAATGATTAATTATCATTAACTACAATTGATTAAGTATTAATCACCTTCATTAATTAATCATTAATTATCTTAATTAATTAACCCTTAATTGTAATTAATTAAATCTAAATAAATTATTCCTTAATCAATTACTTTAATAAATAAATCCTTAATTATTAATTAATTAAATCTTAATTATAATTAATTATCCTTTAATTAATTATTCCTAATTATTAATAAACTAGTCTTAATTATAGATTATTAATTACTTGATTATCATTAACGATATGAATTAACTTACTTTTAAGTTAAAAAAATTAAAACATTTGATTTATTCCTAAATCACTTTATTAAGTTTTATTTAAAATAAATTGCTAAAATATAAGTTTAAAACTTAATTGTTTTAAAGATCCTTTATTTCAAAACCTTTAATTTGTACCCTCTAACTTAACAATAAAATCATCATTTATAAAAGAAATAATTTTAGAAATCTATTTAACTAATTTGTTAAAGTTTTAAAATTGGAGACATAAAACTCCAGGCAAACCTGAGCTAAAAATTGAAGTACTCGAGCCCTACTTCGAGTTTTTTCCAACTTTACCCGAGCATCCTCCCAGGTCACCACTTTTCCTCTCTTTCTTCTTCTTCTTCTGTTTTTATTTAAATTGTTAAAATCCTGTACACATTAACTCACGCATACCATCCCAACAACACACTCGAGCAATTCATCATCTTCCCCTGAGCAAAACACGAGCTCAAACCTTCTTCCCCAATACAGAGTCACAACCTAAACATGTCAGAACCACGTGCACGTGCACCTCTGCCGCGATCACCTCCAGCCATCGTCGCCATCACTAACAAGTCACTGACCATCTCCACCCTCGATCTCAACCACCCAAAACCCAAATCAAGTTCGAAATAAAAAACAAGCTATCAGCATCGGACTGGAAACCAACCTAGTTCACCCAAATTCACTCCGCGTGGCCACCTCTGGCCACCAGAGGTCTTGCGATCACCCCCCACAGTTGCTCCACCATCAGACTCATCTTTTCTCAAAGTCCGGTGCACTTCGGTTCGCCCACAAATTCCCAAATCGATCACGTGGCCACCCATAAACACTTGGCTCTTAAACCCTATAATCGCCTTCTTGCCACCACCATGATCCACTATAAATTCCTCGAACAATTTTCCAGTGATCATCAACATGTAATCCACCTTCGACATTCATCTCGAATCGTCTTCCTCTACCGAGCGACGGCAATTGGTAAAAAGGCAAATTCCGGTTAACTCCAGATTTCCCATTGGATACAAACTTAAATTTTTTGAAATGTTTTCCTAAAATCATCATTTTCTACTACAAATCAAATTATGAAACCCAAACTTGAATTCGTAAGCATTGCTTTTTTTCTGTTTGAATATATTTAGTGAAATTCCACTTTCCCGGATAAATTACTCACTAATTTTACTTGTTTTTATTTTTAAAATTTGAATTACATCAACACTAACAAATTCCTTTTAAACATCATAGGTTAAATAAAATCAGGGGAAGAGGATTAGAGTTTTTAACTAAATCTTTTTTAAAGTTTGCAACTGAGAATAGAGCCTTATTTCATATATACATACACATATACCCAAGCATTTATACATATATAAACATGCAAGCAAATTCACATCATCACTCAAACATGCTTCATGTCATACTTCAACAGATCATTAAGATAAGCAAGTTTAGGGACTTATATATAAAAAGAAATGTTTGCTTACCTTGCTTTCCTGAAGAACAGAAACCAGAGTGATCATTTTGAAAAGAGGACAGGAATTTCTTTTGAAATTTGAAGACTGTTTTTTGAATTCGTTGAAGATGTTGTTTTGATCTTGTAGTTTTAGTTGTTTCACCCTGACCTGATGACTTCCAAGCTATGGTTGAAAAGAGTCTTTAAATTTCCAGAGCTTGCTCTTTTATATTTCTAGATTTTTATTTTTTCCAGATTTTGGTTATGAGGAGGATTTGCAGATTTGTTTATTTTAGTGTTGAGATGATTCCTTTACTTTTTCTTTTCAGAAATCTATA
Organism: Allium cepa; assembly: GCA_030765085.1. Classification (NCBI taxonomy): domain Eukaryota; kingdom Viridiplantae; phylum Streptophyta; class Magnoliopsida; order Asparagales; family Amaryllidaceae; genus Allium; species Allium cepa. The sequence continues at coordinate 209,037,483 of CM060944.1, forward strand.
AGGCTTAAAGGAGAAGCCTCTATGATTTTCTTTTGTTTTTATATTTTTTTTCAAAAATTGAATGCCACTTGTCCACTTTGACTTACACTTGTACAATTTTTTTTGTTTACACTTGTCACATGAAGTGAAAATTGTGTTTATACCCTTAATTCAAATTGTTTTGTAAACTTTTTTTGTTTAAAACCTTTATGTAAATGTAATTCCATATGTGTCATATGCCTCCATTTCAAAATCGTTTACATCTTCTTTTATATTCATCTTCTCACAAATAATTTTTTTTTATCTTCATTGTTTTTCACATTACAACCTTTAATTTAGCTCACTATATTTAAATATATATATATATATATATATATATATATATATACATTCTACATTCATACATTCTTTATTATTTATTTTTGTACAACTTTTAAAAAAAGAAAAGAGTGATTTAAATATTTTGATTACACATTAACAAACGGTCACTTTTATTTATATAAGTGAATTTGACTTAAAAATAATATTTTGAAAATGAGTAATTAAATTTTTTTAATTCAATATTTTTTTATAAAATACTCATACTTATTATTTCAAATCAATTTGCTACTTGTAATCTAAATTTTATTTATTTATTCTAGAAATTTTCTAATTAATTCATAAATAATCTCACAGTTTAATTCTAAAATTAATTTAGTTGTCAAATTAATCTTGGTTGATTTTCAGGAATGTTACAGATTCCCTCCCCCCTCCCCAAAAAAAAAAATTTCGTCCCTGAAATTTGCTAGGGAGACGAGAAAGAATAGATGATAGATAAAAAGTGATTGATCAGATCAGATCGAAATATTTATTCTGTATTCGGTTTACCGAATCAGAGTATCAACAAATATGAGAATCAACTCATTCAGTTACGAACTAATTGGGTTATCTGATCTACGAAATATACTAGGGTATTGGTTAGTTCAAAGGGATAACTAACCATTTGTAGAGTATATCGAAACCCAATAAAACAGACAAAATAGATTCGACTACGATCTCAGATTTAAGATTTAACTTATTTACGATTTGTTGGAAAATAAAACTATGGGTAGTTCTTATGTCGAACAAACTTGAAAAATTTAATCGTAAACGAGAAGGTTACCTTATGGAATTTCTTTTCCTTTATCAGCCTTTGAGGTTGAAGAATCGTCTTTGATCGCATACACTTTCGTTACTAGAGCTTGCTTCTGTGCTGGACAGTCCTTGATCCTATTTCCTAGCTTGCGGCAGTAATAGTATCCCGTAGATTCCTGATCTGGCCTCATAAATGGCTCTCTCATTCCTGGCTTCCAAAGATTCTTACATTTGTCCGAGTAATGACCTTTCTCCAAGCAATTGAGACAAGTAAGATCTTTCACCCTTTTCTTCTGTATATTCTTCTTTCCTTATCTTTCCTCAGTTTCCTTCCACCAAACTTCATTTTCCTCCAGTTCAGATTACTTGTATTTCCATCCTCCTCTGAAACTTCCTGCTTATCCAGATTATCGTATCTATAACCCATATCAACCAATTCAGAAAAAAATTCTTTCACGTGAGTGGTCATTCTCTCCTGAAACTCCTTGTTCATTCTTCGAGTAAACTTTTCATTCTTCTTTAACGGTGTATTCACCAATTCTGTACCAAACCGAGATAATTCATTGAATTTGTTTAAGTATTCCTCAAATGATAAGCTTCCTTGCTTCAAATCCGTAAACTCCTGATACATTCTAGAGATACTAACAGACGGCGTATATCGCTGCTCGAACACTTCATTGAAACGACTCCAATTAAATTCATCCGCCGGCTCATCCAATGTAACTGTTTCCCACCAAACTAAAGCCTCTTCCTAGAGTTACCAGGAAGCTATCAACCGCATCTGATCATCTTCCAACTTTAGTCCCTTGAAAACCCTTTCGTACGACCAGGTCCAGACTTGTGCTTCAATAACAGATTCTTTGCCAGTGAATGGCTTTCCACCAAGTCCAGGAAAGCTCCGATATAAATCAGCCAGATTTGATTGACATTGAGTGAGAATATCTGTCGTTATAGGGCCTTGACCAGTTGAAGTGGTACTTCCCCGTCCCCTATCTCGTCCTCTTCTTCCACTCATTCTTACTATATGTAAATAGTAGGAAGACCGATTTAGGCATTCGGACGAAATATCTTAAATAACAACAGATAAAGAGAGTAGGCTAAGTAGTTTGGTTTTGGTTTCACTGATTGTACTCGTTCTAGGTTATACTTCACCCTGTCTCTGATGAGCCATATGATGTGTTACACTCCGTAGCTAAAGTTCTTACTCAACCTTTAGCTCTGATACCAAATGTGATGACCTGAACTCGATGTCCGACAAACAACATCAAATTCGTATCGCCGGATCTTGCAACAACATTAGATGATAAATAACACAGCAGAAACAAAGGTTGATATCACTGGTACAACATGAATACAATATCCGATACATCAATTTGATACAATGATAATCAACATCAGAGAATATACAACACAAAATACAGCGGAACATGGCACAGTATAAGATAAGTCTTCAACGGAATTAAATACTGCAACTCCACTCCAAACTCCAAAGCCAAAGCTCTAAAACTCCAAGCTTAAATCTCCATCAAGGTTGCACAAAGCTAAGCAAGTGCAATCATGGACTCCAAAGACTCTGTATCAAACAGAAAGCTGAAGGCTACCAAAACGATATCTACCACCTGACCATCTAAAAAACCCAACTCTAGACTGCCCGTGTAGAAAATTGTGGGCACCCAGAGTTTAGAAAGGGAATAATAAACTCTGAGTCAGTCGTGAGACAGGTGTGAGAAAACAAAAACATTTGGTCTTTAAAAACAATCAAAAGATTTTAAATTTGAAATCCGTAATGCTTTTTGGAAAATGAAACTACCATAAGGCCTTCCGGCACGCACACCATGCAATCGCACACTTGGGAGAGATTTCTCCTTATGATAGTCAAACATGCTTACTATGCAAAAATCCTTTTTCATATTATTATTAGTGCATAGTGGAAAACATTTCGAAAGTATAATATTAATCCTAGCCAGCATAGGTACCATTATATTATGCGTACTATAGCTACCACCTGAGATGGCAAGTAATACAACTGCAATCGTAAAAGGCTCGTATTGGATGACTGGATTTTCAACAAATGGTCGGGCTAACGAACTTCCTATTGCCACATGGAAACGCTTCTGGAGGGACGCCCCGAGAACCTACCCGGCTCTCTGCCAACACAAGGCTGGTTACCCCTTTCCCAGGGAATAAAACCTAAGATATGCCACCTCCGGTCGTTTGCGACCTTTATCCGAGAATCCTCTACACCAACAACACCACATAGTAATAAATATACTACAGTGTCCACTTGAGTAAGTATCTGGGCTCCATACCATGATATCACCCTTTTCTAGAAGGAATGGAAATACCCTAGGGGAGCTACCCCTGAAACCTTGTCGCATCTTTCCTATTTCGACCATTACCGGTTTGTGAGGCTCGATGAGGTCTCGTCCACAAAGCTACGCTTTTTCACAAAGCCATGCTTTGATCAACAAACGATCAGCAGCACTTCGTATGCCACATTACCAAATTGGGAATGTATCACTAGTAACCATCAACTACATAACCTCTGAGCTCGTACGTCTCAGAGAAGGGTGTTAAGCTAAGAGAATAAATTCTCCGCCACCAAGCAGAAATGTATTTGATATAAACCAGTTTTACATCTCAAAGTGTAACGTCAGACACACATCCATACAAGTCTGTTCTGGGTTCGAATAGAACCGAAGACACTTCCAAAGAAGCCCTTGCAATCTGGGTATTCACAATCTCGATCGGACTTTCCATCACTTAGGAAATCTCTATACCGTAGCTACTCAGTGCAGAAACAATCGATAGGTTATCCTATCATTCTCGCAAATACCCGGTCTCCACCACCGATCTTCAAGTGTTATCCATAATGTCGTATCATTATTCGGAATGGGTTATATGACACAAAGGTCCTCTCCCGGCTAAACCGAATAATGAGCGTAAAATTTAAAAACATATGGATATGGGATTTCAGTTAAGTCACAACTTCAAAATCCAAAACTTTCTTTCAAATGGTTTGAACAAATTACCATTTCAAATCTTTAAACAAAAAGATTTATTTTAAAAAGTTCACCCAGTTTCACCAAGATCCATTCACGGATTACAAAACAATTTCCATTTTAATTGGATTAATTCTTTTAATCTTTAAATTAAAGATTTAATTTGTAGCTTACAAAACCCGTTTCCAAATATTCATTCATAACTTGGAAAAACATTTTCAATTCAAACTTGAAATTCCTTTTATACAAATTAGAATTTTATTTCTTTTATGAAAGCTTTTATCAATTGAAAACAAACACTTTTTTTATTTCGAAAAAATCCGATTTCATTTATACAAGTTAAAGTCTTTGGGTTAATTTAAATTCCCAAAACAACACTTCTAAAATGGTTTAAAACCCATATAAACTTGTATAACTTTTTTTTAAATCATAAGTTCTCAACATAGAATTCAATTTCAAATTTTGAATTCGGATTTAAATCAAATTATTAGATTTCGAAACTTTATTAAGTTATTCAAAATAACTTTCATTTTTAAAAACACCCATTCCAAAGCTTTTCACTTTAAATCCGATCCACTTCCAAAACCATTTGGATTTAAAAATCAAATTCAAAAATATTTAAAAATCTGTGACTTAACCGATTTCCACGTGCAATCCATATTTGTGTGTGTATAGTGTAGTCTAGGGGTTTTACACAACAATACACAGCATCAATCATCACATATTCAATCATATCAACGTCGATAAGCGGTATAACCCATAACGCTTATCTTCATTCATAGATTCATAGATAAAATAAATTTATCAATCACAAAGATTCACCATTACGATTCGATGTGGGTTTCGGATAACCAACTGGAATCCGACTCTCTGACTCATCGAAATTCAAATATCGTTTTACGGGCCAAGGGGTGTTCATATTCATACAACAGTATATTCATCACGGATATAATATCTTAGCACAAATCATTTCATAACATCCATCACATATCAAATATATCAATCCACCACACAGCATTCAATAACAATCTTCAATTAAGATGAATAAATTGTGTGGTTTTTTTATTTATCAACCACATAATTACTTTCATTAGAAATCTTTAATTAATGATTAATTATCATTAACTACAATCGATTAAGTCTTAATCACCTTCATTAATTAATGGTTAGTTATATTAATTAATTAACCCTTAATTGTAATTAATAAAATATGGATATGGGATTTCAGTTAAGTCACAACTTCAAAATCCAAAACTTTCTTTCAAATGGTTTGAACAAATTACCATTTCAAATCTTTAAACAAAAAGATTTATTTTACAAAGTTCACCCAGTTTCACCAAGATCCATTCACGGATTTCAAAACAATTTCCATTTTAACTGGAATAATTCTTTTAATATTTAAATTAAAGATTTAACTTGTAGCTTACAAAACTCGTTTCCAAATATTCATTCATAACTTGGAAAAAGATTTTCAATTCAAACTTGAAACTCCTTTTATACAAATTGGAATTTTATTTCTTGTATGAAAGCTATTATCAATTGAAAATAAACATTTTTTTTATTTCGGAAAAATCCGATTTCATTATACAAGTTAAAGTCTTTGGGTTAATTTAAATTCCCAAAACAATACTTCTAAAATGGTTTAAAACCCATATAAACTTGTATAACTTTTTTTTAAATCATAGTTCTCAACATTGAATTCAATTTCAAATTTTAAATTCGGATTTAAATCAAATTATTAGATTTTGAAACTTTATTAAGTTATTCAAAATAACTTTCATTTTTAAAAACACCCATTCCAAAGCTTTTCACTTTAAATCTTATCTACTTCCAAAACCATTTGGATTTAAAATTCAAATTCAACAGTATTTAAAAATCTGTGACTTAACCGATTTCCACGTGCAATCCATATTTGTGTGTGTATAGTGTAGTCTAGGGGTTTTACACAACAGTGCACAACATCAACCATCAAAGATTCAATCATATCAACATCGATAAGCGGTATAACCCATAACGCTTATCTTCATTCACATATTCATAGGTAAAATAAATTTATCAATCACAAAGATTCACCATTACGATTCAATGTGGGTTTCGGATAAGCAACTGGAATCCGACTCCCTATCTCATCGAAATTCAAATGTCATTTTACGGGCCAAGGGTTTTCATATTCATATAACAGTATATTCATCATAGATATAATAGCTTAGCACAAAGCATTTCATAACATCCATCACATATCAAATATATCAATCCAGCACACAGCATTCAATAACAATCTTCAATTAAGATGAATAAATTGTGTGGTTTTTTTATTTATCAACCACATAATTACTTTCATTAGAAATCTTTAATTAATGATTAATTATCATTAACTACAATTGATTAAGTCTTAATCACCTTCATTAATTAATCGTTAATTATCTTAATTAATTAACCCTTAATTGTAATTAATTAAATCTAAATAAATTATTCCTTAATTAATTACTTTAATAAATAAATCCTTAATTATTAATTAATTAAATTTTATTTATAATTAATTATCCTTTAATTAATTATTCTTAATTACTAATAAATTAATCTTAATTATAAATTATTAATTACTTGATTATCATTAACGATATAAATTTACTTACTTTTAAGTTAAAAAAATTTAAAACATTTGATTTATTCCTAAATCACTTTATTAAGTTTTATTTAAAATAAGTTGCTAAAATATAAGTTTAAAACTTAATTGTTTTAAAGATCCTTTATTTCAAAACCTTTAGTTTATACCCTCTAACTTAACAATATAATCATCATTTATAAAAGAAATAATTTTAGAAATTTATTTAACTAATTTGTTAAAGTTTTAAAACTAGAAACATAAAACTCTAGGCAAACCCGAGCTAAACACTGAAGTACTCGAGCCCTACTTTGAGTTTTTTCCAACTTTACCCGAGCATCCTCCCAGGTCACCACTTTTCCTCCCTCTTTTTTCTTCTTCTTCTGTTTTTATTTAAATTGTTAATATCTCGTACACATTAACTCGCGCGTACCATCCCAACAACACACTCGAGCAATTTATCATCTTTCACTGAGCAAACCACGAGCTCAACCCTTCTTCACCAATACCGAGCCACAACCCAAACATGTCAGAACCACGTGCAAGTGCACCTCTTCCGTGATCACCTCCATCCATCGTCGTCATCACTGACAAGTCACTGACCATCTCCACCCTCGACCTCAACCACCCAAAACTCAAAGCAAGTTCGAAATCAAATCGAGCTATCAGCATCGAACTGGAAACCAACCCAGTTCACCCAAATTCACTCCGCATGGCCACCTCTGGCCACCGGAGTTCTTCCGATCAACCCCCACAGCTTCTCCACCATCCCACTCATCTTTTCTCAAAGTCTGGTCCATTCCGGTTCGCCCACGAATTCCCAAATCGATCGCGTTGCCACCCATACACACTCGGCCCTTAAACCACCTTCTCGCCACCACCATGATCCACTATAAATTCCTCGAACAATTTTCTAGTGATCATCAACATGTAAGCCACCTTCGACATTCATCTCGAATCGCCTCCCTCTGCCATGCGACGGCAACTGGTAAAATGTCAAATTCTGGTTAGCTCCAGATTTCCCATTGAATACAAACTTAAAATTTTTGAAATGTTTTCCTAAAGTCATCATTTTTTACTACAAATCAAATTATGAAACCCAAAATTGAATTCGTAAGCATTGATTTTTTTCTGTTTGAATATATTTACTGAAATTCCACGTTCCCGGATAAATTACTCACTAATTTTACTTCTTTTTATTTTTAAAATTTGTATTACATCAACACGAACAAATTCCTTTTAAACATCATAGGTTAAAAGAAATCAGGGGAAGAGGATTTGAGTTTTTAAAATGATTTTTTCTAAAGTCTGCAACTGAGAACAGAGCCCTATTTCATATACATACACATATACCCAGGCATTTGTACATATATAAACATGCAAGCAAATTCACATCATCACTCAAACATGCTTCGTATCGTACTTCAACAGATCATTAAGATAAGCAAGTTTAGGGACTTATATATAAAAAGAAAAGTTTGCTCACCTTGCTTTCCTGAAAGAACAGAAACCAGAGTGATGATTTTGAATAGAGGACAGGAATTTCTTTGAAATTTGAAGACTGATTTTTGAATTCGTTGAAGATGTTGTTTTGATCTTGTAGTTGTAATTGTTTCACCCTGATCTGATGACTTCCAAGCTATGATTGAAAAGAGTCTTTGAATTTCCATATTTGCTTGCTCTTTTATATTTCCAATTTTTTATTTTTTTTCTAGATTTTGGTTTTGAGGAGGATTTGTTGATTTGTTTGTTTTAGTGTTGAGATGATTCCTTTACTTTTTCTTTTTAGAAATTTATGAGGCTTAAAGGAGAAGCTTCTATGATTTTCTTTTGTTTTCAATTTTTTTTTTTCAAAAGTTGAACGCCACTTGTCCACTTTGACTCACACTTGTACAATTTTTTTTTACACTTGTTACATGAAGTGAAAATTGTGTTTATACCCTTAATTCAAATTGTTTTGTAAATTTTGTTTTTGTTTTTAACCTTTATGTAAACGTAATTCCGTATGTATCATATGCCTCCATTTCAAAATTGTTTATATCTTCTTTTATATTCATCCATACAAATATTTTTTTTATCTCCCTTTAATTTAGCTCACTATATTTACATACATACAGATATATATATATATATATATATATATATATTTGTATACATTCTACATTCATGCATTCTTTATTATTTATTTTTGTACAACTTTTAAAAAAAGAAAAGAGTGATTTAAATATTTTGATTACACATTAACAAATGATCACTTTTATTTATATAATTGAATTTAACTTAAAAATAAATATTTTGAAAATGAGTATATTAATTATTATTTTTAAATTACAACTTCCAAATATTAATATATTTTAAAATTTAGAAAACAACCTTTTATTAACTTTTTATTAATCTCAAAGCTATTAATTCCTATTTATTTCCAATACATTTTTTTAATTCAACATTTGTTTATAAAATACTCATTCTTATTATTTCAAATCAAATTTCTACTTGTGATATTAATTTTATTTATTTATTCTAGAAATTTTCTAATTAATTCATAAATAATCTCACAATTTAATTCCAAAATTAATTTAATTGTCAAATTAATCTTGGTTGATTTTCAGGAATGTTACAATTTGTATGGTATTGGGGAATGGGGATCGTATGACAGATGAAGGTGATGAAGTGTATAAAGTAGGGGATGGCAGTAGGAGATATTGGATAGGATGTTGAAGTGTATGAAGTGTATGAACAGCAGTGGGTATGTGCAGAGGGGTAAATGTTGTAAAGTGTAAAGTTGAAGTTGAAGTCTAACAGAAGTATACGATGTACACAGTTGAATGTTATGCTCAGTTGAATGGTAGGAGGAGGGATGTTTGTGCACAATGCAGTTTATCTTATGCAGTGCACAGTCGGAGTGTTTAGGTCAGAGGGGGGAATGAATTGTTGGTGGTGATGGTTTGGTTGTGGTGAGTGGTGTAGCACAGTGGAGGGGATGGCACTAGTAGCAGGCAGAGGGGAAGTAGCAGTGATGTAATAGTTTGCAATGTTCGTTGGATTGATGTGCACTGGTTGATGTAACAGTTTGAAGTTTGCACTAGTAGATGTGCAGTTTCTAGTTATGGTTGTGAAGGCAAAGTGTATGTGAAGTAATGGAAGTGTAATGTTTGTAGGCAAGGCAATGGCAGCAGTCTTGTAGAGGTTAAGTATTGCAATGTGGGCTGAATTGATATGCACGGGAATGGTTATGTGAAGGAAGAGAATGAAGTAGTGGATAATTGTGCAGGCAACAAGTTTATTGTGTTGATGTTGTGGGTAGAAGGTAGATTGTAGGCACTGAACTGTTGGTTGGATGTGAGGAGGAGGAACAGTTGCTTGGAAGTGCTATTTTGGTGTAAGTGATGGATGTAAATGGTTGTTGTAGAGTTAAGGCAGCAACGGTTTGTGAGATGAGGCACTGAACTGTTGTAAGTGAAAGTAATGTAATTCTGTGAGTAGGGATGGAGTGACGTGAAGGTTGTGGTTATGTCAGATTGATTGTGGAAATATCCAGTGCATTGTTGTTGGCTTATCGAAGTTGAAGTTGTATGTGGAGAGTTGAAAGTAGCAGTGAGGTGTATGTGCAAGTGTGCAGGGTTTGGTTGGGTATGCAAGGATGCTAGTTTTGATCAGGTAGGCAGGCAGAGATTGTTGATGAATGGGTTTGGAAGGGAGGAGTTGATGCAGGAAATAAGTGTCAGGCAAGCAGAGATAGGTTGGTGCAGCAATGTAACAGTAACGCACAGTTAACAGAGACAGTTTTGTAAAAACAAAGGCAAAAAAAGCGACTGTAATTGTAAATGCAAATGGAAATGCAATGCAATAAAATATTTTTGTTCTTGAAATGAACTTATGTATATATTTTATTTTATAGAAATGCAAATCACACAATTAACATACACAAATCAAATCACACAATTAACATACACAAAAAAAATTCTTTTAAAATGCAAATTAACACACAAAACAAATGCACGATAAAATCAAACAAAAATAATTCGAAGAATAGAAATAAAATCAAATTAATTCCCTGGCAACCGTGCCAAAACTTGTTTAATGGCTAAATCTCTATCGGATTAGAAAAATAGCCGAAAATTTTAAATTAAAAATAACCGCAAGCGCACGGCGTTCGATTCTAGTACATATCGAGTACGGACCGATCCGCAAGGAAATGTGTTGATTTTAAAATTTATATTATATGAAATTAAACCAAAAATTTAAGATTGTGTTTAGCTAAGAAAATTTCTAGAAATTAACAAGAATAAAAATGGATAAAAATATGAGAGTAGATGACATTTTAGAGATAATTTCCTTCTCATGATCGCATAAATAAAAAAAATGAAATTATGATCTTTCTTTTAGTCATTAGTGAATTTAGTTGATAGTTTATCAATAAGTACGGCCTATTTGTGCTATTAATTAGCCCAACATAAACCATCAAACTTTAACATACCCACTAAAACACTTGTTAACTCTCATGAAAATTAACAATGAACTTGGAAATAAAATCTATTCTAAGCATTATCTATTTACTACTGATTAGTAATATAGACCATTAAATTTTGATTTTAAATTTTACTTCATTAACAACATCGTATGAAGATGAAGATGTAATTTGTGTTTGTGTTTGTTTAAGCATAGCCTATTTGGTGTCAACAACATAGGCCATCAAATTCAAAGTTAAAACAACAAAATTAAACCACATCAAATATTGTCATTAAGCATAAAAAGAGATCACGGGTTATCAAAATGTTGAATCTACATGATTAATAGAGCTTCATTATCCCTAAATTGAAGGGGTTTGGCTTCTCATATTTGTTATCATTTCAACAAATGTAGAGTTCAACATGAAACAAAAGCAAGACGAAAAAGAGAGAAAATTAAAATAAAATGAGAGCGAACCTGCTTGCATAAAATAAAACTACACTACTAACATGAAAGAAACAAAAAAGAAATAAAATAGCATGAATTAAAATTGCATAAATGTAAATTACATAAAAGAATAAAATGATTAAGTAGCCATGAAATTGAAGAAGAGGGTTTATATTTATTTTTGAGCCTAATACTAAACTATCTAAAAAGGAAGCTAAGAGCTCATTACATGAAACATAAAGGTGTTTATACATGTTTTGAAACCCCAATCATATTATTGGGGACTACCGAAAATACCCTCTTAGAAAATGTAACCTCCAAGTAATCATTAACATGTCCATAATCCTCCATTTAAATGTGCATGTAGTTTTAATCATGTGCATTAGCTCTTAATAGGGGATCACGGTAAGTGGATAGGTGGGGTCCTCCATGTTGCATAAATTGAATTATTTTCATGTTCATTGGTTCTATAACTCTTGCGCATGCATATTTCCATGAAGACTCTTCTAGCTTTCATCCAATTTTCTACAAATAAAAATAAAATGTGTAAATAAATATTCTCAAAATTAATATATGCACAAAAATGACCATTTTGCCCATATATGAAGATGAAAAAAATGATGATTTGAAAATAATATGAATTTTGATTTAAACATGTTAAAACATCATATATGCTCATTTATTTAATTAAATTAGATTAAATATGGAAGTAAAAATATGGACATTTACGTGCACATCAATCACATAGGATTGATGGTTCAATGCTCTGTCAATCATTCCATCCTAATGTGCTTTGATGGGTACTGCTGTGTATTGAACTAGGTTCAAAGGGCACCTATACTTATGTACAAGTTTTCCTACAACAACTAATATGCGAAAGTTTATTAAAGTTTGATGGAGATTGTTAGAAATTTTTTTAATTAAATTTCTTATGAGAGTTATTTGTTTTGGGGAAGAGCGAAAGAAAGAAAGAAGAAGAAGAAGAATGGAAAGAGGGAATCGTGCAACATCTCCAAAATTGCATTTGTTTAAATACATTGCTCACAAAAGATAGGTTTACCCTTTGGGCACCAAAAAATTATCTCTTATGTTAAAGTGGGAGGCCATGCATTTTAATACACACGTGATCGCATCGCTGCTTTCGTGCCATGCTTAACTGAATCGAGTCGAGTCGAATTGGATCGGGTTCATATCCATTTGAGCAAACAGACATGGCAGTCGTAATGGACATAATCATTTGTTGCCTATAAATAGCCTTCAATGCCAAAATGAAAATCACTTTTTCTTTACTCGGAATTCTTCTTCTTTTTACCGACATCTAATTAATATCTAAAAAGTATATCGAATTTGTAATACTGAGGTTATGATCTTGGTACTCTTGCCGCTATAATTATTCTACAATCATTCTGAAGATAGTTAGGATGAGAGAGTTTAATATCGAGACGAATTATCTAAACTCTATTCATCCACTTGTTTCATCAAATGGTGGTGATGGCGCATTGTGTCTTAAAGAGAGTGTTATATAACATGCCTTGGACTGAACATCGACAAAAAAAAAAAGACATTGTCTACAGTTAGCAGTATACCCGAGAAATACCGCCAGTAGAAAGAGAATGAATATTAATAGTGTCGCGGGGCATCGAATTTAATAGTGATAATGGAAGTTGATAACATATTAAACAACATGATATAGCGTTTTGAGAAGTGATATTTTACGGATTAACATTCAATCAACTACCATTTTATGACCTCAAATTTTATTTATAATATGTGAACCAACATTTAAGGGCTGGGAATATTTTGAAGGCCTTAAATTTTGATTATTATTGTTTATTTATTGAAAAGTTCATATTGTAAACTAACATAAATTGTTTATTAGTTGAGTGGTATCTTTGACAATCTATATAAAATTGTATAACATCATATTCCAAAAAATTATTTATGAGATTTGAAGAAATTGATGTTCCTATAATGTTATTTTTATATAGCGTTTTGATAAATAATATTTTTAGTAAATTATTTAACACGATAATCAAATAGCTAGGTTTTTTTAAGAAAGCTATTTACATTATAGAATTTATAGTCTTTCTTAACATGCCATATGAACAACTAGCTTCTTTAGATATCAACTTTTCATAATATAATCTTTAGATTGTGGTGGCTTCTTTGGGAAACACCTTTAGAAGATATTGACGAAGTTGATTGTGGTGGCAGTGAGTATATTAATTATGGTGGAGGTGAGGATATTTATATAATTGTGAGATATACCGTATGTATGTAGGTATATGTAAATAGTTTTGCTATTGCTAATTTACCCCTAGATACTCTTTCCAAGGAATTTGCTGACTAGGATGTCGTTTTATACATCAGTTTCAAGTGTTATGAAAACAGATCCATACGATTCCGACCATTTTTGTCAATTTTTAACCAAGATTTTTTTGGTCTTGGACTAGAAACATTATGGTTGAGATGAGATGTAAAGTTGTACCAATAGCTAAATAATTCTTTTTATTTTATCAATTAATTGTTATTATAACTAATTACGAATTAATTTGACTTGAAATCAATAGTTTAATACTGATATAATAATTGATATTCTATTCTTCAAATTTAAAACATAATAACTAATGATCAGTTGAAATAATTACAGTTAAAGTTCCATAATCTATCTTCTAATTATAATATGAATAATAAATAACCGATAATTTGTATTTAATAATTAATAAATTTGATTTAATAAATAATAGTAAGTAGTATGTAGTTAGTAATTTATAGTTTATAGGATATAAATAATTTGTAATATTTAAAAAGAAAATATTATTCAATAGTCCAATAATTTTTATAATTAATATTTTCATATCATACATGATTTTTTTTTATAATAAAATTTGATTGTAAATCAATATTATTTAAGCTTATTGCATATTCAAATATTAATAGAAAACTTTTATCGATTTAATTAATATTATAATTAGAAAAACAATTTATAAAGTTTTAGGCCGACTCCAAGATTTACGTCCAATACAAAATGGGTTCTGTATTCACAGGGTGCTAATGTAGCATTTGAAAACAAATTTTGGAATGAGTTTAAAACTTGGATGCTTTTGGATCACAAAACTTGATTTCTATGAATTGCTAATATCAACAACTACTAAAACTTTTGATGGAAGAACAAGTTGAAACAAAACGAGCAAAATCCTAGTTTATAAAATTTCTTTTTTTTTTTATTTTTCTTATTTTTTAAACATTTTTTTTCGAATATCGATCTTGTACCTTGTAGTTGAATTGCCATAACCAGCCCTGTTG